>BSBN01001752.1:1875000-2500000 GCA_027924645.1 Cunninghamia lanceolata
AGATGGACGGACACATACACATATGGATGAAATGAACAATGATGGTATGCAATGACATTGAATGGAGTAATGGTGGAATGGGGATGATATGGAAGTGGAAATGAAATGAAACAGAAAGGAGTGAAATGAGACAGGGTGTCTCTATGCATGACACCTATTTTCCAGGTTTTCATCATGGTACTTATCCATGGCACCACCAAAAGTGGTTTTCACCTATGGACGAGACATTTCTCTTTACTATTTTCATCATTTTTTTTTGAAATAGGATGACCATTACACACAGTGCCTGTTTTCTAGGTTTTCACCATGGTAATGAATAGAATGAACTCCAGAGTTTGATTCTATGGATAATGTGATGGTCCATACAAAACCATGTCAAGTTATTTTACTTACTAATGTTGGCAGGAAATGACAAAATGATACAGAAAGAGTGGATTATGATGTGGATTATATAGAAAGGGAAATAAAGGTGTATTCAGACATAAACCGAGTGAATGATGGAATATGTTGAATGGCGGGAAATGGAAATGGATGGTATATATTGGAGTGAATGGAATAAAACCATAATCAACATTTGTTTATATCGACCTAAACTTCAAAGCTTGCAAATGGAAGGGAGGTGAATTAAGAAATGAGAATGATGGTTAATGAATGGGTGAAGTGGTGACTTCATGCCCCATACAAACTTAGAATTTTCTTTCAATTTTATTTCATGGGATGAAGAAATTTGGAATTAGAGATGGAATGGAAATGGAATGAAATGGGTGGATGGAGGTGGATTTTTTAGATGCAGAAGCCTCTTTGGATTCAGCTTCCTAAAGTCAGGCTCCTGAACTTTTACTTTGGCCTTTTCTTTTCTGTGGAATGAAGTAGCCTTTTGAACATACTTTGCTTGGATTTCTGATATTTGTACTCTGAGGCATAAAGATCTTAAGATTTTTAGGAAACTATGGGTAAAGGCATCCAAATATTTATTTCTTGAAACTATGGGTGGGCTGAGGGATTGCAAGCTTCTCATTTAGATGACACTTACTTTCATTGATCATGATTAGGAAATAGGGAAATGGATAAAGAAATATGGTAATGTGTTTTTTGAAAAATGGAGGTAAGATGATTGGCAAAAAGTCTGTGTAGGTGTATACTTGTGGAATCAGCATAGCAATGGAGGTGAAAGGGGATACGTATGTAATGAGTGTATAATGAATTCATTCTGAATAGTTGAAAGTACCAACATCATGACCTTACTTTCTACATAGTGGCTAAGGCCATTTAAAAAGGATATTGACATGGAAATACTCCAAATGATTCATCAGGAATTTAATTTATCCTTTTGGAGTATGCAGCGAACAACAAGATTATACAAATGATTCATACATCAGACTTGAATTCATTATTGGATGGAAATCCAACGTAGATGGAAACTTTATTGCTTTAGATAAAATGGATGGAAGCATGTAGAATGCTTATTATGGCGTGAGGCAGAAAAATGAATTACCTTGAGATTTGGACTTAATCTAGGCTCACAAAGACTTTCCTAACAACTTTAGGATCATTAAAATATATAAGATATAAAACCTCAAAATACTTCAAGCAATACCGAACAATTGACTCATCTCCCAAGAACAAGCAGTCATGCTATATGACACTAATGATGGAATCCATGGGAAATCCATCAATCATGACCCAAGTTTCTCAAAGGAACACATAAGAATTCATAAAATTTAGATTTGCATTCTAAAACATTATGGTCAGAAGATAATAGTGTCAAGACACAATAGATGATTCATTTTAAAGTCAATTCCAAAGTCTAACTTGCTAACAAATTGAAAGAAAATAATCCTCCAACTCTAAGAATTTTATGAATGAATATTTAAGAAATGAACTAACATAACTTAGTGAAATCATTCCAAATGTCTACGCAAGATTTGTCATTGCTTTACACATCAGGATCCCTAAGGACAACTAACTAAAGGCAACCAAACTAAAGCAAACAAAAAAATCTTGAGTCAAATGATGTCAAGGAAAGCAAATCTAATCTAAGAAAATAGAAAACAATAGAAAGGAAACCTACTCTAACTATGTACAAGTAAGTCCCGCAAGGAACTCATGATTGGAAATAATGCTTCAGGAATTGCCCATTGACGGGCAATGGAATGTCTTCTACAGTCAATGTCTTCAGTTTGAAAGCATTCTCTCCCAAAATCTTGACAATTTGATATGGACGTTTCAAGAGATAGTCAAATTTATCATGGTCTCCTTGTCTTTCATGTGCTTTGTCCCAGTACAAGACCAAATCAAAGATCCTAAAAGATTTTACCTTTGCCTGGTGATCAAACCAAAGATTCACCACTCATTGATGCTTCATAAATTTATCTAGAGCTATGTCTCACTTTTCTTCCAGATGCAACAATTGTGAGAGTCTTGTTTGCACTCTTTCATCTTCCTCTAAATATTCTTGCATGAAATGCAAATTTGGAATCCTTAGTTGTATCAGGAAGATGGGGTCTTGGCTATAAACTAAATGGTAGGGAGAAGTACCTAAGGAAGACTTGACACAGGTTTTGTCTACCCAGAGAGAAAACTTTAGTTAGGTGTGCTAATCTCTCGGGTTCTTGTCCAATAGTTTCTTGATTGCATTTAAAAGGTTCTTGTTTGTCGACTCAGCCAAAACATTACTTTAAGGATAGTAGTTTGATGAAAATTTCAAATTTATTCCATATTCAAAAGCCCAATTTGAAAACTTCAAAGATGAAAAAGCAGGACCATTGTCACAAACAAGAGCATTAGGAAAGCCAAACCTGGTAGTAATGTTATCTTCCAAAAACTTAATTACTACATTAGTAGTACAAAGCTTCAAAGCTTGAGCTTCTGACCATCTAGTATAGTAGTCAATTGCGGTTAGAATATACATGTGTTGTGCAGAGCATGGTGGATTGATCATACCAATAAAGTCTAATCCCCACTTAATGAAAGGTCTTACTTCAATGACAGGCTGCAAAGGGCATTGTAGGATTTCTTTCTCTCAAAACTGCTACATGGCAGGTGTGACAAGTCTTGATGTGCTGTTGAGCATCCTAAAATAGAGTAGGCCAATAGTATCCTACCCTTAGGATTTGATGAGCTATTGCAAGTCCACCACCATGACAAGTTCCAAATTTATCATGGAACTGCTCCATGATCTGTTTAGCTTCACTTCTACTGACACATCTCAAATAAATTCCTTCGTGGTTCTATCAGAACAAAACCAATCCATCCAACATGAAACGTTGACTCTTATATCTCAGGGCTTTTCTCTGTGTTGGATTCATATGGCCTGGGCATCTTTGGGTTAGCAAATAGTAAACAATATCATCATACCACTCATCTAGAGATACGCCCTCAAGCACATATGCTTGTTACACTAGCCATGGGCCTTGAAATGCTATTGTCTACGTGAGCGCTTGTCCTTGCACTAACTTCATTGGTTGAATTTCAATATCATACTCTTGTATGATGGCGACCCACTTGCCTCTTCTCTCACCCAGTTCATTCTGCATCAACAATGTTTTAATAGCGGCATTTGGAACTATTGCATATACCTTACTCCTCAAGATATAATGTCTAAATTTTTTAATCACCTTCACCAAGGCATATGCTTGCTTTTCTACACAAGGATACGTTAATTCTACAGATTGAAAATCCCTTTTTTTCTATTTTCTGAGTTAAAATCCCTGCACAAGTATGACCTGATGCGAAATAATATAAATAGAAAGGATTTGTATAATCTAGATTGATGAACACAGGGGCACTGGAAATTTCTTGTTTTATTTCTTCAAATGTTTTCTTGGCTTATGGAGTCCAGTCCATCTTGGTATCTTTCTTTAACATATCATTCAGTGGTTTGACTATTTCTATGAATCCAATGATAAATTTCCTCACGAAATTGATCTTTCCAAAGAAAGATTTTAACTCCTTTTTACTTGTAGGCATACTGACCCTTTTGATAGCTTCCACTTGATCAGGATCAATGCAAATTCCATGTTCAAATATAACATGGCCTAAAAGCTTCCCCTTAGTTACTCCAAAGATGCACTTCTTCGGATTAAGAGAAATACCATATGTTCTGCATGCTTCAAAAACTTTCCTTAAATGTTCCACATGGTCAGTTCTCTTCTTTAAAAACACTATGAGGTCATCCATGTAGATAATAATTCACTTCCCAATTATATCTCTGAAGGCGATGTCCACGGCTCTTTGAAAAGTAGCTCCCACATTGATTAAACCAAAGGGCATTCTTCTATGTGCATACGTTCCCCATGTGGTGGTGAAAGTAGACTTTAAATGATCTTCTTCTACCATAACTTGATTGTACCCTAAGTATCCATCCAAAAACGACATCATTTGTGATCCATTTACTATCTGGAGTACTTCATCTAATGAAGGCAAATGATAGTTGTCCTTTTCTGATGCTTAATTTAGATTCCTGAAGTCTTCGCATAGTCTTATTTCTCCATTCTTTTTCCTGACTGGGACTAAGTTGGCGACCCATGTTGAATGTCTTATTGGAAAGATTATCTTTTCTTGCAGCAACTTCTTCACTTCTTGATAAATAAGGGGTTCTAATAAAGGATTCAATGGCCTATGATGTTGCCTAAAAGGTTTGCTTCCAGGCTTGAGAGGAATTGTATGTGTGATAATGGAAGTGTCATATGTCTTCAAATCTTCATATCCCCATGCGATCACATCCTGAAATTCTTTCATAGTTTTGATTATACTTTCTCTTTCTTCAGGTGTACAAACCTTCCCTATGAAGATATTTTTTACATCCTATTATGTGCCTAAATTGATTGCATCATATTTATTTCCATCTTTATTGTGGTATTGAAGAGCACTTATTTTATCTGAATCACAAAGTCTTTCAAGTTTAATCATTCCTTTTGGGATGGTGTTGTTCTTCAAATTCATAATCCCATCCGGATCAAACTCAGATCCTTCAACTTCACCTTCATCAATAATTTGTGTAGTGAAAATCCCTAAATTTGTTAGGAAGTCTAGTATATGCTTGTCATCTTAAAAAACTTAAAAGTTTGTGACATTGTTTGGCACTGAAGGTACTAACGTCAATTCAACTATGAACTTTTTTAACCCTTCCATCGCTAGGGGCTCAAGGGAACTTGTTGCTTGAGCTAACACATTGGCAACCTAATTCTTTGACCTGTATATTGACTGAATGTTGAAAGCATCAAAATCCTCGATGAGGTCCCACACCCAGTTCCTGTATTTCTTCAATCTCTTATCATGGCACACATACTATTTTTTGACTTACCGGATAAATATTTCTGAATCCCCAAATACATGTAAGATCTTGGCTTTCTTCTTAATGGCGAGGAGCAATTCATGCACCAAAGCTTCATATTCTCCAACATTGTTTGTACAGGGGAACTCCAATCTTAGCTCTAACAAATATGCCTCTCCAACAAGACTAATTAATTCAAAGCCAGCTCTAGACCCTTGCTTGGACTTGGATCCATCAAACCTTAATGTCCATACTTTACCGGCTTCTTGTTTTAAGCTTTGTATATTATGATCTTTCTTTCCTTCACATGCTTCTTGAGTAATCTCTTCTGTTGGAACTGACAAATTGGATTCTTTCATGAAAACTTCATCTAGAACAGGTTCTTCTAGCTTTGATATTCTTAGGATTTCTAAGCCCATTGCTTCTAGAATCTTCTTTCGAACTTGTTCCAAAGCTACTTCACACATTGCACAAGAAAATTTAGAATGGAATGCATTGTGGATTATGCACCAATTAGGTAATAGCAAGTCTTGAATTCTAGCGTGACTTCCTAACTCTACACCCTACTTCACATGTTTTAAAACAAAATTCTAAAAGTTCTCGAACATGCCTTCACTTTGCTCATATGATGCAGTATCATGATCACTTTCTATAAGACCTTTTGTTGGATTATGCAACATTAAAACTTCTTCAACTTTGGGCTTATAGACACCAAGATATGTCTCTACAAAGAGGATTTCATTATCTACTCCATACTCAGTGATCATTAGCTTTAGCCGCAGAGTTCTATCAATTCTAATTTGATTTGGCAGTCCTTTCCCTGATAACCACATATGTGAGAAATTAGTAGAAACATATCCATTCAATTTCCTTAACCAATCTCTACTCAATAGCATTATGTATCCTTTAGGAATGTCTACAACTAAAATATCAATATAATGCTGAATCCTGGGATCGGCTGCCAACTGCATGTGGATGTTATGTAACTCTCCTACAACTGGAACTTTGGTTTTATCCAATTGAGTAACCTTTTTAGAAGTTTGTTTGGGTATCAGGCCTAATTTCTTGCAAACACCTAGTGGCATAACGTTACTTTATGCTCCTTAATCCATTAAACAGTTATGCAAAAGCTTTCGAAACATTTGAACTGACAAAAGGAATGGTGGTTGTTCATCTTTCCCTTGGTAAAAAACAATTGATTTATTCTTTGGAGTATTGTAATTTGAATTATTCATTGTTTCTAGATTTCCCTTAGGATCTTGGCCTTTTACTATGTTGTTTTTCTCTATAGGTACTTTCTTCATTCCAACCTGTTCATCTTTCACCATGCTAGATGAATCTTGTGCCACATAAATTGAATTTCTTTGCGCTTGTGAATGAAGAGGTACTAATTGAACTGTATTTGTATTTTAAACAACATTTGTTTGAGGTGCATTAGACGTAGATGGATTTGATGAACCTAAAGCAACTTGCACATTCTAAGTTCAACTCTTTCTAGCAACATTGTTAAAACTCCCCAAGAAGGCTTCCCTTATTTTAGGTACTGTCATCAGTTCTGTCAATGGCAAACTTATCTTTACCTTCTTGAGTTCCTCTACCACACATTGACTTAGCCTTTTCAAATCATCTTTAGGAACTTCTTTGCTGGGAGGATCAATCCTTGGAGCAATGTTTTGTAGTGGAGCCTCTCGCAATGGAACAACTCTCTAAGCTAGATCCCTTTGTCTGTATCTTGGTGAATCCTTTGCAAAACTCAGATTATTGCTTGCATTTGGATTGGGTGAAGTTTGAAGATTATTTGGAGGAATTGATGTAGTCACGGGATCTTGTGCTTGATAGTTTCATTGGTAAACCCTTTAAGGTACATTTCTTGATGATTTCTGAAATGCTTGTACTTCACATGTTCTTTCTTCTTGAAAATCATTGTTGAATGGAGGATAATAGCATGAGTCTTCAACAGGTCCATTCGTTGAAGCTAGTGGAAACCTTCCATTGTACTCTGTCATATCATATTCCATCATAGGTGGAAAAGTGAAATCTTCAAAAATTAAATCTTGATCATATCTTGTTGTTGGCACAATCTCATACCCAGTGACAGGGGGATTATCTTGTGCTTGTGAGCCATGCATTTCCTTTTGGAATATGTCAGTTGATATCTTGAATTCAAGACATTGTAACTCATAATGTTGGTTTGTATTGTGCAACCTGTACTATGTTGACAATGTTGCTTCTGCCAAGTATATGTTATCTGTTGGCTTAGGATCAGATGTTGGCAGATTATCCAATGGTGAAGGTACACTTCTATTGTTAGGTGTTATGTTCCAAGTCCTGTTCTGCCTTTGAAAACCTTGATTATTTCCTCAGAAACCTTGATTATTTCCTCAGAAACCTTGATTATATCCTTGATTGTATCCTTGATAATTTCCTTGATTTCCCAAGTTCCCTTGATAACCACTCTGATTTCCCTGATAATTCCTTTGCATATTCTGTATATGGTTGTTTTGATTTCTCAGATGCATAACTTCAGTTGATAACTTTTTACTTGATCTATCAACTCTCTCATTTCATCCTTTTCTTCCCGAGTCTTTGTAGAAGGTGATGATCCCTGCAAATACACCAGTTGTACAGGCAAAGCTTTTGAAATAGGCACCCCAGGATGCAATACCAACTAATTAGTGGGAGTAGGAATAGGATTCATTACTGGTGTGTGATGGGCCAATGCTTGGTTGATTCCTTGAATTTGATTTGGCATCACCAGATGCCCTATGTGATTGAGAGGTTCATGAGTATTCATGCCTAGATTAGTATTCACTTTGACAGCTTCAACATATGCTCCTGTCAAATTAGTAGGTGGTGTCCTTGGTCTCTTCACAAACATGGAAGTGAGATAATCTAAAGCTACATAATAGACTTCCATAGCCATTGCATCACTAATATTATATGAAGCCTACAGTCTAGAATAGGTCTTGTGGAACCTATGATTAAAAGTAGTGATAGGCTCATGCTCCTACCTTCTTACCTTGGCAAACTGCTTATAAAGCTCTGTTGGAGTAATAGGAATTCTAAATTTTGCCAAAAAAACATCTTTCATTTGCTACCAATCGGTGATGGAACCAGTAGGTAGATTAACGTACCAAAAAGTAGCATCTCCTCCAAGTGTGTAAGGAAATAGCCTACAAGCTACATCTTCATGTTCAATCCTTTTGTTCAGCAGATTGTCTTCAAAAATCTTGATATGCTCCTCCGTTGTTCATTTTACATCATTTATGTGGAAGTTGGAGCAAAAGTTTTCAGGATTCATATCATTGTAGTTCGCAAAAGCTCCAAGAGGAGAAACATTTGCTAAAGTCCAGGCCATAGGAACATTTACTTTTTGTAGTGAACATGCTTGAGTAGCTTCTTACTAAAGTGGAGTCACTTGGATGGTTGCTTGTGTACTTCTTGACTAAGTAACTCCTTGATTCTAATTTCGTGGAGGTGGATTTTGGAACAAATTTGAAATATCTCCTCCACTAGGAGATCCTTGACTTGATGAAGCTATCTTCTTCCCTCTCCTTGACTTAGGAGGAAATTCCAACTCTGTCAACTCTTTAGATGCTCCTGGTGTAGATCTTAGAATCCTCTGATGCCTTTCTAGTGAAAAGGAAATGATTCGATCTAGCATGTACTTCTTTCACCAATCCTTGAAATGAAACAACTTGTTGTGTAGCCCTCCTTCTAGTGCCAAAAATGTTGATGATTATTTTTAGACAACTCAGCAATAGAGTAAAACACTAAGTATCCCACTCTCTCCTAAATAAAGTTCTTCAAATGTTAAGCTATGTGATCTAATGAAGTAACTTCAAGGTTCCTTACTTATGATTTGCAATGGATGAACTTAGTGAATTGATGTGATATTGCTGATTATCACAAAGGGACTTACACAATTGTTTAGACAACTTACTAGTTTCACTTGCAAGAGGCCAACACTTGGAATTTCTAAGTACTACAACTTGTAACATATGATTTTGCAATGACGTTCTTGATTCTAATTCCTAATGATGATAGATAAAAAAGTGCAAAAGATATAAGGTTTATGGATACTATTCTAATCCTAGATGCAAGAAATGATTATTGATTAGGTGAAATCAACCAACTTTGTTTCACCAAGTTAAACAACTACACAAGGTTGATGCAATCTTCTAAGGTAATACAAGATTTTCAAATCACTCGCGTTCATGAAAATTCAACAAACACAAACAATCGAAGTTAAGTTCACTTTGTTCAGTCTAACCATACACTGTAACTTGCAATCCACAAATCATAAATGGTATGAACATAAATATTTCACCACAAAATGATAATAATCGCTTTCATCAACTAACACAATATTTGAAAATAAAACTTAGTCTAACTTAATATCTACTTGAAGAAATGGAAACCATGCAACACTTTAAAACATAGACAATATCACCAAACTAATGAGTCTTGTATTATCTCAAAGAATTCTTGCAACAATTTTTCTAGAGTCTCTAACTTACAAATGAGAGAAAAAGGAGCCCTTATATAGGCTTCAAAAAAACATGAATGGCCAAGATTGATTGGCAAAGCCAATGGTCTAGACCATGCCACATCGGCAGTTAGTTACAATAAATTGCTATTTTTAGTACATGAAAGAGGGAGCAAAGGCACGTTTCCCAAAAAGATAAGGATGACACATCAAATCTTATGAAGAATATTCATGTGAGTTGCCTCCACTGGTACTATGAAATACAATGAACCTGGACACCACTTGTTTGACATTATCAAGAGGTACACTTGGCATATTCGTAATGGTTCCTTCTACCTTAAGTACGTCAATTGCATAGGCACCACGTGTCTTTTCCGAATCAGTCATTTGAGCCTTGTTGGCTCCAAGGTGGATAGCAAGTGAGAGTATGCCATCAAGTCTCTCATTAGAAATATCAACTTCTTGAAAGTAGAATGCTTGGACTTGTTCCTTCATGCAATCAATAGTCATCTCTCCAAAAGGATTACATATATTCATCAATGATGCATGTATACTATCTTGTATCCTTTGAATGACACTTCTTACCCTTGACATGTCTGTTTCAACTCTATCAAACAGGTGACCTTTGTTGTGAAAGTAATAGTACCATGAAGAGGAATCATAGGTCATCCCTTCTTCAACTATCCTAGCATGTATCAACTCATCAATGGAAGTTCCCATCAAAGTCTTCAAATGTGGCATGTATTATTCTTTTATAGCTCTAAACTCAACACAAGCTATCAACAATGCAAGTAGTTTTTCTTTAAGTTGACTGACCTTATCATATACTTGCATGATATCTTCAAGATTCTCATATGTTGTTTCTCTTGACCTGTTCATCCAATCCCTCAACCTATGAGATGATGATCTCAATTCCTCAAGGTGTGCAACTGTTTCCGCAGGAAGAATGGGTGGAGGTGTGGAAACTCTTTCCTGTTGACAGATGGGATGCATTAGATGTTGAATATATTGTTCTAATGCTTGACACCTTTGCTCATCTTTTATCCTTCCTTCTGTTTCATTTCTTATCATAGCTCTAGCATTAGTGAATGAATCTTGAAGCTCTTTCTCTACCCGTGCTCTAGCTAAAGGACCCAAATCAATTGTGTTAATATCATAGTCTTCAGGTACAATATCTTCTATATTATTTTCAACTCTTGGAACAACTACACAAATCTTCCTTATACCAGTGTCATCCTTTGTTATCTTTGAAAGAGTTGTTGCTTTCCTCTTCGGCTTTTCTGTTGACATATCTACAAGCAACTCCTCAACTGGAATAGGATGATACTCTTCTACTTCACAACTCTCCTAAATTCATTCTTGTAACCATTCTGGCAAGGATGAAAGATCCTCTTGTCTTTGAGCTTGCATCTCTTGCATGGGCAATGCCTCCTCTTCAACTTCATCTTGATTATCAGTGATGCCTTCATCAATTATTTTGGTATCATGTGGACTTGAAGGTATCTCCTCAAATGGAATGTCTTGGCCTTCATCTTGATCTTCATGAAAAACTATTTCATTATCCCTTGGAGTACTTCCTGTCTATCTTGATGAAGTAGTCTCAACACTTATCCTCTTCCTTTTTTGACTTGACTCCCCTTCTGTATATTCAAGTTGCTTCCTTTTCTTTGCTTGACTTGAATCTCTTTCATTCTCTTTACTTCATGAGTCTCTATCAGGTGCACTGTGATGTACTTGTTGCTCAACTTCTCCCATCCTTTTGTAGGTAAGCCATTTTCCTTCATTTATCAATGCTTGTACTTGATCCTTTGCTCATTCTTTGGTGATGGAAATGATAGGTTTGATCAACTCATCATCATATGTTCTTTCTCTTTTAGCCCAATCAATGGCATATGGAAGATTTTGCACCTTGTTATACTCAACCTCTGAAAGAGTTTCATCATCATCAAGCTGATCCAGTATCGTCAACACTTTTGTAGCCCTTACCAAATCCCACTTCAACCTTGAACATTTTTGTTCCCTTATATCAATATCATCAATTGCATCTGCCCAGTGATCTTTAAGTTGCTCTATATGTTGATAGGTAGGATATGATTGCCTGATTGCTCCATATGGATCAAAGTTCTTCCACCGTAAATCATGTAGGTGCAAGTGATATGCTTGAAGCTTAATCTCATAGTGCTCAGCCACTTGCCATGATGGACATGAATAGTATCTCCCAAGCTTTAGAGGAAATTGCAACTTGGCATTCTTTCTTGCCTTTTGTAGCTTATGGAACTCTAACAGTCTTCTTGATACTTCTAACATCATCATCCTATTAGTAGGATACCTTGGCAATCTATATGGATAGGATATGAAGCCTTGAATCCTTATGTAAGTGAACTTATCATATTGAATGTAATATCATCCATATTCTTTAATGAAGGCCCTAGCAACACCTGTTAATCTCCTTTGCAATTCTGCTCGCAATCTACTCACTATGTACATGGCAAATGCATCATTGAATCTCTTGTAATGGTTGATGTTCTTGAGATGAAGCTATTTATAGCATTGGTGTGATAGGATTTGATTTTATTTAATGCCAACTTCTCCTTTAGAAGTCAATCCCTTGTAGACCACATTCCTTGCCAGTATCTAGGTAAGATAGGAAGTCATGTAGAAGGACCTTGACTCATTGAAATTTTCAAATTGCTCATCAAGGCAATGACATATAACCTCAGCCCAATCAATCATCTTATTGTTCATGAAAACTGTTAAGGGAAAATTGGATCTAAGTGAATAATCAATATATCAATATCAATAATACCCAAAACTTAATGAAATAATGAACAAAAGAGATCAATCAAACAAAAAACTTCAAAAACCTTTGCAAACCTCAAAGCTTCATGTATGAATAAGGCCCTCAGAGAGTGCAGTTCCTTGCTATTCCAAGATTGTCAATGGAGAATGGCTATGATAGTGCTTTGTAATGAAGATGAGCTTCACAACAATGGTAGTGATATGGTAACAAGTTGATTGCAAGCAAATGGAATGATGTGGGTGCCGAAGGTGCACTGTAATTCCTACAGAGTAATAATACTAAAAGCTTGGATGATTGAAATGGAGGAATGGGGTTGAATTTATAGACTTGGGAGAGATAAGATCAACGGTATAGAAGAAATAAGAAGATCAACAGTATAGAACAGTTGAGAGAATGTGCATGAATAGAAAGAAGAAAAGTGTCACACAAAAGCTATTTTATTTGAGTTAACTGCTTTCTTTTCTAAAGATAAGACATGTTTTTCATAAATTAGAAAGTTTTTTTCTAATTTAAGAGATATTGATAAAAACAAGGTTGATTGAGTCAGTTAACTCAACTTATGATTTGTTTTTGCATGATTTGAGAGAAATTAAATAATAAATTATTTAATTTTGTGTGCATAAAGAAGAAGGATTTATTTTTAGAAGATTTGGAAGATATTTAAAGAATTAGAAGATAAGAAAAAAAAATTAAACAAATAAATTTATTTAATTGTTGGGCATGATTTGGAAGAATAAATAAAATATTTGATTATATTTTAGTTTTAGAGGTTCAGAGGATTTAAATAAATTTGATTGATTTATTTAAGTTTGGAATAATGATTTGACTTAATTAAATAATTAAGAATTATTTAATTGTTTTGGAAGAATTAAATTAAATAAAGGATTTTATTTGATTTTGACTTTAGAAGAGGTAATTAAATATTTTGATATTTAATTAACTTAGAGGAATGTGAATCGAATAAATAAATTTGTTTATTTATTTATTGATAGAAGAATTAGAAGGGAATAAATATTAAGAATATTTATTTAGACTAAATCGTGTCACTTTTAGGCATATACATTTTGCCCCTCTTTGATGCAATGCAGTTTATGGTGTTGCTTCAAAGAATAAGTTTCTGATAATGATACATGCCCTAGTTTGCCCCTGGTATAGGTTTAACAATGATAGGATGCCCCCTCGAGAGATTGGATGGGAAGAAGATATAAGGCATGAGATGAACAATTTCATGATGAAGAAGGTGAAAAGAATAGCAGGTTACGTGGAAGAAGAAATTGGTAGATGGAAAAAGAAGAAATGGATGAATAGCCAAATATGCAAGATAAATTGATAACACACACAAGAAAGCAAGCAAGTATGCACAAATGATACAAAAACAAACAAGGTGTTGCCCTTATCAATTGGTAAACCAATGATTAAATGATATAGATCGACGATGTCTAGTTTCAGGAATGAAACATGTCATATAAGACGCCGGGTCTAGTTTCAACAAATGCAACATCCTGTCTAAGACAATTGATATGATAAAGATATATGACAGTGTTGTCATGGCGGGGAATGATACATCCCTAGAGCAAAATGAAGGATAGTTATGATTCATTGACATGGTTTACGACAAGATTAGGATCAAGACTATTGATTATGACTGGATAATTTGACAAGATTGACTTCACTTGATTTGTATGGATTGAGGATGACTTGCAAGTGGATCACTGCTTGGATTGATTGGATTGATTAGAAGAAGTGATTTGATTAGAGAATTGAGGCCCTAGTGATGCAAAAGCGACGGTGACAAGGAAAGAAAATATTTGATGAAAGATATGATGATAGAAAGAAATTTGATTGAAAAGATAGAATGAAAGAGAATGAATGAAAAGACAAGCTTTTATCTATAAACTTTGACACTCTGTAGGATCTTTATGATGAATGGTAGGTGAAATGCATGTGAATACAAATGGTGTATGGAATGTAATGGGATATGGATGTTGCATGGAATGTGAATGGATTTTCCATCTTTCTTTTGCAAGTATTTTGAAGTGCTTATTTCATCATTAGGTGTTTATTATGTTGTAAGAAAATACAAGCATCTAGGTATAATTAAATCAAGATGACCTGAGTATTACTTACATGGATTTTGATATACCAAGTTAATACAAGCATCTAGTCAAAATTGAATCTAGATGACCTAAGTATTTCTTGCATATCAACAGACAAGGATTGCCCCTTTCATGTTACACCTTTGATGTCCTCGATGATCTTTTGCCAATCATGTCGTTAGACAAGGCATCACATTACTGAAGTTTAATCCATAAACAACAAACAAAGAAAATAATCATGCCCCATCATAGTATCTCTAGCTTTTGGCATCCTTGAGTAGAATAGAAAGACATGATAACAAAAATCAAGATGTAGCAACCTAACCTAATCACAACCACAAAACATTATTGCATTTAGATGTGTTTGTTCCTTGCCATAAAAATCATTTAGAGTGCATTACATACTTGATTGCTTTGCTTTGGATAAGTTGAGGTGATGCATCGAAATTTCTTCTTGAAAAGTGGGTTGTGCTTGTGCTTGCTTGTCTAGTGAAAGATTCCACAATCCTTATTGGTGAGATGGACCCTAAGGGATTGACCTAATGCCTCAGGGGTTCATTTCTAAATGGTCTTGCCTATGTGACGATGCAGAGGCAACGTAGTTTAGGGTGAACCCTAATGGACCTAAGACTTAGGTGATGGTGAATGGTGTGGACTCAGATAAATAGGACTAGATATGGAAAGGATGAGAAAGTGGAGCCTTGGGGGCACATTTGAATAATGGCATTGACTACATGATGACACAGAGCTAATGTAGTTCATGGACTTAGACCATGTGGGTACTAACGACAGACGCTATGCTAGGCTGACACTATGGATAGAGTACTAGATAAAACCTTGTTTGACAAGGCAACAAAGAGATAGAGTATTAAGCCATGATAGGTTATCATTAGGTTTTTATTATGGAACAGATATGGACTGAATGGGACACGATTGGAGGAAGAATGGACATAAGGTGATTGGTTTCCCAAAGATGGAGGAAGTAGTTTATCACAAGTAACACCTGTTTACCAGGTTTTCACCACTTACCTTTATTTCCATGAAAGCTAGAAAGTACACATGACACCTATTTGCTAGGTTTTAAGCATGGTACCTATCCAAGATGCCTGTTTGCCAGGTTTTCACCAAAGGATTTTTTTTGTTGTTTTTCCATTTTTTTCAATTTTTCGTATTTTTTGTATTTTTCTGATTTTTTTTATTTTTCTTGTATTTTATGCCCCCTTACATTGGGGTTCTCTTATGTATAGAACCGGTGGAGATGCATACTATTGATTGGGTCATCGAACAGCCCTCTGATGTTGCTAACTGATATGCCCCCAATCCATAAGCAGCCACAATCACATAAGGCCCAAGATAGTTGGGTTTGAACTTGCCTTTCTTTTCCTAATCCTATTGATTGTGGGGATATTCTTTAAGTAATAGATCTCCAACCTTGAATACTCTTGGATGGACTCTATGATTGTAGCTTCGTGACATCATTTGTTGATATGCCTTGAGATGATCAAAGGCTTTGTCTCTTTTCCTCTAGAAGTTCTAGCTCCTATAATCTGGAAACTCTGTACTCTTCATCTGTTATGAGACCTTTCAATGACACTCTTAGAGAGGGTAACTTGACCTCAATGGCTAGGATGGCTTCTGATCCATAGACAAGGGAGTAAGGGGAGCATTTGTGGGAGTGAGGTATACTGGTTTGATAGGAACACAGAGTGGGATTGAGTTGGATGTGCCAATCATGGCCAACATCGTTAACTATCTTCTTGAGGAGTTTCAAGATGGTCTTGCTAGATACTTCTACTTGGCCATTGCCTTGAGGGTAATAGGGTGTGGAGAAACGGTGTTGGATTTTGAACTAGTCACAGAGTTCTTGGACATCCTGGTTTTTGAAGGGTCTTCCATTATCCATGATAATGGATGAGGGAATTCTGTATCTATAGATGAGGTAATTAAGGATGAATGAAGAGATTTGTTTACCTGTAATGGTGGTGAGGGGGACAACTTCAATCCATTTAGTAAAGTATTCAATGGCAGTTATTATGAATTTGTGGCCGTTGGATGATGGGGGATGGATTTTGCCCACAAGGTTGAGTCCCCATTGACAAAAGGGCCAAGGTGTCGTTAAAGGTCTCAACTCTTGAGCTGGTGCATGTATTAGGTTTCTGTGTATTTGACACTGCTTGCACTTCTTCACAAACTGATATGAATCTATTTCCATGTTCAGCCAATAGTATCCCAAATGCATGAGTTTCTTAGCTAAGGAAGGACCACTAGAGTGTGTTTCACAAATCCCTTTGTGTACATCTTGTAAGGTGGTTTGAGATTCTTCTCATTCTAAACAACAAAGTAAAGTACCATCTAGACCACGTCAGTATAGGGTGTCAGCAATAATGGTATAACAAGAGGTTTGGTGAATAAAGGTTCATTGTTGGTTTGAAGATAAGTCAAGTGGGAGGGTGTTATTCTTGAGGTAAGTGTAAATCTTACTATAACAAGGTGAATCAAATCCAACTAATAGGCATATAGAGTGGGTTTTAGGAAAATCATAAGCTAGCTACTGAATTGATTCCACTAAGAATTTGTACCGTGACTCATTCTCTAGGATTTCAAGGAGAGAGGCAATTGGTGCCATGGCATATGCTACTTGTTTTTTCAATGCAAGGTATCTACTCAAAAGAGATGATCACAAAGTACTCTTTAAAGTCATCAACCATCCACTTGTATGGGACAAGCTTCTCATCTTTGGTTTGGTAGTCGTCATTGACCTGATTAATTACTAGTTGAGAATCACCATAGACATGTAGCTCTTTGACTTTCCATTTTGTTGCCATTTTGAGACCAATGACCAAGGCCTCATACTCTTCTATGTTGTTGGTGCATGGGAATAACAGATGATAAGACGTTGGTATGGTGTCACCATGAGGAGTTACAAACAAGATTCCTACCCCTGATCCATGGTTTGTGTAGGACCCATCAAAGTAGAGTTTCTAGGAATGTGATGTGATATTGAATAATGATTCATTTGGGAACTCAAATTGCATTGGTGTGGTATCCTATAGTGGTGCATCTGCTAACTGGTCAGCAATGATTTGCCCCTTGATAGCTTTTCTGTCTACATACTCAATGTCATATTCACTTAGGAGCATTACTCATTTGGCTAGGTGACCTGTTAGAGCTACTTTGCTTAGTAGGTATTTTAGTGGATCATGTGGTATCCTGTAGTGGTGCATCTGCTAACTAATCATCAATGATTTGCCCCTTGATAGCTTTTTTGTCTACATACTCAATGTCATATTCACTTAGGAGCATTACTCATTTGGCTAGGTGACCTGTTAGAGCTGCTTTGCTTAGTAGGTATTTCAGTGGATCTATCTTTGCAATAAGTTTGACTGGATGTGCTAGCATATAATGTTAGAGTTTTTGGGATGCAAAAACTACCGCAAGACATGATCTTTCTATTTGAGAGTATTGTAATTCATATCCCACCAATGTGCAACTGATGTAGTAGAAGACTCTTTCTTTACCTTCGTAATCTTGTTGCGCTAGGAGAGCCCCAAGAGCTGTTGGTGTAGCAGCTATGTAAAGTAATAGTGGTTTCCCTTGGATAGGAGGCATGAGAATAGGTGGATTCATGGGTAAGTGCAAGAAGATGGGGGGCCAAAAAGGGGTCTTAAGTGGCCACTTTTTTTCTGAAATCAGGAAATACTGGCCTTGGATGAGAAATTGAGCATAGTTACACTCAAAATTTAGAGATGCAACCAAAACAATGTTCGTAGTGCTTCGAGTCTACTTTCTAAACTACTATTTTGTTTTGAAAATGGCATAGATTAAGGGGTTCAAAAGAGGGAGCCACAGAAATTGGTGTTGTTTCTGTCAAAAAAACATAACATAGCATGTTTTGTGGCTCCCTCAAAAGGTCAACTTTTTTTTGGTATTTTTAAAATTGCTTCAGTGAGAAATTAGCTAATAGCATGTAGTTTATGCCCGATTTTTCTGATAATTTTTTGATGAATATTTGATTTTTTACTAATTTTTAAAGTGGACACATCCTAAAAAACAGAATTTTGGCCGTGCTACCCCTATAAATTTTGAAAACTAATTGAAAATCATTTTTTTATTTTTTTAATATTTGTAGAATGGAGTCTAGTTTCTAAATATGTAATTTTTTTGAAATTTGAATGAATAGTTATTTTACAATGAAAAAAAGACCAAACAGTGGTTTTTGCATAAAAACGGACACACAAACAAAAGAAATTAAAGATGAAAGGCTTAACATTGTTAAAATGTGAAAAAAATCACATCGTCAAATAGCTAAGAGAAAGCCTAACATTACCCATGTGTTCGATTTGTTCAACCTTGAAACACGTGTAAATCTGAGGGTTAGCACGAACGAAATTATGTGAAATTTTGAAGAATACAGAAAAACACGTCTGTGACTGTTCATAAGGCACTCCAAGCCTTTGGGTTGGAAATCCAAAGCAAATCCCAAGCCCAAGGCTTGGGATTCCCAAAGCAAGAAATAACGCGAGCGCGTTATAACGCGCTCGCGTTATTTATTGCCTTACATTTTTCCCGCAAGCCTGTCTTTTCCCATGTTTGACATAACGCGAGCGCGTTATAACGCGCTCGCGTTATGTCCCACTCAAATTTTTTTACATTCAAGGCTATTCATCATGAGGGTTAAGGCATAAAGGATAGAGTTGAAAGGTTTACGGATAAGGGATTAGCGTTTAAGGTATAGTATCGAGCCCGTTGAGGGTCTAGGAATAGGGATAGCGTTTAAGGTTTAGGGATGAGGGATGATAGATTACGGTTGAGGGTCGAGGGATCAAAGTTAAGGGTTGAGGGATTAGGGTTTGACATTAAGGGTTGAGGGTTGAGGTTCAAGGGTCAAGGGTTTAGGGATAGGGTTTAGGGTCGAGGGATTAGGGTTAAAGTAGAGTGTGGAGGGTGTAAGGATTAGGGATAGGGTTGGAGGGTTTAGGGATAAGGGATTAGGGTTTAAGGTATAGCATCAAGTCTGTTGAGAGTTTAGGAATAGGGATAGCATTTAGGGATTAGGGATGAGGGATTATAGTTGAGGGATGATGGATTAGGGTTGAGGGTTGAGGGATTAGGGTTTAGGGAAAAGGTTTAGGGTTGAGGGTTTAGGATTAGGGTTTAGGGTTGACGGATTAGCATTTAATGTCGAGGTTAGGGTTAGAGTGTTGAGGGTAGAGGGATTAGGGATAGGGTTTAGGGTTTAAGGTTTAAGGATTGAGGGTTGAGGCTTTAGGGATGAGGGTTTAAGGCTTAAGATATAGTGTCAAGTGTTGAGGGTGTAGGGATAGGGTTTAAGTTTTAAGGGTTAAGGGTTGAGGGATATGGATTAGGGTTTAAGGTATAGTGTTGAGGGTCGAGGGATCAGAGTTAAGGGTTGAGGGATTAGGGTTTGACGTTGAGGGTTGAGGGTTGAGGTTCGAGGGTCAAGGGTTTAGGGATAGGGTTGAGGGTCGAGGAATTAGGGTTAAAGTAGAGTGTGGATGGTATAAGGATTAGGGATAGGGTTAGAGGGTTTAGGGATAAGGGATTAGGGTTTAAGGTATAGTATCGATTCTGTTGAGGGTGTAGGAATAGGGATAGCATTTAGGGTTTAGGGATGAAGGATTAGAGTTGGGGGATGACAGATTAGGGTTGAGGGTTGAGGGATTAGGGTTTAGGGATAAGGTTTAGGGTTGAGGGATGAGGGATTAGGGTTTAAGGTATAGTGTTGAGGGTTTAGGGATAGGGTTTAGGGTTGAGGGATTAGGATTTGACATTGAGGGTTGAGGGTTGAGGTTTGAGGGTCAAGGGTTTAGGGATAGGGTTGAGGGTCGAGGAATTAGGGTTAAAGTAGAGTGTGGAGGGATGATGGATGATAGATTAGGGTTGAGGGTTGAGGGATTAGGGTTTGATGTTGAGGGTTGAGGGTTTAGGGTTAGGGTTGAGAGATGAGGGATCAGAGTTAAGGGTTGAGGGATTAGGGTTTGACGTCGAGGGCTGAGGTTCGAGGGTCAAGGGTTTAGGGATAGGGTTGAGGTTGAAGGGATTAGGGTTTAGGGACAAGGTTTAGGGTTAGGGTTGAGGGATTAGGGTTTAAGGTATAGTGTTGAGGGTTTAGGGATAGGGTTTAGGGTTGAGGGATTAGAGTGAAGGGTTGAGGGATTAGAATTTGGCGTTGAGGGTTTAGGGTTTAGGATCAGGGTTGAAGGTCGAGGGATTAGAGTTAAGGGTTGAGGGATTACGGTTTGATGTTGAGGGTTGAGGGTTGAGGTTCAAGGGTCAAGGGTTTAGGGATAGGGTTGAGGGTCGAGGAATTAGGGTTAAAGTAGAGTGTGGAGGGATGACGGATGATAGATTAGGGTTGAGGGTTGAGGGATTAGGGTTTGATGTTGAGGGTTGAGGGTTTAGGGTTAGGGTTGAGAGATGAGGGATCAGAGTTAAGGGTTGAGGGATTAGGGTTTGACGTTGAGGGCTGAGGTTCGAGGGTCAAGGGTTTAGGAATAGGGTTGAGGTTGAAGGGATTAGGGTTTAGGGACAAGGTTTAGGGTTAGGGTTGAGGGATTAGGGTTTAAGGTATAGTGTTGAGGGTTTAGGGATAGGGTTTAGGGTTGACGGATTAGAGTGAAGGGTTGAGGGATTAGAATTTGGCGTTGAGGGTTTAGGGTTTAGGATCAGGGTTGAAGGTCGAGGGATTAGAGTTAAGGGTTGAGGGATTAGGATTTGACGTTGAGGGTTGAGGGTTGAGGTTCGAGGGTCAAGGGTTTAGGGATAGGGTTGAGGGTCAAGGAATTAGGGTTAAAGTAGAGTGTGGAGGGATGATGGATGATAGATTAGGGTTGAGGGTTGAGGGATTAGGGTTTGATGTTGAGGGTTGAGGGTTTAGGGTTAGGGTTGAGAGATGAGGGATCAGAGTTAAGGGTTGAGGGATTAGGGTTTGACATCGAGGGCTGAGGTTCGAGGGTCAAGGGTTTAGGGATAGGGTTGAGGTTGAAGGGATTAGGGTTTAGGGACAAGGTTTAGGGTTAGGGTTGAGGGATTAGGGTTTAAGGTATAGTGTTGAGGGTTTAGGGATAGGGTTTAGGGTTGAGGGATTAGAGTGAAGGGTTGAGGGATTAGAATTTGGCGTTGAGGGTTTAGGGTTTAGGATCAAGGTTGAAGGTCGAGGGATTAGAGTTAAGGGTTGAGGGATTAGGATTTGACGTTGAGGGTTGAGGGTTGAGGTTCGAGGGTCAAGGGTTTAGGGATAGGGTTGAGGGTCGAGGAATTAGGGTTAAAGTAGAGTGTGGAGGGATGACGGATGATAGATTAGGGTTGAGGGTTGAGGGATTAGGGTTTGATGTTGAGGGTTGAGGGTTTAGGGTTAGGGTTGAGAGATGAGGGATCAGAGTTAAGGGTTGAGGGATTAGGGTTTGACGTCGAGGGCTGAGGTTCGAGGGTCAAGGGTTTAGGGATAGGGTTGAGGTTGAAGGGATTAGGGTTTAGGGACAAGGTTTAGGGTTAGGGTTGAGGGATTAGGGTTTAAGGTATAGTGTTGAGGGTTTAGGGATAGGGTTTAGGGTTGAGGGATTAGAGTGAAGGGTTGAGGGATTAGAATTTGGCGTTGAGGGTTTAGGGTTTAGGATCAGGGTTGAAGGTCGAGGGATTAGAGTTAAGGGTTGAGGGATTAGGATTTGACGTTGAGGGTTGAGGGTTGAGGTTCGAGGGTCAAGGGTTTAGGGATAGGGTTGAGGGTCGAGGAATTAGGGTTAAAGTAGAGTGTGGAGGGATGACGGATGATAGATTAGGGTTGAGGGTTGAGGGATTAGGGTTTGATGTTGAGGGTTGAGGGTTTAGGGTTAGGGTTGAGAGATGAGGGATGAGAGTTAAGGGTTGAGGGATTAGGGTTTGACGTCGAGGGCTGAGGTTCGAGGGTCAAGGGTTTAGGGATAGGGTTGAGGTTGAAGGGATTAGGGTTTAGGGACAAGGTTTAGGGTTAGGGTTGAGGGATTAGGGTTTAAGGTATAGTGTTGAGGGTTTAGGGATAGGGTTTAGGGTTGAGGGATTAGAGTGAAGGCTTGAGGGATTAGAATTTGGCATTGAGGGTTTAGGGTTTAGGATCAGGGTTGAAGGTCGAGGGATTAGAGTTTAGGGTTGAGGGATTAGGATTTGACGTTGAGGGTTGAGGGTTGAGGTTCGAGGGTCAAGGGTTTAGGGATAGGGTTGAGGGTCGAGGAATTAGGGTTAAAGTAGAGTGTGGAGGGATGACGGATGATAGATTAGGGTTGAGGGTTGAGGGATTAGGGTTTGATGTTGAGGGTTGAGGGTTTAGGGTTAGGGTTGAGAGATGAGGGATCAGAGTTAAGGGTTGAGGGATTAGGGTTTGACGTTGAGGGCTGAGGTTCGAGGGTCAAGGGTTTAGGGATAGGGTTGAGGTTGAAGGGATTAGGGTTTAGGGACAAGGTTTAGGGTTAGGGTTGAGGGATTAGGGTTTAAGGTATAGTGTTGAGGGTTTAGGGATAGGGTTTAGGGTTGAGGGATTAGAGTGAAGGGTTGAGGGATTAGAATTTGGCGTTGAGGGTTTAGGGTTTAGGATCAGGGTTGAAGGTCGAGGGATTAGAGTTAAGGGTTGAGGGATTAGGATTTGACGTTGAGGGTTGAGGGTTGAGGTTCGAGGGTCAAGGGTTTAGGGATAGGGTTGAGGGTCGAGGAATTAGGGTTAAAGTAGAGTGTGGAGGGATGACAGATGATAGATTAGGGTTGAGGGTTGAGGGATTAGGGTTTGATGTTGAGGGTTGAGGGTTTAGGGTTAGGGTTGAGAGATGAGGGATCAGAGTTAAGGGTTGAGGGATTAGGGTTTGACGTCGAGGGCTGAGGTTCGAGGGTCAAGGGTTTAGGGATAGGGTTGAGGTTGAAGGGATTAGGGTTTAGGGACAAGGTTTAGGGTTAGGGTTGAGGGATTAGGGTTTAAGGTATAGTGTTGAGGGTTTAGGGATAGGGTTTAGGGTTGAGGGATTAGAGTGAAGGGTTGAGGGATTAGAATTTGGCGTTGAGGGTTTAGGGTTTAGGATTAGGGTTGAAGGTCGAGGGATTAGAGTTAAGGGTTGAGGGATTAGGGTTTGATGTTGAGGGTTGAGGGTTGAGGTTCGAGGGTCAAGGGTTTAGGGATAGGGTTGAGGGTCGAGGAATTAGGGTTAAAGTAGAGTGTGGAGGGATGACGGATGATAGATTAGGGTTGAGGGTTGAGGGATTAGGGTTTGATGTTGAGGGTTGAGGGTTTAGGGTTAGGGTTGAGAGATGAGGGATCAGAGTTAAGGGTTGAGGGATTAGGGTTTGACGTCGAGGGCTGAGGTTCGAGGGTCAAGGGTTTAGGGATAGGGTTGAGGTTGAAGGGATTAGGGTTTAGGGACAAGGTTTAGGGTTAGGGTTGAGGGATTAGGGTTTAAGGTATAGTGTTGAGGGTTTAGGGATAGGGTTTAGGGTTGAGGGATTAGAGTGAAGGGTTGAGGGATTAGAATTTGGCGTTGAGGGTTTAGGGTTTAGGATCAGGGTTGAAGGGGATTAGAGTTAAGGGTTGAGGGATTAGGATTTGACGTTGAGGGTTGAGGGTTGAGGTTTGAGGGTCAAGGGTTTAGGGATAGGGTTGAGGGTCGAGGAATTAGGGTTAAAGTAGAGTGTGGAGGGATGATGGATGATAGATTAGGGTTGAGGGTTGAGGGATTAGGGTTTGATGTTGAGGGTTGAGGGTTTAGGGTTAGGGTTGAGAGATGAGGGATCAGAGTTAAGGGTTGAGGGATTAGGGTTTGACGTCGAGGGCTGAGATTCGAGGGTCAAGGGTTTAGGGATAGGGTTGAGGTTGAAGGGATTAGGGTTTAGGGACAAGGTTTAGGGTTAGGGTTGAGGGATTAGGGTTTAAGGTATAGTGTTGAGGGTTTAGGGATAGGGTTTAGGGTTGAGGGATTAGAGTGAAGGGTTGAGGGATTAGAATTTGGCGTTGAGGGTTTAGGGTTTAGGATCAGGGTTGAAGGTCGAGGGATTAGAGTTAAGGGTTGAGGGATTAGGGTTTGATGTTGAGGGTTGAGGGTTGAGGTTCGAGGGTCAAGGGTTTAGGGATAGGGTTGAGGGTCGAGGAATTAGGGTTAAAGTAGAGTGTGGAGGGATGACGAATGATAGATTAGGGTTGAGGGTTGAGGGATTAGGGTTTGATGTTGAGGGTTGAGGGTTTAGGGTTAGGGTTGAGAGATGAGGGATCAGAGTTAAGGGTTGAGGGATTAGGGTTTGACGTCGAGGGCTGAGGTTCGAGGGTCAAGGGTTTAGGGATAGGGTTGAGGTTGAAGGGATTAGGGTTTAGGGACAAGGTTTAGGGTTAGGGTTGAGGGATTAGGGTTTAAGGTATAGTGTTGAGGGTTTAGGGATAGGGTTTAGGGTTGAGGGATTAGAGTGAAGGGTTGAGGGATTAGAATTTGGCGTTGAGGGTTTAGGGTTTAGGATCAGGGTTGAAGGTCGAGGGATTAGAGTTAAGGGTTGAGGGATTAGGGTTTGATGTTGAGGGTTAAGGTTCGAGGGTTTGATGTTGAGGGTTGAGGGTTGAGGTACATTTCGGTGTGACATTTAAATTGTCTTGCCGATATACACTGTAAAGGTTATTTTGTGGACTTTCAAGGATTTTTTCACCTGTGTTAATGTTCAACTTGTTTCGCTCTGCATCAAGGGATTACGGTTTGACGTTGAGGGCTGAGGTTCGAGGGTTAAGGGTTTAGGGATAGGGTTGAGGTTGAAGGGATTAGGGTTTAGGGACAAGGTTGAGGTTGAGGGATTAGGATTTGACATTGAGGGTTGAGGGTTTAGGGATAGGGTTGAGGGATTAGGATTTGACATTGAGGGTTGAGGGTCAAGGGATCAGAGTTGAGGGTTTAGGGTTTAGAGATCTATAGCAGGACAAAACGTGAGCGCGTTATAGCGCGAGTGCGTTATAACGCGAGCGCGTTATAACGTGCTCGCGTTTTGTAATTCTACTAAAACGGTAAAAAAGTGGTTACCCCCGTGATCCAGGCCCACATGCTCTATTTTCTTACTGATTCTGCGCGTGCTCCGACAAAAAAGAAGTGCTTTCATGCTATTGGGAAGTTCACATGCACATTTGACACATTGTACCACCTTTGCATGATCTTTCCACCACCTTTTCTGCTTTGCCAACTTGAGAAGGAGGAAATAACATAGTTTTCAAACCAAATTTGATATATATCTATACAAGTTTCAATTTTTGTAGTATTGCAATGTTAATTTTGATTCAATTTTAAGAATTTAACATTGAAAAGGAAGCAAGTGGTGAAAAACTCAAATTGTTGAGGAGTTTGATGCAAGAAGATAAAAACACTACATAATTGGGTACTCTCTCCATTCAAATCTTCGTTTTTTAGGTATGTCAAGTCTTTACATGCATGTTCTTTACATTTTCCTTATTTCGGATTGAATTACTTTATCATGGATTATCATACATGTTTAAAATAGACACATTTCCAATCAAGAAAGCAACCTACAATCTCACATGATGCCATGTATATTTTCTACACTTGGGCTCTTTAATAATTATGTGTAATAAACAAACCTTAGTTCATACCATGATGTCAAACTATACAAGAATAAATCCTTACAACATAAAAAAAATACAATCCCACTATTATCATGTATTCATTTCTTAGGAACTAATATTGGTCTCTTTATCATGCTACAGACAAATTCTCCGTCATGCCGAGGAAACAATCAAGAATTAAACCAACACAGGAAGAGATAGAAGCTAAGAATGCAAAGAAAGCAATGGCTATGAGGGAACTTCGTGAGAAGAGGAAATTGGACACGATAAATGAAGACATACCAATTGAAGAGGAACCACAACCATCACAAAGAGATATGGTATTGGCGGCACAAAGAGAACGAATGCAAAAACTTCGTGGTACGAGAGATTTAAATACCATAGTTGGAGACACATCCTTTATCGCAAGACAACATGTAGGGACACCATCTACCACATCTCAAGTTGAGAGTACATCATCACTCACATGTGATGAAGGAGGTACGCCATCGTTCCCACCTCAACCTCAGGGTATGTCATCTATTCCATCTTCGATCGAAGGTATGCCATCTAACCCATCTCATTTAAATATTGATGAAATTCCTAATGTTGAGATGATTTACCTAACTTGACACCACCTAGAATTTTGCATAGAAAGCCAAAGTATTTGATTGATATTGATGAGAATATTTTGCAGCCAATGGAAGGTAAGATTCCAAAACGCACTTGTAGAAGATATGCTAATAAGATTTGGAGATTGTTCTTTGAAAAGTTAAATGAGACTGCAAGATGTCAACTATTCGTTGAAATGATGCGAAGTATAAAGTATAGGTCTATCATGAAGATTCTTGGGTTGAGAACATCAGAGGCTTCAAGTGAAAAATCTATTGTCAAGAATCTAATGAGTGCGTATGAGAGTGTGGGTAACACCTCACGCACAAAAGATAGTAATGCAACACGGCGTGTGATTACATCGACTATAGTAAGTAGTCAAACGAGGAAAGCTCGTCTTATTAGAAAGACAAGTCAAAAATTGAGAATTAATAGGAAAACTTTATCAAGAGCCGTTGGAAGACGCCAAAGAATTGAGGACACTAATGCCAATGAATTATGGGCGTTCTCGGGGAGACTACCATGAAAAGATAAACCAATTGTTGAAGCATTGAGGTCACTAATTGAAGACTTTTGGAAGAATTACACAAGGGTATCTCCGAATCAAAGGGATGTGGTAAGAAGGAGAATTGGTAGTCAGAACCGCGAGCCACATCCAAAGCATTTTTTGGATGAGACTCAAACACAGTTTTATGGTAAATTTCTAGAGAAGTATCCTCAAATTAAAATTTGTCAAAGATATTTTGAAATGCTAAAACCTTTCTATGTTAAGATAAATCACACACGCACTACTTGTTGTTGTAGATTACATATTGAATTTTCTAACCATTTTGATGCTTATAGGTCTATATGTTTAGATATGCATACTAACAATGATTTGCAGGGTTGTGCCATATGTGCCCCACCAACATCTTCAAGAGATTTCATATCAAGAATTTTATGTGAAAGAGAGGAAGGTCAAATATTCTACAAGAAATTATGCTTGGATGGCACATGTCATCGTTGCGGTGGCTTGCAACATTTGCCAATATGTGAACATATGGAAATAACACATGCGGTTGGAAATGAACTAGTAGAATTTGGCAAGTATAAAATAGTGGCATACAATACAAAAGATGGTAAAGAAGCAAAGAGGTGTGAATTAGTTATTGAAAAGATTCCAGTGTATCAGTTTATGCCTATATTTCGTGACAGCATAGTGTATGAGTATGCAAGACATGCCCATAGAGCTCGATGGTTGGACTTGCAATTCAAGTTATGCAAGGACACATTTCCAGTTGGTAGCATTGTTTCAGTCATCGACTTTGCAGAGAACTACAGTCTACAGCCACAGCGTGAGGTGCAATCACAATATTACAACTCCACACAGGTTTCTATATTTGTGCACATCGCATTCATTCATACGAATGATAGTACAGAGGATGACAGAAAGATCATAAGGGAGTATCATTTCTATATTAGTGATGATCGCACGCATTCTACGGAGTTTGTGCAAGGTTGCTTTCAGGTGTTCTATAATGATTTGGCTAGAAGGGGCATATCGTTCAGTCAGCATATCATATGGTCGGATAATTGTGCATCACAATTCAAGAACTCGCGGAATTTCTATTGGCTGAGTAGGAGGCATAATTTTACAGGTATTCAACATATGTGGAACTTTTGTGAGGCCGGGCATGGAAAGGGGGAGCATGATGGTGCAGGAGCATGTATCAAAAGAGCCATAGCACGAGAAGAGTTAAAGTATAAAGACAATGCAAAGTTGACAGATGCAAAATCGATTGTCGAGTGGTGTAATGCTTCCATGGGTCCAGGTAATGAAGGTAAGTCTTTAGTTCGTAGATTTTTTTGGTTGATAGATGATACTAACATTGCACCATATGAGGATTGTTGTACACTGACAGGATCAAATGAGATGCACTCTTTCAGAAGTTCAATTGCAGGTTCATGGAGTATCCATACACAAAAAATGTCATGCTTTTGTTCTTCCTGTACAATTCAAGTCTGGGATGAGTGCAAGTCAAAGGAGTGGGTTGATGAATGGCAGTTAAGTTATCTTAGCCCACTTGACACGTATCGACCCCCGACGGCACTGGAACTAACACAGATGGAATCGTCAGTTGACTTTGACCACATATCAAATTTAGTTCAACCAGGTAATATAGGGCACATATATGCATCTAATTTCATCTAGTTCAACCAGGTAATGTCATCTTACTTTGTAGTGTTTTTGTAATGTTGACTAATTTCATCTAATTTGCTACACATATCAATGTAGGACACGTATATGCAGTTATTGTAGATGAAGATAATGAAGAGGGAACAGATTATTACTTATGCCGTTGTGTTGAGGCCAAAAAGAAATTGGAGGCCCCTGTTACAGATGGAGAAAACATCGAATACCCTACAGGATCAGTGGTTATTACTGGAACATGGCTTAGAAGGTACCCACATAAGAGTGTTAATATTTGGCTATTTTAGGACTTTGACATGCATCGAAAGATTCTTCATTACTCGAACCTTGTTGTGGCATCCAATGTTCATTTGATAAAGTATCGGGGTAGACCTTTGAACAAAATATTGTGGAAGGTGCGTGAGTCTGACCATGAAGCAATACTTGACACAATAAAGAGTAGAGCAGATCCAGATGGTTCATTGGATTAATTTGTAAGTATTCACATTGATTTTGTAAAGTTATGTTACATTGAGTTGTAAGTATGCACATTAATTTGTAAGGTTTGTCTTTTTTTATTTCCTCCTGCATTTTTACACATATGTACACATTTTTCCATCATCATGTTATGCATTTTTGGTGTCCTGCTCCTGATGCGACCAAACTCATAACTCACCCTACTAGACACCATTTGATGATCTCTCCAACACTCTGGATCCAGGGCGCCCAATCATGATGATGACCTATATACCATTCTCCCAAGGCGCTCATAATGAATGAATGATAAGGAGCGCCTTGACCTCTATAATCAAGGTGATTTTAAGTCACTTTGAGTCATTTGGGGTCAGTTTGAGTCTTTGAGTCATGTTGCAAAAAAGTGTCAATGTTGTCAAGTTGCACAAAGCAACCTTTGCATTTTTGGTGTCTTGCTCGTGATGTGACCAAACTGATTGTTCCAACGCATTCAGATGGGTACATTTACGCTAGGCATGGTCCTATTTTTCACCCAAACATGTCGAAACAGTCTGAGCTACATTGTACCAACGATATCCCTGAAGAGTCCAAAGTGCAAAAAGGCAGCAATCTTTGATGAGATGTTACTCAAAAATCGTGTCACTTAGAAACATTTTGTCTGAGGCAACAGGATCACGTAGAGTGCCTCTACAATAACCTCTCTCAGTTTTTTATAGCTCTGAGGCATTTGCCCGTGGTGAAAGGTTTTCTGTTGCCCCAAAAATCGTCAGAAGGAGGCAGTGTAAAGTTGCAAAGGGGTGTAACTTTCGTCCTGCTCCTGATGCGACCAAACTGACTGTTCCAACGCATCCGAATGGGTACATTTATGCTAGGCATGGTCCTATTTCTCACCCAAACATGTCGAAACACTCGGAGCTACATTGTACCGACGATATCCCTGAAGAGTCCAAAGTGCAAAAAGGCAGCAATCTTTGACGAGATGTTACTCAAAAACTGTGTCACTTAGAAACATTCTGTCTGAGGCAACGGGATCACGTAGAGTGCCTCTACAATAACCTCTCTCGGTTTTTTATAGCTCTTAGGCATTTGCCTGTGGTGAAAGGTTTTCTGTTGCCCCAAAAATCGTCAGAAGGAGGCAGTGTAAAGTTGCAAAGGGGTGTAACTTTCGTCCTGCTCCTGATGCGACCAAACTGACTATTCCAATGCATCCGAATGGGTACATTTATGCTAGGCATGGTCCTATTTCTCACCCAGACATGTCGAAACAGTCGGAGCTACATTGTACTGACGATATCCCTGAAGAGTCCAAAGTGCAAAAAGGTAGCAATCTTTGACGAGATGTTACTCGAAAATCATGTCACTTAGAAACATTCCGTCTGAGGCAACGGGATCACGTAGAGTGCCTCTACAATAACCTCTCTCGGTTTTTTATAGCTCTGAGGCATTTGCCCGTGGTGAAAGGTTTTCTGTTGCCCCAAAAATCGTCAGAAGGAGGCAGTATAAAGTTGCAAAGGGGTGTAACTTTCGTCCTGCTCCTGATGCGACCAAACTGACTATTCCAACGCGTCCGAATGGGTACATTTATGCTAGCCATGGTCCTATTTCTCACCCAAACATGTCGAAACAGTCGGAGCTACATTGTACCGACGATATCCATGAAGAGTCCAAAGTGCAAAAAGGCAGCAATCTTTGACGAGATGTTACTCGAAAATCGTGTCACTTAGAAACATTCCGTCTGAGGCAACGGGATCACGTAGAGTGCCTCTACAATAACCTCTCTCGGTTTTTTATAGCTCTTAGGCATTTGCCCGTGGTGAAAGGTTTTCTGTTGCCCCAAAAATCGTCAGAAGGAGGCAGTGTAAAGTTGTAAAGGGGTGTAACTTTCGTCCTGCTCCTGATGCGACCAAACTGACTGTTCCAACGCATCCGAATGGGTACATTTATGTTAGGCATGGTCCTATTTCTCACCCAAACATGTCGAAACAGTCGGAGCTACATTGTACCGACGATATCCCTGAAGAGTCCAAAGTGCAAAAAGGTAGCAATCTTTGACGAGATGTTACTCGAAAATCGTGTCACTTAGAAACATTCCGTCTGAGGCAACGGGATCACGTAGAGTGCCTCTACAATAACCTCTCTCGGTGTTTTATAGCTCTGAGACATTTGCTCGTGGTGAAAGGTTTTTTGTTGCCCCAAAAATCGTCAGAAGGAGGTAGTGTAAAGTTGCAAAGGGGTGTAACTTTCGTCCTGCTCCTGATGCGACCAAACTGACTGTTCCAACGCGTCCGAATGGGTACATTTATGCTAGGCATGGTCCTATTTCTCACCCAAACATGTCGAAACAGTCAGAGCTACATTGTACTGACGATATCCATGAAGAGTCCAAAGTGCAAAAAGGCAGCAATCTTTGACGAGATGTTACTCGAAAATCGTGTCACTTAGAAACATTCCGTCTGAGGCAACGGGATCACGTAGAGTGCCTCTACAATAACCTCTCTCGGTTTTTTATAGCTCTGAGGCATTTGCCCGTGGTGAAAGGTTTTCTGTTGCCCCAAAAATCGTCAGAAGGAGGCAGTGTAAAGTTGCAAAGGGGTGTAACTTTCGTCCTGCTCCTGATGCGACCAAACTGACTGTTCCAACGCGTCCGAATGGGTACATTTATGCTAGGCATGGTCCTATTTCTCACCCAAACATGTCGAAACAGTCAGAGCTACATTGTACCGACGATATCCCTGAAGAGTCCAAAGTGCAAAAAGGCAGCAATCTTTGACGAGATGTTACTCGAAAATCATGTCACTTAGAAACATTCCGTCTGAGGCAATGGGATCACGTAGAGTGCCTCTACAATAACCTCTCTCGGCTTTTTATAGCTCTGAGGCATTTGCCCGTGGTGAAAGGTTTTCTGTTGCCCCAAAAATCGTCAGAAGGAGGCAGTGTAAAGTTGCAAAGGGGTGTAACTTTCGTCCTGCTCCTGATGCGACCAAACTGACTGTTCCAACGCGTCCGAATGGGTACATTTATGCTAGGCATGGTCCTATTTCTCACCCAAACATGTCGAAACAGTCGGAGCTACATTGTACCGACGATATCCATGAAGAGTCCAAAGTGCAAAAAGGCAGCAATCTTTGACGAGATGTTACTTGAAAATCGTGTCACTTAGAAACATTCCGTCTGAGGCAACGGGATCACGTAGAGTACCTCTACAATAACCTCTCTTGATTTTTTATAGCTCTGAGGCATTTGCCCGTGGTGAAAGGTTTTCTGTTGCCCCAAAAATCGTCAGAAGGAGGCAGTGTAAAGTTGCAAAGGGGTGTAACTTTCGTCCTGCTCCTGATGCGACCAAACTGACTATTCCAACGCGTCCGAATGGGTACATTTATGCTAGGCATGGTCCTATTTCTCACCCAAACATGTCGAAACAGTCGGAGCTACATTGTACCGACGATATCCCTGAAGAGTCCAAAGTGCAAAAAGGCAGCAATCTTTGACGAGATGTTACTCGAAAATTGTGTCACTTAGAAACATTCCGTCTGAGGCAACAGGATCACGTAGAGTGCCTCTACAATAACCTCTCTCGGTTTTTTATAGCTCTAAGGCATTTGCCCGTGGTGAAAGGTTTTCTGTTGCCCCAAAAATTGTCAGAAGGAGGCAGTGTAAAGTTGCAAAGGGGTGTAACTTTCGTCCTGCTCCTGATGCGACCAAACTGACTGTTCCAACGCGTCCGAATGGGTACATTTATGCTAGGCATGGTCCTATTTCTCACCCAAACATGTCGAAACAGTCGGAGCTACATTGTACCGACGATATCCCTGAAGAGTCCAAAGTGCAAAAAGGCAGCAATCTTTGACGAGATGTTACTCGAAAACTGTGTCACTTAGAAACATTCTGTCTGAGGCAACGGGATCACGTAGAGTGCCTCTACAATAACCTCTCTCGGTTTTTTATAGCTCTGAGGCATTTGCCCGTGGTGAAAGGTTTTCTGCTGCCCCAAAAATCGTCAGAAGGAGGCAGTGTAAAGTTGCAAAGGGGTGTAACTTTCGTCCTGCTCCTGATGCGACCAAACTGACTATTCCAACGCATCCGAATGGGTACATTTATGCTAGGCATGGTCCTATTTCTCACCCAAACATGTCGAAACAGTCGGAGCTACATTGTACCGACGATATCCCTGAAGAGTCCAAAGTGCAAAAAGGCAGCAATCTTTGACGAGATGTTACTCGAAAACCGTGTCACTTAGAAACATTCCGTCTGAGGCAACGGGATCACGTAGAGTGCCTCTACAATAACCTCTCTCGGTTTTTTATAGCTCTGAGGCATTTGCCCGTGGTGAAAGGTTTTCTGCTGCCCCAAAAATCGTCAGAAGGAGGCAGTGTATTAAGTCAGGTTGAAAGCCTATTCACTCTAGGCACCTGTTTTTGACCAAATCACACATGCGCCTTGAACAACTCTGTCTTCAAGGTGCTTTTCTCTAATCTCTGTAACTCTCCAAATCCACTAAGGCGCAAATTTTACCTCTTGGGCTCAAGATATAGGTTCTTCATCCAAGGCGCCAGAATGGTCCAAAGACGCATTTCACCTCTAACCTCACCTCTGACCTTACTTGGAGGCACTAAACCTCATCTCATTGCTATCCTCCATTACAAGCGCTCACTTACCTCAATCTTGGGCGCATACCAACATCCCAACATCCAAATCACCTAGGCGCTCAAAACCTTCAAGACTCAAGGTGCATTTTATGATCAAACAAGGTATCTCCTGAACAAGGCGCTCATAGTCTCATCAGGGCGTTAATCATCATCATGAGCACTCATATTGTTCTAGGCGCACAGTTATCTCTGGAATGCTCAAGGCGCACATACCCTTCTCTAGGCTAGTTTACACTTATTCAAGGCACTCATTCCAAACTTACATGAACTACTCATTACAAGACGCACAAACTAGATGATCCTAGGGCATAAGGGCGCTCATAGGAGTTGTTATGTGTCATTTTGGCCAAGTTTTTCTGGAGCAGTGAAGACATTAGGAAGGGGATGATCGTTTGGATAGTTTTGAATGCTTTATTTCTCCTTGTTTAAACTAGGCGCTCACTGAGGATTGGAGTAGCCTTTGCACCCTCACATCACGTTAATCGGCGTTTCAGAGGCAATCATAGTATAGGAAGATTTGCGCCTTGAAGAAGAGAGTTATCTGGTGAGTGCTTAGGAGTTCTGGCACCTAGGGGAAAGGTCTAGGTAGAGCGCCTTCAGACTTTGACAGTGAAGTGCCTTAAGGAGTTGGATGATGTTTTTGCCTAGAGTGGAGATGATGTTTTTAGCGCCTTAAGGATGATGATGGAGCGCTTTGGAGTCAGGTTAGTCTGGAGCACCTTAAGAAGGTAAAGCACTTCAAATGTAAACACAAGTGTTTTGAGCGCCCTAATGAGAAGTTGTCTTGGCACCATAAGTTGTTCAAACGAAGATATGCGCCTTGGATAGTTGCAAAGACCTAATTTAGCGCCCAAGGTTGGAAGACTCTTTGTGAGCGCCCAGTGTTTGAAAGCTCTTTGTGTTTGGTGCATTAAAATGAATTTGGCACCTAAATAGTATTGAAACACTCAACTGAGCGCCTAAAGCCCATGAGAGAAGTGATATGCGCCTTGATAGGAATATCATGGAAGATGAGTTTACTGAATGGCGCCTTGAATGACTTGGTTGATTAAGTGTTTTAGCACCTAGATATGGGATGAATCATTGAGCGCCTTTGGTTGAGATGATGTCAGCACCTTTGAGATTATAACACCTTGGAGTCAAGTTCGAAGGAGCACCTTGAGAAGGTAAAACACTTCAAATGTTTTCAAGGAATTGGAGAAGTCACTTAGTGCCTAGAAGGAATTCCAGAGCAAGAGGGTTGGAGCGCCTTGAGCTTCAAGTCAGATATGCGCCTAGACCTCTACCCTTTAGCAAGTTGAAGCCCTCTGAGCCTTGACAACGTGAGAATGCCTTATAGTGAATATGCGCCTTGGGCAAGGTTGAATACAAAGTTGAGGAGTATATCATAATGAGTAAGTGCACTGTAGGGTTAGATGATAAAGACTAGTGCCTTGAGTGTCTTGGTCAAAATTTTGACGTGAGAAGTCTTGCAAGATCAAACCCTGGAGTGCGCCTTAAAGAGAACCTATTGATCCTTTGCTTTGACAAGATTTGGGCGCCAGAATGATCCTTAATAAATGGAATGTATCTACACCAATTTTGCGCCTTTAGGGAAGTGATGGTGGCCAGAATGATCCTTAATCTCATGTTTGTGCGCCTAGGTCTAGAAGCAAGATTTGAGCGCCTTAGGATAGGGTTTTTTGCACCTTGTCTTGGAGAGTGAATTTGCGCCTTGGATGATGTTGAAGCGCCTTGGGATGAAATGCGCCCAAACTTATAGAGGGCCTTCAGTGAGGGAGTTGAAGAGAGTTCTTAGAGGAAGGATAGCCTTAAGATCAAACTAAGTACTTAGTAACCTAAGATTAGCGCCTTATTTGAAGTTATACACCTATTCTGGCGCTAGAGAGTGAGTTTGAGTGTGAAGAAGTGAATGTCTGCGCCTTGAAGGGGATACAAAGGGAAGATGATGCACCTTGATGGGTTGATGATGGAAATTTGCGTTTTGGAGCTAAATGTGCGCCTTGAAGGAGATAGTGCATAGAGGTACAATGAATCTTCCGGAGAACATGGATAGACAACTAAGTCTCCAACTTGAGTCTTCTAAGTGAATTGGATAATGAAGAGAGTCTAGTCATTTTGGGCGCTAGTATCAGGATGAATCATCCAAAATGGGTGCCTAGAACTAGAAGGCGCCAATGCATGAGTTCAAGGATCCTCCATTGGAGCGCCTAGCCCAGATGGCTATAGATTGAAAGTTTTAAAGCTAAGTGATGTCTCTTACGTGAATTCCTAGCCCAGGTGCATGTGTTGGGAAAAACTCTTTGGCTCTGGCGCCTAGAATTGGGAGCTTTGTAAGATGCACCAATTGATGAAACATTTCCATTTTGCGCCTAGAATAGAACTCTCTCACATAGTTGAAATTGACTTGATAGAAGGAGATAAGTCTTAAGGACTAGTTTGGTGCCTCACTTGCCTATCTCACCTTTGAAATGTGCTTTGGTTGATGATCATCATTGATGGAACCTAGTGAAATGTAAAGCTATTTGCATCTCCAGAGGATCAAAATTGGATTACGAGATCATCCTTGCAGTTGAGATTGACAGAGAAGTGTTAAAGGAATCACTTCAAATGGGTGCCTAAGCTAGTTGAGGCGCATATCAATTCCACTGTAACTCCAGACTGACGCTTAGGATCCAGTCATCTCCTAAGGCGCAGTTCCATTCACCCATGACCTCGCTTGGCGTCTAAAACTTGGAAACTCCTTTGGAAAGCTCCTGTTGCGCCTAGAAGATGAGTTTGGGATATCAACTTGCAAAAGGCTTAGAAACTCTTCAAAGATGTTAGGCACAATCCCATGGCACTGGAGCTCAGTTTTGGCGCCTTCAAGGAATAGCACATGAAGGAACTTGGGAGGTCAGGTGCTTGTAAAAGGGAACACCTTGGAACATCTTCCAGGGGTTGAAGTAGTAAGAAAACATCAAGTGAGTCTAGGCGCACTCCCTTGTGTGAACAGTTTAGCTCTGGCGCCTAGCCACAAAGTGAGCCAGAAGAAGTAGTTTGGACATTAGAAGATAGGCGCTCATTCTACAATGAAGCATTCCACCTTCCTAATCAACAAAGACTTGCAAGAATTGACAAAGGAAGCTAAGGTGCACCTTCTACTTGTTTCCACCTCCAGAATGCGCCTAACCTTGAAAGGGGGTTCAAAGATGTTTGTTAGACCTTTTCACTCAAGGCACTCACCTTAGGCGCACTTTCTAAGTCCTTGTCACCTCAAGGAAACACCTAGTTTGGAAGGCACTTGCCCTGTTCTCCACTCCTTTCAATTGGCACCTAGAACACAGAATGCATGAAAGGAGCGCCTAGACTCCAGAGGGCTGATTTGGGTGCCTAGCATTTAAAACACTTTCATAATGATGATGTTTTGGCGCCTACTCTTGGAAACAATCCAGAGCATCCATAAACTCTAATTGGCACCTAATGTTGACAAGGCGCAACTTCAGGAGGAGGTCACCTCAACTTGGCGCCCAAGTCAGAAAAACCTGTAAATCCTTCAAATATGCGCCTACCTTGTGAGGTGATGAGTTGAACATTCCAAATCTTCAAATGTTGCTCAAATAAGGAAGACATTGTAATATCAAGGCTTCAAGGCCTGTCCTTGTATTTCCATTGAATGAGTTGTACTTCATGCTATTGAAAGCATTTTCCATGTAATAAGACATTGCAAGTTGATTGAATCAAGTAACAAGACAAGTACCCAACTCTAATGTTGTTTCATTCAAATAGTTATCTTGATGTATATCTTTATGTTATTGAAGTAGTTGATGAATTGTTAGCAAGTAAAAGTGTTTAAGTAAGGAAAATTTTTCGTAGAACTAGTTGGGTATCTTACACTTACACCATGCCTATCCATCAAACATCACAATGCAATCAAAATCCTAACAACATGCCCATGATCCAAGATCAAGTGCAATCATGCAAAGATATTATCAATCACAAGCCTATTAAGAATGAACTAGAGTCTTCTAGTACCATACTTTTCCATCAAACACCATCATGTAATCCATGGCCTATCAAGCCTATCAAAGAAAATGCAAACATCCTATGTAATACAATCAGACTTTAAATATTTGAAGTAGCCATCTACAAATATCCATTCAAAAGTGGATTTATAATGCAAGTATGGACGCCATCAATAAAAAAGATTTGTATTAACCAAATATCCATATACGCATACATCAATATCTGTCGATATAAGTATAACATATATACAAAATAGCCATATAGGCTTACAAGAATGCCATATAGGCATACAATGTCAACTATGTACAATACAAAATATATGTCCACAAATGCCATATAGGCATACAACAGAGGAACACAATAAAAAGTCATTCCCCTCTAGCTGGTGAAGAGAATAAATCACGAGCAGCCTTTGATCTTCTAGGGGATGGAGACATGCATGTGGGTGGTCTACTACGAACCCGAGGGCTACTTCTCCTATTTAGTTCTTCCTGCACCTTTACCTGTTACAAAAAAAAGTATAGATATTAATATATAGAAATTACATGTTATAAAAAAATGAAACATTTAACAAAATAATCACTTACCGCTAACATATAATCTGTCTGCTCGCTTGCCTCAGTAGCAGGAAAAGGCCCTGGTGATGTCATGTCCTATAGAAACCATCCAGATAGAAATTAAACTTCAAATCAATAATCTTTTGATTTTTCAAAAATAGACAACTATAACAATGAATGTAAATTGAAATTTACTAATCTGCCTCATACCCCTGTCAATGCCATAGAGCTATGAATCGCAGAGGCCACACCCTGCTCCATTGCCCTATGAACATGGGGAGGTGTATCCGCAGCCTGCATCATCTGGAAATAAAACAACATTATTCAATTACGAAAACTATAATAGTGATGCAAATCATGGCTCCTAACATACACACACGCTCATCTAAACATGGAAGTACACACAATAAAACACACAAATCACATACAAAAATTTAGTAAGTACAATTCATTCATTAAACTATTTATTTTATTACCTCCGTAAAGCTTTGAAGTCCACCACCGCTGGCAGGTGTTGCCATGAAATCTACAGTGTTAACCTATTCAACATCCAAAATCAGAAATTAGAATACCATTCATATAACGATGCTATTCACATGTAATATTTATAATTGTTTACTAGTTACATACCTCGACAGTAGATGATCTAGTGAAAAATGTAGGTCGAGAACCACTGAAAACTGCATCGACGCTATGACCCTGAAATTTCATTAAAATCATCAATTTAAATTAGTTAATCTTGTATTTCAAAAATAAAATTTAATAAATTAAATTCAATAAACTTTCTAATATTTACCTGAGTATCAAGGCCGAAAGTCTCACTCAGGAGGGTATCTGTCATCGCCATCTGCTCAGCTGCAGATGTAGCCTGTGCACCTGCGTCCTGACTGTCCATGGGGTCATAACCACAGGCTGACCCGCAAGCCTGGCAAGTATGCAGTGGGACCCTACTCCTCGCACTATCTCCCAACCCACTCTGTGTTGCAGGATCGGCATGATCTATGATGCTCTGGGTCAAGGCACTAATCGACCTCAGTGTATCGACCTCAACACTCTCCTTCACAATGGAAGGAATAGAAACATGCTCGTGGGCTGGTCTGCTGATTACTCGTCTCACTACCCGCTGTGGGTCAAGACGTGCCCCTGGTCTATCCTGTGCTGAGCCCCCACCTCTACCCTGGAAGTCCCGCATATCAAAATAGTTTGGCACTTTATTGAGGACAAACTCGGAGTAGAGTTTCCTCAAAAAGTATTGCGGGACCTCATTGTTATTGCATGGAGGATGGTCAAAAACCATCCACCACCTCTGCCCGAAATTGTCCCTTATCGCTTGGTTGTTGCACCAATGGATAGGGAACCTCTTGCATGTAATGGGTGGAGGTTGATTTGTTTGTGGGTTTGTGAAAATTGAACACAAGTCTACTTTTGTAATTTGTAATTTTTTGACATCTTGGTATGACAATTTATCTACATAGTAATCTCTAAACTCTCTCTTTTTATCGGTCCAACTAGTTATTTGCTTGCTAATTGAATTTACATTTGATAACATAGACTCAAGAGATTCGGCAAGCGTGGACCTATGCAAGGTTGAAGTGGAAGGATCTTTCAACCTTGCAATTATATCTTCAATTTGTTTTTTGTTGTTTTCAATTTCCCCCATTATATTATCTTGTGTTCCAGGGGCATGTCGAGGAATGAATGGAGGAGGTTGTTGTTCTGCAGGTATTTCTTCCTCAAGATTTTGTGGATTTTGAGGAGGAGGAGGAGGTGCATTAACATTTCCTACAATTAATAAAATATGCATCAAAAATCAACACAAAACCTACCTATTTAGGAAGAAATTCAAACAAAAAAACAAAGATAACTTACCCCTTTGGCGTGCTCGACGTCGCGGCGGCATTTCGGCGATGAATCGACAAATCTTTTGTGTTGAACGGTGTTTTGTAGAACGCGAGCGCGTTTTTGAAGGGTTTTAAGCCGCGGGCGGAGGAAAAACTCACAATGAAATAAAATAAAATGAAATGACAGCATTTTTTTTATATATATAAAGCACTTTATAACGCGAGCGCGTTATAACGCGCTCGCGTTATGGCTCGGCAATGATGAGCCTTAGGCTTGTCATTGCCAAGCCATAACGCGAGCGCGTTATGCCTAAATTTTTTTTCAAAATTTTTTGGCCACTTTTTGGCCCCCCATCTTTTTGCACTTACCCTCATAAGATACTCCTTCAATTTGCCAAATGCCTCTTCACATTTCTCATCCAACCTAAATGGAATGTTCTTGTGTAGGAGATGACTGAAGGGTTGACACTTGTCTGCCAGTTGTGATATAAACCAACGGATTGCTTGTAGCTTGCCCTGTAGAGACCTTAGTTGAGTAAGATTCTTGGGTGGGGGCATTTCTATAATAGCCTTGAGTTTGGCAAGGTCTACCTCTATTCCATTTTCTGATACAATGAAGCCTAAGAGCTTGCCCGAGTTGACTCTAAACACACATTTCTTTGGATTCACCATGACCTTGAATTGTTCTAGTCTCTAAAAACCTTTCTCTAGCACATCTAGTTGTGATTCTCTTGTGAGTGATTTTGTAAGGATATCATCTGCATAGTCTTCCATTGTGACATGCATCATATCATGGAATATAGTGGTCATAACACATTGATATGTGGCTCATGCATTCTTTAGCCCAAATAGTATGACATTCCAGCTGAAAGTGTCCCATGGACAAGTGAAAGCCATCTTGTGTTGGTCTTCTAGTGCTATCCTGATTTGATTATATCCTGAGAAGCCATCCATGAGAGATAGCATCGTATGCCCAGCTGTTAAGAAGACTATGATATCTATATTTGGCAATGGAAAATCATCCATGCGGCAAGCTTTGTTTAGATCTTAGAAATCATTGCATAATCTGACTTGTCCATTAGGTTTGGACACCAGCACTATGTTGGAGACCCACTCTGGATAGTCTATTGCTCTGATGAATCCTACATCTAGTAGTTTCTTGAGTTCTTCTTTCACTAGTAGTGCAATGTGTGGATGCATCTTTCTAAGCTTCTGTTTGACTAGTTTCACTCCTAGATCTAGTGGAAGATGATGTAAAATCAAATCTGGATCCAATCCTGGCATATCTGTGTATGACCAAGCAAAGGTTGACTTTCTTTTTCTTGAAGAATGGTACAAACTTAGTCTTTTTTGGATGAGTTAGAGACTTAGCAAAGTGAATGATTTTAGTATGTTCCTCTGTTCCAATATTAATAGGTTTTGTAGGTTCCACAACAATCTAAGACTTCTCTTGGTGCATGTTATCAGGGAGAATGTCAAGCCTTCCATCGTCAGGTACCATAGTTGGGTTTTCACCATCGGATGCATCCTTTCATTTTACTATTTTGGGATATGATACTACCGCAAAGTAGTTTTCACCATTAGATCTAGTTTTTATTTTGATATTTTTGTGACTAGAAGGCTTGGTACCCTCTCTAAAATAAGCCACGATATTGAGTTCAATGGCGAAGCCATCTTTATGATCTCCTATGGGTAGGTGGTCCCTATGTTCCATGTAGTCAATGTAGGCATCATCGTTTTGGAACATGTCTAGTTGCAGGGCTCCTTGTAGATCCCAGTCGATAAGTTCATGATGCACAAGGGGGAGGGAGTCAGAGGATAGATCTAATTTGTTGATAGTTTGAATAGATATGCTAGGGGTATTGGTAAGTATGGTGTTTAGGATGGTACTTTCTTCCAAATTGTTTATTGCGATAGAACTCGAACCTTCCTTGAAAGTCATATTCTCAAGAATTGGTGAATCACACTCTAATGGTCTATTCATTAGCATTTGTCCCTCATGGTAGGGGCTATAAGTTTGAACGGTGTCAACTTCTTTTTTGTCATAGGAATGCTCTGTTAGCTCATCCAACTCATAGTCATTGGAATCTATGTCACTATCCTCTTAAAGGGTATGGATCATTTCCACAAGACAAGCATTTGCTTTTGCTTTGCCATTGTCCTTGTAGCCTAGACCTTTTGTATTTCTTACCAATGAGGATGAAGAAGGTGGAATGGGTTCTATTATTCCTTCTTTTCTTAGGCCAATGGGGCCTTGTCCTTTGTAACCCATTCTATGTAGGATGGAATCACCTCACCCATAGATTTATGTTGGGAGCTTAGGTGGTTCTTGTTGTGTGTTCTCTTCTTCTTCTATGTAGAGCCATTGTAGGATATCTCTTTCCTCTGTTTCATTTGATAGAGTCCCCCATTTTACAAAGGGAGTTGTAGGAGGTGCAGGAGGAGTAGATGGTTTGGAAAATGCTTGGGTCATCCAAAGGATCTAGGAGGTAGAGGTAGTTTGGCTAGATTGAGGCTGTGCTCGATGGAGTATTCCCCTACTCCCGTTTCTTTAATAGTAATTTTCTGCTCTTTGGACTTAGATGAGGAAGCTTCGGAGGTAGAATCATGATGTGGGGTAGGGGATGTGGATGCTCTATTGTTGGGTATGATATAATCGGGCTTTGAGCAGATAGAAATGCAATGTTGAAAGGGGTCAGGATCACCTTGGATGGTGACTTATTTTCCATTATGAGGGAATTTTATGCATTGGTGTTAAGTAGAAGGTACCACTTTCATGGCATGAATCCATGGTCTACCTAGGAGAATGTTATAGGCTAGCTCCCTATCTAGGACTTGGCAAACAACATCCTTTATCACCGATCGCACCTATATGGGTAATACCACTGTTCCTTTAGTAGTTCTTTCCTCTTCATCATAGGCTTTAATAGTGATCTTTTTCCTTTGATCCACCACATTTTCAAAGAACCCCAGTGTAAGGACTAGCTTGAGCATGCAAATATTTAAACTGGTTCCCCCATCAATGAGAACCCTTTTGATGTAGTGTTTATGGATAAAAATGATGATATGCAAGGGGGTGTTATGGGGTTGAGACACTAAGAGGTCATCTTGCTTGGTAAATGATATGGTACTAGAGGAGGCTAGATTTCGTACCATAGCTTGAAACTTCTCTTGGGCCAAGTTTGTGGGCACAGTCATTTCCACTAAGGCTTTATCAAGAATTTGTTTATGGGAGGGAGACAGATGCAACAAATCTAAGATAGAAATGTGGGTAGGAGTTTTTCAGAGTTGGTCTATGACACTATACTGATGGGGGTTGGACTAAGAAGGTGATGACCTTGGAGATATGGTATTCAATGTGACCTTATCATTGTGGGTGATGATACTACAATTAGTTTTGATGGGCTCTTATTGTTGGTTGGGTGTGACCATATTGATTTGCGATATGTGCTCTGATATGCAATTGATGGTATAAACGAATGGCACATTTGCATAATTAGCATTATTATTCCCACTATTCTGATTTTGCATGTTACATTTGTTGTTGTTGTTGTACAACCTGTCATGATTGAGAAGTGGATCCTTGTATGCCATATGCGTCTCATTAGAGGTATGTTGTTGACTAATTCCTTGATTTTGATCAAGTATGTCTTGAATAACATGTTTGAGATGAATACAATTGTTGGTCATATGTCCTCTTCCTCTATGATACTCACAGAAATTGATGTCTTTCCAATAGTGAGGTTTTATTTGAGGTTCATAATCGCTAGTAGGCAGAAGAGTGATCTCGTTGTTGGCCAATAGCTTCATTAATGCAGACTCTTGGGACTCACCCAGTGACATGAACTTTCACCTAGGATTTGAGTTGTACCATGGCCTTGACTCCCACGGGAATGTTTTATTGGGCGTAGCATTGCTTGCCTCTCCTTTGAGAGTGAAGATTGGTTGTTGTTTGGGAGTTGCCACCTTGGCATCAACTACTCCATCATTAACGACATTTTTATTCTTGGTCCAAAATTTTGACTTGTCCGTGGTGTAGTTGGAGTTATGGGTGTCCATGTACAACTTGATTTGCCCCTTGGCGATCATAGCTTTCTCAATGAATAATCCCATTTCAATGACCTTCAAAAATGAGGTAGAACATTAAATTTGGATTTGATAGCTGAGATTAGAGTCGAGGTTGTGGACAAACATCTTCATCAATTGCTTCTCAAGTATGTCATATGAGCATTTGCTCGCTAGTAGTCTCCACCTTTGTAGGAAGGAGGCGGATGATTCATCACTCTTTTGTTTGGTATTGCATAGATTAAGCATGGAGACTTTGTGTTCAATGTTGTACGAGAAGTGTGTGATGAACTTGTTTACTATCTCATCAAATGTTTTAATACCCGGTGGAAGTTGCAAGAACCACTCCATGGCTTGACTACCTAGAGATCTAGGAAATAGTCTCATTAAGAAAGTCTCATTGTAAGCTACTTCCATGCATGCAGCTATGAATTCCCTAGTGTGACCTCTTGGGTCCCCTTTTCCTTTATATTTGTCAAACTTAGGAACTTCAAACTGAAAGGGGAAGGGTACCATGTTCAAACTCTTATCAAAGGGGGATGGTGCTATGTTTTCCAAAGAGTAAGCTTTAGCACTTGTTCCTGTCTTCAGATCCATCATTTGTTGCATTAGACCCTTGATTTATTTCCGTATATCTTCCATAGGTGTATTTGAGTCTATGACTTTCTTTCCTTTATCTTCCTTAGTGTGATTTTCATGAGTTTCCTCTACGGTCTCCTTTAGTTTGTTGAGATCAAAGTCAAAGGGGAGTTTGAGTCCTAGACTCGCAAGATGCATAAAGTACTTGTGAGGGTCCTCGTGGGGCACTTTTTCTAGTAAGCGCTGAAATTTCTGATCTTGGAGGTGCCCTTGATACTCTTCATGAGAGATATCCTCATCACTATCATGAGGAGTGACAATGAGATTGGATGATCTGGCCATTTCAAGTTGTCTTTTGTATTGAGATCTAGTCAAAACCATGCAAGGTGATGTGGGAAGCGGTGGGATGGAACTAGAGACTTTGGTAAGGTGTAAGTGGATATTGCTAATAAGAGGATACTCATGATGAGATTTGGACAATGGACTCTTTCAATCAATGATTCCAAGTAAGACAGCCGATACAAGATGATAGCCACAAGTAAGGGTACTTGATACTTGTCTTACTGTGTAGAGACTAGTCGTGCACCAAGACCACTAGCGAAGTTCTATGACTTACTAGGGTTACTTGAATCCGATATGATCCAAAAAAGGTCTTGTGCTAATCTGATATAGTGACTTCACACTAGGGAGACCTGAGAGAAGGTGGGTGAGATGAGTAACAAAAGAGAGGGTACTCTATTGAACGGATGGAAAAAGTGACTGCAAAGTAAGATCTAGTCTTAGAATTGGGAATAGTGCTAAAATGGGTACCCAAAAATGGAAAAATGATTCTCTCAAAATAAGTGGAAGTACTCACTATTACACATGCGCAGAAACAAATCTATAGTAGTAGGGGTCAAATGCACAAGAAGTCGATGTAAATGTGCAGTATTGGTAATTCTTAGATGCATAGAAATAGGTGGTATAAGTGCAGCAAGTCAGAGTATATGCTTTGAAAGTTGGAACAAATGCATATCAGAAAGTGATAAAAGTGCAGGTCTGGTCTTTTCAGTATTTTTTCAAATTTTTGGCAATTTTTCTAATATTTTTGGTTTCTTTTGTTGCAAAATGGTCTCTTTTGATCTAATTTTCTTTAATTATGGAAAGAAGACACATCAAACACAAAGAATGTTTTCATGGTTTTTTATTTTTTGTGATTTTTTATTGTTTGTGATTTTTGATTCTTTTTGGACTAAACAAAAAGCAAGTACAATCCTAGGTTTCAAAGGACAATATAAAACTGAATTCTCACTATCTCTAGTGAAGCATCTTCAGGAGGTGATAATTTCCCTTCCCTGCACTGGCTTATAGGGGTTTTTGGCCACTAGAACAAAGGTATTTAATGAAGGCAACCGTTCAAGTGGTTATACATGTGGCATCACTACTCTCTATTATGGAGTCTCCCAGCCTACAAGGGTTGCACCTTGGAGGGTTTTGGGGGAGGTTGGCTATCGGTATAACACAATTGCACTCATTGTTTCAAGCTTTCGCTCCAAACACAATTTATTTATAGTGGATTGATAGGGCTTGGCTTTAGCTTGTTACCACTTAGGGTCATTCCTACTTGGATGAACAGTATCCAAGAGCAAGCCCCTCTAAAGGAAAAACACATGCGAGAATGGTATGTCTGGAATTTTGGTCACCCAAGATAGGGGAGAGCATAGGCCTAGTATCATTCCCAAAACATAGAAGATAGTGGTTCTTTTTCCCTTAGTTAAAAAGAAAAGACTAAATGAGCTATCTACTTGGGCAAGCACAATGATTTGTTAACATTGAAGTGATAACAAGATAGCAATGGTCTAATTTTATCCAGATAGCAATGTGTCTAACTCTAAAAGATAGCAATATAGCAATGATTTAAGGATATGCAAGATAGCAATGATTCGATTACCACCTTCCTAGTTAAGACTATGTGAGATTTGCATGAGCATCCATTCTTTTAGAAATTTGAAATGTGAGTTAACAATTACAACTATATGATTCCAAAACAGTAAGTAGCCTATAAAAATAGATCCAAGAACTTTCTTGCGAAAAAGTGTTAAGCGTTAGTGAAAAACCTCAAGGAAATCCTATAAATCACTGCCCAAATTAGATGCATAGCTTCTGAGCTTGGATGCATAGAAACATAGCTCAAAAGCGTTGATGTACAAATGAGCTAAGATAGAGGTCAAAAGTGTAGGAAAATAGAGTGTACATGCTGAATCAGCAAATGTGCCATAGAAAAGGTTATATGCACCGAAATATAACTTGTATGCGCTAAAAGATTGGATGCACTGGAACAGACAGCAGATGCATGTTAGGATGGGTCAAATGTGTAGATTACTCCTATGTACAGCTTTCTAACACAAAAACTTAGTTTTTGGGTTAAATTTGGGGCTAGGCCCCATGGTGGGTGCCAAAAATGTTAAGGGAAAATTGGATCTAAGTGAATAATCAATATATCAATATCAATAATACCCAAAACTCAATGAAATAATGAACAAAGGAGATCAATCAAACAAAGAACTTCAAAAACCTATGCAAACCTCAAAGCTTCATAGCTTCCATTGGTTGCCTATCTCAATCAATCTTGCATGTATGAATAAGGCCCTCAAAGAGTGCACTTCCTTGCTATTCCAAGATTGTCAATGGAGAATGGCTATGATAGTGCTTTGTAATGAAGATGAGATTCACAATAATGGTAGTGATATGGTAACAAGTTGATCGCAAGCAAATGGAATGATGTGGGTGCCAAAGGCGCACTGTAATTCCTGTAGAGTAACAATACTAAAAGTTTAGATGATTGAAATGGAGGAATGGGGTTGAATTTATAGATTTGGGAGAGAGAAGATCAATGGTATAGAAGAAATAAGAAGATCAATGGTATAGAACGGTTGAGAGAATGTGCGCGAATAGAAAGAAGACAAGTGTCACACAAAAGTTGTTTTATTTGAGTTAATTGCTTTCTTTTATAAAGATAAGACATGTTTTTCATAAATTAGAAAGTTTTTTCCTAATTTAAGAGATATTGATAAAAACAAGGTTGATTGAGTCAGTTAACTCAACTTATGATTTGTTTATGCATGATTTGAGAGAAATTAAATAATAAATTATTTAATTTTGTGTGCATGAAGAAGAAGGATTTATTTTTAGAAGATTTGGAAGATATTTGAAGAATTAGAAGATAAGAAAGCAAATTAAACAAATAATTTTATTTAATTGTTGGGCATGATTTGGAGGAATAAATAAAATATTTGATTATATTTTATTTTTAAAGGTTGAGAGGATTTAAATAAATTTGATTTATTTATTTAAATTTGGAAGAATGATTTGACTTAATTAAATAATTAAGAATTATTTAATTATTTTGGAAGAATTAAATTAAATAAAGGATTTTATTTAATTTTGAATTTAGAAGAGGTAATTAAATATTTTCATATTTAATTAACTTAGAGGAATGTGAATCAAATAAATAAATTTGTTTATTTATTTATTGATAGAAGAATTAGAAGGGAATAAATATTAAGAATATTTATTTAGACTAAATTGCGTCACTTTTAGGTGTATACAAAAACATGATCAAGATATGTATACATCCACCCCTCAAAGTTGATGATTGAGGTCTGCCTATTACTCTATTCAAAAACATGATGAAATAACTTGTCTTTTGCTTGAAATCGGCCTTGTGAAACTTTAGATCTTTGAAATTGTATATCTTTGTTGAGGGATCCGCCATCCACTTCTTCCTTACTTCTTGCATGTATTGCTTAGGCTTGGCTTGAAATGTTTGTTGTGCAATTGTAGGACAAATGAACACTATCTTTCGATTTAGAATGTTGAAGACCTCTTGAATAGCTGCTCTTTGTAAATAAGCTAGAATAGTTCCATTCTTAGCCACAATTTGCCTTCTTTCAACATCATAGCGTTGAGTACATTCCAACACCAATTTGGTGCATGGCAAGACAGGTGGGAAACAAGCAGCTTGTACGATACCACTTTTAGCAATAGCCTTGATGTCTTCATTCCTTGTTGGTGCGAGCAAGAAGTCTTTGATCTCCTCCAAGTTGGCATGTCCCATGTTAGTGTCTCCTATATTCTTCCAATGAGTCTTGAGCTTAGATTCTGGTAAGGTTGACTTGGCATCCATCTTGATCATCACTTGACACTCCTTCACAGTCATGCCCATTTACCTACAAAGATCAATATACCTCTATTAGTGAATTCAAATGATAAAATTATCTCTATAATACTGATTTTTGTATAATAAAACTATGGAAATATGAAAATTAGGTAAGTAAAAAGAAAATTTATGGAGTTAGGGTAGTTACAACGTACCTCTTGACCAATTTTTAGAATAATCTAAGGTAGATTTCTATAGAGAAACGTGAAATATCAGCTTCAAATGACAAAAATCAGACCTAAAAGAGTGTAGACCTGCTAAAAAAAATTGTTGTTCCTCTCCTAAAATTCGCTCCTAGATGAGATTGTGAAGTGAATGATGATCAAATGAAATGGGCACTTGGGTTTAAATATGCAATTTGCCTAGTCTAATGTGCAGGTTGGCTAGGTGAGGTCGGCCAACTTTATGCATTTATTACACTTTTTGAAATTTTCAAAATTTAAAAACCTTTTCCAAGTTCAGGCACTGAACTTGGTATATGAGAGCACGAAATTGCACCTTGTCCTCTAGGCCATTTACCAATGATTTGAAACATTTTATCAACTCCAAAAATCTTTTATGACCTTAGTGCAAATTATGAGTCATACATGTGTAAAGTGGTGCTAAAATTAGTTGAATACCTTCCTCAACCTAAGCACTAATTTCAGGAAGAATGGACTGAAATGTGCACCAAGATGCTTGTTGTTTAACCTTCAATGACTTAAACTTTAGCTCATGTTTAGACATATAGTAAATTCATCATTTTGCAATCAGATTTGATTATATCAGACTTGATGATCATGCAAATGAGGCACTGATTTGTGTGTCTATGAAACTTCTTAATGGTTTGGATGCACCTTGTGATCTCTTGAAGTGAAATCAATGCCTAATTGCCTTAAAGACTTCATTTCATCTAAAGGAGTCCTTGTCTTAACATAACCTAATTTTGATGCTTAAACACATCCCTCAACCAAGGTGCAATTGGAGGGTTGTATAGTCATGGATCAGTGCCTTGACATAAATTCATGTTTTCCTTATCTTAGGTGCCAATTTGAAGTCTTGAGAGTTAGAAATTGTGCCTTGGTACTTGACTTGTTTCTTGTCATTCATCAATTCCAATTTCATATTCAAATGTTTATAGGACTCTTCTCCTTTCTAGGCACCACCCTTGTGTTAAATTTGATTCTCCTTATCAAGGCATTGATTGAGATGTTAATGAATTATGCCTCTCTAGGTTAGGCACTAGAACTAGATGGAAAAAACATGGATGTGCACCTAACCTCCTTGACTTAGCTTCTTGGCTTATCTAACACCCTTAATCACTCTCTTCAACTTCCCTGAGCTCCTCTTATCCTCCATGTGCTAGATTTGAGTGTTTCATGCCCTTCACTTCAAGGCGCCAAAATTGGGTAAAAAAGACAAGGAAATGCACCTTGTTACTTGAAAGATACTTGCTTCATTTCTCATAAGTTCAAACTCTTGTGTAGTATCAATAGAAGTGTCTCAATCCTTATATTCCTTCAAATTGCAGGATGAAACATCCTTTGAGTTCTAGGTGCTCAAAACACATCCTTACAAACCATCAACTTCCTAGGTGGTCATGATGACTAAAATAGAAAGAAATTGTGCCTAACCTTGAGGAGATGTTCACTAGCCCCTAAGGCACACTTTGATGATGCTCAAGGTGTGGAATAGTGCCTTGTTTAGATGCAACTTTTACTTCAAAATTTCATGAACTTATGACTTGTATAGGCTCTTGTGAAGTTATCTAACTCCAATACTTTCAATATTCATTGATTCAAACATAGTTTCTCTCTAGGCACCCAAAATGGACTCCTCAGTGGTTGGAATGCACCTAGACTTCTTCACTTGTTTTTAAGCATTATGATGATCTCGAACTAAGGCATTGTTATTTAAAGACCTCTTACTCCAAGGTGGTATTAGAACTCATGGTTCTTGGCCTCCTATCTTCTAGGTACATCTTGATGACAATTTGAATGTGAATTGGCACCTAGACTAGATGAGGACTTCCTTATCTTTCGTGTGCTCAAATCATTATAGTTACTCTTAAAAGACCTCACCAATAGATTCAAGTTGATTTCCCTTTTAGGTGCAAATGTGAGGTTTATACATTGTGTTCATTGTGTTCATGTTAAGAATTCCTATAGTTAACTACTTAAACCATTTTTCTACTCAAGGTACACCTTCATGATCTTATAGATGACAATTTGTACCTAGTCAATACTTGGTTTGAAATGGTTGGAATCTAGCCTTGACAAAGGAATTCATGCTCAACTTGCCTATGTTCATCAAGTTATCAATTCACTGCCTTACAAAACCCCTTCATTGGTGACCTAAGGAATGCTCCAAACTACACTTGCAAGCTCATCAACTGACTAACTCTGAGATAACACAAACAAATAACCCAAAAACAACTAAACTATGAAGAAAATTGGGGGTCCCCATTGGAAAAGGGGCAATGTGTGATTAGGTCACAATATTTACTTTGTACGGAATCCTTCAAAAATGGACTGTCTTTCTGCCAACTAGGCCTAAAATCTAGAAATGCCAATCACTAATTTAACCATAACTTTCACAAAATGTTATAAAAATTGATGAAACCAATGGAAAAAGAAAGAAGAATCAGAGAATTATCAAACCCAATTGGTTTCATATCATTATCAGGTCATACATGGCCATACTACCCTCAAGAACAATGAAAAAATAGTCAAAATTTAGAAAAACATTGAGTTTTCTTGCATTATTTGATCTCCAAATGTCTTCCAACCATTCCACCACCATTACAATGATGGATTCAGGATATTTATGCCTTTTCAAACTTGTCCAAATGTTTACAAACCAACTTTTCAACTACTACATGCCCTTGACCCTTCACGTTCCACTTGTTGCATTTTTGCATTTTACAACATGACAATTTTACAAGATTTGACAACTTTTAACCATAATTGTAAAATGACCCAACCAAGAACTCCTAGGACCAAAAATAGACTCAAACATATTCATCATGGTCTAAAATACCTTATTAAATCATTAAATTATCAACCTTAAACCACAATTCCAAAGTTGCCTCATGGAGGCTTGAACTTGACATGGTGCTCCTGCACCAAAAAAGTAGACTATGTGCATCAGAGAAAGCTCAAGCACTTTAACAAATTAGGGATAAACTGAAATCTATTTGTCCACATGCCTTAAGCCAACATTTTCTATACCATTTTATCAACATCTCAACCTTCAACAGGATATAGCTTTCCTCTCAACAAGGCGCCATCTTAATCCATCTAAGAGCACTTAAATTTGGCAAGAGAACATGATGACAATATATTTTATTTTATCTTTTGATTTATCTTTTTTCCCTTTCCTATGCCTAATCAAGACTACTTTGATCTATCATATCTTGGTATGTTTTGATGAAGTATGGCCTGGCATGGTCATATTGCTTTCGTATGTCATGTTTGTGGGATGATCTTATTCTCTTCTTATGCATATTGGTATCTTGTACATGTTGGGATTAGCATCTTGCATATCAATATCTTTTGCATTTGAGAAGCTAAACAGTCTCTTATACATTAAGACTATTCTATGTTAAGACTATTTCCATACATATAACCAGCAAGGTGTCATTATGTGTAGTGGAGATAAGGTCAAACCTTTGCTTGAAGAGTCAAAGTCCATCTCAGAACACTAGTTTCTATTCATATCTTGTGTATGTTCGTGTAACATTTTTACCTCATATGTTTAGACAAGATTGTAGCATGCTAGCTATGCATTGGATACCTTGGCACCTTGGTCTTTTATACCCTAGTGCATAACATCCATTTGTTATATCAAACATAAGGATTACATTTCTCTATTTTTGAGCAATTACTTTAAAAGTTGTCTTATCATCCATTCCATCATAATCCTATATAGTCCTCAACCAATCTCATTCATTTCTTCATCTCCATTCTTCATTCTTCTTTCTTCATTCCCCTCATCTTCATCCTGCAAAACAACTATATTAGGCATACATAGGTACATATAATCATTATCATATATATATTTGCATTATCATAACCTCATCATCATCATGCATTACCATTATGTACATTTCTATCATCATAGTATCATTAGCATAATACATTTATATAATTACTATTTGCATATTCATATCATTTGCATAAACATCCATATAAACCATGAAAATACAAAAATACATAACATCATAACATAAGTGCATCCATCATCATTATAATATCACATAAATAATCAAAATCATTATCATATATCATCAAGCGAGTCAATATACAAGTGTTTACATATACAAAATGGGCTATCCACAAGCCATCAAAAATGTATGTCTAATCAGTCTCATCATGATACAAAAGATACATAAACAAGGTAGCCTTAGTGACTACTGGTAGCTCCCTCACCCTGACCTCCACCACTGGGTCCTGGACCTAGTCTCCCATCTCTAGGAGGCCCCATCACTGAAGCTATAGACTCCAATCCTCCTTTCCTTTGTGAACCTGAAGCCCCTGATCTATGAAAGGAAGCTAGATGTGCAGAAGATGCTTCCTACACTAATCTAATGAGGGGAGGAGAGTGCAAATTCAATTTTATCCTTACTATTATAGCAATGATAAACCCACTAATAGAGATATTGCAGAAAACACATAAACAAGAAAGTATGACAGAAGAAGAGAGACACAAGATATACATAGGGAAAATCCTTATGGGTGAAAAACCCCACACTCCAAAACATAGCTCAGATGTATTACATAAACAATGAAGGTTCAAATACAACACAAAACTAATGCTCTTGTAGGAAACTTCAACACTCGTATCTAGAGATGATCCAACAACATAATAGTACATTAAAAACCTATAGTACATCACCTCCTCAAAGCACCTATTTATATAGAATATATAAGGCAAAATTGGCTCTCTCTTGGAATGGGCATCCAGCATGGCCTCATCGCCGAAAACCCACACATATGAACACTTGTCCAACCTTGTAGAATGTTCCTAACACTTGTCAGGTCACCCCATCCCAAAGAGGTCACATATTTCCAAAATGGGCTATGACAAATGCTCTTACGACTCTTACAACCGTCATAGAATCTGTCATAGCTGTCATAACTTACAGCTGTAAGAGAATCTATCATACATAGGCTATAAATAGCATATTCTCTTACATTTCATAGTCCACCTTGGGGCACCCAAAGATACCTTTTTCAAAGATGCTCGACACATGTCTTCACCTGTCATAGAATCTCATATTTCCAACTCTTACATGTCATAACTTTGTCATAGGAATCTGTCATGACCATTTCGATCAATATTCCCTTACACAACATCTAAGATGCTAACACATGGTAAAATATTCCTACCACTAAGTGGGACACCTATCTACTCATGTGAGGAGAAAAATACATGTGGTCATATGCCATGTAGGATGACACATCACCATAACAACTCCCACAATATGACAACATAGGATTTGCATCCAATTAATACAATAGGCAAATAATGAATAAATACAATGTAAAAATACAAGGAATTATCAAGGTTTAGACACCTTAATTCCCAACATTCTCCCACTTGTCGAACACCTTGTAAGAGCCAATAGAATTAACAGGATTTAACTGCTATAGGCTGAGAGGCCTATAGACTCCAAACACCATCTGAACTTCTCTGTACTCACTTATTTCATCAATGCATCTGCAACATTCTTCAAAGTATCTACCTTCTCCAAATTTAGCTTCCCATCCTCTACCATGTCTCACATGAAGTGAAACTGTACATCAATATGCTTTGTTCTGGCATGGAAAGTTGGATTCTTCGCAAGGCAAATCACACTCTGATTGTCATAATTGATCGTAATCTAACTTGCATCAACACCAATATCTAAACACAATCTCTTAATCCAAATGGCTTCCTTACAAGCATGAGTTGCAGCCATATGCTTAGCTTCAGTAGTGGAAAAAGCAACCACAGGTTGTCGCTTACTCATCCAACTAATTGCACCACCAAACATAGTGAACACATAGGCACTGGTGGATCTACTATTGTCAATGTCACCTACCCAATCCAAATCCACAAATCCATGAATACAAACTAAATGTGTAGGTCCTATAGTGTTACCATGATAGCATATGGAATACTCAAAAGTACCCCTCAAATATCATAACACTCGCTTAACTGCATCTCATTGTACCCGTCCGGGATTAGCCATAAATCAACTAAGGACTCCCACTGCTTGGTCAATGTCTAGTCCTATGCAGACAATAACATACATCAAACTACCAAAAACACTAGCATAAGGTACTCTACCCATGTCCTCCACCTCACTAGGAGATTTTGGACACTCATTAATAGACAACTTTGTCCCCAATGAAATAGGAACACACAATGGTCTACAATCTGCCATGCTGAACTTGTCCAACACAGTCTTCACATACTTACTCTGGATTAACCAAAGTTTTCTATTTGCTTTGTCTCTTCTGATTTCCATTCCTAGAATGTACCTGGCTGCCCCAAGATTTTTCATCTCAAACTATGCTGACAACTAAGACTTCAAATTAGAAATCATATTCTTACCATTCCCAATCAACAACATATCATCAACATAGAATGAAATAATGAGAATGTGATCATTGTCAAATTTGTAATACACACAATGATCTAATTTCAATCTCAGATAACCGATTGACAACACAAAGGTATCAAACTTCAAGTACCACATCCTAGGAGACCGCTTCAAACCATACAAAGACTTCTTTAAGTTGCAAACCAAATTTTTTTTTTTACCTTTGTCTATGTAATGCTCTGGCTATGACATGTAGATTTCTTCCTCCAAATCACCATGAAGGAAATCTATTTTCACATCCATCTATTCTACCTCTAAGTCATAAGCGGCTGCAAGAGATAACATAAATCAAATGGATGTCAACTTTACAATGGGAGAGAAAATTTCATGATAATCAGTTCCCTCCACTTGTGAATACCCCTTCGCAACCAATATAGCCTTGTACTTTTCAACACTACCATCTACACCAAATTTCTTCTTGAACACCCATTTTCAACCAATAGGTTTCCGCCAATCAGGCAAAGGCACCAAGTCCCATGTTTTGTTCTTTTCCAAAGAAGCCATCTCATCTTCCATGGCCTCCTTCCAGGAACCTACATCTTCCATGCGCATAGCCTCTTTCATAGTTCTAGGCTCATTAGTGTTAGTAAAGAAAAAGCACAACTAGAATCAAGTAATGAATAACCAAACCTATTAGGTTGCTTTCTTTTTTGTGTAGACCTCCTCAAAGGATGAGGTTCAATTTTTTCTAGAACTCTCCTCATCATCAGGTCTCCAGGGTCTATCGGTTCATTCTTCTCAAGGGTAGAAGGAAACTGAGCTGCATCTTCTTTCTTTTCTATTTGTTCTGGCTGTAGAGCAATAGAAGAAGGTATTAGCTCTCTGAAGATAGCACTTTTGCTATACAACACTTTTTCAACCACAGGATCACAAAGCTTGTATCCTTTAACACTGACACCATAGCCAATGAAAATACATTTAATAGCCTTGTTTTCCAATTTTGACCATTTCTCCCTAGGCACATATGCATATGCGTCACAACCAAAAGCACTAAGATCCCTAACTGAAGGCTTCTTACTAGACCACACCTCTATAGGTGTTTTACCAATAAGAGCTGATGTAGGAGATCTATTTACCAAATAGCAAGCAATGGCTACAGCTTCAGCCCAAAACTTTTGTTCAAGGCTTGCTCCACTAAGCATACTCCTAGCCTTGTCCATCAGTGTCATGTTCATTCTCTCTGCAACTCCATTTTACTACGAGGTCTATGGAGTTGTCTTATGCCTTTCAATCCCTTTCTCTTTGTAGAACTTATCAAAATTTGTTGAACAAAACTCACCACTATTGTCAGTTCTCAAACACTTAATCTTTTTACTAGTCTAATTTTTAGCAAAGGCTTTAAACTCCTTAAACTGACTAAAGACTTCAGTCTTGCTTCTAATAAAATAAACTGATCTCCTTCTACTGTAATCATCTTTGAAATATACAAAATATATAGATTTTGAAATCAAAGGAACATTAACAAGACCAAACACATCAGAATGAATAAGATTCAATACACCAGAAGACTTGTGAGAACTAGAGTAAAACTAAACATGGTTTTTCTTTCCATAAATGTAATATTCACAAAAGTCAAACTTGAGATTACAATCATTTAACCCCTCAATGAGGTTTTTATTTTTCAAGGTACACAGATCCTTCTCACCAATGTGGCCATATATCAAATGCCATAACATAGTCTTTTCAGCAGGAAGCTTGGCTTCCATAGCATGTGCACTACCATCAGAACTAATTACAATAGATTTCTTCACTACTCGTTCAGATGGTTGGGATGAAATGACTGTATCTCATTTCTTTGAGTCAGAAGAACTATTGCACTATGTATTGCATGCCTCCAACTGAAACAGAGTACCCCTCCAAGTACCCTTTGCAAGCATCATAGATCCTCTAGTCATCTTGCATCCATCCTTTGAAATAACAACCAAACAACCTGCATCATTCAACATACTTACAGAAAGCAGGTTCTATGTAAGGCCCGAGATGTGCATAACCCTAGTGATCCCCTTCACTCATCCATCAGGGAATTAGATTAAGACTCTTCCATGACCAACAATCTTTAGATGAGAGTCATCACCTAGGTACACTCTTCCACCTTCAAACTCTTCATACTTCATGAACCAGCTTCGATGCAAGGTCATGTGGAATGATGCATTAGAATCAATCAACCACACATCATTAGATGCATGGGTGGCTAGGGCTATGATGAAGACATCACCATCATCTCGTGACTTGTTAGAATCTTAATCTAGGGCTGATTTCTTTTTCTTTTTCTTCTCTTCTTTGCATTCCTTTCAGAAATGCCTAGACTTGCCACTGTTCCAACAGAGAGCCTTGGACTTTCCAGGAGATTTGGATCTCCCACGGGATTTGGAGATGCCCTTCTCAGCTTTCTTGTCTTTCTTCTTCCCTTTGTCTTTGGGTCTTCCATGAACCACAAGAGCCTCTTTGGCTGATTCAAATGTCTTCCTCCACATTTCTTCAGACAACAGTGAGGACACCACATCTTCCATCTTGAAGGTGGTAGTGGTGCTTCTGATAGCCTTGACAAGATGATCCCATGAATCTGGCAAAGAACAAAGTAGGGTCATGCAATGATCCTCCTCCATTTTCACACCCACAGATGTCAATTGTGCAATGATCATGTTGAAAGCATTCATGTGGTCTACAACAGATCCTTCGTCTTCCATCTTTAGAGTGAACTTCTTTTTCAGGAAAAGTTTGTTTACCAAGGACTTGGTCTAATAAACATCACCCAACTTCTTCCAAAGATCTTTCATGCTCTTCTCCTCATGGACATTCAACATGGCAGAGTCAGCTAAACAGAGTATTATGAGACCCTTAGTCTTCCAATATTTGAGGTCCCAATTAGCTTGTGACATTGTTGTAGGTTTCATACCAGATACGATTTTCCATAGGTCACGATCAACAAGTAGGTCCTCCATCTTGAGTTTCCACAACTTGAAATTAGTGCCATTAAATTTCTCAACCTTTAACCTTCCGAATGTGGTTTCCATATCCTTGATACAACAAGATACAAAATACTCTACACAACACTCCTACTCAATCTAATATCAAATCAAAAAACCCCTACTTAGAAGCTAGAACCAAAACTAGCCAGGCTCTGATACCAACTGAAAGGAAGCTAGGTGTGCAGAAAATGTTTCCTACACTAATCTAATGAGGGGAGGAGAGTGCAAATTTAAATTTATCCTTACTATTACAGTAATGTTAAACCCACTAACAGATATATTGTAGCAAACACAGAAATAAGAAAGTATGACAAAAGAAGAGAGACACAAGATATATGTGGGGAAAACCCTTACGGGCGAAAAACCCCACACTCCAGAACACAGCTCAAATATATTATGTAAATAATGAAGGGTACAATACAACATAGAGCGAATGCTCTTGCAAGAATCTTTGATACTCATATCTAGAGATGATTCGGCAACATAACAGTACCTGCAAAACCTGTACTACATCACCTCCTCAAACCACCTATTTATATAGAATATACAAGGCAAAATTGGCTCTATCTTGGAATGGCCATCCAACATGGCCTCATGGACCAAAACCCACACCTATGGACACTTGTCCAACCTTGTCGAATGTTCCTGACACTTGTCAGGTCACTCCATACCAAAGAGGTCACCTATTTCCAAAATGGGCTATGACATCTATGCTCTTATGACTCTTACAACCGTCATAGAATCTGTCATAGATGTCATAACTTACAGCTATAAGAGAATATGTCATACATAGGCTATACATAGCATATTCTCTTACAACATGTCATAGTCCATCTTGGGGTGCCCAAAGATGCCTTTTTCAAAGATGCTCTTCGACACATGTCTTCACCTATCATAGAATCTCCTATTTCTGACTCTTACATGTCATAACTTTGTCGTAGGAATCTGTCATGACCGTTTTGGTCAATATTCCCTTAAACAACATCCAAGATGCTGACACATGGAAAAATATTCCTACCACTAAGTGGGACGCCTATCTCCTTATGTGAGGACAAAAATACATGTGGTCATATGCCATGTAGGATGACACATCACCGTGCCAACTCCCACAATATGACAACATAAGATTTGCATCTAATTAATACAATTGGCAAATAATAAATAAATACAATGTAAAAATACAAGGAATTACCAAGGTTGAGACACCTTAATTCCCAATAATCTACTCCTATAGCTCTGCTGCCTCTGGTCTGTAGGCATTGCCCCATAATATAAGTCCCTATAATAATCAATCTCACCCTGTGCTCACCTCAGCTCTGCCTATGTCTGCATCAACTAGGTAGCTAGATACATGGTGGCGTGATCAATACCTAATGTAGCCACATCTGAATCCCTCTTAGTCCTCAGAGCATCCCTCTATACTGTAACAACCTGCACCTGCTACACTGTTGCATCCCTCTATGTTGTAACAACCTACATCTACTACATTATTGCATCCCTCTCTGCATTAACTACCTAAACATACTGCAAAGTAGTATCCCTCTCCATCCTCATAGCATGCTCACTCTGCCTAGCAGCATCTCTCTCTCTCTTGTCACCCTGGCGAGTGCACCATCATCTGCACCCCCTGTCCGATCCCTTGCTTGTAGCTGTGCATGATAAGCCTGAGCTTATGCTCTAGCATGCTGGATTCCCAAGACCACCTGATGTCAGTCTATCTCCACCCTCTACAGCCTAAATTAATCCCTTTGCCTCCATCTCCTCTCCTCCCTAATCCTCCTCCTTAACTATTGAATGCCCACATCATCACATGGCTACACAGGAGCTTGTGGTTGTGCCTGTCCCTGTCCCTAAACCCTTGGAGCTACTAGTACTACTGGTTGTACTGGTGGAGCTCCTCTTCATCCTCTCGTCCAACCTAGACTCTCCATCCCTATCTCTCCTATCTCCCCAGGCTTCATCAATCAATTCAGCCTAGCAGTAATCCTATATGCATCATAATCTGGAAGAATCCCTGGATCTACAGGACCCTATCCCCACTACCATACAACTATCTATATCCCCTCTCTCTCCACCAACACCATCTCCACCACAATCTCTAGCCCCCAATCAAATACCTCTTGTCAAGTCCTCCCAAAAATGGCATCCCCTACTGGTGCTACATTTGATACTCTAAACTATCTCAACACCCTCTCGAGCAAATAGCACTCTATGATATATATCCTGTGACCACAAATGTATCTCTCCTGCCTTGCATAAATAAGCTCTCTATCATCCTCCTCCCATCCCTCACAACCCAGCCATGTCCTCCATATAAACATATCAACCTCATCCAGCATCATCCTCTAGTAGACTATACATCTACACTATCAATAGGTAAGATCTCCCCTATACATCCTCACATACAGGTCTCTTGCTACTCATGCCACCCATCCATCTAGCCTAGTCACTGGAATATGCTTATATGCCCATACATGTAGAACTATGACTCCCATAGACATACTAGCTCCAAACATATATGCACAATCATGCAAATAATGATACAGGTAAGTGCAAAAAGATGGGGGGCCAAAAAGTGGCCAAATAGTTTTAAAAAAAAATAATACATAATGCGAGTGCATTATGAACCATTATAAATAAAAAAAGGGCTGTCATTTAATTTCATTTCTATTTTTCTCCTCTGTCCTCGCAGCTTGCAAACCCTACAAAGCGCACTCGCATTTTGGAAAAGCCAATTCAACAACAAAATCTCGCTGATTCATCACCAAAATGCTGCCACGATGTCGAGCACACCAAAGGAGTGAGTTTTATTTGTTTTTTTGTTTGAATTTGCTTCTAAATAGGTAGGTTTAAGTTGTTTTCTAATGTATATTTCATTAATTGTCAGGAAATGTTAATGCACCTCCTCCTCCTCAAAATCCACAAAATCCTGAGGAGGAAATACCTGCAGAACAACAACCTCCATCCATTCCTCGACATGCCCCTGGAACACAAGAAAATATAATGGGCAAATTGAAAACAACAAAAAAGAAATTGAAGATATAATTGCAAGGTTTAAAGATCCTTCCACTTCAACCTTGCATAGGCCCATGCTTGCTGAATCTCTTGAATCTATGTTATCAAATGTAGATTCAATTAGCAAGCAAATAACTAGTTGGACGGAGAAAAGGTGAGAGTTTGGAGACTATTATGTAGACAAGCTGTCATACCAAGATGTGAAAAAATTACAAATTACAAAATTAGACTTGTGTTCAATTTTTACAAACCCACAAACAAATCAACCTCTACCCATTACATGCAAGAAGTTCCCTATCCATTGGTACAACAACCAAGCGATAAGGGACAATTTTGGGCAGAGGTGGTGGATGGCTTTTGACCATCCTCCATGCAATAATAATGAGGTCCCGCAATACTTTTTGAGGAAACTCTACTACAAGTTTGTCCTCAATAAAGTGCCAAACTATTTCGATATGCGGGACTCCTAGGGTAGAGGTGGGGGGTTAGCACAAGATAGACTAGGGGCACGTCTTAACCCACAGCAGGCAGTGAGACGAGTAATCAGCAGACCAACCCATAAGCATGTTTCTATCCCTTCCATTGTGAAGGAGAGTGTTGAGTTTGATACACTTTAGTCCATTAGTGCCTTGACCTAGAGCATCATAGCGCATGCCAGTCCTGTAGCACAGAGTGGGTTGGGAGATAGTGCGAGGAGTAGTGTCCCACCCCATACTTGTCAGACTTGTGGATCAGCTTGTGGTTATGACCCCATGGATAGTCAGGACGCAGGTGCACAGGCTACATCTGTAGCTGAGTAGATGCTGATGATAGATACCCTCCTGAGTGAGACTTTTGGTCTTGATACTCAGGTAAATATTAGCAAGTTTATTGAATTTAATTTATTAAATTTTATTTTTGAAATGCAAGATTAACTAATTTAAATTGATGATTTTAATGAAATTTTAGGGTCATAGTGTTAATGCAGTTTTCAGTGGTTCACCACCTGCATTTTACACTAGATCATCTACTAGTGGGGTATGTAACTAGTAAACAATTATAAATATTACATGTGAATAGCATCGTTATATGAATGGTATTCTAATATCTAATTTTGGATGTTGAATAGGTTAATATTGTAGGTTTCACGGCAACACCTGCCAGCGGTGGTGGACTTCAAAGTTTTACAGAGGTAATAAAATAAATAGTTTAATGAATGAATTGTACTTACTAGATTTTTGTATGTGACTTGTGTGCTTTATTGTGTGTACTTCCATGTTTAGATGAACGTGTTTGTATGTTAGGAGCCATGATTTGCATCACTATTATAGTTTTCGTAATTGAATAATGTTGTTTTATTTGTAGATGATGCAGGCTGTGGAGACACCTCCCCATGTTTAGAGGGCAATGGAGCATGGTGTGGCCTCTGTAATTAATAGCTCCATGGCATTGACAGGGGTATGAGGTAGATTAGTAAATTTCAATTCACATTCATTGTTATAGTTGTCTATTTTTTAAAATTCAAAAGATTATTGATTTGAAGTTTAATTTTGATCTGGATGGTTTCTATAGGACTTGACATCACCAAGCCCTATTCCTGATACTGAGGCAAGCGAGGAGACATATTATATGTTAGCGGTAAGTGATTATTTTTTTAAATGTTTCATTTTTTATAACATGTAATTTCTATATATTAATGTCTATACTTTTTATTGTAACAGGTAAAGATGCAGGAAGAACTAAATAGGAGGAGTAGCCCTCGGGTTCATAGTAGACCGCCCACATGTGCGTCTCCATCCCCTAGAAAATCAAAGGCTGCCCATGATTTATTCTCTTCACCAGCCAGAGGGGAATGACTTTTTATTGTGTTCCTTTGTTGTATGCCTATATGGCATTTATGGACATATATTTTGTATTGTACATTGTTGACATTGTATGCCTATATGACATTCTTGTAATCCTATATGGCTATTTTGTATATATGTTATACTAATATCGACAAATATTGGTGTATGCCTATATGAATATTTGGTTAATACAAATATTTTTATTGATGGCGTCCATACTTGCATTATAAATCCACGTTTGAATGGATATTTGTAGATGGCTACTTCAAAAATTTAAAGTCCAATTGTATTACATAGGATGTTTGTTGATCCAATAAGCTAGCTATTGTTATTCAAGTATCACCTACACTTTATTTTGGAACTAAAAGATAAAAGTTGTATTAAAAAAAAATGAATCATCATATTGAACAAAAAATATTAATATTGTTTATGAGTAGCATAGAATGTCAACTATATGCAATACAAAAAAATGAATTATCATGTTATTCTTTATGTTTGAGATCCTAAAAATGACTAAGTCTGGTAGCCTGATATCCTGAACACTAGGATGAATATCCAAGTCATTAGGATGATTGTGCCTTGAGAAAAAGTCATTAAGATGAGTGCCTAAAGGAGACTTTCTTAAACATTCAAACATTGAGCAACAAGCATGAAGAGTTAAGGCATAATTTGCAACTCATAAAGCCTCAAAAGGGCACCCAACTTAGAGAGAGCATTCATTTAAGACAAGGCAACCATTAACACCTGTTCCACCATAAAAGTGTGCCTAAGGTGGAAGGAGAACAAGCCTCTAGTAAGTGAAGCGCACCTATTGTCTAAACCACTTCATTATGGCACCCTAGCATGAGGAGGAGTATATAAGTCAATAGGAAATGGTGCCTAGAATGCAAATGAAGGAATAAGTGGCATTTTCAATAAGCATCAATTCACCTTGAGCTTTCAATAAATACATCAAATTGAGCCCCGTAAGCCTAGGCGCCCTTTGCCTTCAAAAGAACCTTGTATCGACGTCAAGAGTTGGATTGTTGATAACTTCCCAAGCTAGAGATAATAGTGAAAACAATCCTTCCACCATCAGGATATTGAAAAATAATCATAATGTGATGATATATGGGATAACTAACATACCCCTTGTGAAAAGTGATGATCATAACAAGAATGGTCACCTCAACTTAATGTCCAGTAATTTTAATACTATCAAGCATCCACATAATAGTAGATAATCTTATCAAAAGTCACAGAGAAATTTCTAAGGACCATAGTGTTATCCATATGACTTGGCACATACTGCTTATTTCATAAAGCAAAGGGACATGATATAAATATTGTTCTTATATGGAGCCTAATCAGACTTAGAGGTTAAATTTACCTAACTTTTATCAGCATGGTTTCCCCCCAAATATTTTCCTACTAGTTTTGGCACCTTGAAGTCTAAGTGCATGAAAATCATGAGGATGAGCGCCTAGGGATGAGATAGTCTTCATAAGAGTTTAAATAAGAACATCATCAAAATGCGCCTTAGTAGAGAGACTTGAGACCATCATCAAATAAGCCAAAATATCTATCTCCAATGACTTGACACGGATCCCAAAACCACCTATTGGACCAATAGGATCCTAGGCGCTCACTTCATGCATTATGATTTCTAGGTGCCAGTTTGATGCTCCATCACAAGGAAAGTGCACCCACACTTGCAAGTGTTTTTGTTTAGGATCTAGGCGCTAATTGAAGGTTGTAGTTGCCAAGAAGAGTGCCTAGCAAGAGGAAGTCTCTTGGAGTCTCCAAAACACATCAAACACTTGACTAACAACAAGATAACTTTTTCCCAATTTAGGCACTTCAAGAGGGAAGTTAAAATATGAATAAGTGCCAACTTGTCTAGGTGAAAACTCAAGCTTGTTGACGATACACATGGCGCCCAACATTCCTTGGTGATTTCATGAACTTCAAACACTCAAAACTATTCAAGGAATGCCCAATGCCCCTTCTTGATGATAGGCCACCAAAGTGAGGGTGGAATTGCGCCTTGATGGCATTAGGTGCTATCTAGAGTATGCTACTCCATGGAAATGTGCCTTCTTACTTAGAGTCTTAATGAAAAGTCTCAGAGGTTAAGATGCGCCTTGTCTTAATGAGGTACAACTCTTGGGTAAGAAAGCTTGTAAAGTGCACCTAACTTAGTGAAGAGGTTGATAACTTCTAAACCCTTCCTTAAACTTAGATTGCTTCAACTAAAGATCATCTTGCACCAATACATCACCAAACTTTCAATCACAAGAACAATTCAAACTTAGGCACTCATTAAGAGTCTTTCCAAAGTTGGCACATCTAAGAGGTTGAACTGGAAAGAGATGGCCCTAGCTTCCTAGACCTTGTTTCAATATGTTTGAGTTTGAAAGTTGACTCAATGGTATTAAGATGGCGCCATAGAGTCTTTGGACTAGTTCCTTAGAGCTTCAAAAACATTTTGGCTCCTTGAAAATTCCTCTTACATGCTTGGGTGCCATTTCAAGGTCCTGGAACCATGATGTAGCGCCTTATTGCTCTAGGCGCCCATTCATGATTATGCAACTTGAGATTGGCACCTAGAGTGAATAGGCTTTCATCCTAACTTAATTCACTAAGGCAACCTCATCTTGAAGGCCAAACAATGTTTCTTGCTAGAGTGCCTTGATTAAAGACTCCACATCCTTGGCCACTCATTTGGACAATTTGATGTGAAATTGGCGCCTAGACTCCAAGAGTCAACTTTCTGCTTTCCATACTTAGCCAAATTTTGAGTTACAATTAGATTGAGTTAGTCAAAAACGAATTCATTCCCTCATCATTTTGAATTAGCCTCTAGGAATGAGTAATAGGCTAATCCATTCTTCACTTGATGATCAAGCCAGAAATGGGGACATGATAGGGTAAGTTGTATCTAATGACATCACCTAATTGAGCGCCTAGGAGGTATAAAGCTTAACGTTGACATGAGGACAAGTGCTTAGTAGAGGAGAGTTTCTCAAACATTTAAATATGTGAATGAAGTCATAGAAATGCACTAAGTCATCTAGGCACCAATTTCCCCTTGTGTACCCTTACAGTTGTGCCTAAGAAGAAGTTGCAACTTTACACTACCTCCTTCTGACAATTTTTGGGGCAGCAGAAAACCTTTCACCACGAGCAAATGTCTCAGAGATATAAAATACTGAGAGAGGTTATTGTAGAGGAACTCTATGTGATCACGTTGCCTTAGACAGAATGTTTCTAAGTACATGATTTTTGAGTAACATCTTGTCAAAGATTGCTACTTTTTTACACTTTAGACTCTTTAGGGATATCATCGGTACAATGTAGCTCAGACTGTTTCGACATGTTTGGGTGAAAAATAGGACCATGCCTAGTGTAAATGTACCCATCTAGATGCATTGGAATAGTCAATTTGGTCACATCAAGAGCGGGACAAAAGTTACACCCCTTTGTAACTTTACACTGCCTCCTTCTGACGACTTTTGGGGCAGCAGAAAACCTTTCACCACGGGCAAATACCTTAGAAATATAAAAAACTGAGAGAGGTTATTGTAGAGGTACTCTACGTGATCGCATTGCCTTAGATGGAATGTTTCTAAGTGACACAATTTTTGAGTAACATCTCATCAAAGATTGTTGTCTTTTTGCACTTTGGACTCTTACGGGATATCATCAGTACAATGTAGCTCAGACTGTTTTGACATGTTTGGGTGAAAAATAGGACCATACCTACCGTAAATGTACCCATCCAGACATGTTGGAATAGTTAGTTTGGTCACATCAGGAGCAGGATGAAAGTTACACCCCTTTGAAACTTTACACTATCTCCTAACGATTTTTGGGGTAGCAGAAAACCTTTCACTATAAAAAACTGAGAGAGGTTATTGTAGAGGCACTCTATGTGAGCACATTACTTGAGACAAAATGTTTCTAAGTGACACAATTTTTGAGTAACATCTCGTCAAAGATTGCTTCCTTTTTGCACTTTGGACTCTTCAGGGATATCGTTGGTACAATGTAGCTCAGACTGTTTCAACATGTTTGGGTGAAAAATAGGACCATACCTAGCATAAATGTACCCATCCAGATGTGTTGGAATAGTCAGTTTGGTCACATCAGGAGCAGGACAAAAGTTACACCCCTTTGCAACTTTACACTACCTCCTTATGACAATTTTTGGGGTAGCAGAAAACCTTTCACCACGGGCAGATGCCTCAAAATTATAAAAAATTGAGAGAGGTTATTGTAGAGGCACTCTACATGATCGTGTTGCCTTAGATGGAATGTTTCTAAGTGATACAGTTTTTGAGTAACATCTCATCCAAGATTGCTACCATTTTGCACTTTGGACTCTTCAGGTATATCATCGGTACAATGTAGCTCAGACTGTTTCGATATGTTTGGGTGAAAAACAGGACCATGCCTAATGTAAATGTACCCATCTAGATGCGTTGGAGTAGTCAGTTTGGTCACATTAGGAGCAGGATGAAAGTTACACCCCTTTACAACTTTACACTGCCTCCTTCTGACGATTTTTGGGGCAGCAAAAAACCTTTCACCACGGGCAAATGCCTCAGAGATATAAAAAACTGAGAGAGGTTATTGTAGAGGCACTCTTTATGATCACATTACCTCAAACAAAATGTTTCTAAGTGACATATTTTTTGAGTAACATCTCATCAAATATTGCTGCCTTTTTTCTTCTTTACCATCTTTTGTATTGTATGCCACTATTTTATACTTGCCAAACTCTACTAGTTTGTTTTCAACCACATGTGTTCTTTCGATATGTTCACATATTGGCAAATGTTGCAAGCCACCGCAACGATGACATGTGCCATCCAAGCATAATTTCTTGTAGAATATTTGACCTTCCTCTCTTTCACATAAAATTCTTGATATGAAGTCTCTTAAAGATGTTGGTGGGGCACATATGGCACAACCCTGCAAAACATTGTTAGTATGCATATCTAAACATATAGACCTATAAGAATCAAAATGGTTAGAAAATTCAATATGTAATCTACAACAACAAGTAGTGCATGTGTGATTTATCTTGAAATAGAAAGGTTTTAGCATTTCAAAATATCTTTGACAAATTTTAATTTGAGGATACTTCTCTAGAAATTTACCATAAAACTGTGTTTGAGTCTCATCCAAAAAAATTCTTTAGATGTGGCTCACGGTTCTGACTACTAATTCTCCTTCTTACCACATCCCTTTGATTCAGAGATACCCTTGTGTAATTCTTCCAAAAGTCTTCAATTAGTGATCTCAATGCTTCAACAATTGGTTTATCTTTTCGTTGTAGTCTCCCCGAGAACGCCTATAATTCATTGGCATTAGTGTCCTCAATTCTTTGGTGTCTTCCACCAGCTCTTGATAAAGTTTTCCTATTAATTCTTGATTCTTGAAGCGTCTTTCTAATGAGACGAGCTTTCCTCATTTGAATACTTACTATAGTCGATGTAATCACATGTCGTGTTGCATTACTATCTTTTGTGCGTGAGTTGTTACCCACTCTCTCATACGCACTCATTAGATTCTTGACAATAGATTTTTCACTTGAAGCCTCTGATGTTCTCAACCCAAGAATCTTCATGATGGACCTATACTTTATACTTCACATCATTTCAATGAATAGTTGACATCTTGTAGTCTCATTTAACTTTTCAAAGAACAATCTCGAAATCTTATGAGCATATCTTCTACAAGTGCCTTTTGGAATCTTAGCTTCCATTGGCTGCAAAATATTCTCATCAATTTCAATCAAATACTTTGGCTTTCTATGCAAAATTCTATGTGGTGTTAAGTTAGGTAAATTCATCTCAACATTAGGAATTTCATCAATATTTAAATGAGATGGGCTAGATGGCATACCTTCGATCGAAGATGGAATAGATGACATACCTTGAGGTTGAGGTGGGAATGATGGTGTACCTCCTTCATCACATGTGAGTGATGATGTACTCTCAACTTGAGATGTGGTAGATGGTGTCCATACATGTTGACTTGTGGTAGAGGACGTGTCTCCAACTATAGTACTCAAATCTCTCATAACATGAATTTTTACATTCATTCTCTTTGTGCCACCAATACCATATCTCTTTGTGATGGTTGTGGTTCCTCTTCAATTGGTATGTCTTCATTTATCGTGTCCAATTTCCTCTTCTCATGAAGTTCCCTCATAGCCACTACTTTCTTTGCATTCTTATCTTCTATCTCTTCCTGTTTTGGTTTAATTCTTGATCGTTTCCTCGGCATCACGAAGAATTTGTCTATAGCATGATAAAGAGACCAATATTACTTCCTAAGAAATGAATACAAAATAATAGTGGGATTGTATTTTTATTATGTTGTAAGGATTTATTCTTGTATAATTTGACATCATGGTATGTTAAGGCCTGTTTATTACACATAATTATTAAAGAGCCCAAGTGTAGAAAATATACATGGCATCACGTGAGATTGTAGGCTACTTTCTTGATTGGGAATGTGTCTATTTTAAACATGTATGATAAAGCATGATAAAGTAATTCAATCTGAATTTAGGAAAATGTAAAGAACATGCATGTAAAGACTTGACATACATAAAAAATGAATATTCAAATGGAGAGAGTAGCCAATTATGTAGTGTTTTTTTCTTCTTGCATCAAACTCCTCAACAATTTGAGTTTTTCACCACTTGCTTCCTTTTCAATGTTAAATTGAATAACACACAAATATAATTACTAACAACAATACTATTAACCAATCTATAATGTTAAATTCCTAAAATTGAATCACAATTAACATTGCAACACTACAAAAATTGAAACTTCAATAGATATATATCAAACTTGGTGTGAAAACTATGTTATTTCCTCCTTCTCAAGTTGGCAACGTAGAAAAGGTGGTGGAAAGATCATGCAAAGGTGGTAGAATGTGTAAAATGTGCATGTGAACTTCCTAATAGCATGAAAGCACTTCTTTTTTGTCAGAGCACGCACATAATCAGTATGAAAATAGAGCATGTGAGCCTAGATCATGGGGTCAACACTTTTTTACCATTTCTATAGCAAGACAAAATGCAAGCACGTTATAACGCACTCACGTTTTTTCCTGCTATAGATTGATCACATCTTGTGCAATTCTCTTTCCAAACCTTCCCCTTCAGACTTGAATGACCAAAAGGTTTTTGAGGGAGATCTTTTCATGTTTCCTACAAGAGCTTGCTAGATGCTCCACCATATGATAGGCATAACAATGAAGGGGCAAGCTCTCATAATCAAGTTCTTGATAGAAAATGCCCATTGAGGAAGAAAGATAGATCTTCTTTGGAAGTAGAAGTTCTAGTTTGTCACAAATCTTTATTGTTGTTACCAAATCACACATCGCCCCATTGCAAATGGGGACCCCCCTTTTTTGAGCTCTGATGCTTTGCATGAAGTTTTGATGATGTCTTAGAACTATTTCATGATGAAGTCAGTGGTGTTTGAGTCATGTAGTCCCTTGATGACTTGATCCTGATGTTTGAGATCCTGAAAATGACTAAGTCTGATGACCTGATCCTAAGGATCTTGAAAATTGGCTAAGTCTGAAATCTAGTGGATCCTCAAAAATCTAGAATCTACATGTTGAATCTAGTGGATTTGAGACCTATCTCAAACATCCTGAAAGGTATATTAAAAAATATTTAAAGTATAAACTTATACTTAAATATATTTTTTAATATACCTGACCTTGGGGACTTTTGGTTTTGGGCATGAATTTGCTTGAAGACCTTGGGCGCATTTTCCCATTTGTAGAGACCTAAACGAGTGCCTTAGGTTGAGGCTCATATGTGTGCCTAGAGGAGAACACACTTCCAACCTCTCCTAGATAGGCGTCTTGATTGAAATTAGCATAAGAGGCCTTAAACATCAAAGAATTTGACAAAGGAATTATCCACAAGTGTTAGGTGCCTTTTTCATGTTCAATGATCATCAGATAGTGCCTTGAGTTGAAGCAAATGACCTTATGCGCCATTCCTTGTTGCTCCTACCAGTTTTAGGCGCCTTGATGTGGGATGGAATTTAAATCATTATTGAAGGTGCCTAAGGATGAGATGGTCTCACAGGGGTATAATCAAGTGTTGAAGAACCTTAAAGATGTCAACAATGAGCAAATGCAAGCTAGGTGCCATTCCTTGTTGCTCCTACCTCATTTTGGCACCTTAGCATGAAGAGATGTTTAAACTACCTCATTTTGGCACCTTAGCATGAAAGAGCATGATATGTTTAAACTGACTCCAATCTTGATGTTTGAGATCCTAAAAATGACTAAGTCAGGTAGCCTGAAATTCTAAAACACTAAAAAATTGACTAAGTCTAAAATATCGTGGATCCTCCAAATTTTATAATCTACATGTTAAATCCGGTGGATTCGAGACCTATCTCAAACATCCTGAAAGGTATATTGAAAAATATTTAAAGTATAAGAAATTCAATCTCTCAACTTATACTCAAATATATTTTTCAATATACCTTACACTCTGAGACTTCCACTTCTAGGCGCAAATTAGCTCTAGGAGGCTAGGCACATTTTTCCACTTCTGTAAACATCATTTTTGTGCCTAAGGTGGAGACTCCAATGTGCGCCTAAAGGAAAATCAACTTTCAAACACTCCAAGAGATGGCGCCTTGGTTGATATTGAAGATGGAAGGTCTTAGGCATTGAAAATTGACAAAAATGAGACAACTTACTCTAGGCGCCAATTTATCCTTCAATTTTAGGTGCATTCTGCAAGTGTAGACACCATTTTTGGGCGCCTTGATAAGAGGTGAGGTCCAAGTCAATTATAAATGGTGCCTAAAGAGATATCTCTTTCCTTAAGACTGTAGGATTGATCTAAGTCCACAAAATCCACATTATAAGTTAGGCGCCCCTAACCTTCAAAATTGCTACCTTTTGGTGCCTTGCTAGAAATCAACCTATAATGGTAAGTCTTGGAGTTTCGTTTTTCATATCAATTGTAATGATAGAAAGTTAAGTGAGTAAAAAGAACTTATCTTGAACCCTAAGGCACACCTTATACCTTCACTCACCTTTTAGCACCTGTATATGGATTTTTGAGAAGTTTTGGCGCCTTAGAGTGTTTTAAGGTTTGTTTGAATTAGTGGATGATAGTGCCTAAGGAACTTAGAGCAAACTAGAATAGGGAATTAAGGAGTGAGTTAGTCACCTTGAGTGCCCTAAGGAAAGAACATGTTGTGAAGATTGATTGAAGGTTTTGTGGTCACTTATATCATCATTTTGAGCGCCTTGAAGGAAGGAAAGGGGTTATAGGGTTTGAAAGACTAGTGTGATCTCTAGGCACCCATTTGCATTTGTATCACCATTGTAGGTGCCTAGGAAGTAGGGTTGAGTAAGTCATTGTGTTTAGGGTGCTCAAATTAGAAGCCTTTATTGAGGAATTTATGTCTTGAATGGAGTATGAAATAAAGCCTCCAAAGGGTAGCACCTAAGGTTAAGAGGCCTTTAACTGATTAAAACTTAAGATTAAGCCTTGGTGCTCCTTGATATTCAAACCATCTTAAATGGCGCCTTGAAGAAAATCACTCAATCCATACTTGAGGAGAGGGCACTTGAAGTCTAAGTCATTACCAAGACATGATTGATCACTTAGAATTACAAAATTGAAAGTATAAAGACATTGAAGTTGGGTGCTACTTTTGCCAAAATTACCCTATTTTTTGTGCCTAAGGAGGAGTTTGCATTGAAAGATACCTTTTGAGTGAACCTCATAAGGGGGATTGACTTCTTTAAACCCTTGCAATTGTTTGAAATCATTTAAAGTTATGAATGTGGGACTAATTTATGTTAGGCGCTCTTTGCTCCTTTTTTCACCTATATGTGCGCCTCCACTTGATGATAAGTTGTTTACATGTTTAGAGTGTTTCCTTTATTATGAAGTGATTGATATATTGTTTATCTTGTTTTGTAGGAACATCAATCAAGTTAAGGAGTTGTTCAAGGAGTCACCTTCAAGCGAGGAGCAAGGAGTCATCTTCAAAGGAGAGTCATCATGTAGCTGCTCTTTAAAGATCCTCAAGTTCCACAAGTTTCAAATCTTACATCATGTCGAGGATACTTCACTCATTAATCTTCAAAGGTTCATTAAGTTTCAAAGTCTCCTTGAGAGGTCATCTAATCCACATCCAAAGAAGGTGTTATCATCTACAATTCTAAGGGCCACTTCAAAGATCATCATGCAAGATCTCTTCATCATCTTCTACATCGAAGACTCTCATCCATTCAACTTCAAGTTCCATTCAATCTTCAAGTCCTTGAGAAGAGTCTTCTACTCCATGTCATCAATGAAGCTTCATTACCTATTCTATATCATGAAGGACAGTCATCATCTCATACTCTTCATGAAGATGCATCGAAGAAGATCATCAACTTACCTACAAGAAGAAGAAGTACAGTGTTAGTCAAATGACCGACAAGTATCATATATCTATTTACAATGAACAAGGCAAGGTCAACAAGATACATCTCAAGTGTTCATCATCAAAGCAATCACATCGAAGATATCATACATATGATACAATTTGGAAATATGCATAGGACATATTGAATTAACAATTGAAATCCACAAGATATGCTGAGGTGGCACCTATGTGGCGAGTACCTATCATCATTCAATTGTATCGGCCACAACATTTCAAATGCATTCAATGTATCATTTAATGAAAGAAGCTAAAGGGATGTTTGTGTGGAAGATGTTTTAAATGATTTCATCTTACCTTATCACATTGGAAAATGTGCCTTCATTGCCTCTCTCTTTTGTGCTAAAAATAGCAGTTTGTTGTAACTACTTATTGAAGTGGCATGATCTAAGCTCTTGGCTACATGAAATGATCTTAGCCATTCATTGTAATCTGGATAGTATATAAAGGCCTTGTTGCCTCATTTGTAATTCAGTAGTCAGTAGGTAAGTAGGAGTAGAATAGAAGAGACTCTCAAAATTCTCTGAGAGGACTTGAAGTTGTTGTACATATTTCTCAAGATTAATGCAAAGACATTGGAGCTTGTTTGGTGTTAAGTGTTATCTTGTGGAATTACATGGTTTCTTGTACTTTGATGAAGTGGAGAGGTGTTTCAAAGTAGATTAAGAGTAGATTAGAAGCTCATTGATGTAATGTATGTTGTATTGAATATTTGATCAACTCCTAGCTCATGCTTTTAACATTCATCGTCGGTGAGGGGTTGTGTAAAGCTAGTCTGAGCCTCATTTGCTTGAGTTTGATCATGTATGCTTGTTTGAGCTGTGCCGTTCAATGGGTGCTTGCATAAGCTTTCATGATTTGAAAACCATTCGCGTAACCTTAGGAGTTTGCACCAACTTCATGTAGTTGTAGGCATCCTTGGCCAAGTGGAGTTAGGTTAATTTAGGAGTATATCTATTCAAGCATCATCATTGCTTCATTAACCTTAGATTAAATTCCTTAAACCTTTATCTTTTACTTTTCTTTATCATTGAAGTCTTGTATATATGTCATCCACACTGAAGGAGAGATAAGCTAAATGAAAGATGAAGAAGTCTAATGTAAGTTCCTTTGTGATTATCAGCAATATCACAAGTAATCACTGAGTTAACCCATCATGAATCACAAATAAGGAACCTTGGAGTTACTTCACTAAATCACATAGTTCATCCTTTGAAGAGCTTTATTCAAGAGAGAGTGGGATACTCTAGTGTTTTACTCTATTGTTGACTTGTCTAAAAACAATCATCAACATTTTTGGTGCTAGAAGGAGGGCCTGAGCTTAGATATTCTTCAGTTCAAGTAGAGCACAAGATACTCTGAAGTGGTGGATGGATATTTCAAATAATAAAAAATAAATAAATAGAAAAGTTCAAAAATCCAAAAAAAGCAAAAAATAAAAAATACAAAAAATCAGAAGATGGAGTTCTCAACCATGGATTCAAGTTTGAATATGCAGCAAGTTGTTGGGTATGATCCTACAAATTCAACTCTAATTATTCTCCAACTATGGTGGTCATTGAATGAACGTCTTGGTGGCAAGAGTTTGAAAGACTTTGAGTGCAAGTATGGATGTCGTATTCACAATACAAATGATCATAGAGAAGCAGATTGTATAACTTTCTTATCAAGGATGGATTTAGCAGTGCAGAAGAAAATTTCATTCTTAAAAGTACATGAGCTAGTAGTATTTTCAAAGATAGATCCTAATACTCCTGTCGATAGTGTAGCATTCAAGAAGCTGAAAGAAAAGATCAAGAAGGAGTTGAAGAATGCTAAGGATTTAGGTGTAGATGACATATTGCTTTCTAGAAATTGGTGTAGGGTTCATGATACAGATCATTTGGAGTACACTTGTGAGAAATGCTGGGAAGCAATTCATCAAGCCATGTAGGAAATAGAAGCTGGTGTACTTGTTGAGGAAGAACTTTTTATAGAGAATCTTGATAAGCAATGTACCAGTGAGAAAGAACATGAATATGAGTTTATCAATCCTGAAGAGGTAGAAGCATTTGGACAGAAGTTATCAAAAGCATTAGAGGATTGTACACAAGGTTTGACAGATGTTAGAGCACTAGAAGCCACAATTGAGGAAGAACGAAGCTTGAGCTTGTGGCAGCAACCTGAATTTGATGAAGATAAGTTTCCTAAGGAGTATACATCTACTTTACATCAAGAGATCCTTGAGAATGAGCTACAAGAAGTACAAAGAACATTGTTAAAAGATCATGAATTAGAAGTGTTGCAAAGGCATTTAGAGGATATCATTCAAGAGTATGCTGATGAAGAGCCTGGGAATAGACAAGAGCAATTGGGGTCGACGCTTGATGCTGCCATCATTATAAAAGAAGATATCAAGCTAAAGAAGAGAATAACAATTGAAGAGCATGCTACTGCTATAGATGCTGAGATCAAGAAGCTGTTGACACCACTGCTAGAGGTCACAAAGGAGCTGGATGATGAGATCATGCAATATGAGGAAGACGAGAAGTTCATCTACCATCAGTGGCAACCTCCGGACGGATGCTTCGAGTATAATTAAATGCTTGGTAGGCCATGTCTCATTGAAAACATCAAGCATCAGGTTGTATCTTTCCCTTCTATTGATTGGAAGAATTTTGAATTTGAACATCATGAACGTCTAGTTGATAGTATTAATAGCACTTATAGTAATGATAATGCTATTGAATGTGTTGAACATGTTGAATATGAGTTTTATTATGGTGAATTGGGTAGGACAACTTGCATTTGGATAGATCATGGTCCTGATGAAAATCCTCAATTGATCATAATACCTCCAGAAATGTTTCCTACATTTGAGGTCTATCACTTGAAGGATCAATGGTATGAGTTTAAGGATAAATTTGCCCAGTTGAGAACTGTCATCGATGCATTGCTACTTTTGTACACATTGAATAATCATGTTAGGGCATGTATATACTCTATGTCTTGGATTGCATCTTTGTTGCTTGTACATAGCTAGGTTAGAGTTAGGGTTTTTTTTTTCATTTCATGTCACATCTAAGAATAAATTTGCTCCTTGATGTCATTTGACTCAAGTCTTGGTTTGTCCTTAGCTTAGTTTTGTTTTTGAGTAGCTTGTTTGTTGTTTTCTTTTCCTTAGCTTAGTGGTTTGTTGTCATTTGCTTTCGTAGATTAGTTGTTTGTTTTTTGTCAGTTTGTTGTGTCAGTTTCCTATTTGGAAGAAGGTGATGTTATCTTAAACACACTCCAGTTTCAATTTAGGATAACATGTTAGTTCATTTCTTAGACATCAATTCATGAAAGTTTTAGAATCTGAAGACGTTTTTCTTTCAGTTTATCATATTATTAGACCTTGAACTTGACTTGGAAGCTAATCATATATTGTGTCTTGACACTGCTATCTTCTAATCATAATATTCTAAAATGTCAAATCTAAATTTTATGAATTCTTTTGTGTTCCGTTGAGAAACATGGATCATGATTGATGGATTTCCCGTGGATTCCATCGCTATTGTCAGATAGCATGATTATTGCTCTTGGGAGACAAATCAGTTGTTCAGTATTGACTAAAGTATTTTGAGGTTTTATACTTTACACATCTTAATGATCCCGAAGTTGCTAGGAAATTCTTTGTGAGCCTGGATCAAGTAAACATCTCAAGGTAATGCATGATTTCCATTCTGCTCCATCATAAACATCTCTGCATACTTCCATCCATCATTTCGCTTATCACTCACACCTCATAATATAATAAAGCCTCCATCTACATTGCATTCTTCATCCAATAATGAATTCAAGTCTAATACCTGAATCATTTGAATAGTCCAGTTGTTCGTTGCACGCTCCAAAAGGATAAATTAAAGTCCTCATGAATAAAGCAATTGGAGTTTATCCATGTTAATATCAATTCACATAGCCTCGGTCATTACAAGGTAAGTCAGGGTCAAGATGTTGGTGTTCCCATCTGCTCTGTCTAAATCCTCCATTACCCACCTTTTATACATGTTCACTTCACCTTCGTTACCATGCAAATTCTTAAGGCAGGTAACTATTCATACTCTCCGCGATCCATCCTTCCTCCACTTGTCCTATCTTCCTCATCCATTCACCTATTCCCTAATCATGATCAATGAATGTGAGTGTCGCCTAGACAAGAAGCTTGCAAATCCTCTGCCCATCCCCCATTGTTCTAAGTAATAAATATTTAGATGTTTTTACCCATCAAGCAAAGAAATTTCTGACAATCCAATAAATCTTTATGTCTTAAAGCACAAATGCTAAAATCCTAAGCAAGGCATGTTCAAACCTACTTCATTTTGTACCTCCAAATAAAGATTTTCTCTTAAAGAATGAAGCTCTAGGTACTTGTAGCCAAATCCAAAGAGGTTACCGCATCCAATCATCCATCCATTCCATTTCCATTCAATTCCATTCCAAATTACTTCATCCCACAAAGTACAATCAAAACAAGAAAATTCCAAAGTTTTTGTGGGATATGAAGTTACCATTTCACTAATCATTGTTCCTATTCCTTCATTTACTTCCCTTTCCATTTGCAAGCTTCAAAGTTTAGGTTGATATAAACTAAAGTTGATCGTGATTTCATTCTGTCTATATCATTCGTTTCTACCTTTCCATCATTCAACATATCCCACCACTTACTTGGTTTATGTCTGAATCCATTTTCATTTACTTGTTTGGTATAATCCACATCACACTCCACTGTTTCCTTATTTTGTTATATCCTGCCAACATCTATGAGTACAATAACTTGACATGGTTGTGTTTGGATCCTTGAGTTATCCACAGAATTGGATTCTAGAGTTCTTCCCATTCGTTACCTCGGTAAAAACCTGGCAAACAGGCGCCATATGTAATGGTGATTCTTAAAATTTAAAAAAAAATGAAAAAAAAGAAAAGAAAAAAAATAGTAAAAAGAAAAAATTTCATCCACTGGTGAAAACCACCTCTGGTGGCACCTTGGATAAGTATCATGATGTAAACCTGGCAAATAGTCATCATGGTAGAGACACAATGTCTCATTTCATTTCACACCCTATTTCATTTCATTACATTTCCATTTCCATTCCATCATTACTCCATTTACATATCATTGCGTATTACCACTGCCCATTTCATCCGTATATATACCCATCCATCCGCTTTTCAAGAATTTACCTAGCTTGAAACAGGTAAGCTTAAGATGATCCTAGTTTCTGAAGGGATGGGAACGAACACAAGTGCTTGCACTTTGACCCTCAAATATGGATAGTCATTCTGGCAATTGGTTCAGATCCTTTGATGGAGTAGTCGTGTTTATTTGGTCTGGTGTCTGGGTGTACATGGAGATGTTGAAACTTGATTTTTGTTTATCTTTGGAACATTTAAGAAATTATTTTAACTAAAATCTATCTTTAATCACACATCAGAAGGTGTCGTGTCATGATCCAATCTATGCTTCTTTTCCTTTTCTATTTCATTGTCTAGCTAGTTGATGCATAGAGGAGGAGTGTCTGAAGGTTTTTGAGTCTGGATTGAGTCTCTGTCTTTGAAATGTTTAGGAACATTTATTTAGTTTGACGCTACATGTTGTGACCAAATCACACATCGCCCCATTGCAAATGGGGACCCCCCTTTTTTGAGCTCTGATGCTTTGCATGAAGTTTTTACAATGTCTTAGAACTATTTCATGATGAAGTCAGTGGTGTTTGAGTCCTGTAGTCCCTTCATGACTTGATCCTAATGTTTGAGATCTTGAAAATGACTAAGTCTGATGACCTGATCCTAAGGATCTTGAAAATTGGCTAAGTCTAAAATCTGGTGGATCCTTAAAAATCTAGAATCTGCATGTTAAATCGGGTGGATCTGAGACCTATCTCAAACATCCTAAAAGATATATTGAAAAATATATAAAGTAAAAACTTATAATTAAATATATTTTTCAATATAAATGACCTTGGAGACTTTTGGTTTTGGGCGTGAATTTGCTTGAAGACCTTGGGTGCATTTTCCCATTTACAGAGACCTAAACGAGCACCTTAGGTTGAGGCTCATATGTGTGCCTAGAGGAGAACACACTTCCAACCTCTCCTAGATAGGTGCCTTGATTAAATTAGCATAAGAGGCCTTAAACATCAAAGAATTCAACAAAGGAATGATCCACAAGTGTTAGGCACCTTTTTCATGTTCAATGATCATCAGATAGTGCCTTGAGTTGAAAAGACCCTAGGCACCTTTTTCATGTTCAATGATCATCAAATAGAGCCTTGAGTTGAAGCAAAAGACCCTAGGCACCATTCCTTATTGCTCCTGCCAGTTTTAGGTGCCTTGATGTGGGATGGAGTTTAAATCATTATTGAAGGCACCTAAGGATGAGGTAGTCTCACAGGGGTATAATCAAGTGTTGAAGAACCTTAAATATGTCAACAATAAGCAAATGCAAGCTAGGCACCATTCCTTGTTGCTCCTACCTTATTTTGGCACCTTAGCATGAAGAGATGTTTAAACTACCTCATTTTCGCACCTTAGCATGAAAGAGCATGATATGTTTAAACTAACTCCAATCTTGATGTTTGAGATCTTAAAAATGACTAACTCTGGTAGCCTGAAATCTTGAAACACTAAAAATTTGACTAAGTCTAAAATCTGGTGGATCCTCCAAATTCTATAATCTACATGTTAAATCCGGTGGATTCAAGACCTATCTCAAACATCCTGAAAGGTATATTGAAAAATATTTAAAGTATATACTTAAATATATTTTTCAATATACCTTACGCTCTGAGACTTCCACTTCTAGCCGCAAATTAGCTCTCGGAGGCTAGGCACGTTTTTCTACTTCTATAGACATCATTTTTGCGCCTAAGGTGGAGACTCCAATGTGCGCCTAGAAGAAAATCAACTTTCAAACACTCCAAGAGATGGTACCTTGGTTGATATGGAAGATGGAAGGTCTTAGGCATTGAAAATTGACAAAAATGAGACAACTTACTCTAGGCACCAATTTATCCTTCAATTTTAGGTGCATTCTACAAGTGTAGAAACCATTTTTGGGTGCCTTGATAAGAGGTGAGGTCCAAGTCAATTATATATGGTGCCTAAAGAGATATCTCTTTCCTTAAGACTGTAGGATTGATCTAAGTCCACAAAATCCACATTATAAGTTAGGCACCCCTTACCTTCAAAATTGCCACCTTTTGGCGCCTTGCTAGAAATCAACCTACAATGGTAAGTCATGGAGTTTCCTTTTTCATATCAATTGCAATGATAGAAAGTTAAGTGAGTAAAAAGAACTTATCTTGAACCCTAAGGCGTACCCTATGCCTTCACTCACCTTTTGGTGCCCATATATGGACTTTTGAGAAGTTTTGGCGCCTTAGAGTGTTTTAAGGTTTGTTTGAATTAGTCGATGATAGTGCCTAAGGAACTTAGAGCAAACTAGAATAGGGAATTAAGGAGTGAGTTAGTCCCCTTGAGCATCCTGAGGAAAGAACATGTTGTGAAGATTGATTGAAGGTTTTGTGGTCACTTATATCATCATTTTGAGTGCCTTGAAAGACTAGTGTGATCTCTAGGCGCCCATTTGCATTTGTATCACCATTGTAGGTGCCTAGGAGGTAGGGTTGAGTAAGTCATTGTGTTTAGGGCGCTCAACTTAGAAGCCTTTATTGAGGAATTTATTTCTGGAATGGAGTATGAAATAAAGCCTCCAAAGGGTAGCGCCTAAGGTTAAGAGGCCTTTAACTGATTAAAACTTAAGATTAAGCCTTGGCGCTCCTTGATATTCAAACCATCTTAAATAGCACCTTGAAGAAAATCACTCATTCCATACTTGAGGAGAGGGCACTTGAAGTCTAAGTCATTACCAAGACATGATTGATCACTTAGAATTGCAAAATTTAAAGTATAAACGCATTGAAGTTGGGTGCTACTTTCACCAAAATCACCTTATTTTTTGCACCTAAGGAGGAGTTTGCATTGAAAGATACCTTTTGAGTGAACCTCATAAGGAGGATTGACTTCTTTAAACCCTTGCAATTGTTTCAAATCATTTAAAGTTATGAATGTGGGACTAATTTGTGTTAGGTACTCTTTGCTCCTTTTTTCACCTATATTTGTGCCTCGACTTGATGACAAGTTGTTTACATGTTTAGAGTGTTTCCTTTATTATAAAGTTATTGATATATTGTTTATCTTGTTTTATAGGAACATCAATCAAGTTAAGGAGTTGTTCAAGGAGTCACCTTCAAGCGAGGAGCAAGGAGTCATCTTCAAAGGAGAGTCATCATGTAGCCGCTCTTTAAAAATCCTCAAGTTCCACAAGCTTCATCTCTTACATCATGTCGAGGATACTTCACTCATTAATCTTCAAAGGTTCATTAAGTTTCAAAGTCTCCTTGAGAAGTCATCTACTCCACATCCAAAGAAGGTGTTATCATCTACACTTCAAAGGGCCACTTCAAAGATCATCGTGCAAGATCACTTCATTAACTTCTACATCGAAGACTTTCATCCATTCAACTTCAAGTTCCATTCAATCTTCAAGTTCTTGAGAAGAGTCTTCTACTCCATTTCATCAATGAGGCTTCATTACCTATTCTATATCATGAAGGAACATCATCATCTCATACTCTTCATGAAGATGCATCAAAGAAGATCATCAACTTACCTACAAGAAGAAGAAGTACAGTGTTAGTCAAATGACCGACAAGTATCATATATCTATTTACAATGAACAAGGCAAGGTCAACAAGATACATCTCAAGTGTTCATCATCAAGGCAATCACATCGAAGATATCATACATATGATGCAATTTGGGAATATGCACAGAACATATTGAATTAACAGTTGAAATCCACAAGATATGCTGAGGTGGCACCTATGTGGAGAGTACCTATCATCATTCAATTATATCAGCCACAACATTTCAAATGCATTCAATGTATCATTTAATAAAAGAAGCCAAATGGACGTTTGTGTGGAAGATGTTTTAAATGATTTCATCTTACCTTATCACATTGGAAAATGTGCCTTCATTGCCTCTCTCTTTTGTGCTAAAAATAGTAGTTTGTTGTAACTACCTGTTGAGGTGGCATGATCTAAGCCCTTGGCTACATGAAATGATCTTAGCCATTCATTTTAATCTAGACACTATATAAAGGCCTTGTTGCCTCATTTGGAATTTAGTAGTCAGTAGGCAAGTAGGAGTAGAATAGAAGAGACTCAAAATTCTCTAAGAAGAATTAAAGTTGTTGTACATATTTCTCAAGATTAATGCAAAGACATTGGAGCTTGTTTGTTGTTAAGTGTTATCTTGTGGAATTACATGGTTTCTTGTACTTTGATGAAGTGGAGAGGTGTTTCAAAGTAGATTAAGATTAGATTAGAAGCTCACTGATGTAATGTATGTTGTATTGAATATTTGATCAACTCCTAGCTCATGCTTTTAACATTCATCACCGGTGAAGTGTTGTGTAAAGCTAGTCTGAGCCTCATTTGCTTGAGTTCAATCATGGATGCTTGTTTGAGCTGCGCCGTTCAATGGGTGCTTGCATAAGCTTTCATGATTTGAAAACCATTAGCGTAACCTTAGAAGATAGCACCAACTTCATGTAGTTGTAGGCATCCTTGATGAAGTGGAGTTAGGTTAATTTAGGAGTTTGTCTATTCAAGCATCATCATTGCTTGATTGACCTTAGATTAGATTCTTTAAACCTTTATCTTTTAGTTTTCTTTATCATTGAAGTCTTGTATATATGTAATCCACACTGAAGGAGAGATAAGCTAAATGAAAGATGAAGAAGTCTAATGTAAGTCCCTTTGTGATTATCAGCAAGATCACACGTAATCACTGAGTTAACCCATCATGAATCACAAATAAGGAACCTTGGAGTTACTTCACTGGATCACATAGTTCAACCTTTGAAGAGCTTTATTCAAGAGAGAGTGGGATACTCTAGTGTTTTACTCTATTGTTGACTTGTCTAAAAATAATCATCAACACTTATCCAAGCATAAATAGCAGGGATTCTTTCAAGTGATTGTCAATCCACTTCCACAAAGTCTTTTCAAGACTTCCTGATTGATTCCAAAACATCCACACCCCAAAACTAGAGAGGCAATCAATATAATCAAACCCATAAATCTACATTTGACGATAAAAACCCTCAACACTATACCTTAAACCATAATCCCTCAACCCTCCAACCCTATCCCTAATCCTTATACCCTCCACACTCTACTTTAAACCTAATCCCTCGACCCTCAACCTTATCCCTAAACCCTTGACCCTCAAACCTCAACCCTCAACCCTGAACGTCAAACCCTAATCCCTCAACCCTATCCTTAAACCCTAAACCCTAAAGCCTCAACCCTCAACCCTCAATGTCAAATCCTAATCCCTCAACCCTTCACTATAATCCCTCAACCCTAAACCATATCCCTAAACCATCAACACTATACCTTAAACCCTAATCCTTTAACCCTCAACCCTAAACCTTATCCCTAAACCCTAATCCCTCAACCCTCAACCCTAATCCCTCATCCCTCAACTCTAATCCCTCACCCCTAAATCCTAAATGCTATCCCTATTCCTAAACCCTTAACTGACTTGATACTAAACCTTAAACCCTAATCCCTTATCCCTAATCCTTATACCCTCCACACTCTTCTTTAACCCTAATCCCTCAACCCTCAACCCTATCCCTAAACCCTTGACCCTCGAACCTCAACCCTCAACCCTCAACATCAAACCCTAATCCCTCAACCCTTAACTCTGATCCCTCAACCCTCAACCCTCAACCCTCAACGTCAAATCCTAATCCCTCAACCCTTCAATCTAATCCCTCAACCCTAAACCATATCCCTAAACCCTAAACACTATACCTTAAACCCTAATCCCTCAACCCTATCCCTAAACCCTTGACCCTCAAACCTCAACACTCAACCCTCAATGTCAAACCCTAATCCCTCAACCCTTAACTCTAATCCCTCGACCCTCAACCTTATCCCTAAACCCTAAACACTAAACCCTCAACCCTCAACCCTCAACGTCAAATCCTAATCCCTCAACCCTTCACTCTAATCCCTCAACCCTAAACCATATCCCTAAACCCTCAACACTATATCTTAAACCCTAATCCCTCAACCCTAAACCCTAAACCTTATCCCTAAAGCCTAATCCCTTAACCCTCAACCCTAATCTGTCATCCTTCAACTCTAATCCCTCATCCCTAAACCCTAAATGCTATCCCTATTCCTAAACCCTCAACCGACTTGATACTATACCTTAAACCCTAATCCCTAATCCCTAAACCCTCCAACCCTATCCCTAATCCTTATACCCTCCACACTCTACTTTAACCCTAATCCCTCGACCCTCAACCCTATCCCTAAACCCTTGACCCTCAAACCTCAACCCTCAACCCTCAACGTCAAACACTAATCCCTCAACCCTTAACTCTGATCCCCTGACCCTCAACCCTATCCCTAAACCCTAAACCCTAAAGCCTCAGCCCTCAACCCTTCACTCTAATCCCTCAACCCTAAACCATATCCCTAAACCCTCAAGACTATACCTTAAACCCTAATCCCTCAACCCTAAACCCTAAACCTTATCCCTAAACCCTAATCCCTCAACCCTCAAACCTAATCTGTCATCCCTCAACTCTAATCCCTCATCCCTAAACCCTAAATGCTATCCCTATTCCTAAACCCTCAACTGACTTGATACTATACCTTAAACCCTAATCCCTTATCCCTAAACCCTCCACCCTATCCCTAATCCTTATACCCTCCACACTCTACTTTAACCCTAATCCGTTAACCCTTTACCCTATCCCTAAACCCTTGACCCTCAAACCTCAACCCTTAACCCTCAACGTCAAACCCTAATCCCTCAACCCTTAACTCTTATCCCTCAACCGTCAGCCCTATCCCTAAACCCTAAACCCTAAAACCTCAACCCTCAACCCTCAACCCTCAACGTCAAATCCTAATCCCTCAACCCTTCACTCTAATCCCTCAACCCTAAACCATATCTCTAAACCCTCAACACTATACCTTAAACCCTAATCCCTCAACCCTCAACCGTAAACCCTAATCCCTCAACCCTCAACCCTAATCTATCATCCCTCAACTCTAATCCCTCATCCCTAAACCCTAAATGCTATCCCTATTCCTAAACCCTCAACTGACTCGATACTATACCTTAAACCCTAATCCCTTATCCCAAAACCCTCCACACTCTACTTTAACCCTAATCCCTCGACCCTCAACCCTATCCCTAAACCCTTGACCCTCGAACCTCAACCCTCAACCCTCAACGTCAAACCCTAATCCCTCAACCCTTAACTCTGATCCCTTGACCCTCAACCCTATCCCTAATACCTAAACCATAAACCCTCAACCCTCAACCCTCAACGTCAAATCCTAATCCCTCAACCCTTCACTCTAATCCCTCAACCCTAAATCATATCCCTAAACCCTCAACACTATACCTTAAACCCTAATCCCTCAACCCTCAACCCTAAACCTTATCCCTAAACCCTAATCCCTCAACCCTAATCCATCATCCTGTAACTCTAACCCCTCATCCCTAAACCCTAAATGCTATCCCTATTCCTAAACCCTCAACCACCTCAATACTATACCTTAAACCCTAATCCCTTATCGCTAAACCCTCCACCCTATCCCTAATCCTTATACCCTCCAAACTCTACTTTAACCCTAATCACTCAACCCTCAACCCTATCCCTAAACCCTTGACCCTCGAACCTCAACCCTCAGCCCTTAACTCTGATCCCTTGACCCTCAACCCTATCCCTGAACCCTAAACCCTAAAGCCTGAACCCTCAACCCTTAACGTTAAATCCTAACCCCTCAACCCTTCACTCTAATCCCTCAACCCTAAACCATATCTCTAAACCCTCAACACTATACCTTAAACCCTAATCCCTCAACCCTCAACCCTAAACCTTATCCCTAAACCCTAATCCCTCAACCCTCAACCCTAATCTGTCATCCTTCAACTCTAATCCCTCATCCCTAAACCTTAAATGCTATCCCTATTCCTAAACCCTCAACTAACTTGATACTATATGTTAAACCCTAATCCCTTATCCCTAAACCCTCCACCCTATCCCTAATCCTTATACCCTCCTTACTCTACTTTAACCCTAATCCCTCAACCCTCAAGCCTATCCCTAAACCCTTGACCCTCGAACCTCGACCCTCAACCCTTAACATCAAACCCTAATCCCTCATCCCTTAACTCTAATCCCTCGACCCTCAACCCTATCTCTAAACCCTAAACCCTAAAGCCTCAACCCTCAATGTCAAATCCTAATCCCTCAACCCTCAACCCTAAACCTTATCCCTAAACCCTAATCCCTCAACCCTCAACCCTAATTCGTCATCCCTCAACTCTTATCCCTCATCCCTAAACCCTAAATGCCCTATTCCTAAACCCTCAACCGACTCAATACTATACATTAAACCTTAATCCCTTATCCCTAAACCCTCCAACCCTATCCCTAATCCTTATACCCTCCACACTCTACTTTAACCCTAATCCCTTGACCCCCAACCCTATCCCTAAATCCTTGACCCTTGAACCTCAACCCTCAACCCTCAATGTCAAACTCTAATACCTCAACACTTAACTCTAATCCCTCGACCCTCAACCCTATCCCTAAAGCCTCAACCCTCAACATCAAATCCTAATCCCTCAACCCTTCACTCTAATCCCTCAACCCTCAACCCTAAATCTTATCCCTAAACCCTAATCTGTCAACCCTCAACCCTAATCCGTCATCCCTCAACTCTAATCCCTCATCCCTAAACCCTAAACGCTATCCCTATTCCTAAACCCTAAATGCTATCCCTATTCCTAGACCCTCAATGGGCTCGATACTATACCTTAAACCCTAATCCCTTATCCCTAAACCCTCCAACCCTATCCCTTAACCCTCAACCCTATCCCGAAACCCTGAACCCTCGAACCTCAATGTACTCAACCCTCAACGTCAAACCCTAATCCCTCAACCCTTAACTCGGATCCCTCAACCCTTAACCCTTAAAACTTGAACCCTAAAACCTATCCCTACACGCTTGGCACTCGACACTATATCTTAAACCCTAATCCCTTAACCCTCATCCCTAAAGCCTAAAACCCTAAATTGTTAAACCTTTAACCCTAAACCCTATCCCTAATCCCTCTACCCTTGACACTCTTATTTAACCCTAATCCCTTGACCATTAACCCTATCCCTCAACCTCAACCCTCAACCCTCAACCCTCAACTCTCAACATCAAACCCTAATTCATCAACCCTAAACCCTAATCCCTCAAACCTAAACCCTATCGCTAAACCATCAAACCTCAACACTATACCTTAAACCCTAATCCCTATCCCTCAACCCTTAACCCTTACAACTTAAACCCTATCCCTACACCCTCAACACTTGACACTATATCTTAAGCCTTAAACCCTCATCCCTAAAGCCTCAACCCTCAATCCTTAAACCTTCAACCCTAAACCCTATACCTAATCCCTCTACTCTAGACACTCTAACCCTAACCTCGACATTAAATGCTAATCTATTAACCCTAAACCCTAATCCGTCAACACTAAACCTTATCGTTAAACCCTCAACCCTCAACACTATACCTTAAACCCTAATCCATCAACCCTAAAACCTAATCCCTCAACCCTCAACCCTAAACACTATCAATAAACCCTCAACCCTCGACACTATACCTTAAACCCTATGGGAAAAGCTTTGCATATGTTACATCCACAGTGAGTAATTAACAGTTGAAATCAGAAGGATGATCATTATAAGAAAAGATTTGCATTGGGGTACATCTATGCTTCTTGCTGTCCACCCCGCACTTAGGGAAGGTATATTGTTATGAAATAGGCAAATAATTTCCCATTGTTTACTAGCTCTATCCACAAGAACTACTAAACTATACCTTAAACCCTAATTCCTCAACCCTAAACCCTATCCCTAATCCCTCTACCCTCAACAATCTACCTTAAACCTAATCCCTCAACCCTTAACCCTAAACGCTATCCCTAAAGCCTCAACCCTAAAACCTAATCCCTCAAGGTCCTAAACTCTAATCGCTTATCCCTAAACTCTAAATCCTATCCCTAAACGCTTAACCCTCAACCTTAAACCTTAATCACTCAATCCTTATCCACCCCTCTCCTCCCCTATCTGGCTCACTCCCATCTCTACCCTCCTCTGCCCTCGACACTATACACACATAAATATAGGCATACATACATAGATACATACATACATACATATAGGCATACATACATACATACATACATGATTAATAGACTTGAATAGAAAAAAATTTAAGAGGAACATAATGCGAGCACGTTATAACATGCTCGCGTTATGTCAAACATGACAAACAACAGACTTGCAGAAAAGGAAAAATGCAAAGCAAAACATAACGCGAGCACAATATAACGCACTCGCGTTATGTCTTGCTTTGGGAATCCCAAGCCTTGGGCTTGGGATTTGCTTTGGATTTCCAACCCAAAGGCTTGGAGTGCCTTTTGAACAGTCATAGATGTGTTTTTCCATATTTTTCAAGATTTCACATAATTTCGTTCATGCTAACCCTCAGATTTGCGCGTGTTTCAAGGTCAAACAAATCAAACACCTGGGTAATGTTAGGCTTTCTCTTAGCTATTGAATGATGTGATTTTTTTCACATTTTAACAATGTTAAGCCTTTCATCTTTAATTTCTTTTGTTTGTGTGTCCATTTTTGGGCAAAAACTACTGTTTGGTCTTTTTTTCATTGTAAATTAACTATTCATTGAAATTTTAAAAAAATTACATATTTAGAAACTAGACTCCATTCTACAAATATTAAAAAAAGAAAAAAATTATTTTCAATTAGTTTTCAAAATTTATAGGGGCAGCACGGCCAAAATTCTATTTTTTAGGATGTGTCCACTTTAAAAATTAGTAAAAAATCAAATATTCATCAAAAAATTATCAAAAAAATTAGGCATAAACTACATGCTATTAGCTAATTTCTCACTCAAGCAATTTTAAAAATACCAAAAAAAAGTTGATATTTTGAGGGAGCCGCAAAACATGCTATTTTATGTTTTTTTGACAGAAACAACACCAATTTTTGTGGCTCCCTCTTTTGAACCCCTTAATCTATGCCATTTTCAAAAAAAATAGTAGTTTAGAAAGTAGACTCGGAGCACTACGAACATTGTTTTGGTTGCATCTCCAAATTTCGAGTGTAACTATGCTCAATTTCTCATCCAAGGCCAGTATTTTCTGATTTCAGAAAAAAAGTGGCCACTTAAGACACCTTTTTGGCCCCCCATTTTCTTGCACTTACCCATACAACTGTCCCAACACGCACTCATCCAATGCATATCTAGTCCCATAAGAGAACATCTCCTCTATCATTTTACCCCATCTGACTAGAAACCCTCTCACCCATCCGTCTCCAACCAGCCATCTGATAATCACTACAACTGTTTGCTATAATCTATCACAGAGCTCCTCCATCCTTGGCATCAGTATCTTAGAGCCCTCAGCCCCAATGTCTGGAGTCCTGAACAATTGCCTGAATGTGGCTAGACCTAAGTCAGGATCATAATCTACCCTCTCTCCATTAATCAAGATGCATAGAATCTGGAACACATCCTCCAGTGTAATCGTCGCCTCTCCCATCAGCAACAAGAATGAACTATGCTCACTCCTCCATTACTCTACCATCATTGTCATGAGTCCTCGGTGTACTTGCACTAGCTCCAATCTCGACACATGCTCTAACCTAATGATATCTAAGAACAGCCACTCCTATACATCTAACAATCTGACCAATTACAAATCCCTAGGGGTGTGGCTCTTGAGACAATAACGACGGTAGTATATCCTACATCATTCAATCCACCACATTAGTTTCTTGTGCTAAAATGGATTATTGACTGATAACACTATCTATTTTACTAAAAGTGATCCATTTTTCTACATGCGCTTACTTTTTCCTTATAAGCCGACATGTGTGCATCTCTTATTTGAAACATGTGTGGTAGTGTATCTTTCATTTAATATCTTGCACATGTAGTACTTTTTATGTACACAATCACACATGTGCTTTATCTTTTATTCCACTTGTCGTCTACACATTCACCTATGATTATCAATTCATCTCAATTGTTCACATAGCCACCAAATCTCTATCGTTGATTGATTTTGGTTGAAGTCTATACAAACACCCTCTCATTCTTCATAAGACATCCAACATTTTCATAGCGTCCACATTATCATCCTAAGCATATTGAGCATAATACCTCCATTAGCATCCATTGAGCATATTATCACCATCATCCATCCATCATGGCAGCTTTGATCTTCATGATTGTTCATTGTTGAGAAGCAATCCACATCACAAACAAGGAATCATACAATCTAGGTGATCTTGTTCTTGAATTGCATGCATTTGGTTTCACTTGGATTCTATTCTTTGATGGTGGTAGGATTAGGTTTTTATTTATATGCTTGATCTTATTGACCTAATTTTTACATATCCACAATAGTATTCACATAATTCAAACTCTAGATTACAGTCATTCAATCCCTCAATGAGGTTCTTATTTTTCAAGGTCCGCAGACCCTTCCCTCTTATGTGGCCAAGTCTCTGGTGCCATAACATGGTCTTCTCTACAAGCAACTTTGATTCAGTAGGCAGAGCACCCTTGGGTACCCAGAAGCGGTGACCGTCCGTAGAAGAGAAAACCATCTCTTTTTAGCGATGTAGTCTTTGGGTTAATTTTATCAGAAGTGCTATTACACTCAACCATGCATGCATCAAGCTAGTACAATGTACCCAATCTACTTCCTCTTGCTATCACCATAGCACCTCTCACCATTTTCACACATCTTCAGAAAACTATACATGCACACCCGCATTTATTAGCTTGCTAACAAATAATAAATTTCTTGCTAGTCCTAGGATATGGAAGACACCATCAAATAATCTAACTCTACCATTAGAAAATTTCACATGAATACTATCACGACCAACAATGTCAAAGAATGAATTATCACCCAAATACACCTTACCACCATCATAGTTTTCATACTTACTAATGTAGTTTCTGTTAGGAGTCATGTGGAAACATGCACCTGAGTCTATCAACTATGCATTATCACCTGCACAAGTGGCCAAGGCTACAATAAAGGCATCTCCATCTTCCTTTTTAGACTCAGAATTAGAATCTTGGTTCTTCTTCTTCTTCTTTTCCTTCTCTTGTTTACATTCCTTTCAGAAGTTTCTAGATTTGCCATAATTCTAGCATATTGTCTTGGACTTACTAGGAGATTTTGATCTCCCCTTATTCTTGGACTTGGAATGGCTAGGCTGCTTCTCATCTTTGCCTTGTTCTTTTTGTCTTCCTCAAACACTCAAAGCATCTTTGGGAGTGAGAGAGACCTTCCTTCTCATCTCTTCAGAGAGTAGAGAACCAACAACATCCTCCATCTTCAAGATGACTGAAGTGCTCCTAATGGCCATGACTAGGCTATCCCATGAGTTTGGCAGCAAACACAACAAAATTTGGCACCTTTTTTCTTCGTCCATCTTAACCCCAACTGACCTCGATCAACGAAGTCACCAACATATTGAATGTTTCCAAATGCTCAGAAATTTGTCCACCTTCTTCCAGTCTTATGGAATACAACTTCTTCCTCAACAAAATCTTGTTTACTAGCGATTTATCAGAATTGAATCTGCAAGGCACAATCTTATGAGACCTTTAGATTTTCTATCCATTACATCATATTTTGCAGCCAAATCTAGATTCACAGGCCTGTGGAACTTTTCATCCGCTGCATCCCATAGATCCTAACCAATCAACAGAACTTCCATCTTCAACTTCCACATTTCAATATTTGTGCCAGAAAATTATTTTACCTCAATCCTCCCAGATGTGCTTGCCATCTGAAAATTATCTACAACAAGATCACAAGTATCCTCTACACAAGCTCCCACTCAAACCTTGATTAGCACAAAAAATCCAACAACACAACTAAAACCAAAGGTGATTAGTCTCTCATACCACTTGTAAGGAAGTTTCAGTAGCTAAAACAATTATGGTGTCGTGCACCATTGCATAATTCAATATATTTTATAATGTTGTAATTAAATAATTATTTGGTTCTGATGCACCTAGGTGGTGTGGTTAATCACACTAGGTAATTATTTGGGAACCACTTTATGTTATATTATAACATTGGGATATTAATTGTATTACTTGATTAATTAGAAAAGGTTAGCACTAATAGTCAAATGGGGGTTAATGGTTTTGTGTTTCCCATGGTTTTGGGGCACATGGTCTTCTCAAAGTAATGTGTGAGCTTAAATTATAAAATCAAGCACAAGGTTATTATTTGAGGTTGGTTGGATAATTCATTGTAGGTGAACGGAGGTTTTTTTGAGAGGTTCTCATTGTATTGAGCTCTCTTCTATAAGTGCATATTGTGAAGCATGGCCAATGATGTGTAAATTCATGCTTGGACACATGGAGGATGCAATGGATGTGATTGATGGTTCAAAGGTATTCATGGAGACTCATGGCATGTGATATAATATATTTATTGCTGAATAATACATTTGAGCATGGATACTTTTGGAGGCTGGGTTTTTCCCACTTGAAGGTTTTCCCAAGGTATATCTTGTGTTATCTTGTTGATTGTTCATTTGATCTTTGCATTATGGTTCATTTCTGCATCTTATTCTTCTATTAGGTTATGTGAAATTGGTTTTATTTGACCTACAAATTCCTAACATGTGGTATTAGAGCCATGTTTATGGTTGAGAGAGGTGTGAGCTCCCTAGATGTGCATAACCCTTGTATGTGTAGATCAAGTGCAAAATGGAAGCCATGGCAATGCACGGAAGGATTGAGGGCACTACAATATTTGTGCAGGTTGTATTGCGGATTGGGGGTTTTGGGTATTGGAGATTTGTTATATATTTTGCAAATTACGTGATTGAAAAATCATGGCTGAAAAGGGTTTTCTTAGTTTGACTTATGAGGGTTTTGAGGAGAAAATTTCATAGATGACCTCCTAGGACAAAATAGACCTCATCATTGAGATCAGGAGGCCTGAGGTGAAGAAAAACATATTATTTATCATATTTTGGCCACAAACCCTAGAAGGAGAAAAAATGTCCCCTTCTCTGGTTTGCCGGTACATCCGTACGGCTAGTTATGTCGTCTACAATTTTAAGAGAACTTTTTTTTTCTTTCTTGCACAATGCTCTTTTCCTCTATAGTTTTGGTGAAAAATTAAAAATCAAATCCTAAACTATAGTGTAGAGAAAAAAATTCAAGATTGAGTATTTTAAAAAAATAAATTGAAGGGTGGGTCCGCAGACCCATACCCTCTATCTCTATGACAAAGTAGGCACCACATAGCCTATTTCTGTCAACCCCACCATGGCAGGTTGCCAATACTAGTGGAGGTTGCCAAGTCAGCAGTGCTATAAGCCCACTGGTGTTGAGTCCCCGTCGGCCGACAGCCTGGCCAGAATGCCTTGCCGGCTAGCCCTACTGCCAGCAGCCAGTGGAACTTTTAAAACAAAATTTTTTATTAAAAATTGCAAGTCATTTAAAACATTTTGGTAGTGAAATAAAACTATGAAAACAAATTTAAGAGTTTTTGTTTTGGACTTTATAAAAACTATTTAAACCACCTTCCTAATGTCATTTGGGTCCATGGAGAAATTTAGACAAATTAAAAAACATTTTTTTTTAATTATGTGCCTTGTTTTTTTCAAATGACTGATGACACTGGCACAACATACCCTCTAGTACCATGGGGATGGGGGAGATTGTACCTCATGACCATCTTTACTGCAACAAAATTACTTAGCCAATCGAGCCAGGGCCCCCACCCAATTGAAAAACATTTTTGAATCCACTAGTCAAAGACATAATGATGCAAGCCCACCACCATGTCAGCACCACCTTGTCCAATCAACTTGCACAGTCATGCTTGCATCAACGATGACATCATTAGGGTACAGGGTCCCACTAGGGGTCCCTTTTTATCCCTCAGAGGGCATTTTCATCTATGGACATAACTTTCACATATAGTATCAGTTTTTCAACTTCTTATAGGCATCAAAAAGCTCTCTCTAAGAACTAAATAGTTGTATAGTGTACATGACCAGATTGCTATGCTTGTGTTAGAATTTGGTACTTGAAGCCAAGCATTGCTCCAACACAGTTTAATGCTCATAACTTTTGTATATGGAATTAGCTTTTTTATTTTGAATAGGCGTTGGAGAGCTATTGTAGTGTACTAGAGTTTAGATTGTGTAGATTTTCAGTTTGGTGTGCAAAGAGAGTTTTGTACTTATTTGATCACTTGTAGGAGCTTGAGATTCAGAGTGCATTTATGAGTACATTCGGATGGAGTTTTTGGCACAAAATTGTGGGAGTACATGTTGTTATGAGACCATCAGTATGGTATAGTAGGTTTTCAGATTTGGTACTTCCAAATACATGTTTATATGTGTTTTTCAGAGTTACGAATTTGATGGAGACAGGTACACAGGTTATCCTCTGGTTTGACGACATGGTTGATACACATGTGAGAGTTGGAGTCTTGTTATAGTGGGAGTTGAGTATAGGTACAATGATGATGATGATTATGGTGTCATGGATATGCAAGTACATTTTTGTATTGGTACGTGTGATCATGTATGTGTTTGACAGGAATGGACTATAATGTTTGATTCATGATTATAGGTGTTGTGGTGTTGTTTTAGGGGATTGTTCTTATCTCTTGGATGCTTGATTAGTTCCTTGATTGTGGTTACTTGTGTTGTGGACTTGTTGGCAAATCAAATCTAGCACTGATTTGGTGTTTGAGTCTTGGAGTCTACAAGTTGTCTTATTTGATATCTCAGTTTGCATGTTACTAGTGTGATGATGATTTTGCATGTTACATTTGTTTTAGATCTATGAGTTATGTAGTTTTGTGGATTACCTACCCCTTCGCTACAATGGGATGACTCAGATGTGGACTGTCTTTATCCATGAGATTGATTCAATGTTTATGCCGACTTTATTAGTTGGCCTTGTGTATGGTCATTTGTACATTGGTATGTTGCATTGGGATGAGAGGATGGATGATTAGAGTGCCTGGATAGCCAGTTGTTGAGACATGTACCATATTTATCACGATATCATGGAGAGATTGGATACATATTCTTATGTGAGATTTTAATAGTGATGGTTTTATCTTCTTGGTTTCAAGATTTTGGTTTACTCGACCTTTTGGGAGTTGTTGATGTTATAGTGGGATTTCTTGATTGTGTTGGGGCCATGGATGATCTTCATTTAGGAGATGGTTTCTTTGTTGCCATGGTTAGATTGGTATCACATTTTAGTGGGAAATTTTTCAGTGATATGGATTCATCAGTTGTGATGGTTGATCTTCTGCAATGGTTGTGGGTGCCTTGGAGAGACTCTTGGATTATGTTTCATGTTTCAGTGAGAATGCTTTGACATCCTGAGTTTTGTTGTTAGTAGATGGTTATCTTCATGTGATTGGAGATGTTGACATCTTGGTTTACCATGGAGTACTTCTTTGAGTCTTTGGTTGAGGTGTCAGTTTGACATGTTTATCGTTGATTTAGAGATGTTGATATTATGTCATGGTTTAGTCTTGATCTCACGTTAGAGTTTTGGCATGATACAGGTTCTCTTGAGACAGGATATATGCATTGTTGCATATGATCTCCTTGGAGGAGATGGTTAGATCATGATGTCATGATGGGTTCCTTGATTATGTAGATGTATAGTAGGAGCATTGACAGTTATCTTGTTGGTTCTCTTGGTATTGAGTACATTGGACATTTTCTTGAGATCTTCATGATAGTGCAATATTGTATTTGGAGTTTGGCATGGATTGATCATGGAGGTACTCATGGATACTTGGAGACATAGGTGAGTCTGGTGTTCTCTTGAGATTTGAGACACTTGTTGAGATGGTTAGTCATTGGAGGTTTTAGTAGATAGACCGAGGAGCCTTACACTTGGATATGGATGTGAGTTATGGACCTAGAGGAGATTGTTCTTGGAGAGAGTCATTTTGGCTTGGTGTATCCTAGAGGAGCCTTCTCATTCCCCACTCTTGTTCTACTTAGCAGTTTATCATCTATGAGATATTGCCCATCCTTTTAGATGCATTTTGCTTTATGCTTTATCTTCTCATAGATATGGATCTTGAGCTATGGTTATTGGTTCTGGAGGGTTCATTTGAGGGATGTTAGCATGGTTATCTACTTCTTCATATGGTTAGATTTATGATGTTCATTATGTGGAGTTTGGGAGATGTGATTGGGCTTATTCCTAGTTATGGAATGGTTATGAGTTTGATCTACCTTGATTATAGAGGCTTAAATCCATGTTCGTTACATGTTACATATGTTCATTTGATCTTATGAGATTGAATGGTTGGGTTTTATTGAGGCTTTTCATTTGGAGTTGTAGAGGAGATTATACTTGACACAACTTAACACTTTGAGGTGTTTGTAGAAGGACATTATGATTTACATGTTTTTTCTCTTTGCCTTATGGCTACTTCTTAGAGGATCGTGTTGATATGGTTGGACTTGGGAGAGCTATGGTGACATGTTGTGAGAGAGTATGCAGCGATTTACCATGCATGTGTGGATCATTATGATTGTTCTTGATATTACATTGGCTTGTTGATTAGCCACACCTTAGTTTCAGTGTTGATTGATAGACTTGATATGCCTTAGATCTATTTTCAGATTTGTCATTACCATGGAGTGGGAGTTCCTAGATGTATGTATTCTTCATTGATAGGTTCTATACATGGAGCTTGTGATTACAGTATATGGGTTGGATATGTTGTTTGTATAATTTTATTGATGTTATTGATACCTATGAGGTATGGATGGTTGGATGTATTAGCATATGTTGTGAATGCTATTTCCAATCATGTAGGTTTTTACCTTCGACATCAGCTCGGAACCTAATGTTATCACTTGGATTTGATGCTTGTGTTCTTTGGATTGGTGCATCTTCACCTTGGCATGTTTCTTCTCTTCCATAGGTGGCATGTTGGAGGATGAGAAGAGTTCTTTCTTGAGATGGTGGTCACTTCGATTTTATTGTAGGTATCTTGATGGAGCACGAGAGCATGCTGGAGACTCATGTGATTTCATGTTTGCCTATGATGATGTATTTTATTGATAGACCCTTGTGCAATGTATACAACAAGTGGGAGAATGTTGGGATATGTTGTTATACACCATTGCATAATTCAATATATTTTATAATGTTGTAATTAAATAATTATTTAGCTGTGAAGTAGCTAGGTGGTGTGGTTAAACACACTAGGTAATTATTTGGGGAACACTTTATGTTGTAATGTAACATTGGGATATTATTTGTATTGTTTGATTAATTGGGAAAAGTTAGTACCAATAGTCAAATGGGGGTTAATGGTTTTGTGTTTCCTATGGTTTTGGGGCACATGGTTTTCTCAATGTAATTTGTGATATTAAATTATAAAAGCAAGCACAAGTTTATTATTTGAGGTTGGCTGGATAATTCATTGTAGGTGAACAAAGGTTTTTGTGAGAGGTTATCATTGTATTGAGCTCTCTCCTATAAGTGCATATTGTGAACATGGCAGATGATGTGGGCATTCATGCTTGGACACATGGAGGATGTATTGGAGGTGATTGATGGTTTAGAGGTATTCATGGAGACTCATGACATGTATTGTAATATATTTAGTGCTGAATAATACATTTGAGCATGGATGCTTTTGGAGGCTGGGTTTTTCCCTCTTGAGGGTTTTCCCAAGGTATATCTTGTGTTATCTTAGTGATTGTTCATTTGATCTTTGCATTATGGTTCATTTCTGCATCTTATTCTCCTATTGGGTTATGTGGAATTAGTTTTATATGACCTGCAAATTCCTAACACAACCCACAACTGAAATTAAAGGTGATCAGTTTCTAATACCAGTTGTAAGGAAGTTAAAGTAGTAGAAACAACTTCCTACTCCAATCTTGAGGAGAAACATTACGCAAAAAATTTAAAAATTGATCTAACAATTATAGAAAATCCAGAAACATGTTCAAAACATGAAATAAGCAATGAAACACAAAACACTTGATATATGTGGGGAAAACTATTTTAGGTGAAAAACCCCACACTCCAAAAGCCTGCTTAATGTATTTCAAATCCAATAGCAAGATGACATACACTTGCAGAGAAAGTTTATTACAGGAGTATTAGCAATAATCCATTGTGGAAGAATTTTGGCAGCATAATAGTACTTGTAAACTCACATATATAAAATACTCCTCAAGCCTCCAATTTATAGACTTATGGCTATATAAGAAACCATCAGTGGTTTACAAAACCATGTGCGAAACTTCTCAGCCAAAATTATAGTCTAAAATAAGACCTCAGGTCTAAAATGAAATACCCTATTTTTTATCCTTACAGATGTCATAGAATCTATCATAATATGCCTAAAATAGGCCTTCCATAATATACCACTATGTGAGCATCTTTTGACACCTAATAAACCAATTTTTAAAGCACTAACAATGTGTAACAATTGTAGGAAAATATTAAATGAAAAATAACTATTATAAGAAATTTGTAGTAAGGTTGAGAAACCTCATTTCACAACATTTATGTGGCCTGCTGCCATTGTTGTTATCCTTGCTACAGTGCTCATTGGAGCAATGTTGCAATGCTGATTGGAATAATCCAAATTCATGTGAGTCAAGGTCACATGCTTATATTGGTCTTTATCTCTTCAAGGCCATTAAAGATAATGATGCCCCAAAAGTAGGGGTGCCACTGCTACTGCCACTACAAATAGTGCTTAATTCTAATACTCTATCTTCTCCCATTAATTCTAACAATGAAACTGTTATGTCATAAATTGTCCTCCTGTACGGAATGGTACAATTTCCCCATGGTTTAGCTCCTTCCCTTTGGTGACCTTTCAACCTAGTTTTTATAGACGTTCCCAAAACTTGATTGACCTAGGTCTAACTGGAAGAATCTCACATTTTGGAATAACCGAAGACTAAACGGGAAAAGAAAACTTGGATTTCGGACCCCCTAACCTCCTTAAGGTAGTCTTGACTGGGAAATCAGGTCTTAGACTTGGGTGCTAGTGCCCTTGTCCTACCCTATTTCCTGAGGTCTTAAGTTTTGGAGGGATGTCAGTTCTTGCCATGCATTCTAGGATTCCACTTTCAAATTTTCATTTTTCGCACAATGTCGATATCTTATTTTTAAATTTGAAATTCCTAAGGTTGGATATAAAGAGAAATTTGAAAATCATTTTATCATCTACAATCTTTATGCAAACTTGATGCCAAAACTCTGCCAAAATTGCAATTGAAGATTAGTAATTTGTTGAAGCTCTTGAAGTCATTTGAATTTGCTTTCATGGAGACAATGGATGGAGATTAAAAATCAAGATCTTAAGACTATCTTTCTCTTTCTAGGGTTTGTACACATTTTACATGATCAGGAGAAGGGTTGAAGCATCCAACATCGAGCTTGGAGATCCTCTGCAGACATTGCTGATTCACCTTCTTATTCATGCAAGTCTTCATTGCTTTCATCTCCTTGAGGTGAAGTTGTGTTTATTCATTGAGTTAATGCAAGTTGTTGATCTTCGCTTGATTGAGACACTAATGTTTTATATTGTTGCATACACTTTGCTCGGGTTTGCACACACATCTGCAAATCTTTATCTTTGTCTATTGTTGAGGTGGGAACACCAAAACAGGGCTTCACTAAGGCAAGCTCTTATATAGCCACAAACATTTTTCTCCTCCTTTTACAATTGTATGTTGCATTTGTTGAGATCCAACGGAAAGGGGTTGCAGGAAGGTTCATGTTACAAACACAGTCGTGACAAAATTTAAATTTCATGATTCTAAGAGTTCTAGGACATGGTGACTCACGCCCTCGTCCAACTAGGTGATTTTTCTAGGATCTGGGAACCTCTAGAGATTTTGAAGCAGTTGATGCAAAAGATTCTAACATCAAAAAACTTTTGGGACATGGTGACTAGTACCCTAGTCCAACAGATCCTTAGTTTCTAGGTACAGTTCCTTTGAATTGTTTACTCTGCATTTCTATGTTTGTTTCATCAATATCTATATCAGATATTGAGTTATCATAGTCTGATATGTAAATTAGAGTTTTAAGGTTAGAGAGGAAAACTAGCTTGCAAAACCTAACTCAACAACCACATAGATACAGCTAATAGGAAAAGGGAACATTAGAAATCTATATTTTATCCCTAAACTCAACCTTTTCTTCCCTAATGCTTTAGTGTGTGAAAGTGTGGGACTTGTATTATCCATCTTGTTACCACATTTTCCCTACTAAATATTTTGGTGAACCCGTACTCTAAAAGAATTTGCATCTTTTTACAGTTCGGATCTGATTTAGTTTGTTGTCCTAAAACACCTTTAGATTGCAAACCATCTTTCATGAAAGTGCATGCTTTAAATCTTGATTGATTATTTTATCCTTTCATTGAAAAGAATTTGAAAATTACAACTTCGTGTAGTGCATAGTATTATTTTATCTTTTTCACAAAGTTCATGATATAGCATTTTACATTTAAGTCTTGGGTGAATTTGAGTATGTTAAAATGTCATATTACTTTTTACAAGACTTTCATGTGTATGATGATTTGTTTAGTTGTGATGACTTCAATATGCTAGATGAATCCATTTATGACTTTAGCTCAATTGAACAGTCTAATACAAATCTTAAACCATCATTGTTTCAAAGATTTGTAAATGCAATTTATGTTCCTATAGCTAGAGAAGAAATTGTGAAACCAAAAATGGTGGTCACTTTGTGCTCAGATGTACCTAAATCCCCTTCTAAACCTGTGTTCTTTATTATAGGTCCTTTACCTTCTCATTCCCCTAATTACATTTACAACTATGCTAAACATATATCATATCCAAGTTCACAACAACCTAGTTCTACTGTGGTTCATACATACAATACTCAAAATTACAAACAAAACAAACAACAATCAAGCATTCTAATATCTTTGCCAACTTCTCAACCGATGCTTCCTCAAGCACCTCATTTAACACATAAAGTTGGTCAAGATTATGATCTTGTTGAGTATATTCGTGCTACTCTTGCTAAGATATCTCTTTGGGAACTTATTCAAACTTCACCTACATACTATGGAATGCTCCAAGAAGCTTTACAAAAGGTGATTGTGCCACCTTCTATTAAACCTAATGATGTAGCATCTCTTTTGGACTATATGCATGCGACAAAAATAGATATTTTAAATTTCAATAACATGAGTTTCCATCTCTCGAAGTTCAAAACCAGTATGATCATTTGATTATTTTTGTTACAATAAACAAGAAATTGATTAAACACATTATGATTGAGAATGTGTAAGCTCTTAATGAGTGTGGCATTAGCCTATTACATAAGATTAAAGTTGATACATCTTTGATTAAACTAGATAAGTTAAGTATTCGTGGCTTTGATAATGTTGGAAGACAATCTGTAAGCACTATAACTCTACCTACCTTGATTCATGTCATGCCTTGTTCCTTGTCTTACAACATGATTCTGGGTAGACTATGGATTCATGCACTAGGGGCAGTCCCTTCTACTCTTCATCATTCAATCAAATTCATTCATAAAGATAAGCTTCATACAATCCATGCTGATCTTGAACCTGATCTTTGTTTACAAATTGAATCGCAAAAAGAAATTGTTCAACACAAAATCTTAAGCAATTTGAAAGTTCAATCATTAGCTTCCCTTGCCACAAATAATGTTGTGCCAGAATCCAAACAATTGAATAGATTTCTTGGTGATGACTAGGGATCATTAGACTTTACATCTCCTTCCATGGGTGAATATAAAATTAATGATCATGTTCTTGAAACATCAAATGTTACATCGATATTATCTCAAAGTTTGACCAGGAAACCTAAGCTCTCTTTGGTTACAAATCCAGACAATACTGTTAGTTTACTACAGATTATGAAATTGATGAAGCCCCACCTTCTTCGAAAGAAATGGCTTCTCTTTATGGGTTGTGGTATTAATCAACAAGGAATTAAAGTCCCTATAGAATCTACTTTGCAACATTACTCAAGTGGTATTGAATATAACCCTTTTAGGGAATCTAAAGCTCATTGGTGTCCTAATCTTAATGTGAATACAATATCAACACTCAATTTTATCTTCCCTGAGAGGATTGACACTAATTGTCCTCCAGGAGAAATCCCTTTAGATGTATTTTTTACATATGACATGACAATTGAATTCCTGGGTGCTTATGACAACATTCCCCATTACCATCGTAAATGTGGATTGCCTTATTATCTGAATAATGATGCATTTTTGGAAAGTATGCTAGCATGATAAGTAACACATTGATATCTAAACATAAAACAAAAGACTTACCACAATCACTCGATCTCCCAGACCACATTAATCTACTTAATGGAAAGACTATTGATGTCTTCATGGAGAAAGATAACACTAAAAATGTTATGCCTATTGGCGATTGTTTGAGTACAGAAGAAAAAGAAGAAATGACCAAGTTATTACATGAATTTTCTAAATTATTTTCTTAAAATTACTTGGTTATGCCTGGTATTGATCCTCAGATAGTGACACATAATATCATCTTGAAACTGGACACTAAACCGTTTAAACAAGAAATTTGTAAAATGAACCCTAAAGTTGTATTACTTGTAAAAGCTGAGATAGAAAAGCTCTTGCAAGCTAGTTTTATCCGTTCTATTGATTATTCACCTTAGATTTCAAATATAGTGGTTGTCGCTAAACCTGATGGTTGCCTCCAAATGTGTACCAACTTCAGAGATTTGAATCTAGCATCTTTCAAAGATGACTTTCAACTCCCAAACATTGATATGATTGTTTATTCTATAGCCAGCCATGAATTACTTTCCTTTAGTGATGGATTTTTAGGATATAACCAAATTCTTATAAATCCTCATGATCAATATAAAACAACATTCATAACACCTCAGGGAATGATTTGTTGTGTAGTCATGCCATTTGGACTTAAGAATGTAGGAGCTACTTACCAACATGCCATGACTCTAATATTTCATGACTATATGCACAATATCCTAGAGGATTATGTCGATGACATATTGGTGAAGTCTATTCAACACTAAGATCACACCATGACCCTCCAAAAGATCATTGCATGAATAAAGAAATATATCATGTGATTAAGTCCCTATAAATGTGTATTTGGTGCAGACAATGTCAAACTGTTGGGGTTTATAGTTTCAAATTGTGGTATTGAAGTAGATACAAAAAAGATTGATGTGATTGTCAACATGCCAGCACCTAAGAATGTATTTCAACTTTGTAGTTTGTAAGGGAAGATATAGGCCATCCATCGATTTCTCTCATAGCTCACAGATAGGACTCACTCTTTTAGCCAACTACTAAAAAAGGATTCAAAATTTTAATGGAATTCAGATTGTCAAAAGGCTTTTGAGGGATTTAAAAGTTAGCTTTCTACACCTCTTGTTTTACATCCTACTATGTCCAGTAAACCTTTTATCCTTTACACTTCAGCATCTAATCATGCTCTGGTAGCTTTGTTAGCACAACATAACACTGAAGGAAAAGAATGTGTTGTATATTATATCAGCTGAACCTTGCTCAATTATGAAGTGCGATACACTTTTATCAAGAAGCATTTCTTAGATTTAGTGTTTGTAACACAGAAGCTTAAACACTAGCTTTTAAATGCTAAAATACATGCCATAGTGAAATTTCATCCTTTGTGTTAAGGGAAAATTGGAGTAAACATGAATAATCAATATATCAATATCAATAATACCTAAAACTCAATGAAATGGTGAACAAAAAGAGATCAATCAAACAATGAACAATACAAAGCAAACCTCCTTTAATTCTCAGCTTCCATTGATCACCTATCACAAATGATCTTGTCTATGAATATGGCCCTCAGAAGGTGCACTTCCTTGCTATGATTCCATGATGTCAAATAGGAACGGCTTTGATAGTTTCACCATGAAGATGAGATTCACAACAATGATAATAGAATGGTAACAAGTTGATTGCAAGCAGATAGAATGACGTGGGTGCCAAAGGCGCACTATAATTCCTACAGAGTAACTGTTGACCTATTTTCCTTTGTCCAGAGTTAAATAGTTCACCTTGTATTTTCCTTGAAAATCCTTTAGAAATAACCTTACAACGGCTTAAATCCTTAAAATATTCATGCTATGCCTTGCCAAAAATCTCAAAATCTTTCCTGAAGAATCTTTTCTGAAAACCCAAAAAAACCTAGAAATCTTTTGTCCTCAAGTGCTTTCCTTCGCAGGGTTTCTCAGTTTCATACAAGGAAAAGATAGATGCATTTTTGAATGTATATTCATATACACATTCGCCATTGTATGTTTGGAACGTACATTCGCAATATGCAAATGCCTAGATACAATCAGCAAACACACAAGGTTGACATACAAGTGTAAATGTACAGCAAAATGTATATCGCCAACATACAAGTCCAACATGCAAGAGGAAATGTACATTGCCGATATGCAAAGAAGAAAGGAGGCAAGTCATACATACAAGGGTGAATGTACATTTGCAATGTACATCAGAAGAATATACAAAGGGGACATGCAAAGAAAAGCATTCAAGGCCAATATAAAATGGGCAGATGCATAAGCAATAGTGCTTTGTATATTTCGCATTATATGTGCAATGTACAAAGGCAACATACAAAGGACTTTCGCCAAAGATACAAGGAGATATGCATGTACAATATAGAAAGGTAGTTGTAATAGTGACTTGTATATTTCACTTTGTATGTTTGCATATACAAAGCTTATATACAAGGGGTTTAAACATACAAGAAACTGATGCAAAGAAAGATATAAGGGGAAATGCGCAAAGTCAACATGCAAGGGAAAGTGATTCAAGGTTGGGGCCCACCACTTGTATATTTGCGATTGTATGTTTGCACATACAATCAAATATGCATTCCTGATAGACAAGCTAGATCTGAAATGAACATACATTCCAGTTGATAAAGGGTAGAATTCCGTAGCTTGTATGTATATTTGCTTGTATGTTCGCATTGTATATGCGACATACATTGGTAATATACAAAGAGGAACATGCAAGGCCCAGACCTGATAGCAATTTCAACTTGCTTTATAATCTTTTGGAGTTCGTAGCTTGCACATACATAGTGCATTGTATGTGCCAATATAGAAAGAACAAGGATACAACCCGGACCTGTCTAGAGATCAAATGCAGCTAATAATCTTTTGAAGTCCGCACCTTGTATGTATGTGATTGTATGTATATACAATCTCAGAAGCAAGCATTTTCAAAGGCCGATATGCAAAGGGATTTTTGGTGAGACGTTGTACATCAGTGACTTATTTTTAGATCTTTTCGATGGCCGATGGAGGATGCAGTTCTTCAGCGATGGGTCCCAGCTTCTGTGCGGCAGCGAATCAGGTGGTGCCATGTGGCAGTGGCGAATGCATATACAAGGGCCGTTGCACATGCAAAGGTATTTTTAAAGGGAATTTCAAGGCATATACAAATCAGTTTGAATATACAAAGGGAGGGAAGGCAGGCTTGCACCAAGTAAACCTAAAAGTGCAGTTGCCATTGTATATACAATGGTGAAATACAGCGACATGCAGGCACAGATATGCAAATGCGATATACACATAAAGTTGACCAAAACTTTGACCACCTATATCTCCCTTATTTTTGTGAATTTCCACATGCTGCAAAAGGTAAAAATGCTTATTTTTGCCTCCTCTTTCATTTGGCGGGCTTCTGAGGTGATTATTTTCACTTTCAAATTTTAGATCAGGCCTTGTATGCTTTGACAGCTGGACATTTCAGCGACTATTTTGGATATGTAAATATAGATATTTGTTACATTCATTGCTATAAGATCAATGATGTAGTAGCTTGCATTGATGTTTAGAAATATCTTCTACCTACCCTATTCTAGATCTTTTATTCAATAACTTCTGCAGGTAGACATCCCTTCAGGTAGATATTTTCTGACAGTGCCCATGGGTGAAATGGGTTGTAACTGATTGAGGTCAAATGAAAATGATATATACATGTAAAATGAATGTATATGGATGTTGTTTGTTCTTTTGGGCTATTTTTGTAATGGCTACTTGGCCTCTATAATCAATAGAAACTGGTATTTTTTGCCTCTCTTTTTGTTATTTTTAGCATTGTGTCTGCTCTTTGGATTACTGTAGGCTGTGTATTATGGACAAAGGTCCCTTTCATTCCTCCATTATTCTATCTGGACCTCTCTAGAACTAATATGAGTCTATGTAAGTCTTTCCAGCTATGAGATTATAACTGTGTTGATTTAGCTGTAGCCAAACACGTTTAAATCTAGTATATCACTTTTTTATTTCATTTTAGCATTCCTTCTACCCCTTTTCCCAACAAGCATTAGCACTAGGTTTAGATGCATTTCTCTAAGCTTTAGGCTTAGAAAGAGGAAGTCGGTCTTCTCCGAAGGTCGGATCTCAGTTCGTAAGGTCCCACACTTTGAGATCATTCCCATGTTTCTCTAGATTGTTGAAGTTTTACAATTGTAGCAAAGGGTACAAATTTGGGTGATAACAGTTTTTGGCATGCTCGGTGGGACTAGTTCGATCAACTTCTCATCAAGATACTAAGAGATTTGGTGTTTCTCTTAGTATTACCAGCCTTTAGAGGAAATACAAACAACATCATGGTGACTCTACTGAACGAATTAGCTGGTTCCAGTAGCCCAAGCGCCTAAGATTTCATCAAAGATCAAGATTTTGGTGGTTTTCCTGATCTTTTCAGCTTCTAGAAGCATCTCAATCACCTGACAACTCCCTCTCCAGTATGTATCTAGTTTCTCTTTAGTTGCAGACCTTTTTGCTCTAATTCTGACATTTTTATGATTATCCAACATTTAGATGCTATAAAATGTCAAAATTTTATGGGAATCATGGCTATTCCCTTACCCATTATCCAAATGCAGGCTATTGGCCCCCATATCAGCAATACCAGGCCCCAAAGGCCTCTAATTCTATGCCATACAACCCTACTACTGTAGAATATCAGCATCCTCATGAGGCTTACACCCCTACTCAGTCTTCTTGGTAGCCTCATAATGCTTATTATCAACCCCAAGAAGATTACTTTGATCCTAGCCAATGCAACTATCCTCCTAATCTGACTCAAGTTGTTGCCCCTGAGAATATTGATACTTTCAATGAGCTCATGACTAGTTTCCTGAAGCTTGACAAACTTTTGGACAATAAAAAAGAGAAGTTGGGTATAGTCGACCTCAGTGATCTTATGACCTCAACATAATAACCTTGTATGGTCTCAAGAAGTTGTACCTAAATCTAAGTAGGGAGGCTGATTAATTTATAGAAATGCTAAAACATGACCAACAGTGAGAGGCACAAGAGGAGGATCTACAGGAAAACCTTGCTATAAAGATGACATCTCAAGAGCAACAGATGAGATCGATGGTGCAAGCAATCCCGTCCATTCCCAGTTTCAAGCATCCTCTCCCTTTCACACCTATTCAACCTGCTGCAGAAGAAGCCTCAAAATTTAAGATTCCACGCTTCAGGTAGGATAAACCATCTGTGCCTCCAAAATTGCTTCCTAATTTTAGAATCCCAAGTTTTAAAGGCCTTCAGCCTTCACAGGAGCCTATCCCAACACAGATTCAATTCCCTCTCTTGTTTGCAGCCCTTTCAAATCTCCTTATCAGATGGACCGAACACGGACATTTATGATGAAGTTGTTAGGTTGAAGGAGCACGTGTTTACAATCCCCAACTTCAAGCAGCCCCTTTCTTCTGCACATGTTCAGCCAACAGCAAAACAACATAGATTCCACAAGTTTCCAGGCTTCAATGCCTTTATCCCTTCGCAAGCCCCTATTCCTGTACAAACTCAAATTATTACTCCCTAGGAACAAATTTGTCTAGAACCCTCTCCCCTCTAAGAAATTCAAGAAGATATTCAGGCCCCTTTCCCTGATGCTATTTCAATCCCAAAAGATAATTGGAAAGATGAGCCAAAAGAGGAGGTGGAATAAGATAAAACTAATGAGGAGTAGTTTATTCCTACACTCATAGAGATAGAATTGTTTGAACCTATTACACCTGTGAGTACTCTTAATCCAAATAAAGGTTTGAGTCCTCTAGACTATAGTTCTTTTGAAGCCTTTTCTCATGCATCTGACCAAGAAAACAAGGTTGAAATACAAAGAGTGCATGGGGAAAACTTTTAGCTGCAAAGGCAACTTAACCAAAATACAACAGAGTTGTAGCTAAAGGATGGAGACATAGGGAAACAAGTTGCTAAGGTCACTTCAGAAATGGATGATGCTACCCTGCTTCATGAGCTACCTGATTATGTTGAAGATGAACAATATGTGCAGCTGGTTGTGGATATACAACAAGAGAACATTGAAAATAATGACAAATTGCTGCAAGTTGAGGCTGATGAAGCTAATTTGCAAAATCTCAGCTAGTTGGAGGAGCTTCCTTTCTATGGTACAAAAGAGTTTGAGGCTAATATAGAAAATAAGTCTGCAGGAAGAGGCTGCCTCATTGTTTGAATATTTGCCTTCCTTTATTGAAGAGGAAAGGCTTGATTTGGAGGACACTTCTTTGAGTAATAATGGGAATTTTGAGTTGGACCCAGTTGTTTGCAAAGGTCTTCTAAGAGCTGATAGCTTTGATGAACTTTTGGTTGTCCTAATAAAGGAGGATGTTCCATTGACCATGGAGGAGGAATCAACATGGTAATCTATCATGCAAGGTGAAAATAATGATGTTATTTCTGAGCTTTCAAATTGTCTTCTCTATTGTCCAACCTTAGCCATGAGCCAAAACAACCATGAACAAGAGAAAGAAAGTGTGATTAATGAGATCAAAATGAAGATTAAAAAACATAAATCAAATATAAAATACAATGATTATACCTTCATAATGAACTCACAAATCCAAGAGGGAAGGAGTTGCACCCGATTAGTCTCCTCAGATTTTACCCATGATTAGAATGACTAATGTGGATTGCTCAAATGCTCAACACAAGGTAAATGAGATTATATGATAGATTGATAGACTAGATGGAGATGAGGGATAATTTTGACATTAGGATGGTAGGATGAGGAGATTGTGGAGAGATTTTGGCAGAGGTTTGATGCATCAAGAAGTCTCTCCCAAATGGCTTGGAGAGGGTTTCATTTATAGATTTTCTAAGAGGAGGATGAAGGGTGAGGATTGAAAGATGAGATCAAGGGCTATGAATAAAAGTGAATCTTTTATTCATTTTTGGGAAGAGAAGTGATAAATGAGGTATGGGTGTGAAAGAATGTGAAATGAATTAAAAATTCATTTGGGGAATGGGAAATGAATTAAGAATTCATTTTAGGGATAAGAGGTAATGAATGAGTATGGGCTTGTAAGAGAAGTAAATGTGATGTGTGACTTATTTCAATTTTTAATTTGGGGGATGTGGGGAAGGGTGTTAAACTAGGTTTGACCACCCACATGAGAGGTTAGGACTAATTAAACAGAGGTTATACTTAATTGATCCTAGGGCTAGGATGAGGTAGGCTAGGGTAGGTTAGGGTAGGCCAATTAGTAGGCTAGATCAATTAGATAACCATGATTTATCTAATTAATGAGTATTAGGGAAAAGGAGAGTTGAACCAAATAAATATTGGGAATATTTATTTGATTAATGAGGGATAGTGTTGTAGGGTCTTAGTGATAAATGAAGTAAGTTAATTGATCACAAGGGATGGGTAAATGGTCAAGGTAGATAATGAGGGATAAATTAATTAAATAAAATGAATTTATTTAATTAATAGGAGGGATAAGGAGGGTGTCGAGACATGGGAAATTGTTTTGCAAAGCAAGTCAATTTTAGGTGTCTACATTTGCTCCTCTTTGAGATGGTGTTGTAGCTAAGTAACATCATTTCAAAGAAGTTAAAACATAGAGTTGGATTGGATAGAAAAGAGATTTTGGCTTAGAAGAATAGGGTAAGGTTTGGGGATAATTGGTAAGGGTGATACCCCCTTGAGAGGATAGGCGGGTTGCAAGAACCCGGTTGTGCTCTCGAATTGGATGGAACAAATTGGTAGAATTGGTTGGAGGATAAGGGGCAAGATGAAAGTGTGATGATGGTGGGAGATTGATTGTGGATGATCATTGTGCTGAAAATGATTTAGAGCAATCCTAGGTTTGATATAGCAAAGTGGATATGTTTTCACCAAGGTATAGAAGACTAGGGTGATGACATTTATCCAACATTTGCATGGACTAGACACGCAAACAAAGGGATGATCCCATGCATGCCCAAGATAGTACAACCTTGTCTTGACGAGGGAAGGGGACTCATAGCATAAGCCCTTAATACACAAAAGGTATGATGAACCTTAGATGCATAAGGAAATCAATATGCTAGAACTGACCCTATGATCAACAAGATATGAATACTAGCTTAGAGTAATGAAACCAACCCACAAGCATAGCATACAAAAGCAAGACTATGTCCCATTCTAGATGTTTTCACCACATACCATGATATAGTGAGATCAAGGTATCTTTGATGTGATCTTCAAAAAGGACAAAAGATAAATATCAAAAATAAAAAGATCAACGAACCAAACAAGTAGCCATTGTATCTCTTGCCAAACTGTATAATGATTTGATAGATTCTGCCTATTGTAGGAAAGATATATCCTAAGCCAGGAATCGATTGATGATTGCATCATGTTTTGTTGATGTTGTAAGATTGGCTCAAGATATGATGGTGACAAGTTGTGGTTGATGCTGATTTGGTAGTTGATGACTTTTGTTAAGGGATGATACTTTGATAGGTAATGCAATGTTTGGATCTAGTGTAAGCTCAGTGGGTTGGATGGGTGCATCTTATGAAACTGAGTACTGGAAATGTCCTTCATATCCCAGATTGCCTACATACCCTGTATCCACGGGATCAAGGCACATTAAGATGCAAGTGGTTATGATATGTAGTTCTGATTTGTGATGATGATGTGAGATGATGATAGGTGATTAGGATGATTAGGATAGATGAGATGAATGATTTGGGTGTTTTTGAGGATGTTGGAAGATGATGAGATGTTGATGCAACAATGTTGATTTGTGTGATTGTGATGATGATTGTTTTTGGGATCTTGTGGATTTTTTGATTTTTTTAGATTTTTCTGATGTTTTTGGATTTTTTGATTTTGTGATGTTTTTGGATTTTCTAATTTTGTGAAAAGGAATGGTTTATTATGAGATGGTTGCATTGGATTTCGTGTGGATAACCTTTATGCTAGATACAAATGACAAGGTAACACCAAGTCTAGAGGTGAAGGTGATGGGGTTGGTTAGGGGGATTGGTGATGAAAGATGATGGATAACTAATTCATGATATATGAATGGACAAGCGATAGGGATGCATGTTAGATAGATGGAAGATAGGGATGAGGGATAGGATAGGTATGCATGATATAAGGATGGGGGGTTTTAGGATTTTCTCCAAGGGCTAGGTTGCAAGGAATCATATGACCTAATGCTTAGAATTTTGCATGATGGGTTCATGTTTGAATGGATGGACTTTGGAGTAGAATGGATGGAGGATATACTTGGAAAGGAAGTATGCCGAAAGGTGTCCAAAGCATGTTGTTGATATTTTGTCCCTTGTCTTCATCAAGATCTAAGGTTGGAGATGGTAAAAGCAATATATAATGGATAGGATGGATGGGAAATGATAGGATAAATAGGTGGTAGTGGATAGGAATATGATAGGATAAGGATACATGGATAGGATATGCAAAGGATGTTATGGATGTGGATGATTAGATGGTTTTGCCCCCAAGTGTAGGGATACAAAATGGATGGAGAAGGGATTACACATGACACCCATAAGGGGTTTTCATCAAGGTGCTTGCCCAAGGCACCATGAGGAGTGGTTGTCACAATTGGATGGATTTTTCTCTTTACTATTTTCTTAATTTTTGATTTTTTGATTTTTTGATGGAATGGGGACTCTAGCATCTGTTTCCATAGCAAGGCAAAGATGGTCCCATGTTGGATAGCATTTTGGATGATGATTACATGGATGTTGGTAGATAAGAAAAGATGGAATGGATGGTGGATAATGGATTATGATGTGGATTATGCAAAGGCATGGGCCATAGGAATGTGATGGGGAAGATATGTAGGATAGTGAACAAAAGATGGAGAGATGGGGGTATGTGGGAATGTTAAGTGGTGGAGGGGAACCAATACTAACAGTTGCACACACTGTGATGTATTTGGAAGCTTGTATTTTGGATGTGGAGTTGGGAGTAATGGGGATCGAGATAGGGGATTTTTGAATGGTCGATTTGGGGTTTTAGGGACCCAAATGGATTTAGGAATTATTGGATTTCTAGATGGGGAGCATGATGTTTGGGAGTTTGGAGTGGATTGGGATGTGGTTGCCTCATTAGAGTTTGGTGCCTTATGTTTGGGGACCCACAACATTTTTGTTTTTGCTTTTTCTTGTGATGGTGTGGGATTTGATAGCCTTTTGAATTTGTGATGGTGTGGGATTTGATAGCCTTTAGGTTTTTGTGCTTTATGCATTGAGGCATTCAATTTTTTGAATCCCATGGATTTGATGGAAGCTTCATGTTTGAAAGATGTGTGCTTTTGTTGGTCTTGATTGGGGATTTTAGGGGATTTATGGGTGGAGGAGTAAAAAGTGGATTTATGGATAAATGGATGAGGAGATTTGAGGATGGGGATATTAAGAGTTGGTAGGATAGGAGGTAGAGTGGATTTGATAGGAATATTTGGAGTTGGAAGAAGTGGAGGTAAATTTGATGGAGGAAGATGGATGGTCACATGCTTTTGCAAATGATAGGATGATGGAGGAGGGATGGCAACATATGTTTTTGGAGTGCAATGTTATGCACCATGTTTGGGATTGGATGAATGGATTCTGGAAGGTGTATGGGTTGTACCAACATGTTCATTTTGTTTGTCTTGGGATGTATAGCTGAGGCCATGCGAGGATGGATGGAATGTGGTGTGGATGGGCTCCAAGATGCCTTGTTCATGAAGGCCTAAGCCTTTGCCTTGATAGTTCATGTGTTGGAGTATGCGACATGCAATGGGATGTTTAGTGATTTGGAAACAAGATGCGAATCCATTATTTATTGGAGAAAGATAGGTGGTGGATGGAAGTTGTTCACATCCTACAAGGGGTTTATCACGGATGAAGGTGCCTTCTCCAAGTGGATAAGGGAATGGATTTGGGATGGGATTGATAGATGGAGGTGAAGGATTCATGTGGGATGGTAAAGGGGTGGTAGAAGATGGTGTGAGATCAATAAGTTGATCAATAGATGGGAGGGGATCGGGGATGGGATTAGATGGGATGGTTATATCTTGATTAGGAGAAGGGGTTGATGTTTCAACATGCTTCAAATTTGATTCTTGACATGACTCATGTGGTTTGGTAGATAGGGGAGTGACTTGGATAGATGTGATAGGCGCTTGGATGGATGCAATAGGTGTTTGACTTATGTGTTCTTGAACATGGCTACATGATGGTTCTTGACATATGATAGGGGATTGTTCAAGAGGTTTGGTGAATGTTGGATTGCATGAGGGCATTTGATTCCTTGCTAATAGCCAATGGATGGCATCCTTCATGAGTGTATGGGTTGAAGAATAATATAATGGATGGATAATGATGGTGGATGATGTGGGGTTATGATTGGGATTGGATAGGTGGGTGATAGAATTAGGTAATGATGGTTCTTGGATGGGTTTAAGGATAGGTGTTGGACTAGATGGTGGTGTTGGAGGGATGGAGGATTGGGGGGATTCCTTTGCTTTGCTTGGTGAATTTCTTTGGAGGAAATCCCACAAGGATTCTTTGGATGTCGTGGTGTTAGGATTTGGAAGATTTGATGGTGGATTAGATGGTGGATGGGTGGTAGGGATTAGTGGATTGGGAGATGCATAAGGTGATGGATTAAGATTGGTAAGGTTGGAGGGATATTGTGATGGGGATTAGGAGATGGGGGATTTGGTTGTTGATATAAGGTTTAAATTTTGAATATAAGGTGTGCTAGATTGGTGTTCCCTTGATCAAAGTTAGCATGACAAAGGATGGGGGATGGATAAGTTGGAGGTATTGGTTGAGTGGATAAGTATGATGGCATGGATGTGTAAGGGGATGGTGAATGATATGAGGGTAAAGGTTGATATGATGAAAGTTGGTATGAGGGAAGTTGGTATGAGGTTGAAGATTGATATGAGGTTGAAGGTTGATATGAGGTTGATGGAGTGGATATGTAAGATGTGGGTTGGTATGAAGGTTGAAAGAATGAAGATTGATATGATGTGGATGGGGATGATGTATAGGGTGTCTATTGATATGATGAAGGTTGGGTAGGGGTTTGGGAATCTCCAATAATGAGGTGTGCTAAGGGTATATCTTTAATGTCATTTTTGAATTGTTCCTTAGCATTAGGATCCATGTTCTCATAGACTTTTCTATGTCTTTGTAATTGTTGTATTGCTTCATAAAGATCCATTTTGTGGGAGATAGTATGGGATGGTGGGGGATGATGGATGATTGTGATGTTGGGAATCAAAATTTCTAGACCTTAAGATGATTTGATTTGATTTGTTTTTTGTTGGATGGTTCTCTATGCTTTTGATAGACTAATGATCTTAAGCAAGAGGCTTGATGTGTTTGACTAAGGTCTTGATTTTTTTGATTGGGTTGATTTGGATTTTGGATTGGGATGATAATGATGTTGAGGGATTTTAATAATGATGTGGATAGTTTTGGTTGGGCTTTTGGATGAAGGGATTGGTGGAGGATGAAGGAGACTAGGTCCTTAACTAAAGTTTGATGTTCTAAGGATGATTTGTTGATTAAGGATTAGGAATTAGAATGTTTGATTAGAGTGGATAATGGAGAAGGGATGATTGATGTTGGATTTGATTTTGGATTTTAGATTTGGATGAGATGGGATTAGAATGATGTTGATGAATTGGATTAAGGATGATGAGAGCAATTAGGATAAGATTAGATTGAATGATTTAGATGATGATGTGGATAAGATAGGTGATTAGGATGATTAGGATAGATTAGTGATTGGATTTGAATGTGTTGGAAGAATGAGGCAAATGACTTGTCTTATGTGTTTGATGTTTATCTTGATTTGGCAATGTTCAATGAAATGATCACACATGCACACACATGATTCACTCACACAAGACACAAGCAATTTTGAATTTTGAATTTGAAGAATATGATAATGATTAGACAAGCACACTTGCAAAACAAATCAACATACCCTAATGTCTAGTTTGATGTAAGGTATGGCCAATTAGGTTTGGGCAATGTTTACACGAGGTTGACTAAGAATTGAAAGTGAAATCCTGTCACATAGCTGGGAGAAGGGGGTAACCCACCCTTCACCTTCACTTCCCAAAGGTAGAAAATTCTTTGGGGCTTAGCCAAGAGTGACAAGATTCTGATTTCAATGAGGGTGTCTTTCGATTCAGCATCAGATGAGGTCATCCCTAGGGGTGATGAAATCCCCTAGCAGGCCTCCTAGGAAAGGGTAAACAAAAGTGAATCAAGTGAGGTGTTTTTGATCTCCAAGATCAACTTGCGGTGTGAGGAGAGAGCATACACGCACCCACTTGACTCACACTCTCACTTGTAAATTATCCCTTAGAAAAATGAAATGTGATGAAGACACGTCAAGCAATGATTCTTTTTAGACCAATTTCAAGATATGATTGAAGACACTTGTTGATTTTTTTATGTCCAATTTTGATGTGTGATGAAGACAAATGTTCGTTTTAAAAGCCCAAATCTAAGTGTGTGATGAAAACAAGATTGAAGAAATGAGTGATAGAATGAGTTCACCTAATTATTTTGCTATCCAAAGCTACTGTGTTTTGCTGATGCTGATGTTGTTCCAGCCCCGAATGATCGCTTGCAAGTCACAAAATCTAAAACGAAGCAAATAGACTGGCCAAGATGGTCGTTATGCAAAAATTAAGAATCTACTAAAATCTGATGCAAACTAAACTGATATAGAGAAAATAAGTATATAAACAGATTCTTTGTAAAATTCTATGCGATTTCAAAAAAAAATTGCAAAAATTTGATCAAAAACGCAAAAGATATGAGCATTTAAAGTTTTGAAGCATCTTTGACTTTGACTGCAAAAAAAAGGCAGGAAAAATGTATAGTCACCTGAAAATTTCCTCATAACTGTGTAGTTCGCTGAGTCCTCTTTCCGATGAGTGTTTGTTTGCAAATGTTTGACTCCGTATGCTCCAGTTATGAGCGAGAGAAAAAAATGCCTCCTTTGGTATGTAGAGGCAACAAGGGTTAAGCTGGCAGTTAGCAAAAACGCTAGTAGTTTGGGAGCTCACTGTTCACATGTAACAATTTTGACTGGTGGTTAGATCTAGTGGTTAAGGGCTTAAATGTGCCCCTGGTCACCCATGTCACCAAGGGTTAAGCGATGTTAAAAAAAAAAAGAGAGAAATGAAACAAACCAAAGGGGGGCTAAGAGCCCACGCTCACTCGAGGTCACTGATATGACCGCACTCTATACATTAGCAAATGTTCACCATAACCCACAATGTATTGAAAGTGGACTAAGCGTATTAGGCGGTTAGGGTTAGGGTTGTAATTGTGATCAAACAATGTTTGGTTGAGAGTTTGTGTGTAGGCGGTGGGAGATGCAGGTGGTAGAGGAGATTTGTAGTGGCGGGAGGAGTATAGGAAGTGGTGGTTGGGAGGTGGCTACAAGTGGTGGAGTGTAGGCGACAGGGGAGAGAGGGTGGGGAGCGACGCAAAGACTAGGGAGCGGTGCAGAGAGAGTTGGAGGGAGGAAGCGGTGGCGGGAATGATGTTGAAACCACAGTAGTGGTGATTGGATTGCGGACGGGAGGTGTTGATGGATGGCAAAGGACTGGTTGTCAACTGTGGCATGGGTGGGAGACGACAGGGTGTTAAGGAGTGGTGGTTGGGGTTTAAAACTCAGGTGGTGATAGAGTTTGGCAGGTGGGCAGTGGGTTTAGAAGGCGGTGACTGGGGGAAGGGAGGTGTTGATGGGTGCAGAGGCAGTGACAAGGGTTAACCTTAAGTGTCGACCGGGTGGCAAGGGAGGCAGATGGAGCTCGGGGTGGAGTTTGGAGGTAGCGGTGAGCGGTTCAGGAGTGGCGGAGGTCAGTGGAGGGCGGAGCTCGGGTGGTGGTCAGGAGATCTCAGGCAGCAGTTGGTTTTGACTGGCGAAGGGTGTGTGCTACAGGGGTGGCGATGGGGTTAGGATGCTGTCGACAGGGTAGTGATAAGCTGGCGGCGACAGGGGATGTAAGGGGTGGCGACCAGGAGGTTTTGCGGTGGTGGCTTCAAACTGCAATAGTGGTGGTGGCAGTTTAAACCAAAAAACCAATACTCTGCAAACCAAAAACCAAAGATTTTGGTAGAGACTCCACACAGGGACAGTCCATACAGTACGGATCCGTATGACACGGACTGCAGCCTTAAAAAAATTTCAAAAATTTTCAAAAATTTCTGTCACACATTATAGTCAAGTTTACTATCAAAAAACTCAGAAACAACATCCTGATTGCGATGGTGGGGTTAGTTTCTGCATAGGACGCAACCTGCAACACTTAAGTCCCAAAACTTCATAAAAACTTTTTAGAAAATGGAGATTTTGACAACAAAACCTACACAAACTGATGATCAGATCCGAGACCGGGCATGCCAATGTGATTAATGAGATCGAAATGAAGATTAAAAAACATAAATCAAATGCAAAATACAATGATTATACCTTCATAATGAACTCACAAATCCAAGAGGGAAGGAGTTGCACTCGATTAGTCTCCTTAGATTTTACCCATGATTAGAATGACTAATGTGGATTGTTCAAATGCTCAACACAAGGTAAATGAGATTAGATGATGGATTGATAGACTAGATGGAGATGAGGGATAATTTTGACATTAGGATGGTAGGATGAGGAGATTGTGGAGAGATTTTGGTAGAGGTTTGATGCATCAAGAAGTCTCTCCGAAATGGCTTGGAGATGGTTTCATTTATAGATTTTTTGAGAGAAGGATGGAGGGTGATGATTGAAAGATGAGATCAAGGGCTATGAATAAAAGTGAATCTTTTATTCATTTTTGGGAAGAGGGGTGATAAATAAGGTATGGGTGTGAAAGAATGTGAAATGAATTAAAAATTCATTTGGGGAATGGGAAATGAATTAAGAATTCATTTTGGGGATAAGAGGTAATGAATGAGTATGGGCTTGTAAGGGAAGTAAATGTGATGTGTGACTTATTTCAATTTTTAATTTGGGGGATGTGGGGAAGGGTGTTAAACTAGGTTTGACCACCCACATGACAGGTTAGGACTAATTAAACAGAGGTTTTGCTTAATTGATCCTAGGGCTAGGATGAGGTAGGCTAGGGTAGGTTAGGGTAGGCCAATTAGTAGGCTAGATCAATTAGATAACCATGATTTATCTAATTAATGAGGATTAGGGAAAAGGAGTATTGAACCAAATAAATATTGGGAATATTTATTTGATTAATGAGGGATAGTGTTGTAGGGTCTTAGTGATAAATTAAGTAAGTTAATTGATCACAAGAGATGGGTAAATGGTCAAGGTAGATAATGAGTGATAAATTAATTAAATAAAATAAATTTATTTAATTAATAGGAGGGATAAGGAGGGTGTCAAGACATGGGAAATTGTTTTGCGAAGCAAGTCAATTTTAGGTGTCTATAGAAAGGTTTGAAGAATGCAGCCATGATGACGTTATATCAGCCTTCTTGGGTTCTTTGAAGGAAGAAGGAGAAAGCCATGAAGTCCCAAGTCAGCTGTTTCACACACAAGAGCAACATGAGAGTCAAATGGAAGGCACCATCATACCAAATGAAGAGCAAGAAGAGAAAGAATCAGAGCAGAGACATGCGATCAAACATGATGATTTGCATGTCACTTCAAGGGGATGCCCAATTAGGCATCTAGCCCAGCTGGAGACACATAATGAGGAGTCACCACTTGTCATGCTTACCTCTAAGCATGAAGTTGAGCATCAAAATGAATGGGATTAGCCTATTTATTCACCACAAGTTATCAGCATCAGCAATCAGCCCTATTGGATAGGTGAGTTTATCTCCATTTTGGTGGAGGTGTTTTATCAATTCGTCATATTCCTATTCCCCCCTCACCTCTTTTTAACTACCCACATGCATAAAAAAATATTATAAATTGCTAAGGAAAGGCAGTTACTTTCAAGAACCAATTAATGGCTTTGTTTAAGATCACTTCTGACTAGTTAGTTTAGGATTCGAATAGATTTTATTTCAATTTTAGGTTTCCTTTCAATAAGTACCTTTGCACTTTGCTGTATTCTCATTAGGAGATACATGCTTGCTTGTTGTTTTTGTTTTGGCTTGGTTGCTTGCTCAGTATTCCAGCTCCTTTGTTCTTGTTGCAGCCTCTTTGACTCCATGCCCAATGGATGCATAAGGCCACTGATCTAATGTTTAGCAGGCAAACATCCCATAGAAGTCACCAGAAATGTTGACCTATTTTCCTCTGTCCAGAGTTAAATAGTTCACCTTGTATTTTCCTTGAAAATCTTTTAGAAATAACCTTACAATGGCTTAAATCCTTCAAATATTCATGCTATGCCTTGCCAAAAATCCCAAAAGCTTGCATGAAGAATTTTTGCTGAAAACCCCAAAAAACCCAGAAATATTTTGTCCTCAAGTGCTTTCCTTTGCAGGGTTTCTCAGTTTCATACAAGGAAAAGATAGATGCATTTTTGAATGTATATTCGCATATACATTCACCATTGTATGTTTGGAACGTACATTTGCAATATGCAAAGGCCTAGATGCAATCGGCAAACACGCGAGGTTGACATACAAGTGTGAATGTACAGCGGAATGTATATCGCCAACATACAAGTCCAACATGCAAGAGGAAATGTACATTGCCGATATGCAAAGAAGAAAGGAGGCAAGTCATACATACAAGGGTAAATGTACATTTGCAATGTACATCAACAGAATATACAAAGGGGACATGCAAAGAAAAGCATACAAGGCCAATATAAAATGGGCAGATGCATAAGCAACAGTGCTTTGTATATTTCACATTATATGTGTGATGTACAAAGGCAACATACAAAGGACTTTCGCCAAAGATACAAGGAGATATGCATGTGCGGTATAGAAAGGTAGTTGTAACAATGACTTGTATATTTCACTTTGTATGTTTGCATATACAAAGCCAATATACAAGGGGTTTAAACATACAAGCAATAGATGCAAAGAAAGATACAAGGGGAAATGCGCAAAGTCAACATGCAAGGGAAAGTGATTAAAGGCTGGGGCCCACCACTTGTATATTTACGATTGTATGTTTGGACATACAATCAAATATGCATTCTTGATATACAACCTAGATCTGAAATGAACATACTTTCTAGTTGATAAAGGGCAGAATTCCACAATTTGTATGTATATTTGCTTGTATGTTTGCATTGTATATGTGACATACATTAGTAATATACAAAGAGGAACATGCAAGGCCCAGACCCGATAGCAATTTCAACTTGCTTTATAATCTTTTGGAGTTTTTGGCTTATACATACATAGTGCATTGTATGTGCAAATATACAAAGAACAAGGATACAACCCAGACCTGTCTGGAGATCAAATGCAACTGATAATCTTTTGAACTCTGCACCTTGTATGTATGTGATTGTATGTATATACAATCTCAGAAGCAAGCATATTCAAAGGCCGATATTCAAAGGGATTTTTGGCAAGATGTTGTACATTGGCGACTCATTTTTAGATCTTTTCGATGGCTGATGGAGGATGCAGTTCTTTAGCGATGGGTCCTAGCTTCAGTGCGGCAGTGAATTAGGTGGTGCCACGTGGTAGTGGCGAATGTATATACAAGGGTCATTGCACATGCAAAGGTATTTTTAAAGGGAATTTCAAGGTATATGCAAATCAATTTGAATATGCAAAGGGAGGTAAGGCACGCTTGCACCAAGTAAACCTAAAAGTGTAGTTGCCATTGTATATACAATGGCAAAATATAGTGATATGTAGGAACAGATATGCAAATGCGATATACACATAAAGTTGACCAAAAATTTGACCACCTGTATCTCCCTTGTTTTTGCAAATTTCCACATGCTGCAGAAGGCAAAAATTCTTATTTTGGCCTCCTCTTTCATTCGGCGGGCTTCTGAGGTGATTATTTTTACTTTCAAATTTTAGATCTGGCATTGTATGCTTTGATGGCTAGACATTTCAACGACTATTTTGGATATGCAAATACAGATATTTGTTACATTCATTGCTACAAGATCGATGATACAAAAACTTGCATTGATGTCCAGAAATATCTTCTACCTACCCTATTCCAGATCTTTTATTCAATAACTTCTGTAGGTAGACGTCCCTTCAGGCAGATATTTTCTTACAGCGCCCATAGGTGAAATGGGTTGTAACCGACTGAGGTCAAATGAAAATGATATATACATGTAAAATGAATGTATATGGATGTTGGTTGTTCTTCTGGACTATTTTTGTAATGGCTACTTGGCCTCTATAATCAGTAGAAATTGGTATTTTTTGCCTCTCTTTTTGTTATTTTTAGCACTGTGTTTGCTCTTTGGATTACTGTAGGCTGTGTATTATGGACAAAGGTCCCTTTCATTCCTCCATTATTCTGTCTAGAACTCTCTAGAACTAATACGAGTCTGTGTAAGTCTTTTCAGCTATGAGATTATTACTGTGTCAATTCAGTTGCAGCCAAACACATTTGAATCTAGTGTATCACTTTTTTATTTCATTTCAGCATTTCTTCTACCCCTTTTCCCAGTAAGCATTAGCACTAGGTTTAGATGCATTTATCTAAGCTTTAGTATTAGAAAGAGGAAGTCAGCCTTCTCTAGAGGTCTAATCTTAGTTCGCAAGGTCCCACACTTCGAGATCATTCCCATGTTTCTCTAGATTGCTGAAGTTTTACAATTGCAGAAAAGGGTGCAAATTTGGGTGATAACAGTACCAATACTTAAAGCTTGGATGAATGAAATGGAAGAATAGGGTTCAATTTATAGACTTGGAAGAATGAAGATCAATGGTATGGAAACTTTGAGAGAACGTGCGCGAATAAGAAGAAGACAAGTGTCACCCAAAAGCTGTTTTATTTGAGTTAACTGCTTTCTTTTCTAAAGATAAGACATGCTATTCATAAATTAGAAGGCTTTTTTCTAATTTAAGAGATATTGATAAAGACAAGGTTGATAGAGTTAGTTAACTCAACTTGAGATTTGCTTTTGCATGATTTGAGAGAAATTAAATAATAAATTATTTAATTTTGTGTGCATGGAGAAGAAGACTTATTTTTAGAAGATTTGGAAGATATTTTGAAGAATTAGAAGATAAGAAAGCAAATTAAATAAATAAATTTATTTAATTATTGTTCATGATTTGGAAGAATAAATAAAATATTTGATTATATTTTATTTTTGGAGATAGAGAAGATTTAAATAAATTTGATTGATTTATTCAAATTTAGAAGAATGATTTTGACTCAATTAAATAATTAAGAATTATTTAATTGTTTGGAAGAATTTAAATTAATTAAAAGATTTTATTTAATTTTGACTTTAGAAGAGGTAATTAAATATTTTGGTATTTAATTAACTTAGAGGAATATGAATTAAATAAATGAATTGATTTATTTATTTATTGATATAAGAATTAGAATGAAATAAATATTAAGAATATTTATTTAGACTGAGTCGTGTCATTTTGAGGTCTATACATTTTTCCCCTCTTTGATGCAATGTGTTTTATCACATTACTTCAAAGAATAAAATTTATGATAATGATACATGCCCCAGTTTGCCTCTGGTACAAGTTATGATGATAGGATGCCCCTCGAGAGATTGGACAAGAAGAAGGTAGAAGGATGAGAGACAGACAATCTCATGAAGATGAAGGATGAAGAAAGAGCTGAATGATATGCTATGCAAGATAGAATGAAAACACACACAAACAAGTAAGCAAGTATGTACAAATGATACAAGAACAAATAAGGTATTGCCCTTGTCGAGAGGTAAACCAATGATATACTGATAACAATATATGACAGTGTTGTCATGGTGAGGAATGATAGATCCCTAGAGAAAACATGAAGGATAATGTCTAGTTTTAGGAAAATGGAACATGTCATGTAAGATGCGTGTGTTGGTCTAATTTAGACAATGCCACATCCTGTGTAAGACAATTGATTGATTAACTGATCGAGCTGGTTTATGACCAGACAAGGATCAAGACCACTGATTGTGATTGGATCATTTGACAAGATTGACTTGACTTGATTGATATGGATTAAGGACAGACTTGCATTTGGATCATTGCTCGGGTTAACTAAATTGAGAAGAATGGACCACAACGATAGATAGAAGAATGACTCAATAGAAGGATGACTCGATAGAAGGAATCACAAGCTTTTATAAACATTGATACTCTACATTGAATTTTTATTACATGGGACATGGTATGGATGCTTTGTGGATGCAAATGGATATGAATGGTTTTACTATCTTGATAGTGCAAGTATTTTGAAGTGCTTATTTCATCACTGGGCAATTTTTTTTGGTACTTTTTCTGAATGTTGTAAGTTAATACAAGCATCTAGATATAATTGAATTGAGATGATGTAGACAGATCGCCAACCATGAGATAGTTTGCACCAGGACCTGAGGTTGTGGGTTTACTACAGAAATCAAGATGCCTCCACAAAGAAATCATATTGGGAGGAATGCTTTGACGGAAGAGGGTTTTGGAGCCCTGCAAAGGCAAATCGATGCATTACAAGAGGAGCTATGAAGAGGGTTTGAGCTAAGAACAAGAGAAGAAAGTGAAGATGAAGCTGAAGAAGAGCTATCCGACGAAGAACAAGAAGTTGCAGGAGATCCTGCAGAAGTTAGGTTGTTGAGGGCCATTTCGAAGATCAGAAAGAGGCCCAAGATTGAAGTTTCTACATATTCTGGAGTTTTAAATCTAGAACAAATTATTGATTAGATCAATGACATGGAGGAATATTTTGAGTATGAAGATGTGGAGGACCCAGATCGGGTCAAGTTTGCAAAAACACAGTTAAAGGGCCACGCTAGTATTTGGTGGAAGGAGGTCCAATTAGAGAGGAATAGAAGAGGAAAAGGAAAGATCACCAGATGGGATCGGATGGTAGAGAAACTGAAGAAGTAGTTCATTCCTATGGACTATGAGATGGAGTTACTGAAGAAGCTACAAGGATTGAAGCAAGGTAACAAGTCTATTAAGGAGTATACAGAAGAGTTTTATAAAATTACTATCAGGATAGGCCATGCAGACCCCAACAAGGAGAAGGTAGCCCATTACATTAATGGGTTGAGGCCAAGTATTTAAGAGGAGCTCAGCCTGATCAGAATGACCACCATAGAAGATGCATACTAGTTTTCCTTGAAGGTGGAAGAGAAGCTAAATAAAATATTCAATAGCAAGCAAAGGGTAAGACCTCAAGGTAGAAGGACTGGTGGAAGACCCTATGGAGGCCATAATGAAGATCAAAAGAAAAGTGAAGAAGCCAGCACCAGTCAAAATCAAAGAGGAGATAATAACTACCGCCCTCGTGACCAGAAAAATGGTGAGCAAACAAGAAGAGAAAGAGGCAGACCTGGGCAAGGACATGAAAGAGGAGGTTTCAGAGGAACCTATTTCTAATGTGAAGAACAAAGGCATCAAGCATACAAGTGTCCACAACATCAAGGAAGGAAAAATAGAAGACCTGAAGGTAATGCATAAGTTGCACATGTAGATGAAGATGCGTAATTTGAGCATTCTGAAGATGCTGAAAGGGGAGAAACCATAGTTGTTAGAAGAACTTTGCTAAATGAGGAGAAAGAACCCAATCAAAGGAAGAGTTTATTCCACACAAGGTGCAAATGTGAAGGTAAGTGTTGTGACATTATTATTGACAGTGGAAGTATTGACAATCTTGTTCAGAGGAGATGGTTGACAAGTTGAAGTTGACAAGAAGAAAGCATCCACATCCATATTGGATTGCATGGTTGCAGAAGGACCACAGAGCTTTGGTCAATGAGCAGTGTTTAGTGAAGTTCAAGAGTGGAGACTACCATGATGAGGTGCTGTGTGATATCATACTGATGGATGCATGTCATATGCTATTGGGGAGGCCATGGTAGGATGATAGGAGTGTTGTCCATGATGGCCATGCAAACACATATTCCCTAACAAAGGATGGAGTTCATCATAAGTTGAAGCCCTTGAAGGAAGTGGAAGAAAAAGTATGTAGTACTGCTAGAATTTGCTTGGTAGATGGTAGAAAATTTTTGGAGGGTATGAAGCAAGAGTGTTATTGCTTTGCATTGATTCCTAAGATTAGTCAAGAGAAATGTGAAGATATACCAACAGAAGTCTCAGATATGTTGGAAGAATTTTAGGATATTATCTCTGATAATGTACCAGAAGGTTTACCACTAGTGAGGAAGATAAGTCACCAAATGGATTTGATACTAGGAGCTTGTTTGTTGAATAAATGACTCTTGTAGAGAGTGAAGAGATGAACAAACAAGTTCAAGAGTTGTTAAGGAAGGGACTGATAAGGGAGAGCCTAAGTCCATGTGTGGTACCTGTAGTACTAGCACCAAAGAAAGATGGAGAATGGAGAATGTGTATAGATTCTCGAGCCATCAATAAGATCACGATCAAGTATATATTCCCATTGCCCAAAATGGATGACATAATGGACTTTGATTGGAGCCAAGTACTTCACGAAGATTGATCTGAAGAGTGGGTATCCCCAAATCCGTATCAGAGAAAGAGATGAGTGGAAGATAGCCTTCAAAACCAAAGAAGGTTTGTATGAGTGATTAGTCATGCCATTTGGACTAACTAATGCATCAAGCACATTCATGCGGCTCATGAATGAGGCATTGAAAGAATTTTTGGGAAGTTTTGTTATTTTTTATTTGGATGATATTTTGATTTTTGGTAAGACTTGGGATAAGCATTTGATGCATATCAAAAGAGTTTTAGTGAAGCTAAGAGAAGAGAAGTTGTTGATTAATCTGAAGAAATGCAATTTTTCAAAGAAAGAGTTCGTATACCTAGGATTTGTTGTCTCAGAGGAAGGTCTTAAGATGGGCCCAGAGAAGGTGAGGGCTATCATTGAATGGCCTATGCCAAGGAGTCCTTCCGAGGTAAGATCTTTTCACTGTTTGGCAAGTTTTTATAGAAAGTTTATCAAGAATTTTAGTAGCATTTGTGCACCCCTAACGGAGACAATGAGAGGGGATAGAAAAGAGTTGAGATGGACTAAAGGAGTAAACAAAAGCTTTAATGCATTGAAGAAGAAAATTACAAAGCAACCTGTTTTGGCACTTCCAGATTTCAATAAGGTATTTCAGGTGGATTGTGATGCTAGTGGTAGTGTTATAGGAGCTATTTTGAGTCAAGAATGTAAGCCCATTGCCTATTTTAGTGAGAATCTTAATGATGCCAAGAAAACGTATTATGTTTATGATCAAAAGTTTTATGCAATAGTTTAGGCTTTGAAGATATGGAGACATTATTTGTTGCCAAAGGAGTTTGTTTTATATATTGATCATCAAGCTTTGCAGTATCTTAATACTCAAGGAAAGTTAAATCAAAGGCACTTAAAATGGGTTGAGTTTTTGCAAAGCTATACTTTTGTTTTGAAACACAGGAGTGGGAAGTCCAACAGAGTTGCAGATGCCTTGAGCAGAAGGTAAAATTTATTGATAGAAATGAAGATAGAGGTTGTTGGGTTCAATGAGCTCAAAAGTTTGTATCCTGAGGACCCAAATTTTGTAGAGGCCTAGAAAGCTTGTTTGGAACCTGTTACTTTGGACAGGATAAAATGGTTGGATTTCATAATCCAAGATGGCATGTTGTTTAAAGGAAGCCAGTTATGCATTTCGAGGAGTTCTATGAGAGAGAACTTGATTAAGGAGAAGCATAGTGGAGGATTGGCTGGACACTTTGGTCAAGATAAGACCATTGCTATTGTCGATGAAAATTATTATTGGCCACAGTTGTAGCAGGATGTGAGGAAATTTGTGCAGAGTTGCAGAGTATGTTAGATGGTGAAAGGAGCAAGTCAGAATAGAGGTCTATATCAGCCACTACCTATACCAGAGAAGCCATGGGATGATATTAGTATGGATTTTGTTCTTTGTTTACCAAGGACACAAAGAGGATATAATTCCATTTTTGTGGTGGTGGATAGATTCTCAAAGATGACACATTTTATTCCTTGCAAGAAGACTAATGATGTTGTTTATATTGAAGAGTTATTTTTCAGGGAGGTGGTGAGATTACATGGTCTACCAAAGAGCATAGTTTCAGATCAAGATACCAAGTTTGTTGGTTATTTCTGGAGGACATTGTGGAAGAAGTTGAAGACAGATTTGAAGTTTAGTTTTGCACACCATCCACAGACTGATGGATAGACTGAAGTGGTGAATAGGAGTTTGGGTAACCTACTACAATGCTTAGTAGGAGATAAGCCCAAGGGATGGGATTTGATTTTACCATAGACAGAATTTTCTTACAATAGTTCTATCAATAGGAGTACTGGTAAATCACCATTCCAGATTGTATATGGGAATAGTCCAAGAAATGCTTCAAAGTTAAGGAATTTGGACAAAGGAGAAAAGATAAGTGCTGAAGCCAAAGACTTTGCAGAACATCTGAGGAATTTTCATGAAGAGGTGAGAAAGCACATTAATAAGATGAATATTCAGTATAAGGCTAAGACAGATTAGAAGAGGAGATATAAGGAGTTCCAAGTAGGAGATGAAGTCATCATTCACTTGAGAAAAGAAAGTTTCTTAATTAGAACATATAATAAGTTGAAAATGAAGAAATTTGGACCAAGCAGAATCCTGAAGAAGCATGATTCAGGAAATGTATATGAGGTAGGGCTGCCGAGTGGGATCAATATTTCCCCTTTGTTCAACATTTCTGATTTAACATAATATCACGAAGGTGGCACAGACGATGGACCGACACAAAAATAGTGGAGTATTCCTGCATCTACTTCAACAGAGGAGATAGAAGAGATCTTGGAGAGTCATGTGGGAAGAAGTACTTAGAATAGGCAATATGAAGAATATCTGGTGAAATGGAAAGGAAGGCATGTTGAAGATTCTTCTTGGTTGTCTAAGGCGGAGGTTGACTGTTTGAGTTTTCATCAAACAAACACCTAAGACGTGACAAAGTCACTTCTCAAATTACCTTGGGTGTCTAATGCAGGAGCATCCAGTGGTGTAAGGGCAATCTTGCATCACCCAAAAATAATTTAATTCAAAATCATTGTAGGTGTTTTCATTTCTTTCCATAATTAGTGTTTCTAGTTCCATAATATCCTAAATAATGATGTAGGACTTTCAGTTTTTCTAAAACTACTAAAAATAGCAAACTGCTAGTTTTGGAAAGGTTACCTACCATTTTAGGAAAGTATGCATTTGGGCATGAATTGAAGTGAAAACTTATAGAAAGTTACATAATGGAAATATAAGACCTTTGGTGAAGGAATCAGGAAAAGATCATTTGTGAGCTGAAAGATACTAAAGTTTTTGTTTTCTGAAAAACCTTTGAAATTTTTTGAAATGAGATATGAGGCACTACAACATCCCATAACATCCTAAAAAGTTGACTAAAATCCTTTTATAAATTTCTAGTGTGATAGTTCACATCGTGAGCTTTCTGGTGCTTAAAACAGTTCGTTAATTGGATAACTAGATCAAAAGTTATGCTTCCTGGAAGTTGACTTACTTTTGGAGGGAGTTGCAAATTTTGAAATTTAGCTAGAGGCCGCCAAAAAGTGCTATTTATAACTATTTTGGGAACGCTGGGGGTACTGGAGTTAAGGGGGCAAGTGTGGAGTCCATAATAGATGGGAAAATAGAAACCTTAGCTGATTTAGGGTTACAAAAAGCAGATGATTCCAAAGTCTTGTGATAAGAAGCTGTAATGTGTTGCAGCCTATGGAGAGTTGATTCCTCTAATTGTATTTGAGATTCTGTAATGTAATAAGTTGTCCAAATCAATAAAAGAAAGTTCTATTTTCTATGTGCAATTTCTATTGTTGTGCGTTTTATGATTTCCCCCCTTCATCAAATCATCTTACATTTGATTTCATCTAGATTCGGGTCATCTAAGTAGTTCACATGGTGTGAAAAGGTCTCTTGATTATAGAGACAATATGAGTTAGATTATTTCATGGGCTATATAATTTGACTATTTCATGGACCACATATTTACTGTTTCTCATGGACTTTATATATATTGTTTCATGGACTTTATATATATTATTTCATGGACTTTATTTTTTGCTTCATCCAAATTTTATTTGATTTCAGTATTTTATGTCCATAAACATTTAAGTGAAATAGAAATGACACTAGATATCTTATATTTAAATATATATAGAAATTGGGGTTCTAATAAAAATAACAAAAACTAATTGGTTTTTATAGTGAGAAAACAATTTAACATCTTCTTATAATTGTCTATATCTACTTAGCTTCCAATGCCCTTTATAAATGGAATTTTAGATAGTAAGATTTTCACAAAGTGGTTTCAAGTATTCTATAGTCTTATGTCTCATTAAGGTCATGGGAAATTTTTTACTTTATTTATATTATTGTTGGCAATTCTTATATATCATGCCTTTAGAAATTAAATAATGAACATTATCAAAATTTTGTATTAATAGAACGAGATAACTAATATATAGATAAAAAGAGAAGTTGGGTTTTATCTTAATATCATGTTGGTTTGGTTATGGAAATGTACCACATTTTTTATATTAAATAAGTAATGGTCAATATGAAAGACTTCCACTATTTTAACTAGTAATGTGTTTTACTTGTAAAAGTTCTTTATAAAGGGAAAAGACAGAGAGAAAGTAAGTAGGAGTTACTTCACTTTCTTGATTCTTTATATCAGAAAAATTGAAAGGATAACTTTTTAATATATTCACAAACATTTTACTAGAATGCAAGCTAGTCTTGGAATGTAATTTTAGAATACTGGTGTGCGAGAAAAATTATTCTCCAATGATCTAACAATGTTTGACAATGTATTAAGCACACAAAAGAATTTAAGATCAATATTATTTCTATTAATTCTAAAGATATAAGTTTACTGAAAACTTTATTTTATTTTATTTTTAACCATAGAGTATTAAATTTTGACACCCTCATCTATAATTTCAATCTATAACCATCAATTTTAGATTAGATACATGTATCAATTTATATACACAACATATCATAGGGGAGAGGACCCAATTGTTGAGCATGTTCCAATAGGTGTGATAGTATTTGTGCATTTAAGGCCCATGCTTGGAAGTCTCTCATTACTGAAGATAAATTAGATAAGTTGATGGGTACCATGAAGGACTTGTCATACAAGGTGGCAAGGAATGAGAAGGAGTTACCTCAAGTCATAATGTTGGAACATATTTCAATGAAGGATAGTGGTTGAATAATAGGCCTTATAACACTAATTGGTCCAAGAGACCATAGAAAAATGATAGTAAAGTGATTCCTAAGCAAAAATATCCATTGAAACAAAACAAAGAAACCCTAGATGCTCTAAGAAGAGATCATGTGAATCTCCAAGAAATTTCATTGTGGTGTGAGACTTGCTATCTCCCACATGATCCATTAAAGTGTGTCATCACCCTCTTAATGATCAAGGAGAAGGAATTCCCTAATGAAGAAGGTAATGCATAATATCATAAAGATGGAATTGATTAGCTTGATGCATTTGAATATGAATATATGTGGATGAAGAAAATAATTATGATGGCCATTAGGAAACTAATCAATTTTTTTAGAATGATCATAACATTGGTCCAAATCAATATGAATTACCTTATCATTATTTTGAGCACATGACGGATCTCAAGCATCAGTGGTACAAAAGATCCAAGTTGTCAAGTGAAGACATAAGGGGCCTTACTAACATAGTAATAATTTGCAAAATCAAGGTGGAAATAAACTAAGAAATAAGCAAGTGCCTATGAGAAATGATGCTACTATTTCTAGACTAAACAAAATTGACACAAATTTTCAAACTGACAAGAAAAGGATAGAAGTTGAGATCATGAACAACAATGCTACCAAGAAGGTGATAGAAAAGAAGAAGAAACTAGCATGAAAATAAGTAGTAAATAAGAAATATGTGGCTAAAAATCATGAGCATGATGTACCATAAGATGTTGCAGATACTCCTAAATTAGGGAATCTTGAGAATAGAGCCAAGCAAGTTCAATCTAGGCCACTAAAAAATTAAGGTGGAGACAAAGAAAATAGAAAAGAAGGTCAACAAGTAAGGATGTAACTTCTTTTATTTAAGTTATGTAGTTCATTCTTGATGCAAATGATGTAGCCATTCCACAAAATGCCTCTTTGCCCAACTATAACCCTATTGATGTAGCTCAAGTCATGAGACAAGTTAGAATTTTAATGCCAGTATGGGAGCTCCTTAAAATTCCTGAGCATAGATAGATAGTGATTTATCTTACATCATTATTGTAAATGAGTCATGATAACCTGCTAATGTTCCCAATGATGCTACAATTGACAAACATACCCAAGATGTAGTTAAATATTAAGGTTTGGTAGCATTAGAAATAATTTTTGATAGTATAGATTTCTATAAGGTTAGAAGTAGGTCAATCAATAAAGATGATATTGAAGGTGTGAAACTAGGTAGTGAAGTAATTCTCATAATGATATTCATTGGTAAGAAACTAAAACCTTTGGGAAAGAAAATGTTGATTGCATTACTAAGAAGATTTAGGAAGTGTTTTGCATAGTCTTATGATAAACTCAAATCTTACAAAGAGGAATTATTTCATCATACAATTCCTCTCCAAACTAATGCAAAGCCTTTCTAATAAAAATAAAGAGTGATAAATCCAAGATTAGCCCTCCAAAAGAAAAAGGAGTTGATAAAGTTAAAGGAAGAAGGTATCATCAAGCTTATCTAACATTCTGAATGGATGTCAAACCTTGTCTTGGTCAGGAAGAAAAATGGAGAGATCTAGTTGTGTCTAAACAATAGAAATCTACACATTACATCACTCAACAATAATTACCCACTTCCAAGCTTGGACCACTTGTCACATCAGTGCACCAACAAAACGTGACTTAATGCACACCCATTGGTCCACCCTTTTTTAGGAAACTATTTGACACCTCAACAAAAATTGTGTTGATGTGGCATCATATTTGATGATGTGGCCTTGCCAAATAAGCTGCTATAAAAATTTTAGAGTGATTCAAAATTGCCATGTATATGTTAAAATAAATAGTGATTACTTATTTATTTCTATCATTATATTGAAAGTGACATAATTTATATGTACTATGAAGAGCAATTTTAAAAATAGTTTACACAGGTCCTAAATTAAATAAGAGATAAATGTTTCAACCTCCAAACTAGTATATGTTGATAGAATAATGGGGAAACATATGGTGAGAGTAGAATGAGTAGAGATAGCTTAGGATTCCATTGTTGTTACAACACTATGGTTATTAACCTAAAGGTTTATCAATCAAGTGATATAATTTGGGTTTGATTAACTTGAGATTGTTATTTTATAAGCTTATTGGTTTATGTCTAACATGAGATCAAAAGAAAATAGGATTCTAGTACCTTTTGAGCCTAAGGTTGAATCAAGGGATTGGCTAAGAAGTGTGAGATATGAAAGAATGGAAATAGAAGAAGATGTAGAAGTAATATTTTAGGAATTATAAGCAAAAGTGGCTAGGATAGCCATGGTTGATGGAAAGTTAGATAGGCTAGAAAGTATGACACTCACCCTAATAGAAAGAATGGATGGAAATAGGGTGTACCAAGATGGAGGTAAACATGAGGTTAGGATTTCACAAAAAGACACTCCAAAATCTAATAAGGTTTTCAGCATGAGGTGAAAACTAATATCTAATCATATGATGGAGAAATTAGTGTAGAGAAATTAGGCCAATGGTTGTCTTACATGGAAGTGTATTTCAGTTTGTACTAGGAAAATATATCCAAATGAGGAAAACTAGTGCTCACTTTATTAATTCAATTGTTGATAGTAGAATAATATATTTTACACTTGTTAGTTAATCACTAGTCTATGTGTAAGCATTTATAAACACTAACTTAAGAAACCACTATGTTATATTTTATCCAAATCTTGCCTATGTTACTTTATATGTCATAATATGATGTCTTAAGGGGTCCTAATAGGACTTCTTAAGGAGATCAAAGAATTCAAACTACATGTCTCATATTTAATCATAATTGATGTAATTTAGGATGACTCATCAGAACAATGTGATGTCTTAATTTATGTCATAATGGGATGTCTTAAGTTCTCAAAATTTGGTGAAGTTGCCCAAGTCAACCAAATTTAACAATAATACAATCAAATTTAAAGTAAATTCAAAGTAGAAAAACATGTACATTTAACAAACAAAATATATAGAATAATAATTTTGATGTATAAAAGTGTAGAGTATAATTATGTAAATACACATGTATACAAATTTGTGTAATAATGTAATTGTGGATGTACATATATGCCAACTCAAAATAATGTTTACAAAATGTGGCTATACCATCTCAAGAAAATATGAAACTTGTGGGGAATGTAGTAGGTCTTCACACCACCTGATATAAAAATAATAGAAGCAATATCAATATATCATCAAAACATTTATTTTAATTTATATAAAACTATCTATATACACAACTTGTACCTATATTTACAAGTGCCTCACACATGTACATATAGGTATAATTTGCATCCTCTTAGGTTTTTGTTTCAAAGTATGTGATGAATTTGTGATGATGGCCTAAGGATATAAAAGGACAATTTAAATCAATTTCAACTAATAATGCACAAAAAATATCAAAACATGTATTTAAAAGAATAATATAAAACTATTTAGCTATTTTTAGCTGTATTTACTTATTCTATTGTACCATCTCCATCCTCTCTTTTTTCCAACGCATCAATGATTGTCTCATGCTCTTCCATAGAAATTGTCCATAGCTCTTTATTTGTAGGTTTTCCATGATAGCTCTCTAGTTTTATATTTGTTGCCAACACCAAATGTGAGTAGTGTATAATCTTCTTATGTGTTTCATAATCTTCGAATGCAGGCAAACCATTCTTCCTTATTAGGTATTTTCATAGCCAAGTGCCAACAACCACCACAGAACCTATTTGATAATCATAGCCATCATCAAAGAAATTCTCAAAATTTTCTTAAGGGGATCAAAGAAGTTCTCAAAATTTGCTTAAGGGGGTCAAAGACTTGTTATCAAAATTTTCTTAAGGGGATGTCTTAAGTGGATCACAAAACCTGTTGGATAAGGAAAGCCATCATCATCTTCTCAAGGTGCTATTAACTTATGTTTAGTCTCCACACAATGAGCCAACCAATATTATGTTTCCTCTTCATTCTCCTCAGGTCCAACGACAGCATACACATGTCCTACAAACAAATTTTGATTCAATAATTTGCACATGTCCGTAAAATTTGACCAATCTACATACATGCATTCATATGTACACATATAAATAAATAAAAGTGCTACAAAATAGTAATGAAGTGAAATAAAAAGAAATAATTTGAATTAAATTACCTTCTTGTACAAGGTCTAAAACACACATAATCGTTTGATGCAAACAATTGATCATTGTCTTCAATTGTTGTTTCATATTGATCGTGTGCTTGTGTAGGTGCCAATGGTCTTTGCTTCCACTCTTCAACCTATTCTGTATTCTTGCATGCTTCCCAACATCTTGAAATGCAAACCTGACAAAAACATGCCAGCTCCCTTGTCTAGATAGTCCATGTACTTACATTCAAACTCCTAAATGAATGCCATTTAGTAGATCCACTAATTGTCTCATAATCAAGTCTAGGTAGAATATTTTCTTCTTCAACTAACTAAAAGAATCAGCAAACTATAGAGTACTCGCTTGATTGAGGTGTACATAATCTTGTATTGCACCAATCCACAATCCCACGTGCATCTTTAAATTTTTGCTTCCTCAAATTTCAATTGTTGTCTAGCAAGAATTCTTTTAACACATGCACCAACTCCATCATATTCTCCTTTACCATGTCTAGCTTCAAAAAAATTCACATATGTTGGACATTATGTTCCTTGCAAACCCTACTTAACCAATAGAACATTAAAGCATTCTTGAACTACCCCATACAATTATCTAACCATATGAGATGTTCTATCATCTGGATTCTTCTTTCTCTTAAATTTGTATAAAATATATTGAAACAATATTGAACAAACTCTAATGAGTGTAACCGGTTGTCACTCAAATAGAAATGATTCTCCCTCAAAAATTTTCTATCATCCTCTGTGCTATCATCTGCATGTCTATAAACAATATGAATGAACATGGCCACCTGCACTGAATTGTAATATTGTGATTGGATTTCCTCTGCAGAGCTAGAGTATAGTTTTCTACAAAATCAACCACTGATAGTATAGTACCAACTAGAAAGGTGTTTCTACATGCACAAAATTGTCCATCAAGCCATCGAGCTTGTTGAGAGTGCTTGACATATTTTGATACAATCTTACTCTTAAACTCTGATATGAATGCATGTACACTAAACTTTTCTATAATTAAATCACAACATTTTCTAAATTTTCTATCTTTTAAACAATATTCAATATTTTTAAATCTTTTAACATCCTCTAATTATTGTCCAAAATCATTTTCAACACTTTCCTGCATACAAACTCTTAAGAAAGAAAGACTGCGACAACTAGTGCATTCTCCAGAAATACATGAACTTAAATAAAATAATTTCCCGTTAGATCTTTCACAAAACAAACTTGATATAAACTCTTTTATTGTTTCAAGTGGCATATTAATATCACATTCCTGTATAATCATGTTAGTATGTAAAGTACAACATATATATCGAAACACATCATAATAATAACAAAATTAAACATGTGTTTTACAACAGAAAGACATTCATTGCTTATTAATCTTTACATACAATGGTTTGCATTTTTCAAAAGATCTTTGACTTATTCTAATATTACCAGGTAACCCTAATTCACCACAATTTTTTTTATAAAATTCAGTTTGCATTGTATCTAATAGGTGTTTTGGATGAGGATCGTGAACTTTGGACCCCACTCTTAATTTTAAGACATCTCTAGTATTAGATGATACTCTAGTATTATCATGCAAATATTTTTTGATCAAAGATTTGATTTCAACATTCAGTTTCATGTCAGATCTTAGGAGTCGACCACTAAAACTCTAATATTGATTGATTGAATCATTTTCTATACTTTCTCTTCTTGTTTCTGCTCTTACCAATGTTTTAGGATGTATTTTTTGAATTCCACTAATATTTCTTACCATTCTTCTATTCAAAGTTGATTTATTAACTATAGTAGTTGTTATAGCTTGTCTTGCTGTATTCTTATCTTTAGATTGACTATTCTTTTCAATAGACTTAATGAAATTAGCAACAGTAGACATAACATGTTTTAGTGATTAATCTTTTCTTCTTGGTTTAACAAAAAAACCTAACATTTTCATTACTTTTCTCAATTTCTACATTCTCACTAATTGCATCATTAGTTTACATTGAAATGATAGTTTTTTACCATAATTTTTTTTTTTGTATAATCTATTGGCATGTGTTCATATTTGTCTCCATAAATCTTTCTAGGAAGATTATCCAAAACATCTCTTTCAATTTTTTTAAAAAATCTCATTTTCAACATCACATCCTGGATTTTCGTTTTCATTTTCAACTTCAAAATGATTTTTATTTTCAACAACAAAATGGTTTTCATTTTCATTTTCAATAAAAGGATTTTCATTTTTATTTTCAACAACAAAACGGTTTTCATTTTCAACAAAAGGATTTTCGTTTTCATTTTCAACAACAAAATGATTTTCATTTTCATTTTCAACATAAAGATTTTTATTTTAATTTTCAACAACAATTTGTCTCAAATCTTGATCTCTACGAATATTATCGATCTCAACATTGTTATATCCAGCTTCTTTTAAATGTCCTATCAACACCATTTCCATTTCATTCAAAGATTGATTTGAAGACATACCTACATTTGTGCCTATTGAAACATTCTCTATAGCATTGAAATGGGGATTTGAAGATATACCGGGAGTAGTTTGTATAATCATATTAGTTTCCACATTCACCTCTTGCAAATTTTCATCATCTACATCCATAGTCTCCTCAATGTTTTTATCTCCAATAGTTGTAGAATTGGATGCTTCAGCATTATTCATTGATCAAATATTTATTCTTCTATCTCTTTATCTTTTTGCATCCTCCCTCTTTGCTTTAATTTCTTCAGGGGTCAATAGCTTCCCATCTTTCCTCTTATTACGAGTTTGTAAGTCCAGGATTAAAAAAATATGAAGTATGTACAAATGAATATCAAAAACTTGAAAGCCTTCCTTCTTTGTTCAAGTCCTTCAAACAAGTAGCAATTCAACAAAATTTCACTCTAATAGTGTCTCAATGATGGTTCCTTTCAAAATTCAAACAAAATCCCAAGTTGATGGACCTGTAGAAGACAAAAGATGGTAGAGAATGTTGCAAATGTTGCAGTCGGTTGTACAGAACAAGTTGCAGGGTCAACTGTGACAGTCTTATTAAAAAAAGGTCAAATAGTAAATGGGATCTCATTCTACAAAATAGGATCCCATTTACTAAATGGGATCCCATTTTGTTGTGTACTGATGGAGTAAGAAATGGGATCCCATTTAGTAAAAGGGATCCCGTTATTTAAAATTTGAATTTTAGGCTCTAGTTTTTCTTTGTAACCTAGTTCGAGAAAAGCTTTGGGGACTCGAACCTAACCTCTAGACCTGGTTTGACTTGTAACTTGAAGGTTATGTCAATGTCACAATAAAATAGTGAATTTGGGCATATGTCTGATGGCTTTTTTTGTAGAACTTTTTGATGAAATTAAAACCCATTATAGATGAGACAATGTAGATTCCAAATATATAATTTTTTTACAATTGGATTATCTTTTCTATTTTTCAATTAATTTATGATGAAACAGGTCCATAAACTTGAATTATCATGGTTTTTTTTAGTATTTTAATAACTTTTTATTAAAATATTTTTTGTAAAAAAATTGTACAAAAATGTACTTTAGACAATTCTTTTCAATTTTTTTAAAAAAATGTTAATTTTAGGTCATCTTATGCATGATGTACACGACAATTTTTTGAAACACCAAATTTGGCCAATAAAAATTTAACAAAATAAAATATTCAATAAAAAATTACAAAAAATATGGAAAACGTGCTTCAGTGAGTTACAAATCTTTTCCCAAAAGGATTTAAAAAAATATGATTATTTAGGTCAAAATATGGATGACGTACACGTGCATGGTATAGCAAAAAAAAGTGACTTTTAAATAGTGGTTTTTAGAAACACCTATTGAAAATCAATTTCTATCATCTGGGTATTTAAAAAAATTACATATTTAGAAACTATATTCTGAGTAATACATTTCATATTTATTGACTTTTTCCAAGATTCCACCTTTAAGTGCTTCAAATTTTTAGATCAAATCTAACAAATTCTGAAAATCAGGGAAAACACTTCCACTTTTTGGCCAAAAAGTGGACTCAACTTCTTGCACACAGGCTGCCCTTCTTCTTTCTCCTAGTCCTGGCTACACACACACACAAAATAGGGAAATAAAAGGTAAAAAATGAATAATAAGTCATAGTATGAATTACTGAGATGTACTATTTAGCTTTGGAACATATTTTAAGAATCTTGTTTTATATTTCCTTGCTTTAGTTATAACTAATGAAATTATTTTTTGGAAGATTTCAAGATGTTTAGATAAGTGATATTGAGGGACCCATGACTATAAATGACCTATCTAGGATATTGAAACAATATAGTGGTATATTTTATCTTCTTGATGTTACTTGATTTGTGCATAAAGAATAAATAAATAGCATAATATTTTCATTATTGTGATGATTCCTTAGGATAAGATGATATAGATTAAAATTAATTTATGTAACAAATTCATAATGTTCCCTTCAAGGATTGTTGCACTGGTAGAAGTATGCAATAAATCAATATTTAGGCAGAAAGCTTATGCTAGATAATCTTTAAACTTCTTCTTTGATAAATCATGTATGCGGAATATGCTTAGTCCTTAATAATGATCCCTCAAAAATTAATATTAAGCCGAATTAGATGTTATTTATATTTAAAGTTCCTATAAATAGTGGAATAAGTTATCAAAAATGGAGAAGGATTCATAATCAACTACTTTATGATTAATTATTTTTTCGATTGCTACATACATATTAGTTACAACAATATCATCTTCTAATATTTATCTTGCCTAGTGATTATGACACTCTAAGGATAGGATATATAGATATCTTGATGATTTCACGTGAATGATTGCCCAAGGAGAGCATCATTTCTTTAGCATTTTTAATGAGATATAGTGAATCCCTAAACTTCTTGGGCATAATGCACCTATTTGTAATGGATAGTTCTTTCTTTAATAAATTGTTTATGGGGCAAGCTTGGAAAGGATAGCTCACCCATTACTATGAAAATGTTTAGAAAAATCTTTAATTTCTACATTCAATGTGATAATTGTTTACTACTTAAAGAAACATAAAATATTTTTAAGAACATTTCTTTATGAAAATATCATGCCTTAATGATATTCTATCCTTAAAAGAAAATAACTTAGTTTTTTTTCTTGTCATTTCTTGAGAATGTCTATATTCTAGAATCATTACTATATTATTGTATTTCGTGTTAGATACACTCATGATTTGATTTTAAAAAATTTAATATGATGAATTGTAAACCTACTGCTATACTTATTAAAATATTTGATATTAAATTTGGTTCTAAACCATCATGTGAAAATACCAAACCTTTAAATAACAATGTAGAGTTTGATTTACCGTATTATTTCTAAGCTAATTGTTGTAGGTAATACATCTAGATTCATGCAATATTTATATGTGGGTAAGTAACAAAATAGAAAAATAATATTAATATATATTTAAAAGGTACACTTAAATATGGTCTTTATTATTCCTACACCAAAAATACCAACTTATTTGGTTATTATGATGTTGACTATGTGGGTGATTCTATTGATAGGAAATCCACCAAAAGCTATATATTCAGACATTATGTAAGTGATATTAGCTAGGGTAATAGATAAAAACAACCTACTATGGATCCTTCTTCCACAAAGGATAAATACTAAAATACAATAGAGGTAACAAAGGTATCAATCTAGCTAAAGAGATATGAGCTTCATATGGGTACCAGTAAGACTACCACCTTATTGTGTGATAGCCAATGGTGAAACTACTCCTCAAATTTGTCAAACTATTTATGAAGATGAAAATGATATTCTATATTATGTCTATGGGGACATGGTCTTAATCCCACCAACAACTAATGGTCACAAATACCTAGGCTTGAATTCTAGTAGTCACATTTTTAAAACCTCTACTTAGTAGCAAATTCTTTAAATTCAGAACAATGCCTGGCCTCAAGGAGTTTTAATTGATCGAGAGTGTGCATGACAATGCCACCTCCTAAATGGTCAACCATTATTTAATTTATATAAGTCCTATGAGAATTATTTAATTATATATAAGACCTATGGACCCACTATGTAATGACCCTAGGGGAAGCTAATTTGAGGAGACTTGTGCTCCAACTAAAAGACCTCTTTATAAGTATCATTATTAATAAAATTGGGATTGTAAATTATGACAAGATTCTTATCATGTAGTTCAAAATATATGATTTTCATTTTAGCAAATATTTATACCTATTCTATGTTTGTCAAAGAAATGTTGCATTGTTGAGGAACTTCATATTTTCTTTTAAAGAAATTGATAGCATGCACCTCTATTAACATTAAGGGGGAGTACTAGAGCATAATGTTATTAGGGGTCTAAAGACCTTTAAATCATGACAATACTCCAATATAAGGTATAAAACCTTATATATAATAACATTTAATTAATTAATACAAAACATTCATTAACCTTTTAATTAATCCTAATGTTCTAATTTGAAAAGGTGTGGTACTAAGTCATATGATTACCCAACTTATTTCTATATATTTAAGGGAATTTCCATTGGGAATATCACTATGAGATTTGGAAATTATTATCCTACACAAGAGGATCTTTGTAGGCCATTTGGGAGATAGAAGAAGGGATTTATTGATAGGTTCATTTATTTAATTTTAGATACATTTATGTAAGTTTTCTAATATATGATTATTTTTGTGGGTTTTTTACCCTAAATTTTTACCCAAATTCATTTTGTTTTTTCATGTTTATCATGGATGATTCTTATGCATTTATTTTTATTTAATCATATATTCATTTCATATTTAATAATTTATTAATTTATGCACAAGTAAAGTAAAATTTTATATACAAATTTTAACAATATACGATGATAAAAATAGAAACTTATTTGTTAATATAGACATGATATTTCCATAATGCTTGAAAACAATAGAGTTCTTTTTGTAATAAATATGTACGCAAATTTTGCATCAATGTTTTGGATCATACACCATGATCCATGACCAAGAAATGGAAAAAAAAGGATCATGGAATGTAATCTAAAGCCTTGATGCAAAATTTGCATATAAATATATTAGTAGAAGCACTCTCTATAATTACTTATTTGTCATTTAAACATAAGGAATCATTACAAAAGTTATCAAGTATATCAATCTTTCAACAACATTTCTTACTCAAAGAATAGGTCAACAAATAGATTTCTATAAAATCTCATATTGATAATGAATAAATCTTATAATACATGGGCAATCAATTCTAAGAATGACTATAATAAAACAAATTCCTTGTCCTCTAAAATCATCAAACTGCATAGTGAAATTACACAATTTCATACTTGCATTCATTTCTTTCTAGTTTGAAGATAGATCATCAAGTTGTTGGTTTACAAGTGATGTTATTATCCTTAATCTTTCAATTTACAATAGAGAATAGTCACTAGTAAATCCTTCAAGATTTTCCCCATAAGTCTTGAGATCATTTATACACTTTTAATGATGGTGGTGCAATATAAGCCCATCTGAATGAACCGCCTTACAACCCTCTTCCTAGGAGTAGGAAGGGTCCAACAACTACAATGAAACATGGATTAATGGATACATAATGTTGGATATATGTTGTGTAATTTTTAGTTTTTACACTAGCATCAGAATGAGGCAAAGCCTTGTTCTGATGTAGGGGTATGAATATTTTTTGGGGGGATTTTTGGGTTGTTTTCTTGGTCCATGGTTTTACTATTGATGGTATTGTAAAACCACTATTGGTGTGCCTTTTAATATCTGCACATGCATTAGGTGTGTGCAAGGGCTTTATTATTGTATTGTGCATGATTAATTTTATGCAATAAAAAAGGTTACTATGTTGAGTTTTTTACTTAAAAGATTTACCCTAGGTAAAAGAATATGTACTAAATGTTTTCTTTCTCTTTCATTCTATTATTGCTTCAAATTCTATATGTACTAACTTTATTGTACAATTTTAATAGGATTCTTTTCTCTACACATAACTCACATATGCAGCCTTTGGACTATGGACCTGTGTGGAAGGAAGAGACTGATGTAACTTAGTTACTAGTCAAACTCCATGAGGTGAACGTGGGTTTTGATCAATCAATTTCAAGTTGCTTGATCTCATTGTTCATATGAAGTCCATAACCTAATCTATAAAGACCAAAAAAATATTTTACTTCCACTAGGCCAAGTCAAGACTAGGGTTTATAACAATCTTTACAGTAAGTTAAGTCATACAAATATTACTACTCCCATGTATCCATTACAATTACACTTTCTTCAATGACCAAAACATAGTTAAAGAGAGATGAATTAAGACAATCCATGTCTCTAATCCTACCAATGTTACAATATGGCCTAATACAAGTTTATCCAACACAAAACCATAATACTATCATATCTCTATGTGTGGTCATCATGATCTTAAACAAGGATTCTAGGGTCTAGTATTTAGACTATAGTTTAATCTCACTAGCACAAAAGAAGACATTAAATAATCAAATTTCAATTTCAAAATTTTTACCCCCTTTTTCTAGCCATTGTGAATTGACCTAACACATATTTGTGCAACATTTTTTTGTATCCTGATATTTAAAGATAATCAATGTGCACTTAATTGCATAAGTATATTACTAGAGAATACTTTGATTTCTAAAAGGCAAATAAAATAATCACATTTGCATCATATCATTTATTCCACTGACATGCTGGGTGTGTGCAAGAAATTGTGTCCATGTATTGGCCAAAAAGTGGAAGTGTTTTCCCTGATTTTCAGAATTTGTCACATTTGACCTAAAAATTTGAAGCACTTAACGGTGGAATCTTGGAAAAAGTCACTAAATATGAAATATAGTACTCGGAGTCTAGTTTCCAAATATGTAATTTTTTTCAATACCCAGATGATAGAAATTGATTTTGAATAGGCGTTTCTAAAAACCACTGTTTAAAAGTCACTTTTTTTTTACTATACCATGTACGTGTACGTCATCCATATTTTGACCTAAATAATCATAAAATCCTTTTGGAAAAATCTTTGTAACTCACTGAAGCATGTTTTCCATATTTATTTGTAATTTTTTATTGAATAATTTTTTTTTTATTAATTTTTTATTGGTCATTTTTTGTCTTTTAAAAAATCATCATGTACGTCACGCATAAGATGACCTAAACTTTAACATTTTTTGAATTTTTTTTTTAAATTGAAAATAATTGTCTAAAGTACGTTTTCATACAATTTTTTTTACAAAAGAATATTTTAATAAAAAGTTATTAAAATATTAAAAAACCCTGATAATTCAAGGTTATGAACATATTTCATCAGAAATTGATTAAAAAATAGAAAAATTAATTTAATTGTAAAAAAAATTACATATTTAGAATCTACATTGTCTCCTCTATAATGGGTTTTAATTTCGTCAAAATATTCTGCAAAATAGACTTTTAAATATATGCCCAAAGTCACTATTTTGTTGTGACATTGACAGGGCCTTCAAGTTGCAGGTCAAACTAGGTCCAGGTCAAATAGGTCCAGAGGTCAGGGTCAGGTCCCCAAAGCATTTTCTGAAGCAGGTTACAAAGCAAAACCCAATCCTAAAATTCAAATTTTGAATAACGGGATCCCGTTTATAAAACGCGATCCCGTTTATAAAACAGGATCCCGTTTCTTTGTCCATCGGCCATGAATAAAATTGGATCCCATTTAATAAACAGGATCCCATAGTAAACGGGATCCCATTTATTAAACGGGATCCTATTTTATATAACGGGATCCCGTTTCATATTTGCCCTTTTTTTAAAGAAGACTGTACTATGACTGTCATTTCTGCAACTTGCCCTACAGTACGGCCGACAGCGACACTTGCAGCATTCTTTGGCATATTTCTTTCTTTTGCAGGTCCATCAACTTGAAGTATTGTTGGTATTTTGATAGAAGCCATCATGGAGACGTTATTTGAGTGTTGAATTGGTACTTGTTTGAAGGACTTGAAACACATTCAAGTTTTTGACATTCATTTGTACATGCTTCATAAATTTCTTAATCATGGGATCACAAAGTTGTAATAAGAGGAAAGATAGGAAGCTATTAACTCCTGAAGAAATTGAAGCAAAGAGAGTGAAGGAGGCAAAAAGACAAAGAGATAGAAGAGTAAAGATTCAATCAATGAACAATGCTGAAGCATCCAATTCCACAACTATTGAAGATAAAAATATTGAGGAGACCATGGATATAGATGATGCAAGTTTGCAAGAGGTGAACGTGGAAACTAATACGATTATGCAAACTACTCCTGGTATGTCTTAAAATCCCTCTATTAATGCTATGGAGAATGTTCCAATGGGCACAAATCCAGATACTTCTTCAAATCCACTTTTGAATGAAATGGAAAGAGTGTTGATAGGAGATTTAAAACAAGCTGGATATAACAATGTTGAGATTGATAATATTCGTAGAGATCAAAATTTGAAACAAATTGTAGTTGAAAATAAAAATGAAAATCTTTTTGTTGAAAATAAAAATGAAAACCCTTTTGTTGTTGAAAATGAAAATGAAAACTGGTTTGTTGTTGAAAATGAAAATGAAAACTGTTTTGTTGTTGAAAATGAAAACGAAAATCCTTTTGTTGAAAATGAAAATGAAAATCGTTTTGTTGTTGAAAATGAAAACGAAAATCCTTTTGTTGAAAATGAAAATGAAAACCGTTTTGTTGTTGAAAATGAAAACGAAAATCCTTTTGTTGAAAATGAAAATGAAAACCGTTTTGTTGTTGAAAATGAAAATCGTTTTGAAGTTGAAAATGAAAATGAAAATCTAGGAAGTGATGTTGAAAATGAGAAATATTTTTTCAAAATTGAAAGAGATGTTTTGGATAATCTTCCTAGTAAAATTTCTTGGAGACAAATAAGAACACATGCCAATAGATTATACAAGGAATTTTTTTATCGTAAAAAACTATCATTTCAATGTCAACTAATGATGCAATTAATGAGAATGTGGAAAATGAGAAAAGTAATGAAAATGTTAGGCATTTTTGTTAAACCAAGAAGAAAAGATCAATCACTAAAACATGCTATGTCTACTGTTGCTAGTGCCATTGAGTCTATTGGAAGTAATAGTTGATCCAAAGATAAAAATGCAACAGGACGAGCTATAACAACTGCTATAGTGAATAAAACAACTTTGAATAGAAGAATGGTAAGCAATATTAGTGGAATTCTAAAAATACATCCTAAAACATTGGTAAGAGCGGCAAAAAGCAGAGAAAGTATAGAAAATGATCTAATTAACCAATGTTGGAGTTTTGGTGGTCGACTCCCGAGATTTGACATGAAACTAAATGTTGAAATCAGATCTTTGATCGAAAAATATTGGCATGATAATACTAGGGTATCGTCTAATGCTAGAGATGTTTTAAAATTAAGAGTGGGGTCCAAAGTTCATGATCCTCATCCAAAACACCTATTAGATACAACGCAAACTAAATTTTATAGAAAATTTTGTGATGAATTAGTGTTACCTGATAATATTAAAATAAGTCAAAGATCTTTTGAAAAATGCAAACCATGGTATGTAAAGATTAATAAGAAATGAATATCTTGTTGTTGTAAAATGCATGTTCAATTTCGTTATTATTATGATGTGTTTCAATATATACGTTGTACTTTACATCGTAACATGATTATATAGGAATGTGATATTAATATGCCAACTGAAGCAATAAAAGAGTTTATATCAAGTTTGTTCTGTGAAAGATCTAATGAAAAAGGTTTTTATTTAAGTTCATGTATTTCTGGACAATGCACTAGTTGTGGCAATCTTTCTTTGTTAAGAGTTTGTATGCATGAAAGTGTTGAAAATGATTTTGGACAACAATTAGTGGATGTTAAAAGATTTAAGAATGTTGAATATTCTTTAAAAGATGGAAAATTTGGAAAGCGTTGTGATTTAATTACAGAAAAGGTTAGTGTGCATGCATTCATATCAGAATTTAAAAGTAAAATTGTACCAAAATATGTCAAGCACTCTCAACAAGCTCGATGGCTTGATGGACAATTTCGTGAATGTAGAAACACATTTCCAGTTGGTACTATACTATCAGTGGTTGATTTTGCGGAAAACTATACTTTAGCTCTGCAAGAGGAAATTCAATCACAATATTATAATTCAATGCAGGTTGCTATGTTTGTTCATATTGTTTATAGACATGCAGATGATAGCATAGAGAATGATAGAAAAGTTTTGAGGGAGTATCATTTCTATTTGAGTGACAACCGGTCACACTCATCAGAGTTTGTTCAATATTGTTTCAATATATTTTATACAAATTTAAGAGAAAGAGGAATCTAGATGACTGAACATCTTATATGGTCAGATAATTGTACGGGGCAGTTCAAGAATGCTCGAATGTTCTATTGGTTATGTAGGGTTCACAAGGAGAATAATGTCCAACATATGTGGAATTTTTTTGAAGTTGGACATGGCAAAGGAGAACATGATGGAGCTGGTGCGTGTGTTAAAAGAATTCTTGCTAGACAACAATTAAAATTTGAGGATGCAGTAAAATTTAAAGATGCACGTGGGATTGTAGATTGGTGCAATACAAGATTATGTACACCTGGATCAAGCGAGTACTCTACAGTTCATCGATTCTTTTGGTTGGTTGAAGAAGAAAATATTCTAACTAGACTTGATTGCCAGACAATTAGTGGATCTACTAAATGGCATTCATTTAGGAGTTCGAATGCAAGTACATGGACTATCTGGACAAGGGAGCTTGCATGTTTTTGTCAATTTTGTATTTCAGGAGATTGGGAAGCATGTGAGAATACATAATGGGTTGAAGAGTGGAAACAAAGACCATTGACACTTGCACAATCACACAATCAAAGTGAAACAACAATTGAAGACAATGATCAACTGTTTGTATCAGATGATTATGACCGTGTTTCAGACCTTGTACAAGAAGGTAATTTAATTCAAATCATTTCATTTTATTTCACTTTGATTACTAATTTGTAGTGCTTTTATTTATTTATGTGTACATGTGAATGCATGTATGTTGATTAGTCAAATTTTATAGACATGTGCAAGTTATTGAATCAAAATTTGTTTTGCAGGACATGTGTATGTTGTTGTTGCACCAAAGACTAATGAAGAGGAAATTGAATATTGGTTGGCTCGTTGTGTGGAGACTAAACATAAGTTAACAGCACCTTGAGAAGATGATGATGGCTTTCCTTATCCAACAGGTTTGGTGATCCCCTTAAGACATCCCCTTAAGCAAATTTTGATAACAAGTCTTTGATCCCCTTAAGCATATTTTAAGAACTTCTTTGATCCCCTTAAGCAAATTTTAAGTATTTCTTTGATGATGCCTATCATTATCCAATAGGTTCGGTGGTGGTTGTTGGCACTTGGCTATGGAAATACCTAATAAGGAAGAATGGTTTACCTGCATTCAAAGATTATGAAACACATAAGAAGATTATACACTACTCACATTTGGTGTTGGCAGCAAATATAAAACTAGAGAGGTATCACGGAAAACCTACAAATAAAAAGCTATGGAACATTTCTATGGAAGACCATGAGACAATCATCGATGCGTTGGAAAAAAGAGAGGATGGAGATGGTACAATGGAATAAGTAAATATAGGTAAATATAGTTAAATAGATTTATATTGTTGTTTTAAATATGTATTAAATACATGTTTTGATATTTCTTGTGCGTTATTAGTTGAAATTGATTTAATTTATCCTTTTATATCCTCAAGCCATCATCACAAATTCATCAAATACTTTGAAACAAAAACTTGAGAGGCACTTGTAAATACAGGTACAAATTGTGTATATCTAGATAGTTTTATATAAATTAAAATACATGTTTTGATTCAGATATATTGATAAATTGCTTGTATTATTTTTATATCAGGTGGCATGAAGACCTGCTACATTCTCCTCAAGTTTTGGATTTTCTTGAGATGGCATATAACGACATTTTGTATTTACATTATTTTGAGTTGGCATATATGTACATACACAATTACATTATTACACATTTTGTATAGAAATTTGTATACATGTGTATGTACACAATTTTATACTCTACAGTATTAAATTTATCAAAATTATTATTTTATGTATTTTATTTGTTAAATGTCCATGTTTTTCTACTTAGAATTTACTTTAAATTTGATTTATTATATTGTTCAATTTGGTTGCCTTGGGCAACTTCACCAAATTTTGAGAACTTAAGACGTCCCCTTAAGACATTCAAATAGTTAGCATACAACTTCCACCTTAAGTGGACACTACAAATGCAAGAAGTTGTTTAATTTTGTTGAAGTTCTACATGGAGAACTCTACAAATGTATTATCTCTGTAATCCCATTCTTGAGATAATACATTAGGTTTGTGGTCCTTTGGAGGCCAGGTTTTTTCTAAAAGGGTTTTTGCAAGGTGCATATTGTGTTATCTTGTAATTATGCTTTATTCTTCTTTTGTATTATAGATTCTGCATACTATTTAGCATAGTTTCTCTCATTAAGGTTATGTGGAATTAGTATTTGTGGCTTGAAACTCCTAACATTTGGTATCTATAAGTACTAAAATCACATCAAGCCTACATGACAATTTGATGATGATAAATAAGTCCTAATCATAGTCATGTAGGTGTGAATTACACTCCTACCAGTAGTTTCACTCTTGGTGGCATGTCCTGTGTGTTCTTCCCCCTCTTGACCATCTTTTTCAACCCCCAAATTGACCTTCCCTACCTCACATTTTTACCTAGTGCCCCCTTCATTTTTCCTACTTAGTCTCTCCTTTGCAACTAGTTTTCCATCTCTCAGTTTAATGAGATACTATAATATATAGATCGTTCAATGTCAACAAGCAATGTTGGACAAGGACCTTGGTCACTTGAGAGTTAAATGTCCACCCATACTTTCTCGTGTCACTTTCACATGGCACACACTTGATTATCATGCTGAATTATACCATTATCCATAACCTTTATGCCCAAATCATATTTTTGAGGGTCCACCGATGTTAAGAGGAATTTGGTGGAAATATTACATCATATCATGTCCATTGAAAGTCATTAATGGTGGTCCTACGTCATGCAGGGAAGTACTTGGGGTGGGTGGAATCTTTTGAAGAAGTTGTAGAAATTTGACTTGGGACAGGGTATATGAACTTGGCAAACTTTTGCAAAAAATGTTACAAAACTTCAGGTGGGAATTGGATGAAATGAATTGAAGAAAGGAATGATTTCTTCAAGGTAGTTAGGCTTCTACAATTAGGAAGAAATGAGTGTTTCGATGTTATGGGGAAATCATGTAAAACTAGACAATAGGATAGGAAGTGGGATGGGATAAATCATATCCTAAAGTTAATCTAGCTTTCACAAAGTGGAGGGAAGGGAAGATACAAAGGAATATAAATTGTGGGAGAACCATATGGGACCATAGCTAGGAAGTGGAGGGGAGAAATAGATGAGATCCAGGGCCTTTTGTCTAAAAATGTAAAGTATTAAGATCTTATAAGTTCCTACAGACCTAAACTTATTTTAAAATTTGATTCACATCCAAGGTTTGTGTTCATAGGATGAAACATGTCAAGCAGGAGATACCCTTGAGTCCTAATGGACACTAAAGATTGTATTAAAAGGACTAAGGGAAGTTCTCATTTTAGTAGATACACTAAGATTTGAAATTAAAGTTGACAAATCCTAGTGAGCTTGGGCAAGCTTAGGGGAAGGTATAGATTTATATTATTATTATTTTTTATTTTGACAAGTTAAGCTTAGTCCAATTAGATAATGACACCTAGAGTATGATATAGTAAGAACACTTTAGCTTAGTCTAATTAGAGAATGACACCTTGAGTATGATATAGTAAGTATATTTCAATGATTTGACAAGATAATTAAGGTAATATAAATGGTTTCATTTTGTAAAATATTGGAATATCCCATCAATTTTCTTTGCATTAATGAAGTAAATCTATGATGAAATCTTTTGTCTTGTAAATTAAGTTGTTTATTAATCAACTTATCAAATCAAGTGATTTCTCATGATTATTTCTCAAATACATGTATATGAATCTTATTGTGGAGAAGACTGTGAAACAAAATAAGAAGTCAACTAGAACCAAAGTGATGAGAGTTTATTCAACTATAAATAGTTTGTGTAGAAGCATAAATGCAATCTAAGTTACTAGATTGCAAGGACACTCTATGATACCCACATAAGGCCTTGGGATTTAATTTAATATAATATTTCTTCATAGATTAGCTAGAGGACAAAGGAGATGTAGTCACAAATGTTGGTAGGTTAGAGCATCCTACTTACACAGGCTGGATAGAAAATTTGATGTGTTTAACTTTTTAGATATCTTGCTAGATACTTTTAGGCATTGTACCATAAATGTAGACTATATCAATAATGTAGAAAATTAGACTATAATAATGGTGAGAGAAGTAGTTTTCAAATAAATGTTGAATTCACTTGAACCCACTTTGAGGTACAATGTTATAGTTGCAAGGTAATGGTCTCAAGAGTATAATGTAATTGAAGTGTTAAAAGATTGGGCTAGTCCTAATGTGGATTTAAAAAGTTAAGGAATGTGGAGGATTACACAATTGTAAGTTTTCCTAGTGAAATGAAAGAGGCCATGATTATGATGTGCAAACTATTTTGGAACAAAGACTCAATACATTTAAATGCTAGATGGGTGTCATTATTACACATGTGATTTACCAAAGGGGAAGATTTCTACTAACTTCATTCCTAGTTTGTGTCATTTATGCTATAATGAAATTCCCACCTCCACTAATAAATTGTAGGCCTAGTTCCAAAGTTATAGTTCACATGTTTTTTTTATCAACAATTTGGTGAAGAAGTTGTGTCCACTTAAGACATCGTAAATTAGGACCCCTTAAGACATCTTAAATTACATGATCAACAGAAGATGTTCAAGCACCAAGGCACTTGGATAAATATAACTATAACCATGGTAGGATCATTTAATATAACTTAGTTGATCTCTAGATGAGAAGATGTGAGAGATTGATCACTCCTAGTAGGCGAGAGATCCTCATGAACTTATCTCACTTTTTAATGCTTTGTTTTGATTTGCTTACCATTTTATTGCTTAAAATTTGACTAGGACCTAAATATGCATACCGTGAATGAATGGAGGAACTTTATTAGGACCTCATCACTACATAAATTCTTTCAATGCAATTTCTTCATTAAGCGCAAATCTAGATCAACACTCTGACACTTGTAGATTTATATATGACAATTGATTATTTCTATTGATGTCAATCTATATATCTTATTATGGTTGATCTCAAATGTTTACATTTCTTTTCCTTCATGCACATGGTTAGATTAGTGTTTGATTTATGATTAAATTTAGGGATGCTTGTATATACATATGTATGTGATGTTATGCTTTTATAGTTTATGATGTATATGCAATGTATGTATGCATGGATAACATATATATAAATATGGATGCACCTAAACTAACATGATGGTTTTACATGACTATTACTTTGACATGTATATGATTTTGAACTACAACAAGATTGCATTTATTGTGTGACATGTAAAAATATATAGTCCCTGGGAGGTTCAACAATATATATATAAAGTCCAGGTCCATGTTCAAAAAATATATAAAGTCCACATGTTCAACAATATATATATAAAGTCCATGACAAACAGTATATAACAAATAGTCCATGAAATAGTCAAATATATAAAGTCCAGGTCCATGTTCAAAAAAATATATAAAGTCCATGACACAGTATATAACAAATAGTCCATGAAATAGTCAAATATATAAAGTCCAGGTGAACAACAATATATATATATATATAAAGTCCATGACAAACAGTATATAACAAATAGTCCATGAAATAGTCAAATTATACATAGCCCATGTTTGAAATAACCTATCACATACTATCTATATATATATATATATATATATATATATATATATATATATATATATATATATATATATATATATATATATATATATATATATATATATATATATATATATATATATAAAGTCCATGACAAACAGTATATAACAAATAGTCCATGAAATAGTCAAATTATACATAGCCCATGTTTGAAATAACCTATCACATACTATCTCTATCATCAAGAGTCCTCTTCACACCATGCAAACTACTCAGATGACCTGAATCACTCTGCAAAAAAGAAAGATTTATATGAAATTAGATGTAAGATGATTAGTCCAAATGTAATTTAATGACAATTTTTAAATTTATAATTTAAATATCATAAAATTAAATTACCGTGTGAGGCTGAGAGGCATGCTCTTGTGCACCTGGACCTGTGTCTCCATGCTCTGAATCAATCTATTTAATACAAGAGAAAGTTCAAGTTGAAATTAGATATACTTGACGATTTTAAAAATGATTTAATTCAATTTAATTTATAAGAACTATCATATTTAAAAATTATTATACCGTAAGAGGAACTTGTTGTGAATCCTCTATTCCAGGACCTGTCTCTACAGGCTTAGCTCCATGACATGTATCGAGCTAATGTTTATTTTAATTGTTCAATTTAAATATAATCTAAATTTTAAATTATACCATATCAGGTTGCCCATCTCCTCTGTCCTCCTGCTCTGCATGTGTCGTGTGTTGATCATGAAACGTGTCACTAACAAGCTCCTACAATGTCATTTATATTTAAGTTAGCACATTTGTGTACAAATTAGGTTTTAAAACTGTTGGGTGAATATTTTGTCGTTAACTCGCTAACGGCAAAATGGGTATATCAGCCACAGCTATGATGAGACAAAGTCTCTCCTCTCAGCAAGGGGAGGTTCCCTCTAATTACTTAACTTTTGTAAATCAAACACTTATCAAATTTATGTACACTAAAAACTATGTTTGGGGTGGTTCCATCTCATCTCATTCTCTTTTTTCAGAATAGATGTTTATATTTCAAACTCTTGATATAAAACTTATAAATTATCACAATATCACAGAAACACAAAGTTTTCTGTTACCTCACTCACTACTTGTAACCAGAACTTTTTGAAGCAAAATGCAGCCCAAAGTCTTCACTCTTCTTCAATATGATAAAAATAATTCAAATATGACAACTTGCAGCACAAAGTCCCCAAACTGTTGTATTTTCACAAACATGAACATATAACCCACAACCGATTTGATAACACAAAGTTTATCAGAATCAAATTTAGAGCGCTCTTCAATCACTTGAAACAAACTCCACCGTTCAATTATTATCAATTAAGATTATGATAGCAAGACATAAGAACAAAACTATCACAACACAAATAATCCCAAGACAAAGATTGGAATTGAACTTGCTTTCTTGTATTGATGAATATTTGAATATTGATTTTCACAATAAGCACAAAGTCTTGATTTGCTTTTCAATTCGCCAGAGTTTTCTTGCAATAGATAAAAGATAATATTTACAAAAGAGGTCCCCTTTATTTATAGGGAAAGACCTTGAGAAAATCTAGGAAATCTACAACTACTTTGACTTATTCAAAAATAGGAGTCCTTATTGACTTGGGACTTCCTATTTTTTACATGTAATTGCATATCAAAAATGTACATGTAAAAATGTCCAAAACTGTTTTGAAAGTACATATGGAAATCAGAAAATAAACTAAGGGAAAAACCAGCTGCTTCAACTTGTGTCACCACCCTTTCTCACGTGGTCATCATACATAGTGAAGGTTGCCTGCATTTCAATGCTATCTGGTTTGAATGTGTTTTTGAAGATCATCCTGGCCCTCACTATGGCATCCCTTACTGTAGTGATTGACTTGGCATGATTGGTTAACCTGGTTTTCAAATTGTCCAAGGTTAACTGGTTGTCTAATATGCTGTCCACAGAAGTTATTGAAAATACCTTGTCTTCAAATTCCTGCTGAAACATGTCCTCAAATTCCTTAACCATTTCTTCTGCAGAAAGAAATTGGTTATCTTGTGATGCCAATTTACAAGGCAACTCCTCCAGCTTATGCAAAATGTTAACATCATTTTCTTCACTGGTTTCCTTTGCAGCTTCGAGATCCTTGATCAAATTTCTTAGCACATTGCTCCTGTACATTAGAGCTTCCTTTGTCTCTATATATGAATCCCTGTTGGAAATGGCGCCAATGGATATTAAAGTGCTCATTTTCAGCTTCCTCATTTCAACCCACTTATCATGAGTATCCTCTGTATGCTCAATATCATGAGAGATGGCATCAATGAGATTGTTGAGTTCTGCTCTTACTTTCCTCATCTTATCCGTTTTCTCAAATACCTCCTTGAGCAAAGAGATTCCCTGGGCTCGCATCCTGTCCAAGTATTCTTCAAGTACTTTCCCTCAGAGGTGAGTCTTTTCCGCTTTCAGGATGACGGGGTCTTCTACAGACACGGCCTCTGGAGTAACTGCTTCTGAATTCAACGTGATCTTTCTTACCACTGCAGTCAGCTGTTCTGCTTTTGCCTTGTAGTAGTCTTTCATTTCTTTTTCCCTGTCGAATTTCTGGATCAGGATGTCCATGGCTGACTGCATATCATTTTTAGCGCTTTCATGGGTGATTTTGCCCAATTCAACCCTAGAAATAGAATAGTCATTCATGTCAAAATTTTTGACAGTTGCATCCTGTGGGGGTTTTGCTATCTCCAAAACTTTCTGCCCCTTTTCTTCAAGTACCCTGGAAAGGATCTTTGGTTTCTTCGGAGCCTTAGGTTTTGCAGGTGTCAGCTTAGTGAAATCAAAATCATCTGGAGAGATGACTTGCTTTTTCCTCTTTGGCGTGTAAGCTGACAACCAAGGTGGCAGCAGAGAAGTATTCACATTGGAGTCCATTCCTACCACTGGTGTTACTGGGACTGTACTTGTGCTGGTGGTAGAAACAATAGGCGGGGTGTTGGTAAAAACCGCACCTGTTACATTGGCACTTGAAACTTGCTCAGTATTCATCACAAAATGATCAAACATAGAAGTATCTCCTATATCAAATGACGAAGAAGACAAACTAGGAATGGAATCAGAAGAATGGAGAACATTTTCAAAAGTGCCCTGGGGATTATCAAAGATTATCTTAGGAGGAGAGGGGGATTCAGAGGAAGGAATGATAATGGGGGAAGCAGGCACAGGGGGTGCAACAGGTGTATTGTCTTGTGGAGACAAAGCCTCTTTATCTTGTTGCTCTGACCCCTTGTCTTCGACATCCATCTCTTCTGTAGCTAGCTCCTCAGTTGTTGGATCCTCGGCCGCTGGCTCCTCAACTTCCATATCTTTCGCTTCAGGTTCCTTCTCAACAACCTTTGCTTTCTTTGTCACAAATCTAATTTTAGGTTTATGTGTTTTAGAGGATGATGGAGCATCACTCTTATTCTTCGTTCTATTTTCAACCTTCTTACCAGTTTGCTCTTGAACTTCAGTTTCTGAACCAGTGAGGAATTCCTTCAGCGTAATTCCTTTATCTTCCAGCCACTTATTGGTGTTGGCCAATATGGGTTCAAATCTCTTCCTTAGGGAAGTCAGCTCCTTTTGGGACCATTGGATTGGCGGTAGAGGAGTACCAGCTATCTGTTCTGCTTCATACTTGGCATCAACCAATTCGCCATCATCCACAAGGTCCTCTGGAATATCAGCAAGTCCAAGGTATTCAATTTGCTCTAGAGACAGCCTGCTATAGTCCAGTTTCCTGATGTCTTCCTCTGTTCTCAAATCTATCCAGACATCTTCCACCATGGGTTCATGGAACTGTGTTTTCCTCTTGATTTTATCCTTTACACCCCGGTAATCAAACTTTGGTCTCCTCTTGAACTGCTTCATGGTGACCAACTGCATCTCTGTCTCCATAGCTCTTGCCTTTGCGGCAGTCAATACTGAGTATCTGTCGATTTCTACAGGAAATCTGAATCCGGGCTTCTTGAGTTCCATCTGTTTGTTATGCACGACAATCATTTGCCTACACAACTCCATCAAGACCAATCGATCTGAAGGAAACCTTGGAAGCATATAAGGGTAGCCTTGGAAAAAGCCAACCCTCAAGTAGGAGAAAGATGGAAATTGCAAAAACATACAACCAAAACCATTAACCACTGTCCATGCCTCATCTGAGATTCTTCTCTGCTCCAGTTGGGGATTGAAAAGACACAAGAATACAGCAAAGAATGCATCATTCACTCTCCTGAAATGGTGAATTGAGCCTTTCAATGTTAGCTGAGAATAGTACTGGTATACTGGGACTACTCTTCTATCCCCTTCTGACGACAATCCTGGAAAAATCCTCATGGAGGCTGCAATGTATACCAGATAGGAAGTCATGAAGAACTTGGAGGTAGTGGATACCTTCGTCAACTGATCATGCAAAGCATTAATGATTTGCTCTCCCCAGAAAATAACCTGCTTGCCTTGGAGTATGACCTTAATGAAGGGATACATCCATTCCTGAAATTGTGAAGAGGAAGACAAACCTCTTATCCTGCTGAGGAGGGTAATCAAGTCACCAACTTCTTCCACGAAATCACTTCGAGGGAAGCTGCGTGGCCATCTAGACAAACTTGACCTCGCAATCTTCAACCATTTGTTGTTGATTACTTTCTTCGCCTTCTCTGGATTCTTGTCGTATTCCTTTTGAGCTTCGATGAAATCAAGCTTCAACACCTCTGTTGCAGGAGGACACATGAACACCTTGTCAATGAACTCAGGATCCAACCTGATTATTACATTACCACTGGCGTCCACCACAGCTCTGATATCTTTGTTGTAGAAATGGGCGCACTGAAGAACAAATTCTGTATTGTGAGCCGCCACTGGGAAGGAGGATACCAGATGAATATTACTTTCCACTATTTTCCTCATCATAGCACTGGGGTTGCTCGACTTGGTTCTCTCTACAAACTCAGCCATATCAACATGGCCAATCTCTGTATCTCTAATATCCTCAACATTAGAGTGGACTGAGGTGATTGGGAAAACACCTTGATATTTGTACTTCATAGCTTTTGCCTTCTTCGGAGACAAGTCAGTCATTTGGACGAACTTTCACCGTGAAGAAGTTTGACGTCGAAAGGAGCTCCGCAGAAGAAACTGCAACAGAAATCATGATCATGCAATCAGGGAAAATATGGGCAATCTGGGAAAATTGCATGTTGACGATCACGACTATGGGAGTGCGCTTGAAAAAGGGCTATAGTGCGAGCTGGCCAAGGATCAGAGGAGAAGCGGGCTCGGGAAAGTGAAATTGGAAATTTTCCAGTGTTTGGAAAATTTGAGATATTTTTTTGCACGAGCGGCAAAATTCGCCGCCCTTGCATATGAGGGTTTTGGTATTGTGCATCGGCGGCAAATTTTGCCGCCTTTGCAGTTGGAGAGAAACGTGAGATGGTTGGAGCGGCAAAATTTGCCGTCGATGCAGGAAGGTGTGTTGGAGGTTTGTTTGGTAAGAGCGGCAAAATTTACCGTTCATGCAGGAAGAAGGGTTTATCGTTTTTGGTGTTTTGTCGGTAAATTTCACCGACTTTGCTTTGAATGGTAGGGTGAAGTTCAGGCGGCGAACTTTGCCGCTGTTGCATCGTAATGTGAAGCTAGCAGGTTGAGTGTGAAAACCCGAGGAATCCACCGACTGGACACTTGGCTAGGGTCGCGTAGCTTTTTTTTAGGAAGGCTTCGGCGAAATCGACCGATGCTACAACGATGGCATACTGCCATGGTTCGGGGAAGTAGAAAGCTTAAGGGTTTTGAGGGCGAAAAACCTAGGGCAGCCTAGGGTTGACAACACAAAACGAGAACCAAAAACCTAGCAAACAAAAATGAAAACAAACAAAAACAAATAAAAACTAAGAAACAAACGTTGAACGCGAAAAACCTATGCTAAACATTTAAAGAAAAGGTAGAACGAAGAAACTTACCCGTGCTTAGATCCGAACCCTAAGACAGATGGCAGAGATCGATGACGTGGTCGAGCAGTGAATAAGAAGTCTGGAGGATAGCCCGGGAAAATGAAATAATTAAACAACCTTAAAAGGCAATATATAACCCGCGCATAAACGCTGGGCGAGTGGCACGAGTGGCCATTAATGGCACTGCGTGACCAAAATCCCAAGGATCTTGTGCGAGCGGGGTTTCCGGCCGTCGATGCAGGTGTTTGGTCGAAACGTGCAGTGACGACCTAATTCGCCGGCTGGATCAAAAACAAGAGTATGTAGTGGCGGCAAAATTTGCCGCCTCTACATGAAAAAGGGAAAGCTTATGTAGAAGTGGCAAATTTTGCCGCTACTACACATGTTTAAAAAAAAACAAAGCGAATTACACATGAAGGAGCGGCAAAATTTGCCAACTTCGCATGTGTAAGAAAAAAAAGGTATGCAGGAGCGGCAAATTTCGCCGCTCTTGCATATCAAGAGTCAAAAATTTTCCAACTCGAAAACGACTAAAATTAACATCCTAATCAATTAACGACTTGGATTTTTCTCGCAAATATCGAGAAATTAATTTCAAGGAAACATCGCAAACGAGTTTTAAAATGTTAACTGACCTTGCACAAGAACAAGAAAATCTTTTCTCGATTTGCGAGCTTAGAGTGTAGATTCACGAAACGGACAAGTTTCGTGGGGTTGTCTACAAAATGAGCGTAGCTGATTTTGAGAACAACAGCTGGCTCTAACTGGGGAACTTCCTTCAATTGAACTTTGAAACGATTGAGGGGAGTAGAATCTAGTCTCTAAGTGCCTTCATCCATGCCATTGGGCTATAGAGTCAAGCTAAAAAGAAAAAGACACAAAGACTAAACGAAAACACAAAAATAAAACACAAAACTATACAAATGTACAATTTAACTTATCTGAAACCTCAAGGATTGAAGTGCTTCAGATGATGTCCACTGTGGGGCAACAAGAATGGTGTCCCATCTTGATACTCCAGCAAGAAACTGTTTTCACCACAGAACTGATGAATGGTGAATGGACCTCTTCACAAGGAATCAAACTTTCCGTGCATTCCTTTTGGTTCTCTCCTCTTGTCCCACAACAAGACTTGATCTCCAACCTGAAACTCACGAGCCTTTGCCTTCTTGTCGAAGAGTCTCTTTACTTGATTTTGGTGCTCAGCAATACGGTCCACCACAACAGTGCGCTGCTCCTCAAGTTCGGTCAAATACATGATCCTTTTATCAATAGAACTATCAAAAGTTCTATCTTCCAATGCCTTTACCAACTTCAATGCTGGCAATTCCAAGGTGATTGGTATCTCCGCATTCAGACCATATAGAAGCTGAAATGGCGACATGCCTATTGCTCTTTTGGGTGTAATTCTATCTGCCCATAAAGCATCAAACAATGCCTTATGCCAAGTTCTCTGATTCTCGTCAACCAGCTTCCTGATGATAGTGACCAGATTCTTATTGCTTGATTCTGCTTGACCATTCCCCTGCGGATAATAGTCTGAAGAATGGGAAAGAGTGATCCCATGCTCGTAGCAAAACTCAGTGATCTCATAAGAGGAAAAACAAGTAGCATTGTTTGCTACAATCTTGTTTGGGATTCCAAACCTGGAAATAATGTTTTCTTTAAGAAAACTGCATACCACCTCTGAAGTGGCGTGTTTGACTGGAATAGCTTCCACCCATTTGGTAAAATAGTCTGTTGCTGTGAGGACATAGTTGTGTCTGGCACTTGATGATGGATTCACTGCGCCAATGAAGTCAATACCCCATTGCTGAAAAGGCTCCTCAATCACCACTGGTTTGAGAGGTAAGGCTGCCAATTTTGGTTTCCCAACAAACTGCTGGCATAACTCACACCTGCGTACCCAATTGTATGCATCTTGGAATAGTGTGGGCCAATAGTATCGAGCTCGCAAAATCTTGTGAGCCGTTACAAGTGCTGAAAAATGTCCACCACAAGCCAAATTGTGGAAAGACTCCAAAAGTTTACCTTGTTGCGCTTTATCCACGCAACGTAAAAATACACCGTCAAGACTTCTCTTGTACAAACCATTGTCCCAAAGGACGTAGTTAGCAGCTTTTAACTTGACAGTTCTCCTTTCCTTATAAGACAACTGAGAAGGGCACTCACCATAGGTAAGGAAATGAGCGATATTGGAATACCACTCGTCAGTTGTAGTAACAAAAAGAACAGTTGGCGTGTCCACAACTTCTTCTTCTTCGTCCCCTGTCTCTTTTGGAACGTTGTCTGCGATCAATTGACACAAACCTTTACCCCGCACAAGCTTGGTAGGCTTGATATCTAGATCGAATTCTTGAATCTTAGCGATCCAGTTACCTCTCTTCGTTCTGAACTCTTGTTGAGTTAGGATGGATTTGACTGTTGTATCAGGCACCATGACAACAGTGTGTGAATTTAGAATATAGAACCTGAAATGCTTAACCGCTTTGACTACGGCGTAGGCATGCTTCTCCATATTCGAATACTTCAATTCATGAGCTTTGAGAGGACAACTCATAAATGATATGGGGGATTCAACGCCTTCCTCATTCTGCTGAACCAGAATAGCTGAAAGTGTGTGTTCTGAAGCGTAACTATAGACTAGGAAATCCTTAGTGTAGTCAGGACAGACAAGAACCGGAGCATGAGCAATAGCTCTCTTGATATCCTCGAATGCTTCCTTACCTTCCGCAGTCCAACGGAAAGTGGCTTTACCCTTCATCATATTAACAATGTGACGGGTTTTTTCTGCAAACTCAGGAATGAACCTTCGCAGAAAATTCACCTTTCCAAAGAAAGAATGAATAGCAGTCTTACTTGCTGGCAGAGTGAGACTTTGAATAGATTTGACCCTCTCCGGGTCGATCTTAGTACCTTCTCGGGATACAATGTGTCCAAGAAGCTTGCCTTCTGTTACCCCAAAAACTGACTTCTTAGGATTGAGTGAAATACCATTTTGCCGACAGCGCTCCAGCACTTGTCGCAAATGATGTGCATGATCATGACAGTTTTTGGAGAACATAGTCAAGTCATCGAGATACACCACGATGAACTTACCCATTTCATCTCTGAAAGCAAGATCCATCACTCTCTGAAATGTCGCGCCAGCGTTGATCAGACCAAAAGGCATTCTGCGATATGCAAATGTGCCCCGCGGTGTGGTGAAGGCGGTCTTGAACTGATCAGCTTCATTTACCTCCACTTGATTGTACCCTGAAAAACCATCTAACATAGATAGCATTTCTGAACCTGTTACTGTTTGCAATACTTGGTCCATGATGGGCAAAGGGTAGTTATCCTTCAAAGAAGACTGGTTGAGATTTCTGAAATCAACACAGATACGGATTTCTCCGTTCTTCTTCCTTACAGGTACTATGTTTGAAATCCATGTGGAATGATGAATTGGAAAGATAATCCTCGCATTCAGCATCTTCTGAATTTCAGAAAGAATCGTGCCTGATATCTTTGGATTGTATTGCCTCTGCTTCTGTTTGTAAGGCAACGATCCAGCTTTGAGGGGAATTTCGTGTCGAACCTCCTTAGGCCTGAAAGACTTCAGATCATCATAGGAGTAAGCCAAAACATCAATGTAATGGCGGAGGAGGGTAATGAATTTGAATCTTTCATCAGTAGTGCAGCATTTTCTGATGTTGACCATCTTAGGATCTGTTTCTGTACCCAAATTGACCTGTTCAAATTCCATGGAGGAATTCGAATCCTGCTGTTGTTGCCGCTGCTTGATATACCTGTCGTGTTTATCAAAGAGCCTCTCAAGGGAAACCAATCCTTTTGGGATTTTATTTCCTTTCAACTGTAGAAATTCTTCGCCAGTCTGCGAATCTACCTCAGAAACATATTCACGAGGTGGTGATTCACTTCCTTCAAAGTAAAGCTCATCAAAGCTATCCATCTTTTCCAGGAAAGCAATGATCTGATTGTCACCATTGAACACCTGCCAATGGTCAGCGTTATCAGGTACACTTGGTCGGAAGACCAGTTCAATAGTGTACTTATTTCCTTTGAAATCTTTGTGAGGCACCATGAGAGTGGCGAAAACAGCCAATGAATCTGCACGGTCATTGAATTCTCTAGGCACTGCTGAAATATTGAAAGCATCAAAATCTTCAATGCAATCCCATACGCGATTGCGATAGTGTCTCAACCTTTCATTTTTTGTTTGGTACAAATTTCTTACTTGACATACCACCAATTCGGCGTCCCCTTGAGCATGAAGGATCTTAACACCTCTGGCACGTGCTGCTTCCAATCCCAGCAACAAGGACTCGTATTTGGCGGTGTTATTGGTATTGTCAAATTGTAGCTTGTATGAAAAAGGCAAAATATCACCTTGTGGCGATATCAAAACCACTCTGGCTCCAGAACCGGTAGAAGAACAGCTGCCATCAAATTCTAAAATCCAGACTCCATCAGAATTTGATTTCTTGGACTTCCTCTGTTCAGAAGACTCCTCTTCATCGGTGAGGGAAGAATCTGGAATTGCTATATCTTTACCTGAACTTTCGTCTGAAAACTCCTCTGAGTCTCCATCTGACATATCAGAGCTATCACCCGATGTAGCCTCATCTGATGAATCGGAACAATCTTCAGTAGATAGAAAATAGTTACCCATTCCCGAGGATTCAAACAAAATTTGAGCTTTGGGGTTTGATGTTTGAGTAACAATATATTTTGCTTCCTTCTCAGGAAGCAATTTCTGCATGACACCTTTAACGGGTATCCTAGCTTCAGACAAATCCATGTTCAATTCACCACCCACATCTTTGCAGAAATTACGTCCAAGGAGAATGCCGTATGAAGCTGGAACATCAGCTACCAAGACTGTCATCTTGATTCTCTTATCCGGAAAAGCCACAAATGCAAATTGGGCATCTTTGATTTGACCCAAAAGTGGAACTTGCTTATTCTCCATAGAGAAACACCTTCCAAAAGTTTTGGTTAAGGTGAGGCCAAGGGCATTTGCTACCTTAGCAGGCATTACATTGTCTGAGGCTCCAGAATCTATTACGCAATTGCTCAATTTATGGCCATTTACTAATAGGGAAACATAGAAGGGTTCGATTTTTCCAGAAACCTCAGGGGGAGTAGTAACAAGATTGTTTTGGGTAGGTTTACTTTTAGAGGAGTCATGAGTAGCTTTGGGAAACTCTTGTCCTACAGGGATGGTCTTATTTTTGACATATTTGGCTAATCTATCAAACTGTTCAGGATTAGCCTATAAATATTCAACTTCAGACATTTGTATCTTAGTTCTCCTAGCATGGTCTATTATGTCGAACTGCTGAAAAGAATTAGATATGGAGGAAGAAAAACCATCATTTTGATTTTTGGTTGAAACAGCACTAGTCTGAGGATTAGAAGTGGAAGGTGCAAATTCATTAGAAACACTTACCTGTTTATTAACCACTGGATCTTTTGACTGGAAAGGTAGTGGAGTCCCCCGTTTAGTGATCGAAATCGCCGGCTGAGATTCTTCTCTCACCTTCCCTTTATCAGCTTGAGGAGCTGACTGATTTTGAGACCTAGTGAAAACAGCATATGCTCCTTCACTCACTTCTCCCTTTTCAGCTTCGTCCTGGTAGTTCAGAAAGCTGATGGTAGAGTCGCCAGCTAACTCTTCTTCTCCTTCTGTGAAGAGATTAGCACCGTTTTCATATTCCAACTCAGGTTGGAAAGAGAGTTAATTCTCGGCTTCATAGTAGCCAACAGCAGAGTTGACCGGCGCTGCCTCAATAGCAAGCTTCCCCTGAGTAGGAGGAAGACGGTTTTGCTGTCCTTGATTCCTAGCAGCAGCGCCTTGATATGAATTGTTTGGGAATGTCCTCCTGGGTATATCTCGGTAAGAAGGAGACGCAGATACACCTTGGGACATTTGTCTCTTGAGAGCCAGCAATTCATTTGCTAGCTTTTGCACCATGGGATCCGTGGTGCTTGTGGAATGGTTTTCAGTAGAAGAGGAGCTTTTGTTTCTATTAGCATCCCTTCTTATCTTACCCGCCAGGATAAGATCATCTTCTACTTCTGTTGCCAGAATCTGAGCTGCAGCAAGATCAGTAGGAGCAGCCCGCCTCAATAGGAAACTTACCTCCGGAAGCTGTGTATTAATAAAGAAACATTTGAGATTCTCCACTGTGGGCTCAGCGGTAGCGGGAATCCTATTCCTCAATTTGTTGAACTTAGCGATGAAATCTCGCATTGGTTCCTGAGGTTCCTTTTTCATCTGTGTCAGCTGTGCTAACAACGCATGAGCATCTTCCGTAGGTTTGAACCTGGCCTCGAACTTAGTTTTGAGAGTAGCCCAGTTTGTTATGGTTTGGGCTTGGAGGTGGTAGAACCAGTCTGCAGCAGCGCCTTGTAGTGTTTCTACAAAGAGTCGTACAGCCACGTCTTCATGCTCGACACCTATTACACCGCAGGCTATACAGAAAGCCGCAATGTGCTCATCAGGATGAACTTTTCCGTCACCATAGAATTTGGGGAAATTCTTTCTTGAACTACGAGGTAGTTCATGTAATGGTGGGGTCAAGTTTAGAGGACCAAAGGTATTACCCCAAGGGCCTTGGGCTGCCATGATACGCCGGTTGAAAGGTGGTATAGCAAACCTTGGTGGTGTATGAATAGCCAAAACTCTATTAGTACTGGCAATAGAAACTTCACCTGGTATTGGAGACCTGGTGTTTGTAGGGGGAAAACTCCTGGTGCGTTGAAGACGAGGTCGTGGAGTTAAGAATCCAAAATTATTCTGCCGCATTAATTCAAATGCAGGATCAATAATACCCTGAGCCCTCTTACTTCTGGTGTACCGGGAATCTGCCAGACTGTATTATACTAACCACAATATTTGCAAGAAAAATGGAAAAGAACTGAAAAATGCTTCAACTCGAAGCGTGAGGCTTCAAGTTGCGTGTTCCTTCCCCAGTAGAGTCGCCAAAAAACTGTTGGGTGAATATTTTGTCGTTAACTCGCTAACGGCAAAATGGGTATATCAGCCATAGCTATGATGAGACAAAGTCTCTCCTCTCAGCAAGGGGAGGTTCCCTCTAATTACTCAACTTTTGTAAATCAAACACTTATCAAATTTATGTACACTAAAAACTATGTTTGGGGTGGTTCCATCTCATCTCATTCTCTTTTTTCAGAATAGATGTTTATATTTCAAACTCTTGATATAAAACTTATAAATTATCACAATATCACAGAAACACAAAGTTTTCTGTTACCTCACTCACTACTTGTAACCAGAACTTTTTGAAGCAAAATGCAGCCCAAAGTCTTCACTCTTCTTCAATATGATAAAAATAATTCAAATATGACAACTTGCAGCACAAAGTCCCCAAACTGTTGTATTTTCACAAACATGAACATATAACCCACAACCGATTTGATAACACAAAGTTTATCAGAATCAAATTTAGAGCGCTCTTCAATCACTTGAAACAAACTCCACCGTTCAATTATTATCAATTAAGATTATGATAGCAAGACATAAGAACAAAACTATCACAACACAAATAATCCCAAGACAAAGATTGGAATTGAACTTGCTTTCTTGTATTGATGAATATTTGAATATTGATTTTCACAATAAGCACAAAGTCTTGATTTGCTTTTCAATTCGCCAGAGTTTTCTTGCAATAGATAAAAGATAATATTTACAAAAGAGGTCCCCTTTATTTATAGGGAAAGACCTTGAGAAAATCTAGGAAATCTACAACTACTTTGACTTATTCAAAAATAGGAGTCCTTATTGACTTGGGACTTCCTATTTTTTACATGTAATTGCATATCAAAAATGTACATGTAAAAATGTCCAAAACTGTTTTGAAAGTACATATGGAAATCAGAAAATAAACTAAGGGAAAAACCAGCTGCTTCAACTTGTGTCACCACCCTTTCTCACGTGGTCATCATACATAGTGAAGGTCACCTGCATTTCAATGCTATCTGGTTTGAATGTGTTTTTGAAGATCATCCTGGCCCTCACTATGGCATCCCTTACTGTAGTGATTGACTTGGCATGATTGGTTAACCTGGTTTTCAAATTGTCCAAGGTTAACTGGTTGTCTAATATGCTGTCCACAGAAGTTATTGAAAATACCTTGTCTTCAAATTCCTGTTGAAACATGTCCTCAAATTCCTTAATCATTTCTTCTGCAGAAAGAAACTGGTTATCCTGTGATGCCAATTTACAAGGCAACTCCTCCAGCTTATGCAAAATGTTAACATCATTTTCTTCACTGGTTTCCTTTGCAGCTTCGAGATCCTTGATCAAATTTCTTAGCACATTGCTCCTGTACATTAGAGCTTCCTTTGTCTCTATATATGAATCCCTGTTGGAAATGGTGCCAATGGATATTAAAGTGCTCATTTTTAGCTTCCTCATTTCAACCCACTTATCATGAGTATCCTCTGTATGCTCAATATCATGAGAGATGGCATCAATGAGATCATTGAGTTCTGCTCTTACTTTCCTCATCTTATCTGTTTTCTCAAATGCCTCCTTGAGCAAAGAGATTCCCTGGGCTCGCATCCTGTCCAAGTATTCTTCAAGTACTTTCCCTCAGAGGTGAGTCTTTTCCGCTTTCAGGATGACGGGGTCTTCTACAGACACGACCTCTGGAGTAACTGCTTCTGAATTCAACATGATCTTTCTTACCACTGCAGTCAGCTGTTCTGCTTTTGCCTTGTAGTAGTCTTTCATTTCTTTTTCCCTGTCGAATTTCTGGATCAGGATGTCCATGGCTGACTGCATATCATTTTTAGCGCTTTCATGGGTGATTTTGCCCAATTCAACCCTAGAAATAGAATAGTCATTCATGTCAAAATTTTTGACAGTTGCATCCTGTGGGGGTTTTGCTATCTCCAAAACTTTCTGCCCCTTTTCTTCAAGTACCCTTGAAAGGATCTTTGGTTTCTTCGGAGCCTTAGGTTTTGCAGGTGTCAGCTTAGTGAAATCAAAATCATCTGGAGAGATGACTTGCTTTTTCCTCTTTGGCGTGTAAGCTGACAACCAAGGTGGCAGCAGAGAAGTATTCACATTGGAGTCCATTCCTACCACTGGTGTTACTGGGACTGTACTTGTGCTGGTGGTAGAAACAATAGGCGGGGTGTTGGTAAAAACTGCACCTATTACATTGGCACTTGAAACTTGCTCAGTATTCATCACAAAATGATCAAACATAGAAGTATCTCCTATATCAAATGACGAAGAAGACAAACTAGGAATGTTATCAGAAGAATGGAGAACATTTTCAAAAGTGCCCTGGGGATTATCAAAGATTATCTTAGGAGGAGAGGGGGATTCGGAGGAAGGAATGATAATGGGGGAAGCAGGCACAGGGGGTGCAACAGGTGTATTGTCTTGTGGAGACAAAACCTCTTTATCTTGTTGCTCTGACCCCTTGTCTTCGACATCCATCTCTTCTGTAGCTGGCTCCTCAGTTGTTGGATCCTCGGCCGCTGGCTCCTCAACTTCCATATCTTTCGCTTCAGGTTCCTTCTCAACAACCTTTGCTTTCTTTGTCACAAATCTGACTTTAGGTTTATGTGTTTTAGAGGATGATGGAGCATCACTCTTATTCTTCGTTCTATTTTCAACCTTCTTACCAGTTTGCTCTTGAACTTCAGTTTCTGAACCAGTGAGGAATTCCTTCAGCGTAATTCCTTTATCTTCCAGCCACTTATTGGTGTTGGCCAATATGGGTTCAAATCTCTTCCTTAGGGAAGTCAGCTCCTTTTGGGACCATTGGATTGGCGGTAGAGGAGTACCAACTATCTGTTCTGCTTCATACTTGGCATCAACCAATTCGCCATCATCCACAAGGTCCTCTGGAATATCAGCAAGTCCAAGGTATTCAATTTGCTCTAGAGACAGCTTGCTATAGTCCAGTTTCCTGATGTCTTCCTCTGTTCTCAAATCTATCCAGACATCTTCCACCATGGGTTCATGGAACTGTGTTTTCCTCTTGATTTTATCCTTTACACCCTGGTAATCAAACTTTGGTCTCCTCTTGAACTGCTTCATGGTGACCAACTACATCTCTGTCTCCATAGCTCTTGCCTTTGCGGCAGTCAATACTGAGTATCTGTCGATTTCTACAGGAAATCTGAATCCGGGCTTCTTGAGTTCCATCTGTTTGTTATGCACGACAATCATTTGCCTACACAACTCCATCAAGACCAATCGATCTGAAGGAAACCTTGGAAGCATATAAGGGTAGCCTTGGAAAAAGCCAACCCTCAAGTAGGAGAAAGATGGAAATTGCAAAAACATACAACCAAAACCATTAACCACTGTCCATGCCTCATCTGAGATTCTTCTCTGCTCCAGTTGGGGATTGAAAAGACACAAGAATACAGCAAAGAATGCATCATTCACTCTCTTGAAATGGTGAATTGAGCCTTTCAATGTTAGCTGAGAATAGTACTGGTATACTAGGACTACTCTTCTATCCCCTTCTGATGACAATCCTGGAAAAATCCTCATGGAGGCTGCAATGTATACCAGATAGGAAGTCATGAAGAACTTGGAGGTAGTGGATACCTTCGTCAACTGATCATGCAAAGCGTTACTGATTTGCTCTCCCTAGAAAATAACCTGCTTGCCTTAGAGTATGACCTTAATGAAGGGATACATCCATTCCTGAAATTGTGAAGAGGAAGACAAACCTCTTATCCTGCTGAGGAGGGTAATCAAGTCACCAACTTCTTCCACGAAATCACTTCGAGGGAAGCTGCGTGGCCATCTAGACAAACTTGACCTCGCAATCTTCAACCATTTGTTGTTGATTACTTTCTTCGCCTTCTCTGGATTCTTGTCGTATTCCTTTTGAGCTTCGATGAAATCAAGCTTCAACACCTCTGTTGCAGGAGGACACATGAACACCTTGTCAATGAACTCAGGATCCAACCTGATTATTACATTACCACTGGCATCCACCACAGCTCTGATATCTTTGTTGTAGAAATGGGCGCACTGAAGAACAAATTCTGTATTGTGAGCCGCCACTGGGAAGGAGGATACCAGATGAATATTACTTTCCACTATTTTCCTCATCATAGCACTGGGGTTGCTCGACTTGGTTCTCTCTACAAACTCAGCCATATCAACATGGCCAATCTCTGTATCTCTAATATCCTCAACATTAGAGTGGACTGAGGTGATTGGGAAAACACCTTGATATTTGTACTTCATAGCTTTTGCCTTCTTCGGAGACAAGTCAGTCATTTGGACGAACTTTCACCGTGAAGAAGTTTGACGTCGAAAGGAGCTCCGCAGAAGAAACTGCAACAGAAATCATGATCATGCAATCAGGGAAAATATGGGCAATCTGGGAAAATTGCATGTTGACGATCATGACTATGGGAGTGCGCTTGAAAAAGGGCTATAGTGCGAGCTGGCCAAGGATCAGAGGAGAAGCGGGCTCGGGAAAGTGAAATTGGAAATTTTCCAGTGTTTGGAAAATTTGAGATATTTTTTTGCACGAGCGGCAAAATTCGCCGCCCTTGCATATGAGGGTTTTGGTATTGTGCATCGGCGGCGAATTTTGCCACCTTTGCAGTTGGAGAGAAACGTGAGATGGTTGGAGCGGCAAAATTTGCCGTCGATGCAGGAAGGTGTGTTGGAGGTTTGTTTGGTAAGAGCGGCAAAATTTACCGTTCATGCAGGAAGAAGGGTTTATCGTTTTTGGTGTTTTGTCGGTAAATTTCGCCGACTTTGCTTTGAATGGTAGGGTGAAGTCCGGGCGGCGAACTTTGCCGCTGTTGCATCGTAATGTGAAGCTAGCAGGTTGAGTGCGAAAACCCGAGGAATCCACCGACTGGACACTTGGCTAGGGTCGCGTAGCTTTTTTTTAGGAAGGCTTCAGCGAAATCGACCGATGCTACAATGATGGCATACTGCCATGGTTCGGGGAAGTAGAAAGCTTAAGGGTTTTGAGGGCGAAAAACCTAGGGCAGCCTAGGGTTGACAACACAAAACGAGAACCAAAAACCTAGCAAACAAAAATGAAAACAAACAAAAACAAATAAAAACTAAGAAACAAACGTTGAACGCGAAAAACCTATGCTAAACATTTAAAGAAAAGGTAGAACGAAGAAACTTACCCGTGCTTAGATCCGAACCCTAAGACAGATGGCAAAGATCGATGACGCGGTCGAGCAGTGAATAAGAAGTCTGGAGGATAGCCCGGGAAAATGAAATAATTAAACAACCTTAAAAGGCAATATATAACCCGCGCATAAACGCTGGGTGAGTGGCACGAGTGGCCATTAATGGCACTGCGTGACCAAAATCCTGAGGATCTTGTGCGAGCGGGGTTTCCGGCCGTCGATGCAGGTGTTTGGTCGAAACGTGCAGTGACGACCTAATTCGCCAGCTGGATCAAAAACAAGAGTATGTAGTGGCGGCAAAATTTGCCGCCTCTACATGAAAAAGGGAAAGCTTATGTAGAAGCGGCAAATTTTGCCGCTACTACACATGTTTAAAAAAAAACAAAGCGAATTACACATGAAGGAGCGGCAAAATTTGCCGACTTCGCATGTGTAAGAAAAAAAAGGTATGCAGGAGCGGCGAATTTTGCCGCTCTTGCATATCAAGAGTCAAAAATTTTCCAACTCAAAAACGACTAAAATTAACATCCTAATCAATTAACGACTTGGATTTTTCTCGCAAATATCGAGAAATTAATTTCAAGGAAACATCGCAAACGAGTTTTAAAATGTCGACTGACCTTGCACGAGAACAAGAAAATCTTTTCTCGATTTGCGAGCTTAGAGTGTAGATTCACGAAACGGACAAGTTTCGTGGGGTTGTCTACAAAATGAGCGTAGCTGATTTTGAGAACAACAAAAACATATATATAATTGACTTACAGTGTACATGTTATTAAATACATTTTTCAACAACCTGAAATGCAGTCGACTCCTGATATAAACTTGGATTATCCAAGTGTGGTACAATGCCCATCCTCATAGTTGTGTCAACCTGCATAGACATATTTATAAAATATTAAATATGTATGTGCACATTTTTAGATACACTGATATCAAAATAGAATTTAAATTTAAGTATATATACAGTTTTTTAAAACAATATACATACTGTAAGAGTGTCAAGTGAGATGCCCAATGATGGAGGAGTGCTCGAGACACCTTGAGATGGAGGATTCAATGTGGAAGAACCCTGAACCAGTTCATAAATAAATTCATAAATATTTAATTGTACACACATTCAAGACTAAATTTTACAAATTTACAAATCATTGATTTAATGTACCCCAAATGGGTGCCCGAGATGAACAGGTGTCGATGAAAAATTAATTCGATCAATTGTGACCCCTGTTGCCATCATCTACACCAAACAAACCAAACAATTCGATTGTTAAAATATTACAATTTAATTGATCATCTATATGTTGATTAAAAACACGTGGTTAAAAAATTGTTTTAAATTCAACATGTGTACATAACCTATATATACCTGTGTCGAATGATCAGTGGGATGATCCTCAGCAAATAGATAATTAACAAATGATTCAGTGCCCACATTATCAGATGATGCATGTGTAGCTGAAGTGGGTGCAACTGCCTGATCAGGTCCATAACACAACTGATTGCAACTCATACATGTATGAGGCATCGACACATGTGGAGTGGCACTAGGACCACTTCCATCATCAACTCCTCCATGCTCTCTAACTCGAGCTACCATCATAGAAGTCTGCTCATGTAGGCTACCTGAGAGTGAACTCAATGTGCCTAGTGTGGATACCACTGCACGATGCTCAAAGGGCGAAGGAACGGTAGCAACAGGAGGGTCAATAAGAAGTTGAACAGGCACCGATCATTGGGGATCAACCTGTGCCCCCAACCTTTGTTGTGGCATGCCACCACCAACACCCTGGAATGATCGAAAATTAAAGTAGTTGGGTTTTTTATTCATAACAAACTCTACATATAATTTTCTCAAAAAATATAAAGGAACCTCACAATTAGCATGAGGTGGATAATCAAACACCATCCACCATCTATCCCAAAAATTGGCAGACATTCCTTCATGCCTACACCATCTGATTGATAATCTTTTCTTATTTGCAAGAATAGGTTCATTTGTAATGGGATGTCTAAAATATTGTGCTAAATGAGCTTTTTTGATTTTAAGATCCAAATAGTCTTATAGGAGAGGCCATCATCATAAAATTGGCGCCTCTCCTCTCTCCATTTCCGGAATCCATCAAAAAATTTAATACTTTTTAAAAACGGGATCCCGTTTTATAAAATGGGATCCCGTTATATATAATGCAATCCCGTTATATAAAATGGGATCCCGTTTATAATGGGATCCCGTGTTTTGAAACGGGATCCTGTTTTTGGCTTCTAGGTTCAGGATCCCGGGAAAAAACAGGATCACGTTTTTGGTTCTAGGCTCGGGATCCCGAAGCAAAATGGGATCGCGTTTTCTATAAACGGGATCCCGTTTTTGGTTCCCCGATTTCGGATTTTTTTCTAACTCCGAAACTTCCACCTTAAGTGGACACAACTTCTTGCATTTACCCTGCTTGTGAATGTTGTCTTTAATATCACTTGTTTCCATTAATCTAATCATACAAAGGATTTTGACTTAGAAGAATGACGAATTGAACTTTAGGCGCACATTCTATCAAATAAATCCTATACATCATAGATTAATTTCACATGACAAATCATATTCAAAGATTGAACTTAGGACAACATTAATCATTTTTCAATAAAATTTCAAACTTTAAGATATTCATTAGACCAAAACATTTACTTTTCTTTTGGTTACAAGTCAGTTCAACACAACATTGATATTATTCTCCTATCATCACTTTAACAGCTAAACCTTTCTTTCATCTGATTTAATTAATTAAAATATTCAATTTAATTTGATTATCTATCTCACCTCTAATTTATTTTCTAAATTAACTATGTGTTAATTGATAGTATTCATTTAATTTGCCTAGATTATCTTAGTAGTTCGATTTATTATTCTCTGCATGTTGTTTGGCTTTTCCAAGGGAGAGGCCAAACAACATGGAAAGCAAAGCATACAAGGCTACCGGCCTTGGTCTCTCGCTTGTTACAGGCAATGGTTAAAACAATCACAGAGGGACGTCGAAAAATTAACTTTTCTATATACTTTTCTTCGTTTTTCCGTGTATCTGTATGATAAATTTCCGACAATATCTATTATGTCACAAAATAATCATTTTGAAGACAGTAAAGAGTATTTTCTAACCGTTCCATTGGAACGTCCGAATCTTACATTTTTTCTTTTTTTCTTTTGTTATTTTGGGTTTGGCAGGTTCTATTTGATTTTTAAGATTAGCAACGAAGTCAGAAGGCTGCACACAACAATTTTTGAACGCCACTGAAATTGGGCAGAAAAGAGTTTTTTTAAGACAGATTATATATAGGAGACAATCTGATGCCAGGTAACAAGCATCAATTGCATACAATTATTGTTGTTTTAGTTATAGGCGAGATTTGACATGATGAGGAGTGGATTTCCTCAGAGTTTCAGCTCATTTCTCCCGAGCAGATTTCTCCCACAATATTCTTGTTAGTGTCTAATGAAAATTGTTGATAAATGTTAGAATTAATGGGAGAAGATAGAGTATTAGAATTAAGCACTATTTGGGTTGGATTACAACCATTTTGATATTTAATTTTAATCAAATAAGATTTTCCAGTGTTTTCATAGATAGCAACAACTATTCATGTAATTGTTTGCATAATGTCAATAACTATTCATAGATTTTCCAGTGTTGTCTTTTGGCTATTTGATGAAGACACATTTCTCTTTTACAGCTCACCACCATAGGCAACATCGAGGATTTGTAAACTTGGAATTCTGTGGAGCGATATATGCGAATCTTCTGCCACTGGGATATCCAACCTCCTACGCAATCATAAAAGAGCATTCACTTGGTCTTCCTGCAAAATAAAATTCGTTACGAAGAACTTTTTAAATATTTTAAATATTTTGCGTCTTAATTGCTTCTGCGAAGAGATAATCTTGCAGTTTGAATTGATTTTGTATTAATTGGAGGAATCAAGGTTTCTGTCTCTTCAACGGCTGCCTGCACTGACACTGCAAATATTGCTATATACTCTTCCATATTCTCCCATTAATTCTCTCCATTAAAAAACGATATTATATGCGTTCTCTATTTTTAGTTTATGTGTATTCTCTTTAAACACTCTAAATTACATCTAACCTTCCATTTCAATAATGCCCATCGAAACCCTAAAAAAGGTTTGATTTTCCTGAAGTCTTCATTTTTTATTTATTTACTCGAGATACCTTGGAGAATATTCCAGAGAGCTTGGGGTGCATGTGTAGTGTCCCGTAGGCCTGAGAGAAAATTTATATCTCGCTGGTATCGGAAACTTTACCCTTAGCGGATTCCTAACTCTACTCTGCCGCTTCTTTGATTTTCTGCCCGGCGCCAAAAATTTGTTTGAACAGTGAAATAACAAATAAAAATATAACAAATATCTTTTACTTGAAACTTTTTGCAAACCCTAGAGAAGTATATTACTAAGAATTTATGTATTAAAGAGAACTATATATAAGTAGCTAACTACGTATATGAGCTATATATTATAGAGAGATAAATATTAATAACATAGAAATTATTAGCGTGTAGATAATATATACTAGTATAGCTATATTTAAAAAATATATCTAAAGTAGAGGCCTCTTTTAATAAATTTAATTTAAAGTATAATTGTATTATTGTATACTTTAATAATTTTAAATCATAATTATGTACTATAATTTTAGTAAACATTATAATAATGTATTTATATTATTATTTTATTATAAATGTTTATTATTTTATGCCAAATACTTTCATGTTTTAAGTCAGAATAATTAATTTAAATTATAATAATTATTTTATATTTTAAATCATTACCTTAACCCTAAATATAACCTTCACCCTAAATTTAGTTCTAACCCTAACCCTACTTGCATCATAATTCTAATTTTAATTTTACCCTAACCCTGACACTAACCCTAATGCCAATAGTAACACTAATTCTATATTTCAAATCCTAACAATGATAGTAATCCAAATTCTAACAAAGATCATAATTCTAATCGTAACTATTATACTAAGCTTAACACCCATCCTTATTTTAATCATAATTCTAACTTTAATACCAACCCTAATTCTAACCCTAATTCTAATCCCAACTTTAATTCTAAATGTAACCCTAACCGTAATTGTAACTCTAACCTTACCCCAAATTCAAACCCTAATGCTAACCTTGATTCTAAGCCCAATCCTAACTCTAAAAGTAACCCTAACCCTAATTTTAATCATAATTCTAATTCTAACTCTAATCTTAATTTTAATCATAATTATAATCAAAGCAATTAGGATTTGAATTATTTGTAACCCTAATTCAAACCCTACTTTAAACCCTAATTCTAAACCTAATTGTAACCATAACACGAATTGTAAACCTAACCCTAATTTTAACTGTAAACCTAAACATAATTCTAACCATGATTCTAACCCTAAATATAATTCTAATCGCTATAATTTTAACCCTAGCCTTAATTTTAATTTTAATGGTAAACCTAATCCTTATTATATCCCTAACCCTAATTTTAATCCTTATTGAAATTATAACTGAAACCCTAACCCTAACTTTAAGCTTAACACCAACCCTAATTTTAATCCTACTTCTAATCATAACCTTGATTGTAATCTGACTATAACCCTAATTTTACATCTAACAATAATCCTAATTCTAATAATTCCTTAACCCTAAATATAACCTTCACCCTAAATCTAATTCTAACCCTAACCCAATTGTAACACTAATTTTAATCCCAACCATAATTATAACCCTAACCCTAACCCTAATTCTTACCCTAGATTAATTCTAATTTTAATTGGAAGTCTAATTCTAACCCTAACCCTAAGTATAATTATTATCCTTATCCTTATTATATTTGAAACGTTGATCCTAACCCTATAATAGTAATCCTAATTCTAAATGTAGTCCTAATTGTAATAACCAATGCTAATCATAATTCAAATCCTAACAAAGATTGTAATTCTAATCCTAATTGTAATACTAAGCTTAACACCCATCCTTATTTTAATCCTAATTCTAACTTTAATACTAATCCTAATTCTAACCTTAATTCTGTTCTAGCTTTAATACCAACCCTAATTGTAACTCTAATTCTAATCCCAAATTTAATGCTAAACATAACCCTAACCATATTTGTAACTCTAACCTTACCCCAAATTCAAACCCTAATGCTAACCCTGATTCTAAGCCCAATCCTAACTCTAAAAGTAACCCTAACCCTAAGTTTAATCATAATTCTAATTCTAACTCTAATCTTAATTTTAATCATAATTATAATCAAAGCAATTAAGATTTGAATTATTTCTAACCCTAATTCAAACCCTACTTTAAACCATAATTCTAAAGCTAATTGTAACCCTAACACTAATCGTAAACCCAACCCTAATTCTAATTGTAAACCTAAACCTAATTCTAACCATTATTCTAACCCTAAATATAATTCTAGTAACTATAATTTTAACCCTAACCTTAATTTTAATCCTAATGGTAAACCTAATCCTTATTATATCCCTAACCCTAATTTTAAGCCTTATTAAGTCTAACAGTAACAATAATACTAATTCTAATTCTAACCCTAAACCTAACTCTAAGCTTAACACCAACTCTAATTTTAATCCTACTTCTAATCCTAATTGTAATCCTAAAGCTAAATGTATCCCTAATCGTAGAGCTAACCTTAACCCCAATTTAAACCCTATCAATAACATTGATCCTGATTCTAATCCTAATCCTAACCCTAAGCCTAACCCTAATTGTAACTCTAAGCTTAATTTTAATCATAATTATAATTATATCACTAATCTTAATTCTAATCCTAATTATAATTAAAGCATTTAGTGTTTTAATTAATTCTTACCCTAACCTTATTTAATCATAATTAGAATTTATCCCTAATCTTAATTCTATTCCTAATTATAATTAAAGCATTTAGGGTTTAACAAAGACTGTAATAACAATTCTAACTATAACTCTAATTCCAATCTTAACACCAACCCTAACTCTAATTCTAAACCTAATCCGAACCCTAAATTTAACCTTCACCCTAAATCTAATTCTAACCCTAATGCTACTTTGAATTGAAACATTAATTTTAATCCTAACCATAATTATAACACTAACCCCCAATTCTAATTCTTACCCTACATTAATTCTAAACCTAATTGTAATGCTAATTCTAACCCTAACCCTAACTATAATTGTCATCCTTACCCTTATTCTATTTGTAAGGTTGATTCTAACCCTCTAATTGTAATCATAATTCTAACCCTAATTCTTTTAAATCATAATTATTTCAAACCCCAATTAATTAAACCTTATTTATTTTAAACCTTAATCCTAATTATTTTAAACATTAATATTTGTTTGAAACTATAATGCTAATTCTCATTTTAAACGCTAAGCCTAATTATTTTAAACTCTAACCCTACTTATTTAAAACCCTAACCCTAATTATCATTTTATAACTTGTAATGGTCATTTTAAAATCTAATCATAATTATCATTTTACACCCTAACCCTACTTATTCTAACTCTACTTATTTTAAAGCCTAACCCTAATGATCATTTTATAACCTAACATACTTTTTTGAAATCCTAACCCTAATTATCATTTTATAACCCTAACCCTAATGATCATTTTAAAGTTTCAAAATTGAATTTACCCATGTATATTTTGTACATTGTCTATAAATTGATAAATCATAGTGTTAACCCTAATTCTAACCTAAACCCTAACTCTAACCATAATCCTACGTAACCCTAACCATAGTCGTAACTCTAACCTTACCCCAAATTCAAACCCTAATGCTAACCCTAATTCTAAGCCCAATCCTAACTCTAAAAGTAACGCTAACCCCAAGTTTAATCATAATTCTAATTCTAACTCTAATCTTAATTTTAATCATAATTATAATTATATCCCTAATCTTAATTCTAATCCTAATTATAATTAAAGCATTTAGTGTTTGAATTAATTCTTACCCTACCTTATTTAATCATAATTAGAATTTATCCCTAATCTTAATTCTATTCCTAATTATAATTAAAGCATTTAGGGTTTAACAAAGATTGTAATAACAATTCTAACTATAACCCTAATTCTAAGCTTAACACCAACCCTAACTCTAATTCTAAACCTAATCCCAACCCTAAATTTAACCTTCACCCTAAATCTAATTCTAACCCTAATGCTACTTCGAATGGAAACACTAATTTTAATCCTAACCATAATTATAACACTAAGCCCCCAATTCTAATTCTTACCCTACATTAATTCTAAACCTAATTGTACTGCTAATTCTAACCCTAACCCTAACCTTTACTTTGTCCTTTAGATGGATTTTTTTTTAATCTATATACTTTTTTCTAAAGTTTTATTTTATATTGGCTACTTCATTTTTCTATATTAAAAAAATAATTATTTTGGAGCTTATTCTCTTAAAATCTGTTAATACTTTTTTATCATATTATCTTAAATTAAAAAATTATAGATTCAACCACAATAAATGTGAGAAGCTAAACTAATTCCTACTCAAGGAAAAAAGTAGTATAAAAAGTGATGCCAAATAAGAGATGCATACAAAGTAAACAAAAAACAAATTCTTATTAAACAAAGCCACATAAATTCAAAAAGAAAGGGAGTATTTTCATTGACTTTGCTGACAAGAAAAAACAAATCAAGTAATGACATGACAAGTGGATAGTTTAAAAGCTTGTTATGAGTGGATAGTTTAAAAGCTTGTTATGATTAAAGATATTAAATTTGGACCTGGGTTGTTTTATTTATTTATTTTTAAATATAATAAATATTATATGTTTATATATAAATAATTTCATTTATAAACATTAATATTTTTTTTTTCGGGATGCTTCTCCGTAGCTAGGCAATCATGATTCATCTATGTTATAGACTCTAACAAGTGTTAGTTTTAAAATTTGCACATATGGAGCTCAAACCTAAAGCTCTCAAAATAGGAAAAAACATTGTGGTGGTGACACTCCACTCTCCACAACGAGAGTGTTTATTTATATTTTCCTTAAATCACGTGGAAACTGTGGCTATACAATGGGTTTAGAAGTTGGGGGAATCACTTTAAACTACAAAAGATTTATGTCCCTTAAAAGATAAAATTTAGGTTCCATACATATCTCTCCACCAGATGAAATTAGATTATCATTTACAACATTCACTTGTATCATTTTAAATTATCTTCTGTGGGGTCTCACCAGTGGTGGTACAGATCTACACAACAATATTTTGTGGAATATAAATTATCTAAATAGAATATGGGTGTTCACAGCAAAGTTGTCTGTCTATTTTCTCCAGTCTTTGGAAGGCTACTGTCACAAGGGATAAATTTCAAAGCAATCACCGTGTTTAAGGCATCTCTAGATTTATAAGACAGAAGCCCCAAAAGTGAAGAACAGTTTTTGATCAAGATTTATACCAGAAAATCTGATTTCAAAAAGCATTTGAAAATTTCACAAGGTTAATTTATAATAGACATCAGATTTCCATAGTCCATGATAATATAAATGAATTTTTCTAGATTAAACTGTGTGATAATATTTTTCCTTAACGTTTCAGATCATACTCCATGATCCATCATTACGAAAATAGAAAACAAGAGAAAACTAATTTAGTATTTTACTACAGCTCTTAACACCATAAACTTCTTAATCTCACGGAAGTTATTGAAATTTTTCATTCATTCTTTCATTCTCTTACCAGAAATGTAAAAATCAGTTTTTCCCAACAACCACCTATACATTAGGTATTATCCCTTGCTACAAAACTTCTTTTTCTCTGGAGAAAAAGTTTTCCCTCTGTATAATAACGATACAGAAGTATTCGACAGTAGCTCACACACCCAAAGAATAAATAATCTACTTTGTACTCTACAAGGAATCTGCTAAAATCTATAGGACAAAAACACATCCTTTGGATTCATCGCCAATGGCCAAATCCATTGAGAATTTACACCACATATTTGTCTTACATACTCGATGAAATAAAGAAAATGAAAAAGAAAACAGGTTTCAAGACATCTTTATTGGGCACCCCTGGCAAGAATTTCATCGTATTGTACAAAGCAAACTTGCTGTTGCAATCTCATCTGGTGCTAGAATCTTGAAATGAACTCTTCTACTTCTCTGTCAACATGCTCTTCTTCACCACAGCTGGAATTACTACCTCCACAAAAGGGCGAAAGAGGCCTTGTAGACTCGTCCATGTCAAGCAAATCTGAAAGATCCATGTCATTCTTAGTGAAATATTCAGACTGAGAAACAACAATGGCGTTTGAATAGGAGACATCTTCATCAGCAACATGCGGTTGAATGCAAGGAATAGAAGGAAAAAATGGTGCCTTTTTTTCCCAATGTGAAAGGTGTTAAGGATTAAGATTGTCTAGAAAATTGTAGAATGATTCTAGAGCCTTCCACAACTAGAACATTCCTGGAGCTGTTTTAGAAAAGAATATTGTAAGATATGTTCTAGAAAAGAACATTCCATGTTTAAGAGTTTTCTAGAAAGCTAGAAGCTTCCAGGGTTCAAAGGTTCTGTAACTATATATATGTGATTGGAGAGAGTTGTTGAATTGAGAGCCTCTGGATGGCTGCTGGATACAGTATTCAGATTGCTATTAGATATAGCATCTGGATAGCTGCTAGACATAGCATTTTGGATGTGATGTATTCAAAGATAGATAAATATATTTCTGAGTTATCTAACTCTGTTTTGCCCTACGTTTGATATGTTCATTGCTGTTATGTTTTGCCCTGTTTGCCTTGTCTTTTGGTGTTTATTGGGCCTGTTCTATCATGGTATCAGAGCCTGGTTCAGCTAAATTTTTTTTCTAGGTTCAGCTAGAGATTCAGCTAGAGGTTCAATTGGAAATACAATGCTGGAGTGATTTGTTTGCAGGGCAAAGATATTGCTGGAAGTGATTTGTCTACAGAGTTCATATTTTGTTAGAATAATATTTGTTTGAAGACTGATTTTTTGGCTAACATGGGCTCAACAAATGAAGTATTGCCAATATTTGATGGAAGTGGTTTTGCAGATTGGAAGATTGCAGTCAAGAATACTTTGAGGGAAAAGGCTCTATGGAGGATAGTGAACAAGGAAATTGGAGAACCCCAAAGTGAAAAAGAAAAGGAGCTATGGAAATGCAAGTTGGAACAAGCTAGAGGTATTATTGGTAAAGCTTTAAGCCCCAATCTCAATAGAAGATTTGTTGATATTGATAATCCAATAGAGCTATGGGAGAGTTTAGAAAAAGATTATAAAGATGCAGATATTGCTAGCATGTTTAGCATACAAGAAAAATTGGTGAATTTAGATCCTTCTGATCTTAAAAAAATGTCTGATTACTTTAATGAAGTTACATTTTTAAATGCTCAGCTAGGAAAATAAGTGCTGAATATGCAAAAAAAGATTTTCAATTGATTGCAATGGTTGAAAGTAAGCTTCCCCAGCCATACAGGGTATTTAAGGAATCAAGGAAAAGGGTTTTCCAACTAACTCCCAATGCCCCCCAGCAAACTTTTGATCAATTTTATAAGTCTGTACTAGATGAAGAGGTTCAGCTTATTAAAGAAGGGCATATTAAGAAGAATCATGCATATACAGCCAAGAGTAAATTTTCTAGATATGATGGAAAGAAGAATTGGAAAGGAAATTATAAATTTTGAAATGATGGTTCTAACCATTTTTCTAGAAATGATTCTGCAGAAAAACAAGTTGGAAGGAAATCGATTATTTGCAGGTATTGTGGAGGTGAAAATCACATGGAGAAATTTTTTTTGAAGAAGAGGGACAATGAAAGGCAGCAGTACAAGCACAAGCAAGAAAGGTTCAAGGATGGCAAGAAGGATAGGCATAGATTTGTAGCCATCTCTCTAAAAAGGCAAGAGAAATCAAATAAGGAGGTAATTGCTAGACCTGAAAGTAGTGTTAAGGGGGGATACTTTGCTTCAAATTCTAATAAAGAATAGATTTTAGATTCAGGGGCATCATATCACATGACTGGGGATAGATCTTTGTTTATTGATTTTTATGAAGGGAAGAATTCAGATCAAGAAATTACTATTGGCAATAAAATGAGACTTCCAGTTTTAGGAACAGGCACTATTAATGTAACGAATGGGTCTTTGAAAAATGTTTTGTTGGTTGAAGGATTAGGGGTGAATCTTATTTCAGTAACTTCTTCAATACCTTATCCAAATGTTGCAAATGCTCTTCCTTAGTCCTACTGAAAACAAGAATGTCATCCAAGTATACCACAACAAATTTGCCAATGAAATCCTTCAATACTTCATTAATGAGACACATAAAAGTACTTGGGGCATTAGATAGACCAAATGACATCACCAACCACTCATAAAGACCCTCATTTGTTTTGAATGTTGTCTTCCATTCATCCTCTTGCTTTACCCTAATTTGATGATACCCACTCTTAAGATCAATCTTAGAAAAATATCTAGCCCCTCCCAAACAGTCCATTAGGTCCTCAATTCTTAGCATAGGGAACCCATATCTTATGGTAATCTTGTTAATGACTCTCAAGTCCATACACAATCTCTATTTACCATCCTTTTTAGGGGCTAGGACTGTTGGGACAGCACATGGGATAAGGCTCTTTCTTACGAATCCCTTATCCAACAATTCTTCCACTTGCTTGGTAATCTCTTCATTTTGAGAAGGTGTCATCTTGTAGGTTGCTTTGTTTGGCAAAGTAAATCCTGGTATGAAGTCAATTTGATGGCTTATGTCCCTAATAGGTGGCAACTCATTAGGCATTTCTTCTACCATAATCATCTTATACTTCTCTAACAATTACTGCACCTCCTTAGGAACCTCTTCCTTACTAGGATCATGCAAACTAGGACTATCTTTAGGCTTCAAACTCAGAGCATACCTTTGGGTTCTTTCCTCCTTAAGGGTATCTAGAAACTCTTTACCACTCACAATCATGACACTTGACCCAACACTCTTCTCTACATTCTCATCAAGCAATGGATCCATTCTATACTTCCTACCATTCTTGGTTATGATGAAAGAATTAGTTTCACCATCATGTTGGGATTGAACATCATATTGCCATGGGCATCCTAACAGTAAATGACAAGCATCCATGGGAATTATATCACACAAAATCGTGTCCTTATATCCCCCTATCTCAAATTCTACCCATGATTATTCATCTACCAAAACTTGTTGCCCCTTATTTAACCATGATACTTTATAAGGACTAACATGAGGAAGTCTTTTCAATTTCAACTTATCTACCATTTCCATAGAAACCAAATTTTCAGTTGAGCCTGAATCAACAATTACCTTGCAAATCTTACCATAGGCCTTGCATGTTGTCCTGAACAATGTCTTCCTTTGAGGGGGTTATTGTGTTTGAGGCACCTTCAACATGGTTCTTCTCATCTTCAAACTTTCTCCTTCATCGACTGGGGCTGCACTTCCAATTGGTGAGTTAACACTTTGGCAATCTTCCTCTTGGATCAATTGGTTCCTTCTCTCTCCTCCATGAGAGCTTGAGGCTTGTTTTTCAGGACATTTGAAGGCTGGATGTCCCACATGGTTGCAATTGTAGCACCATCTTGTGAAGACATTAGGACCTCTCCCTGACCCACCAAATCTACCCCTTCCATTGGGCCTCCTTCCTCTAAAGTCTCCTCTAGAACCTAATTCTCCACTTTGCTCTAGGGAACTAGATTCCCCTTGACTCCTTTTGGACTGATTTCTTCCTCCAAAACTACCCCTACCTCTGAAATTTTTGTCACCTCTTCCTCTATTTTGCTACTCACCTTTCCTCTTCAACTTCTCTTCAGCCCTTAATGCCACTTGAAAGCATTTATCCATAGTTTCATGGGTTAATAGACTGATTTCATCTTGGATATTAAACCTCAAACCATTTAGATACCTTGCCACTTTACCTTTTTCATCCTCCATGTATCCACAACGAAGAGACAACTTGTGAAACTCCTCGGTATAGGTGGCCACATCCAAATCTCTTTGCTTGAGATTTCACATCTTCTTGTAGACATGCACCTCATAGTCTGATGGAAGGAATTGGGACATGATCCTTTCCAACATTCTACTCCATGAAGAGATCATGCTCTTCCCATTCTTTACCCTCTTGCCTTAGGTATAATTCCACCATGTAAGCACAACACCTTTGAGTTTAGTTTTTGCAAACTTCACTCTCTTGTTCTCAGGAACTTCTTTGTATTCAAAGTAGTTATTTAGGGCCTCAATCCACTCTTCATCAGCATTCATCTTGCCACTAAACATGGGAATCTCCATCTAAGCCTTTGAAGAATCCTTGCCAATTGCCTTGATGGCTTCAAGGAAATGTTTTTGATCTGCAGAGACCTCTACCTCTTCTTGATCTTCTTCTTCCTCCTCATTTTCTTCTTCTTCATTAGAACCTTCACCTATCCTCTTCCCTATCCTCAATGCCTTCAACTCTGCTTGGAGTGCTTCCTTGACTCCATTTTTGATCTTTTCTTCCATCTCCTTGAACTTCTTAACCACTTCAGTGGTCATCCCCTTTGGAGGCATATTGCTAGCCTTTTCTTCACTCCCCTCTATTGACATATACTAGACCTTACACAACCAACAACAGAACCTTTTATGGGTTTGATACCACTATGATGTAGAGGCACTAGGATAGGTAGAAGGATTTGACAAGATGACAAGGTTTTCTTATGCTCTAAAGTCCAAATTCAAGGATCAATTTGCAAAAGTGGGAACAATAGTTAGTGGCCCTAAAACCTTCATGGAAAAGTTGATTTGTCATGCCATGGGATCCATCCAAACCATTGGCAAAAGTAGAACAAGCATGGGTTTAGTACTTCCTTCTTTAGGCCTCCAAATCCCTTATAGCCCTCCAAACATGAACAATTAGCAATATCTTCTTGTACAGACCTTCATACTCAGAACTTGGACAATCAAGAGATACCCTTTTGGACTCCCTATGATATATTTCAAAATGGGTATGGGTTGTTTTGGATAGTATGGTCCAACCTATAACCCATCGTAGTGACCTAGAGCCCCAAGTAGGCCAAATTTGTGAAGCAAATACCCTTGAATGGAACCACAAAACTCTCTAGGCCCCTTGGACACTTCATATGAATGGAAAAACAAAGGATTTCATGATTTTTCTAGTCTCACAGCTGACTGTTCAAGAATTACCTTATGCTGTTGTTCTTTCTACACTCCTAGCACATGGTTTTGCTAGGGTCTTTCACCTAAACTATAGGAAATCCTCTACTCTACCTAAACCTCTAGAAAAATACATTGAAACAACATTACAACAGTCCATCCCAGTGACCTATGTGGTCCTACATCAGTGGAATGGAGGAAAATGCATGAATTATAGTCAAAACCCTAAGGGAGGGTTTCACAAACTAGTTTTAGAAAGATGCAAAGAAATCAAACACAAATAAGTGTCAAAGCCTCCAACCAATTGCAATGCAAAGTTAACTCATACCTCCATCATTCCCCAGACTCTTGCCTTATGGTATTTCCGTACATTGAAGGGTACGGCCTGTAGCAGTGAATAACACAGAAAAAGGGTAGAAAATTGTGGTTTGTTGTTATTTCCTTCACCAAAAATGACTTCTCTATATACAATTATCATGGGCAAGGCTTTAAGAAGCCTACCACAACACTTTGGAGTAGTTAGAGGGTAGTTGGGGTTGATGGGACTATGTAATAACCATTGAACTACCCTATTTGCTAACTGCAACAACTAATTACATGTTGTTAACATAGTTGCATCAGTTGTTTGGGCTTGACCCTACATTCAAACAAGTTTACAATGCAATTAAGCCTTAGACTAGGCATTAGACTCCTTGACACTACCTTACATGCCTTTGCAAGGCTTACAATCATGAAGACTACCTCCTACATGACAGCAATATTAGGAAATTTAGACATAGTCCTTATTACAATCAAGTAGATGGTCTTCTAAGACCGTATTGAAGCAAAACAACATGAGCCACTTGAAGACAAACATGAAAAACAAGACATATATGATCTCCTTGGTGCTCCTGCACCACACTGGCCCCCATTAACATTAAAACCTCCCTTGATTTGATTAATGCCTCTCAATGTTATTTCTTTTGGTTGACCCTACAAATGATTATTGATGTTGTTTTATATTTATATGAATTTCAATATTTATTGAATTTTGTGGATATATATATATTCTCACCTTATTTTTTGTTGGGGGTTACCCATGTTTTAGCTTGGTCTAGGCCTGGAGAGACCCTTACGGGGGATCTCTTCCAATCGACTTTATTTCCTGGGACCACAACTAGGGGGTCTCCATCCCCAATGGGCATTATACCCTTTGGTCAAACCTATGAGCTTGTTGGCCTAACTAAGGTCTAGAACTTGTGAGCATGCCAACCCAATGAAGGCACACTTGGCCTATGAGCATGGTAGCCCAACGAAGGCATGCATGACCTATGAGCATGCCAACCCAACAAAGGCACACTTAGCCTGCAAGCATGGCAACCCAGTGAAGGCACACATGACTTGCGATCTTGTTGGCCCTGTAGGGGTTTAAACCTTGGTGGTTGCCACAACAACCGTGCGAATTGACCATTGAACCATGTCCTTATCAGTTTCTCACATTTGTGTGTGTATATATATATATATATATATATATATATATATATATATATATATATATATATATATATATATATATATATATATATATATATTAGAAACCATGAATCTACTAAGCATTAGTTGATTACAACATGGAGTGAAAGGAATTGTGAATTGTAATGATTAAACAATGAACAAGAGGTGACATATATAGGTGAGAGAGGTGAAGAGGTTGAGTTGACTTAGGAGTCAACTTCAACACTTCTCTCACCAAGTGTCGAATTAGTGTTGACACATAGCTTGGAGAGTCTAGTGCAACTCTCCATGTTTGACACCTAGCACCTAAGGTGGCTTAAAGCCATGTGATTAAATATATTACTTAGAATAAGTAATATAAGGCATATTTTAGCACTAACACCCCCTTAAGCATAGCTTAGGTGAGTTCAAGAAGAGATGGGTCCTGAATACAAGTCTTGGTGAGGTACCCATGTACAATAAAGAGAAATGGGTCCTGGCTACTAGCCTAGTTAGGTACCCATTTACAAAGAAACCTCTCAAAAAATGGAGTAAGATAGATAGCCTAGTGGGAAAAAAACTATCCTCCAAAAAGAGAGAAAAGAGAAGGATTTAAGACCTTCTGAAAAGATGTCCCTTAATGATTGGAATGTCATGATGAAAAACTCCTGAAGCATGTAGAAATTGTAAACTCTGCCAATGATGGACTAGTGTTTGTTGGAATCAATGAATCTCCATGTGATGTAGATCAAGATTTGTAATACAAAATACAACATGAGTGAACATATGAACAATACTCAACTAGTGTACACAAATTCAACCAAACTCTATGAAGTCGATAATATAGATAGTACTGTGGTTAGGACTACTAGAACCTCAAACTGTGATCCACTGAATTAATCCCCCATACAAAAGATCAATATTAGAAGGAAGGTTCATGAGGCCTTCCAAAAAGAAGGTTATGCTTCATTGAAAGAAGCATTAGCATAACATCATAGTCCCCCCTTAATGCTAAGAGAATATGAATAGACAAACTAAGATTGAGAGTGTGTAAAGAATGTATAAATGTACAAGGTGTGCTTCAGGACACACTCACATGAGATGAGAATAACAAATCTATGTTGTGATGGTATAGCCCCCTATTACACTTTATAATTTAGTGTATGTACAATAATTTCTCAAATTCCCTCCATGTGGAACACCCATTTCAGTTTTTCGGCACTTTATGTGAGTGCATTTACAAACTTTTTGTTATTGAGTTCAAAAAAGATGCATGAATCTGCAAGCTGTTTGTGTATGGATGTTGATGCTAAGTGACTGATGAATCCATAGATACTAGTATCATGAGTATTTAGGAATATTAAACAAATTTGAGATGTGATCCGATGCAAGATTCAGGTTCATTAACAATAGGCTCTCGATGTGAGATATGAACCGATGAGAATATGTTGCAAGATTAAGGATCATTTACCATAGGCTCTCAAAAAATGTTTGAAGGATCATTCGATCCACCAGTTTCTCAATGAAAGATCATTTGATCCACTTTCTTTTAGTTTGCAACCTCATTGAGTTAAATTAGGTGACATAGTCCTCTATAGTTTTAGAGCCTTTGAGACTTATACTTATAAGGGCTTTATCTCATGACTTCTTGTTTGATGACCTTCCCTTGGGTGTTTTCAAGGTCACAATAGAACATAAGTACTTAGAGTTATATTTAATCACACTTATTGAACTATCTAGATGAGATGTTTTTGCAGACTTAGAAGTACGGGAAGATAAAATAGAGAAACTAACTCAATGATACCCCCTTACTTTGATCCCCCTACTTTGGCACTTTATAATTTAGTGCATATACATCGAATGTCCAATTTTGGAACCAAAAAATGCACTTTACAAAGTTTAAAAGTTCAAAGGAACCTACCCAAAGTCTAAATTTGCCTCCAAATTGTTGAAGAACCCCCAAAATTGTATTTTATTTCCTTAGTGCTAGTAGCATAATGTGAATACCTATTCTAACACTAACAAAGCATAATTTTAAATGCTTTTGGAAAGAATAAATTACCCGTTCATTGTGGCACTTTATTTTTAGTGCATATACATTTTCAATAGAAATTACCAAAAAAAATTACCACTCAAAAGTTAATACAAATGCCAATTAATTCTAAAAAGAAAAAATATTATGAGAAATTTTATAAAATTTCCCATAAAAATGAGAGGACTTAGGGTTAGTGAAAATTTATGGCAAACAAGGGAAAGAGGGCTTATCAAAATGATAGCGAAACTAAAAAATTAGGAGAAATGGCCATGGCAGCCAAGCTTGCAGGGGTTTTCCTCTGTTCAAACAGAGGCAATTGACTAGCAAACACAGGTGATTCTCTCTGCATTTGCATCGCCCTTCACCTAGCCTTTGAATACCAAAGTTTTCCTTGATGCAAATCAGCCCTATGATGACTTCCACAGAGAGCACTATGTATAGGTCCTTCAAACACTTTCTTCAAACCTATGAGGCTGTTGTGGTCACTGGTCGAGGAGAACTCAGGCTTTTTGGCCAAGGAGGACGACTTCCCCTACCCTTTTCTTCTACTGAGCGTTCGACCTCAATGATGACTATTTGATGTAGAAGCCACCGCATTTACTGTTGTTGTCTAGGCATTTCAAGCTGAGCATCGTGTGCCTTTGCTGGCTTGGCTTCTCTGTTGCCTAGGTGTCATGTCTTCAAGTCAACGTAGTTCGGCGCCCCAAAAAAATAGATCTCCTTCACACGGTGGACAAACTCCTTTGAACACCATGAAATGCCTTTCAATAGACAAACCTCTGATGTTTCAGGGTGATCTCTACCTTCGATACGCCAACTAGCACAAAAAGAGAGCAAAAAAAGAGATCACTACCTTTTTGGGCCAAACAGGACATTCTCCTTCCTGCCCGCGATTCTTGTTGGGCCATTTCAATATTGTAGCGGCCATTTGAATCCTACTGCCCACCGCTTGTTGTGGTATGAGGTGCTTGGTATGGGCCGTTGCTCCGTTTAGAGAAGGCACTGGGCTCATATTCACAGAACCTTCATTCATTCGGCTCTGAAATTTGAGCCACGAACCACAAACTAGAGACGTTCACTATATCTGTGTTGTTTGTAGTAGGGCCTAACATAGCCTCTCAATGCCAAACATGAAGGAAGGCCTCAACACCAATACGTAGCAAACAAAACGCAAATTCACGTAGCAAATTTGGCTTTCACAAACAAAAAATAGAACATAAAACCATAAAACCACGAACCAACAATGAACTCAGCGTGGCTCTGATACTATATTAGAAACCATGAATCTACTAAGCATTAACTGATTACAACATGGAATGAAAGCAATTGTGAATTGCAATGATTAAACAGTGAACAAGAGGTGACATATATAGGTGAGAGATGTAAAGAGGTTAAGTCGACTTAAGAGGTTGAGTTGACTTAGGAGTCAACTTCAACACTTCTCTCACCAAGTGTCGAATGAGTGTCGACACATAGCTTGGAGAGTCCAATACAACTGTCCAAGTTTGACACCTAGCATCTAAGTTGGCTTAAGGCCATGTGCTTAAATATATTACTTAGAATAAGTAATATAAGGTATAGTTTTAAGCACATGGCTTTAAGCCACCTTAGATGCTAGGTGTCAAACTTGGACAGTTGTATTGGACTCTCCAAGCTATGTGTCGAAACTCATTTGACACTTGGTGAGAGAAATGTTGAAGTCGACTCCTAAGTCGACTCAGCCTCTTCACATCTCTCACCTATATATGTCACCTCTTGTTCATTGTTTAATCATTGCAATTCACAATTTCTTTCATTCCATGTTGTAATCAGCTAATACTTAGTAGATTCATGGTTTCTAATATGGTATAAGAGCCATGTTGAGTTCATTGTTGGTTCGTGGTTTTATGGTTTCATGTTCAATTTTTTGTTTGTGAAAGCCAAATTTGCTAGGCAAATATATATATCCGTGAAAAATCGAAAGAATATATATATATATCACCTTGTTATCAACAATCTTTATATATATATATATATATCCTAATATATATTATATATTCACATAGATGAATATATCTCTCTATGAAAAATCCAGAGAACTTATTATTTGGAAATAAAAGGAAATAAACTTATTGGATAAGAAAATCGGTCACTTTAGAAGTCATCAACAATGATAAATGCATCAATTCCATAGCCAAATCTCCAAATCAAACTCCATAGCTAGCTGTAGATGAAAATCCATATCAAACCCGAGCTTGAAATGAAGCTAAAACATCAATTAACCTCTAGTGAAGCCCAAAGATGAACTCTATATGAATTCACCTCACAATGTGGAAAGGGATCATCACCAAACCACTAAAAATCAAGGGATCATCTCCTTGATACCACTGAAAATGCAATTCTAGCCAAGAGAACACATCAAATGCAAAGTTTTCCAAGAGATCAATAGTTACAAATTGAAACCAAGAGCCTCTATTTATTCATTCCTTCACCTAGGCGTCCCAATTAGCCCAATTTTGCCAATTTTCAAATCCACCAATGAAAATGCAATTTTCAAATGAACAATTTTAAATGAATTGCACTCCATGCACTCATTCATTTAAAAACAATAAAATATTAATATTTATTGTTTTTCCCTATCACCAACAAATCACCCATATTTAAAAGAATCATTTTTTATTTAATTTTCTTCTCATGGGCGTCGATTTTCCTTGGAGAATAAAAATAATTTTTCTATTAATTTCTCTCTCCTTCCTCTTCGGCAGCGATCCAAGGAAAATAATATTTTATTATTCTTTTATTCTCTCGACTTGGGCGTTGATTTGGGTGGGTTCTTCCTTTTTCCTTCTTGAGGATGAAAACCCTCTTGGAAATGATTAGTTTCGGTGGTGAAAGATCCACCCTAGCTAGTGTATGGTAATTTCAAACAGGAATCACATTGAGCTTTCACAAAGTTTGGGTAATCTGATTTGATGTTGATCATTTGAGATTTTTAGGGTATTTTGGATTGATTTGATTGAGCATTCTAATGAATCTTTTGGAGTTTTATGAAAATTGAAGATGCAACCAATGCTTATACAGGGTGTATAGTTTAATGAGGGCAAATTGATTGCTTGGAAGAGTTCAATGCCTATATTGTTTGATTGCGTTTGGAAATCCTTCATCACGATGGAGCTCTTTCTTCTGAGCATTCTTTAATAAGATTGATTTCATTTTCATATTAAAGTTTTTGAAACCTATCTGTTGGGCCGTACATTTTAGGTTGTACCAAGTTTCATGTCCATCATCTAAGATTTGATATTGATTTGGTTTATGCTAACATTTATAATGGGTCAGCTTCAGCAAGGTTGGGCGACCTTTCTACAGTGGTTTTGAGATTGCATGATGCAGATTTGATACATTTTCCATGTCCAAGACCTACAACAAGTCCGTACGGCATGGGAACACGAGGGTGAATAGCAGTGAAAATCACCTATGATCTAGTGGTGTGTTCAATGTGGTTTGAGGCACCTTTGAATGAGGGGGTCATTTGCATGATATTTGGAATGGAATCAAGGGTTTGGGCTTAATATGTGGTGTTTTAATTTCTGATTTACAATGCTACAGACCTTGACATGCTACAACAGTCCTTCAAACATATTCTAAACTGAATTCATCTTTTAGGCTCTTCATGTATGGTATTTTCTTGGCATTTCTATGGCTTGTTAGCATGCTTCTGGAACATTCCCTTAGTATATTCTTTGTCATAATTGTTAGCAGCAGTGGTATCTGTTTTAAACAGGGGATTTGATAGTGCTATGAGAGTGTTGGCAGACTTCCATGCATATCAGTAGAGTGAATGAGACTCTAATCTGAATTTCTTTCATGCATTTTATGATCTGATTTGGTCAGAGAGTCTTTCTTAGGAAAACATATGTTATCCTTTTTCATGCACATGTTTCTATGCTCTAATATTTGTTGTAGTAGACATAAATTGGTGGAACAGGGCTACTAATAATCATTGCAACAGTTGATCCTTATTTGTAATAATTTCTTTTTATTGCAAAACCTATTTGTAACCCTTGGATGGTTTACCGCCAGTGTGGAGGAACATACATTGTTTATCTTTCTTGTTCAACCACCCACTGAATAAGTGGAGTATTCCCACTGAATAAGTGGATGCCTCCTGAAAAGCAGATGCCTGCTATATAGCAGAACATTGCATTTATTTTCATATGCAAAGTATTTGATTGTAAGCCAAAAACACTGTATATTCTCACCTTGCCCATCTTGGGAACTTGGTGATAAGAAAGTGTGGAGGTTCTCTTGGGTTGCATATTTGTGCTAACACTACTGTGATCATTTGTATAAATCTGAAAAAAAAATTGGGGTAGCTTATTACAGGGGCCTATCGAATACATTAAGAAATGTTTAAGTAGCATTTCAAATGGTAGGTGTGCATGTATGGGGAAATGGTTGTTGATGTAAGCTTTGAATTTCAGCCATTAGATGTGCTAGATTGGTGTTCTCTTGATCAAAGTTAGCATGACAAAGGTTGGGGGATTGATAAGTTGGAGGTATTTATTGGTTGGATAGGTATGATGGTATGGATGTATAAGGGGATGAAGAATGATATGAGGTTGAAGGTTGATATGATGAAGGTTGATAGGAGGTTGATGCGGGGGATATTTAGGATGTTGAAGGTTGATATAAGGTTGGTGGGGTGGATATTTGGTATGATGAAGGTTGATATGATGATATGATGAAGGTTGATATGATGTGGATGGGGTAGGTGCTTGGGATTCTCCAATGATGAGGTGTGCTAAGGGTATATCCCTAATGTCATTTTTGCATTTTTCCATAGCATTAGGATCCATGTTCTCATAGATTTTTCCAAGTCTTTATAATTGTTGCATTGCTACATAAGGATCCATGTTGTTGGAGGGATATGGGGTGATGGAGGATAATGGATGATTGTGATGTTGGGGATCAAATGTCAAGATTTTAGGATGATTTGATTTGATTTAATTTGTTTTGATGGATGGTTCTCTATGCTTAAGATAGATTAATGATCTCAAGCAAGAGGGTTAATTGGGTTGATTCTCTATACTTAAGGTAGACTAATGACACTTAACTAATAGAGTTGATTTGGTTTGATTCAATTGAATGATCAATTAAGGTCTTGACTTTTTTGATAGGATTGACTTTGATTTGGATGTTGGATTGAGGTTAGTTTTATTCATTTTCTTAACCATTGGTGGTCGATGTATCGATGTATCTGATACCAATTTTAATACACAGCGGAATTCAAAAGCACGCAACTTTTAATTGATCAACTCAAGATGATTACAACTGCAACTTTCTACAAACAATTTCTGATTGTTTAGATCGCTCTAGGCGCAGAACAAGAGCATACTCTTGTATTACCAAAACCTTAGACTCTAGACCTTAATTTAGATTTGACTCTGAATTCTTAATCCGAATTCTAAACAAATTTTAAATCATTCCCCAATGCCTTCAACTAAGCATTGGGTTCTTATTTATACACAAAGTCGGATGCCAAAAGATTAAGGCAATTTTGAGTTCTGACCATACGAAACTGACACGCGTCTCACACTGTAGGTAGTGGAAGATTGAACCATACAAAAATGACACGTATCGAACAAACTGTTGCTAGTGGAGCAAACAGTGAAAAGGGAATCACATGGAGCACACCGCATGTGAGCACAGCCCACTTTACACCCGAAAGTAGCTACGGGGATCTTGCTTTTTGAATAGGGTTGCGTCCTATTGTCAGGTCTTAACGTGGCTGACGTCACGGCACAGACAAGCCCATGTGCTAGCTACCATCTGTTTGATATACATCACTATCATCGGAGGAATCATCTTGAATTATTGGCAGAGGATCAGGTTCATCATAGTGGTGATCTAAATCTGTCGGTGGCAGAAGATGTTGTGGCAGAGGTCGGAAAGCTATGGCCAGGTCATCATTTCTTTGGTGGAAAGTATAGATGATTTTGGTGATCTCATCAGGAGATGCAAAATCTATCTCTGTTCTAGCAGCAATCAATGTAGGAAGCAATGCTATTTCCATCCCTTCGATCTGGGCCTGTGGGAACCAATTCATTGTTAGAGGATAATATTCTACTCTAGGCAGAGCATAATTTAACCTCATTTGTAAATAACCAGAAGGTCCAGCCATGCCTTCTACTATAGCCCATGCAAAATTCCCCTGTAAATGATTAAAAAATTCTTTCATATCATCCTGGAGAATTCTTTCATTATAACCAAGGAATAGATCAGCATAATCTTCAAATTCTGTCTGCAAAAGAGTAATGCTGTTAAACAATCCAAACTTTGCACATTTTAGAAAATTCTTTTTAATTCTAACTGGCCAATTCATTGGCAGCAGGGATGTTATGCAAACATCAAAAGCAATACTATTTCTGAGTGCAAAATAAATTGCAGCATCTTCAAGACCAAAATGAGACAGAAATGTTGATTGTTGAGGACCTGTGAGAATGCCTCGACCATAATTAATATGAATTACATCACGTAATTCTTGAAGCCACTTATTCAAAAAATAACACTCCAGGATAGGTGAAATGATCTCTGGAGGTAGTTGTGGAATCCATAGGTCATTACCTTGTTCATCATGACTCAGGAAAATCTCTACACCATCATGTCTTATCAATGTTTCTCCTGGTATTATGACCATATTAACTGGTTTTACCAGTTTAGCCATTTCTTTGGTTAAAGAATCTGCAAGAGGATTGTTATCACCTTTGATCCACTTGATTTCAAAATCATAACTAGTGAAATCTAAATACCATCTTGCAATTCTACCATGAGCAATATCTTTGTTTGGCTTTTTACTGAGGAGAGATCTCATTGGCTGGCTATCTGTTTTCACAATAAAATGCACAGGTTTAAGAAATATCTTAAACTTTTCAATTCCTTTTTTCATAGCCAATATTTCTTTTTCATAGATGGTATATTGACATTCTGTATCTGTGAATGTCCCAGACCTGTATCCACAAACTTGAGTTCCTTTGAGAGGAATCTCCTGCAACAACATAGCACCCCATACATCATCAGAAGCATCAGTAAATAGAAACAATGAATAACCTTCTTCTGGTAAATGCAATGTAGGAAGGTACTGGCATTTCTCTTTTATCCTTTGGACTATTTCAGTGAGTTCATCAGTCCAAGGACCTGCACCTTCTTTCAACTGTGCTTGGAGCTTTTTCCTGTCTTTAGCTAGTCCATTGTAGAAAGGGCTCACATAATTTAAGCATCCCAAGAACCTCTGTATCTGCTTTATACCAACCAAAACATCTGGAAATTCTAAAATATGTTTAAGAATATGGGGCTGGAGTTTTACCTTGCCATTTGACAGAACCAAACCCAGAAAATCAATTTCCTGCTTTCCAATAACCATTTTCTTAGCAGACAGACATATTCCATTTTCTTTTATAGCATTATACAAAGATTCTAAATGCTTCAAATGTTGTGCCTCATTTTCAGAATAGACTATTATATCATCGATGTAGATAGAATAGAAATCTTTTAAACTTCTCAAAGCTCTATCCATTCTTCTTTGAAAATAGGCTGGTGCAGTTTTCAAACCAAAGGGCATGACATTCCATTCATAAAGTCCTTGAGGAACAGAGAAAGCAGTTGTATACCTGTCTTCTTCTTTTACCTTGATCTGCCAAAATCCTGATTTGCAGTCAAACTTGGAGAAGACCTTTTTTGATGCTACTCTCATGATCAGATCAGTACTGAATGGAATTGGATAATTGAATGGCAAAATAATATCATTCAGAGGTTTATAATTTATGCAAAATCTTTTCTTACCTCTGATTTGTTCAGCTCTTTTATTTACTAAGAAGGCTGGGCAGCTGAATGGGCTTTTGCTGTCTCTGATAAACTTGCCATCAATTAATTCTTGTAAGTGCTCATCAATTTCTTTGACCTCTGATGGACTCATCAAATATGCAGGCTCAAAAGGAATGACAGACTGGCATTCTGGTTTAAGCCTAATTTCACATTCTTCATGATCTTTTGTCCAGAACTGTAAAGGGTTTAGGCTGCAACAATCCTTTTCAAACTTAGCCTTTACAGGTTCTAACAGCAGAGGCAATTGGGGTCCCTGAGACTTTAGAGACTCTTTATGTTTCTTGACTTTATCAGACAATTTGTGTGTTACAACTTTCAGAGAAGGAACTTTAACTGGGCCATTTGGATGTTTGAGAGTAATCTCATGTGTTCTTAGCACAATGGCTGGTATTTAGTCAGGAATGTATAACCTAACAAAATGTCTTCTCTAAGACTATCCAATTCAATAAAATCAACCACAAATTGTTTACCTTGGATTTCTATCCTGACATCCTGTGCATATCTGCCCATCTGCAACTCATTTCCATTAATTGCATACCCAGTAGGGAGATCTGATTTATCTTTCTAGAATTCAGGAGGAATAGCACCTGTTTTTGCAAAACTTCTGGAGGAACCTGAATCAACAAAAGCATCTAGGGGAATAGGCTTATATCCAGGAAAATAGAGATTAGTCCGGATGTATGTACAGTTCTCAACCATGTATAAAGCCTTTGCTGGTTCACCAAGTAAATCAGGTTCAGATTCAGACTGGGCTGAAGATGGAGACTCAGCTTTGGTTAGTAATTCTAAAATTTCTGCCACCAATTTTGTTACAACTTTCAGAGAAGGAACTTTAACTGGGCCATTTGGATGTTTGAGACTAATCTCATGTGTTCTTAGCACAAATGGCTGGTATTTAGTCAGGAATGTATAACCTAACAAAATGTCTTCTCTGAGACTCCAATTCAATAAAATCAACCACAAATTGTTTACCTTGGATTTCTATCCTGACATCCTGTGCATATCTGCCCATCTGCAACTCATTTCCATTAATTGCATACCCAGTAGGGAGATCTGATTTATCTTTCCAGAATTCAGGAGGAATAGCACCTGTTTTTGCAAAACCTCTGGAGGAACCTGAATCAACAAAAGCATCTAGGGGAATAGGCTTATATCCAGGAAAACAGAGATTTGTCTGGATGTATGTACAGCTCTCAACCATGTATAAAGCCTTTGCTAGTTCACCAAGTAAATTAGGTTCAGATTCAGAACGGGCTGAAGATGGAGACTCAGCTTTGGTTAGTAATTCTAAAATTTCCCCCACCTGAGAAGAAAGTTTTGTAAGAGTTTTATCCTGGAGGGCAGAGTGGCGAGTCAAGATGTCTATAGCTTCATGTTAGTGGTCAACCTTCAAACAGAGAGTATCAATACTACGACCCAAAGAGTGGGAAGGTGAAGGTGACCGATGGGATTTGGAAGATGGTCTAGAGGATTTGGTATGATGCGTAGTGGTAGACCATCGAGGAACTGTGTAACCATGAGAAGGTTTGGGTGGCGGAGAAGGAAAACTGGAAACATACCTATGAGAAGGTTTTTTAAGCTTGCGCAAAATAGCAGCTTTGTCTCGGTTCCATTCTTTAAGATCCTTGACCTATTGCTTTGCAGCTTTTTTCCTTTCATCTAAAGAACCAGGCATGTGATATGGATCCTTAGCTTTTGCCATACTGATTTTAAACTCAAGATCTTTGAGAGCTTTCTTGAGTGTCTTGGAGACTGCATGTGCATCTGATGAATGAGAACTTTCAAACTCGGATGAACTAGAACTAGAAGATTTTACCTTTTTATGTTTATCTCGAGCCATAGAATATTGCTCAGGCAATATTTCAACTAGTTCAAACAAGAGATCATTAGATTTTCCTAAGACATCAGCAGAATGAACAATTTTCCATTGATCTAATGAATACTGATCAGCAAACATGGCGTAAACTTTATTATCCTTCTGATACTTTTTAGGACAATCAGTGGCATAGTGAGGACCTTTGCAGATAAAACACTGAACAGATTTGGATCTACTTCTCTGGCCTTTCTGGAACTTATTCTTTTTAAACAAATATTTGGGAGGTCTTCAACCTTTGAAAGAATTCTTATTTACAGGAGCAAATCTATACTTTTTCTTGAATCTTTTATATTTAGAAGAATGCTTTCTATAATCATCATTATCTGTAGCATATTTACACATTTTACAGGAACAATGCCTACCACAAGAATTTCTGCTAAATTTTCTGATTGACTTGAATTCCTTCAGCTGGCTGTGAGGTGGCTGGTTACAATAATCTTGCATATTACAGGAAGAGTTAAACTGATCCTTATTATCACTCAGCGCTTTCATTAGACAACCTTTATCAAGCTTATGAGTGACTAACTGTCTTAATTCAATGAAGCCATAAGTATCAATATTTACTTTATACTTATTTGCAACATAATCTTTTGCATATGCTCCTAGACCACAGGGAAGTGAATTTAAGTAAAACTTTTTTGTAGTTGAATCATAGTATTTGCCAGCAGCTATCATGTACTTTTCAAATACTAGATTATACTTATGTAATTTCCCTAGATCTTTCAACTACAGAGAATACAAAATCTTTTTTGCTTCATGAATCTCATTCTTCCTGTTACCACTGAACAAGCCAACTAAATATAATTTCAAGGTTGCAAAACCTTCAGCAGAAATATCATTACGACCCATGTCTTTTTCTTTTACATACTCATCTCCATCTGCATCTATAGAAATAATTCCATCATCTGGGAGTGAGTTCCACCAATTTCTGAGTTTTCCTGACATGAGTCTAACAGCATAGAGGACTTTATTTGCCTCAGACCAAGTGGTACCTCTAGTATCAAAAAAAATTTCTAATGTGTCACACCATGTACATATTGTGTCATAAGAATCTAGAATCTTATCTATATTGAGGATATAACCAGATGTGGCATAAGCACGCATATGGTCAGGCTGGGAATTTTCAGACAACACATCCTTCATTTCAATATCAAAATTATCATCTACAATAGTTGTCTTATATAAAGGTTCCCAATCTTCCTCAATCTCAATTTCAGCAGGAGAGTCATAATCTCTATCAGATTCTAGATCAGGATCTACAAGGGATATGGTATCATATGCTTTCTTCTTCTGATACCAATTTAGTACACAGCGGAATTCAAAAGCACTTTTAATTGATCAACTCAAGATGATTACAACTACAACTTTCTACAAACAATTTCTGATTGTTCAGATCGCTCTAGGCGCAGAACAAGAGCATACTCTTGTATTACCAAAACCTTAGACTCTAGACCTTAATTTAGATCTGACTCCGAATTCTCAATCCGAATTCTAAACAAATTTTAAATCATTCCCGAATGCCGTCAACTAAGCATTGGGTTCTTATTTATACACAAAGTCGGATGCCAAAAGATTATGGCAATTTTGAGTTCCAACCATACGAAACTGACACGCGTCTCACACTGTAGGTAGTGGAAGATTGAACCATACAAAAATGACACGTATCAAACAAACTGTTGCTAGTGGAGCAAACAGTGAAAAGGGAATCACATGGAGCACACCGCATGTGAGCACGGCCCACTTTACACCCGAAAGTAGCTACGGGGATCTTGTTTTTTGAATAGGGTTGCATCCTATTGTCAGGTCTTAACGTGGCTGACGTCACGGCACAGACAAGCCCATGTGCTAGCTACCATCTGATTGATATCCATCACTATCATCGGAGGAATCATCTTGAATTATTGGCAGAGGATCAGGTTATCATAGTGGTGATCTAAATCTGTCGGTGGCAGAAGATGTTGTGGCAGAGGTCGGAAAGCTATGGCCAGGTCATCATTTCTTTGGTGGAAAGTATAGATGATTTTGGTGATCTCATCAGGAGATGCAAAATCTATCTCTGTTCTAGCAGCAATCAATGCAGGAAGCAATGCTATTTCCATCCCTTCGGTCTGGGCCTATGGGAACTAATTCATTGTTAGAGGATAATATTCTACTCTAGGCAGAGCATAATTTAACCTCATTTGTAAATAACCAGAAGGTCCAGCCATGCCTTCTTCTATAGCCCATGCAAAATTCCCCTGTAAATGATTAAAAAATTATTTCATATCATCCTAGAGAATTCTTTCATTATAACCAAGGAATAGATCAACATAATCTTCAAATGCTGTCTGCAAAAGAGTAATGCTGTTAAACAATCCAAACTTTGCACATTTCAGAAAATTCTTTTTAATTCTAACTGGCCAATTCATTGGCAGCAGGGATGTTATGCAAACATCAAAAGTAATACTGTTTCTGAGTGCAAAATAAATTGCAGCATCTTCAAGACCAAAATGAGACAGAAATACTGATTGTTGAGGACCTGTGAGAATGCCTCGACCATAATTAATATGAATTACATCACGTAATTCTTGAAGCCACTTATTCAAAAAATAACACTCCAGGATAGGTGAAATGATCTCTGGAGGTAGTTGTGGAATCCATAGGTCATTACCTTGTTCATCATGACTCAGGAAAATCTCTACACCATCATGTCTTATCAATGTTTCTCCTGGTATTATGACCATATTAACTGGTTCTGCCAGTTTAGCCATTTCTCTGGTTAAAGAATCTGCAAGAGGATTGTTATCACCTTTGATCCACTCGATTTCAAAATCATAACTAGTGAAATCTAAATACCATCTTGCAATTCTACCATGAGCAATATCTTTGTTTAGCTTTTTACTGAGGAGAGATCTCATTGGCTAGCTATCTGTTTTCACAATAAAATGCATAGGTTTAAGAAATATCTTAAACTTTTCAATTCCTTTTTTCACAGCCAATATTTCTTTTTCATAGATGGTATATCGACATTCTGTATCTGTGAATGTCCCAAACCTGTATCCACAAACTTGAGTTCCTTTGAGAGGAATCTCCTGCAACAACACAGCACCCCATACATCATCAGAAGCATCAATAAATAGAAACAATGAATAACCTTCTTCTGGTAAATGCAATGTAGGAAGGTACTGGCATTTCTCTTTTATCCTTTGGACTATTTCAGTGAGTTCATTAGTCCAAGGACCTGCACCTTCTTTCAACTGTGCTTGGAGCTTTTTCCTGTCTTTAGCTAGTCCATTGTAGAAAGGGCTCACATAATTTAAGCATCCCAAGAACCTCTGTATCTGCTTTATACCAACCAAAACATCTGGAAATTCTGAAATATGTTTAAGAATATGGGGCTAGAGTTTTACCTTGCCATTTGACAGAACCAAACCTAGAAAATTAATTTCCTGCTTTCCAATAACCATTTTCTTAGCAGACAGACATATTTCATTTTCTTTTATAGCATTATACAAAGATTCTAAATGCTTCAAATGTTGTGCCTCATTTTTAGAATAGACTATTATATCATCGATGTAGACAGAACATAAATCTTTTAAACTTCTCAAAGCTCTATCCATTCTTCTTTGAAAATAGGCTGGTGCAGTTTTCAAACCAAAGGGCATGACATTCCATTCATAAAGTCCTTGAGGAATAGAGAAAGCAGTTTTATACCTGTCTTCTTCTTTTACCTTGATCTACCAAAATCCTGATTTGCAGTCAAACTTGGAGAAGACCTTTTTTGATGCTGCTCTCATGATCAGATCAGTACTGAATGGAATTAGATAATTGAATGGCAAAATAATATCATTCAGAGGTTTATAATTTATGCAAAATCTTTTCTTACCTCTGATTTGTTCAGCTCTTTTATTTACTAAGAAGGTTGGGCAGCTGAACGGACTTTTGCTGTCTCTGATAAACTTGCCATCAATTAATTCTTGTAAGTGCTCATCAATTTCTTTGACCTCTGATGGACTCATCAAATATGCAGGCTCAAAAGGAATGACAGACTGGCATTCTGGCTTAAGCCTAATTTCACATTCTTCATGATCTTTTGTCCAGAACTGTAAAGGGTTTAGGCTGCAACAATCCTTTTCAAACTTAGCCTTTACAGGTTCTAGCAATAGAGCCAATTGGGCTCCCTGAGACTTTACAGACTCTTTCTGTTTCTTGACTTTATCAGACAATTTGTGTGTTACAACTTTCAGAGAAGGAACTTTAACTGGGCCATTTGGATGTTTGAGAGTAATCTCATGTGTTCTTAGCACAAATGGCTGGTATTTAGTCAGGAATGTATAACCTAACAAAATGTCTTCTCTGAGACTATCCAATTCAATAAAATCAACCATAAATTGTTTACCTTGGATTTCTATCCTGACATCCTGTGCATATCTGCCCATCTGCAACTCATTTCCATTAATTGCATACCCAGTAGGGAGATCTGATTTATCTTTCCAGAAATTAGGAGGAATAGCACCTGTTTTTGCAAAACTTCTGGAGGAACCTGAATCAACAAAAGCATCTAGGGGAATAGGCTTATATCTAGGAAAACAGAGATTAGTCCAGATGTATGTACAATTCTCAACCATGTATAAAGCCTTTGTTGGTTCACCAAGTAAATCAGGTTCAGATTCAGACTGGGCTGAAGATGGAGACTCAGCTTTGGTTAGTAATTCTAAAATTTCCCCGACCTGAGAAGAAAGTTTTTTAAGAGTTTTATCCTGGAGGGCAGACTGGCGAGTCAAGATGTCTATAGCTTCATGGCAGCAGTCAACCTTTAAACAGAGAGTATCAATACTACGACCCAAAGAGTGGGAAGGTGAAGGTGACCGATGGGATTTGGAAGATGGTCAAGAGGATTTGGCATGATGTGTAGTGGTAGACCATCGAGGAACTGTGTAACCATGAGAAGGTTTGGGTGGCGGAGAAGGAGAACTGGAAACAGACCTATGAGAAGGTTTTTGAAGCTTGCGCAAAATAGCAGCTTTGTCTCGATTCCATTCTTTAAGATCCTTGACCTGTTGCTTTGCAGCTTTCTTCCTTTCATCTAAAGAACCAGGCATGTGATATGGGTCCTTAGCCTTTGCCATACTGATTTTAAACTCAAGATCTTTGAGAGATTTCTTGAGTGTCTTGGAGACTGCATGTGCATCTGATGAATGAGAACTTTCAGACTCGGATGAACTAGAACTAGAAGATTTTACCTTTTTATGTTTATCTCGAGCCATAGAATATTGCTCAGGCAATATTTCAACTAGTTCAAACAAGAGATCATTTGATTTTCCTAAGACATCAGCAGAATGAACAATTTCCCATTGATCTAATGAATATTGATCAGCAAACATGGCGTAAACTTTATTATCCTTCTGATACTTTTTAGGACAATCAGTGGCATAGTGAGGACCTTTGCAGATAAAACACTGAACAGATTTGGATCTACTTCTCTGGCCTTTCTGGAACTTATTCTTTTTAAACAAATATTTGGGAGGTCTTTGACCTTTGAAAAAATTCTTATTTACAGGAGCAAATCTATAGTTTTTCTTGAATCTTTTATATTTAGAAGAATGCTTTCTATAATCATCATTATCTGTAGCATATTTACACATTTTACAGGAACAATGCCTACCACAAGAATTTCTGCTAAATTTTCTGATTGACTTGAATTCTTTCAGCTGGCTGTGAGGTGGCTGGTTACAATAATCTTGCATATTACAGGAAGAGTTAAACTGATCCTTATTATCACTCAGAGCTTTCATTAGACAACCTTTATCAAGCTTATGAGTGACTAACTGTCTTAATTCTATGAAGCCATAAGTATCAATATTTACTTTATACTTATTTGCAACATAATCCTCTGCATATGCTCCTAGACCACAGGGAAGTGAATTTAAGTAAAACTTTTTTGTAGTTGAATCATAGTATTTGCCAGTAGCTATCATGTACTTTTCAAATACTAGATTATATTTATGTAACTTCCCTAAATCTTTTAATTGCAGAGAATACAAAATCTTTTCTGCTTCATGAATCTCATTTTTCCTGTTACCACTGAACAAGCCAACTAAATATAATTTCAAGGTTGCAAAACCTTCAGCAGAAATATCATTACGACCCATGTCCTTTTCTTTTACATACTCATCTCCATCTACATCTATAGAAATAATTCCATCATCTGGGAGTGAGTTCCACCAATTTCTGAGTTTTCCTGACATGAGTCTAATAGCATAGAGGACTTTATTTGCCTCAGACCAAGTGGTACCTCTAGTATCAAAGAAATTTTCTAATGTGTCACACCATGTACATATAGTATGATAAGGATCTAGAATCTTATCAATATTGAGGATATATCCAGATGTGGCATAAGCACGCATATGGTCAGGCTGGGAATTTTCAGACAACACATCCTTCATTTCAATATCAAAATTATCATCTACATTAGTTGTCTTATAAAGAGGTTCCCAATCTTCCTCAATCTCAATTTCAGCAGGAAAGTCATAATCTCTATCAGATTCTGGATCAGGATCTACAAGGGATATGGTATCATATGTTTCTTCTTCAGAAGAAAGCATAGCAGCAGCTGGTTCATCCATGTACACTGGTTCATTATCTTGTAGATCATTTTCAACTAACCAATCCTTTAATCCTTATGTTGCTTGCAACATATGTTCTTTTTGTTTAGGCAAAACAATCTTGGAAGGCATAGGAGGGTTATGGCTTCTCTGTGTGACAACTGGTTTTTCTTCTTCTATTTCTTCTGTGAAAAGAATACTTTTTTTCTTCTATATCCTTGGTCTGGGCTTAGGCTCAGACTTCTGAGTTTTGCTTGCTTTGGACTCAGAAGTTTCTTCTTCAGAGCTGTCTGCTCCCTTTTGTGATAGTCTTATTTTCTTAACATATTTCCTAACCCTTTCTAAATTTCTTGCAACATTTTCTATAAGGGCTTTGTTTTCTTGTAGCTGAGTGTCTCTCCTGTCTTCTGAAGTAGAGACCTGAGAATAGACCTGACTGGCAACATTCTCTATTCTTTCACTAGTTGCTTGAATACTAGTGGCCATTGTGTGGGTCTGGCTGACCTGATAACTTAATGTGCCAAAATTATTCAATGTAGAAGTACATTGTTTGTCTATTCTACCTATAGCAGTTTCAGTTTTATATTGACTGTTCTGAACTTGTAATAAACCATCATATACAGAAACAGTTCTATTAATGTTTTGTTTGATATCAACTGCTATGTCATCTATAATCTCAGAAGCTGTTTGCATCCATGCAGACTGCCAATTTCACTGAGCCACAGAGTTCTTTTGCTTAGTCCCTATTTTTGTATGAACCTTTGCTTCATACTTTCCCCAAGTTTTATCATCAGGATTCACAACCTGATAACTTTCTTGTATGGGCCATCTACCAGGAGTGTAACTGACTAGTTCTGTTGCAGTAGAAGAATCTAACTGGACAGCATGTTTAGTTCTACAGTCAGAACCATATCTGGGTAGATGCTCTTGCATCATGCTAGCATGCTCACCAAGTTTAACAATCTTAGGCCCTTTATTTTTCTGTTTTCTATCCTCTTCTTCTTGCTTAGGAGCAAGATGTAACCTATCACTGACCTTTTTGGCTAGCTCATCTATCTGATCAGGATGTTGGCCAGAATTGAATCTTTGTGATCTGGAGGATAAGGAAGATCTACCAGGGATGAATCTGCTGGAACTGGAACCAGAGGTAGAAGCTTCTTCAGGATTATAATCTATAAAGGGTTTTCTATTAGTGCTAGCATAAGAGTGTGCCATAGATCGGCTGCGAGCTAAAGGTTGAGCTCGTGCTTGGGCTTCATTAATCAAAGGTTGTTCAAGTATGGTTTGACCAGGGACTGCTTGGAGAGTAATGTTTCCTACTCTTCTAGACTGAAACAAGGGTCTATCAGAGAATCTATTTCTGTGGATGGGTAGGTCAACAAACTGTGGCTTTTATCTTTCTAACAGTTGTTCAATAATAGGGAAGCCAATCTCAAAACCAGTAGGATCTATAAATCTGCCATAATCTAACAGATTGGAAGAACCTTGTGGGAAAGATACCCCCGTGGGCAAAGAGACAGGAGGTGATACAGTATTCATTATTCTATAGATACATCAACCACCAATGGTTGCATAGACAGATCCCGGCATTAACGACACACCTTTAACTTGTAAAAGTAAACAAAATGTAGAGGAAATAAACTTATCAGACAAAGAAAGTGTAAAATTAGGCTGGACCGATAAGACTCCATCCCCTTTTTCTGCACTAAGGATACCACGGAATTGGGCTACTATAGCTTGATCCCAAATTTGACATCGGGTATCAATTAATGTGGCAAAAAACTCAGCACCTATATTGTAGTTAAAATGTGGGTGAACGATTAAATCGACATGAGGAAAATGCACATGAAAGAAACCTTTATTTCTCCATCGTTCAACATCATCAGGAACTAGAAATGGAAGATAAATCAGACAAATTCCAGTGCCAGATACTAACAAGTTAATTTCACTTTGCCTAACAGAGTCACAGACTTTGGCCTTAATTCCTTTTTCTGGATAGAATGTATTAATTTTAACATCAGGAAATCTAAAGTTGCCTTTATCATCTACTACATGTGTGTTGCCATCTTGAAAATAATTGTGCAGTACATCAGACAGAGCGGAACTTGCATCCAAAGACTTTCGTAATGCAATAGGTGAAGAAATAAAACTTACTGATTACTCGTTCGCGATATTCCCTGCTACTTTCCTCGACTAACTGCCCTCAAACACGGCACTATCCTTCGGCCTTCAACAATGGGTCTTACTGCGATCCTCCACAAGTACTATAGCACGCTACTAGCAGTACTTTCAGTAATAGAACTCACCCGGGGCAAAAAGAAAAGCAAGTAAAGACATGAACGTGGCTCTGATACCAATTTTATACACAGCGGAATTCAAAAGCACGCAACTTTTAATTGATCAACTCAAGATGATTACAACTGCAACTTTCTACAAACAATTTCTGATTGTTCAGATCGCTCTAGGCGCAGAACAAGAGCATACTCTTGTATTACCAAAACCTTAGACTCTAGACCTTAATTTAGATCTGACTCCAAATTCTTAATCCGAATTCTAAACAAATTTTAAATCATTCCTGAATGCCTTCAACTAAGCATTGGGTTCTTATTTATACACAAAGTCGGATGCCAAAAGATTAAGGCAATTTTGAGTTCCGACCATACGAAACAGACACGCGTCTCACACTGTAGGTAGTGGAAGATTGAACCATACAAAAATGACACGTATCAAACAAATTGTTGCTAGTGGAGCAAACAGTGAAAAGGGAATCACATGGAGCACACCGCATGTGAGCACGGCCCACTTTACACCCGAAAGTAGCTACGGGGATCTTGCTTTTTGAATAGGGTTGCGTCCTATTGTCAGGTCTTAATGTGGCTGACGTCACGGCACAGACAAGCCCATGTGCTAGCTACCATCTGATTGATATCCATCACTATCATCGGAGGAATCATCTTGAATTATTGGCAGAGGATCAGGTTCATCATAGTGGTGATCTAAATCTGTCGGTGGCAGAAGATGTTGTGGCAGAGGTCGAAAAGCTATGGCCAGGTCATCATTTCTTTGGTGGAAAGTATAGATGATTTTGGTGATCTCATCAGGAGATGCAAAATCTATCTCTGTTCTAGCAGCAATCAATGCAGGAAGCAATGCTATTTCCATCCCTTCGATCTGGGCCTGTGGGAACCAATTCATTGTTAGAGGATAATATTCTACTCTAGGCAGAGCATAATTTAACCTCATTTGTAAATAACCAGAAGGTCCAGCTTTGCCTTCTTCTATAGCCCATGTAAAATTCCCCTGTAAATGATTAAAAAATTCTTTCATATCATCCTGGAGAATTCTTTCATTATAACCAAGGAATAGATCAGCATAATCTTCAAATTCTGTCTGCAAAAGAGTAATGCTGTTAAACAATCCAAACTTTGCACATTTTAGAAAATTCTTTTTAATTCTAACTGGCCAATTCATTGGCAGTAGGGATGTTATGCAAACATCAAAAGCAATACTATTTCTGAGTGCAAAAGAAATTGCAGCATCTTCAAGACCAAAATGAGACAGAAATGCTGATTGTTGAGGACCTGTCAGAATACCTCTACCATAATTATCTCGAATTACATTTCGTAATTCTTCAAGCCACTTATTCAGGAAATAACACTCCAGGATAGGTGAAATGATCTCTGGAGGTAGTTGTGGAATCCATAGGTCATTACCTTGTTCATCATGACTCAGGAAAATCTCTACACCATCATGTCTTATCAATGTTTCTCCTGGTATTATAACCATATTAACTGGTTCTGCCAGTTTAGCCATTTCTCTGGTTAAGGAATCTGCAAGAGGATTGTTATCACCTTTGATCCACTCGATTTAAAAATCGTAACTAGTGAAATCTAAATACCATCTTGCAATTCTACCATGAGCAATATCTTTGTTTGGCTTTTTACTGAGGAGAGATCTCATTGGCTAGCTATCTGTTTTCACAATAAAATGCACAGGTTTAAGAAATATCTTAAACTTTTCAATCCCTTTTTTCCCAGCCAATATTTCTTTTTCATAAATGGTATATCGACATTCTGTATCTATGAAAGTCCCAGACCTATATCCACAAACTTGAGTTCCTTTGAGAGGAATCTCTTGCAACAACACAGCACCCCATACATCATTAGAAGCATCAGTAAATAAAAACAAAGAAAATCCTTCTTCTGGTAAATGCAATGTTGGGAGATACTGGCATTTTTGTTTTATCCTTTGGACTATTTCCGTCAATTGATCAGTCCAAAGACCTGCACCTTCTTTCAACTGAGCTTGTAACTTCTTTCTATCTTTAGCTAGTCCATTGTAGAAAGGGCTCACATAATTTAAGCATCCCAAGAATCTCTGAATCTGCTTTGTACCAATCAAAACATCTGGGAACTCTGAGATATGTTTCAAGATGTGGGGTTGGAGTTTTGCCTTACAATTAGATAGAACCAAACCCAAGAAATCAATTTCTTGCTTACCAATAACCATTTTCTTGGCATACAGACATATCCCATTTTCTCTGATAGCATTATACAAAGATTCTAAGTGCTTCAAATGCTGTGACTCATTTTCAGAATAGACTATTATATCATCAATATATACTGAACAGAAATCTTTTAGACTTCTTAGAGCTCTATCCATTCTTCTTTGAAAGTATGCAGGTGTAGTTTTTAAACCAAAGGGCATGACATTCCATTCATAAAGTCCTTGAGGAACGGAGAAAGCAGTTTTATACCTGTCTTCTTCTTTTACCTTGATCTGCCAAAATCCTGATTTGCAGTCAAACTTAGAGAAGACCTTTTTTGATGCTGCTCTCATGATCAGATCAGTACTGAATGGAATTGGATAATTGAATGGCAAAATAATATCATTCAGAGGTTTATAATTTATGCAAAATCTTTTCTTACGTCTGATTTGTTCAGCTCTTTTATTTACTAAGAAGGCTGGGCAGCTGAACGGGCTTTTCCTGTCTCTGATAAACTTGCCATCAATTAATTCTTGTAAGTGCTCATCAATTTCTTTGACCTCTGATGGACTCATCAAATATGCAGGCTCGAAAGGAATAACAGACTGGCATTCTGGCTTAAGCCTAATTTCACATTCTTCATGATCTTTTGTCCAGAACTGTAAAGGGTTTAGGCTGCAACAATCCTTTTCAAACTTAGCCTTTACAGGTTCTAGCAACAGAGGCAATTGGGGTCCCTGAGACTTTACAGACTCTTTCTGTTTCTTGACTTTATCAGACAATTTGTGTGTTACAACTTTTATAGAAGGAACTTTAACTGGGCCATTTGGATGTTTGAGAGTAATCTCATGTGTTCTTAGCACAAATGGCTGGTATTTTGTCAGGAATGTATAACCTAACAAAATGTCTTCTCTGAGACTATCCAATTCAATAAAATCAACCACAAATTGTTTACCTTGGATTTCTATCCTGACATCCTGTGCATATCTGCCCATCTGCAACTCATTTCCATTAATTGCATACCCAGTAGGGAGATCTGATTTATCTTTCCAGAATTCAGGAGGAATAGCACCTATTTTTGCAAAACTTTTGGAGGAAACTGAATCAACAAAAGCATCTAGGGGAATAGGCTTATATCCAAGAAAACAGAGATTAGTCTGGATGTATGTACAATTCTCAACCATGTATAAAGCCTTTGCTGGTTCACCAATTAAATCAGGTTCAGATTCAGACCGGGCTGAAGATGGAGATTCAGCTTTGGTTAGTAATTCTAAAATTTCCCCCACCTGAGAAGAATGTTTTTTAAGAGTTTTATCCTGGAGGGCAGACTAGCGAGTCAAGATGTCTATAGCTTCATGGCAGCGGTCAACCTTTAAACAGAGAGTATCAATACTACGACCCAAAGAGTGGGAAGGTGAAGGTGACCGATGGGATTTGGAAGATGGTCTAGAGGATTTGGTATGATGTGTAGTGGTAGACCATCGACGAACTGTGTAACCATGAGAAGGTTTGGGTGGCGGAGAAGGAGAACTGGAAATAGACCTATGAGAAGGTTTTTTAAGCTTGCGCAAAATAGCAGCTTTGTCTCGGTTCCATTCTAACAGTTCTGCTGTGCATAAAATTCAATTAAAAGTTGCGTGCTTTTGAATTCCGCTGTGCATAAAATTGGTATCAGAGCCACGTTCATGTATTTACTTGCTTTTCTTTTTGCCCCAGGTGAGTTCTATTACTGAAAGTACTGCTAGTAGCGTGCTGTAGTACCTGTGGAGGATCGCAGTAAGACCCGTTGTTGAAGGCCGAAGGACAGTGCCGTGTTTGAGGGCAGTTAGTTGAGGAAAGTAGCAGGGAATATCGCGAACGAGTAATCAGTAAGTTTTATTTCTTCACCTATGGCATTACGAAAGTCTTTGGATGCAAGTTCCGCTCTGTCTGATGTACTGCATAATTATTTTCAAGATGGCAACACACATGTAGTAGATGATAAAGGCAACTTTAGATTTCCTGATGTAAAAATTAATACATTCTATCCAGAAAAAGGAATTAAGGCCAAAGTCTGTGACTCTGTTAGGCAAAGTGAAATTAACTTGTTAGTATCTGCCACTGGAATTTGTCTGATTTATCTTCCATTTCTAGTTCCTGATGATGTTGAACGATGGAGAAACAAAGGTTTATTTCATGTCCATTTTCCCCATGTCAATTTAATCGTTCACCCACATTTCAACTATAATATAGGTGCTGAGTTTTTTGCCACACTAATAGATACCCGATGTCAAATCTAGGATCAGGCTGTAGTAGCCCAATTCCGTGGTATCCTCAGTGCAGAAAAAGGGGATGGAGTTTTATCTGTTCAACCAAACATTATACTTTCTTTGTCTGATAAGTTTATTTCCTCTGCATTTTGTTTACTTTTACAAGTTAAAGGTGTGTCGTTAATGCCGGGATCTGTCTATGCAACTATTGGTGGTCGATGTATCTATAGAATAATGAATACTGTATCACCTCCTGTCTCTTTGCCCACGGGGGTATCTTTCCCACAAGGTTCTTCCAATCTGTTAGATTATGGCAGATTTATAGATCCTACTGGTTTTGAGATTGGCTTCCCTATTATTGAACAACTGTTAGAAAAACAAAAGCCACAGTTTGTCGACCTTCCGATCCACAGAAATAGATTCTCTGACAGACCCTTGTTTCAGTCTAGAAGAGTAAGAAATATTACTCTCCAAGCAGTCCCTGGTCAAACCATACTTGAGAAACCTTTGATTAATGAAGCCCAAGCATGAGCTCAACCTTTAGCTCGCAGCCGATCTATGGCACACTCTTATGCTAGCACTAATAGAAAACCCTTTATAGATTATAATCCTGAAGAAGCTTCTACCTCTGGTTCCAGTTCCAACAGAGTCATCCCTGGTAGATCTTCCTTATCCTCCAGATCACAAAGATTCAATTCTGGCCAACATCCTGATTAGATAGATGAGCTAGCCAAAAATGTCAGTGATAGGTTACATCTTGCTCCTAAGCAAGAAGAAGAGGATAGAAAACAGAAAAATAAAGGGCCTAAGATTGCTAAACTTGGTGAGCATGCTAGCATGATGCGAGAGCATCTACCCAGATATGGTTCCGATCGTAGAACTAAACATGTTGTCCAGTTAGATCCTTCTACTGCAACAAAACTGGTCAGTTACACTCCTGGTAGATGGCCCGTACAAGAAAGTTATCAGGTTGTGAATCCTAATGATAAAACTTGGGGAAAGTATGAAGCAAAGTTTCATACAAAAATAGGGACTAAGCAAAAGAACTCTGAGGCTCAGTGAAACTGGTAGTCTGCATGGATGCAAACGGCTTCTGAGAACATAGACGACATAGCAATTGATGTTAAACAAAACATTAATAGAACTGTTTCAGTATATGATGGTTTATTACAAGTTCAGAACAGTCAATATAAAACTGAAACTGCTATAGGTAGAATAGATAAACAATGTACTTCTACATTGAACAATTTTGGCACATTAAGTTATTAGGTCAGCTAGACCCACACAATGGCCACTAGTATCCAAGCAACTAGTGAAAGAATAGAGAATGTTGCCAGTCAGGTCTATTCTCAGGTCTCTACTTTAGAAGACAGGAGAGACACTCAGCTACAAGAAAACAAAGCCCTTATAGAAAATGTTGCAAGAAATTTAGAAAGGGTTAGGAAATATGTTAAGAAAATAAGAGTGTCACAAAAGGGAGCAGACAGCCCTGAAGAAGAAACTTCTAAGTCCAAAACAAGCAAAACTCAGAAGTCTAAGCCTAAGCCCAGACCAAGGATACAGAAGAAAAAAAGTATTCTTTTCATAGAAGAAATAGAAGAAGAAAAACCAGTTGTCACACAGAGAAGCCATAACCCTCCTATGCCTTCCAAGATTGTTCTGCCTAAACAAAAAGAACATATGTTGCAAGCAACAGAAGGATTAAAGGATTGGTTAGTTGAAAATGATCTACAAGATAATGAACCAGTGTACATGGATGAACCAGCTGCTGCTATGCTTTCTTCCGAAGAAGAAACATATGATACCATATCCCTTGTAGATCCTGATCCAGAATCTGATAGAGATTATGACTCTCCTGTTGAAATTGGGAACCTTTATATAAGACAACTATTGTAGATGACAATTTTGATATTGAAATGAAGGATGTGTTGTCTGAAAATTCCCAGCCTGACCATATGCGTGCTTATGCCACATCTGGTTATATCCTCAATATAGATAAGATTCTAGATCCTTATGACACAATATGTACATGGTGTGACACTTTAGAGAATTTCTTTGATACTAGAGGTACTACTTGGTCTGAGGCAAATAAAGTCCTCTATGCTGTTAGACTCATGTCAGGAAAACTCAGAAATTGGTGGAACTCACTCCCAGATGATGGAATTATTTCTATAGATGCAGATGGAGATGAGTATGTAAAAGAAAAAGACATGGGTCGTAATGATATTTCTGTTGAAGGTTTTGCAACCTTGAAATTATATTTAGTTGGCTTGTTCAGTGGTAACCGGAAGAATGAGATTCATGAAGCAGAAAAGATTTTGTATTCTCTGCAGTTGAAAGATCTAGGGAAATTACATAAGTATAATCTAGTATTTGAAAAGTACATGATAGCTGCTGGCAAATACTATGATTCAACTACAAAAAAGTTTTACTTAAAATCACTTCCCTATGGTCTAGGTGCATATGTAGAGGATTATGTTGCAAATAAGTATAAAGTCAATATTGATACTTATGGCTTCATTGAATTAAGACAGTTAGTCACTCATAAGCTCGATAAAGGTTGTTTAATGAAAGCTTTGAGTGATAACAAAGATCAGTTTAACTCTTCCTGTAATATGTAAGATTATTGTAACTAGCCACCTCACAGCCAGCTGAAAGAATTCAAGTCAATCAGAAAATTTAGCAGAAATTCTTGTGGTAGGCATTGTTCCTGTAAAAAGTGTAAATATGCTACAGATAATGATGATTATAGAAAGCATTCTTCTAAATATAAAAGATTCAAGAAAAAGTATAGATTTGCTCCTGTAAATAAGAATTCTTTCAAAGGTCGAAGACCTCCCAAATATTTGTTTAAAAAGAATAAGTTCCAGAAAGGCCAGAGAAGTAGATCCAAATCTGTTCAGTGTTTTATCTGCAAAGGTCCTCACTATGCCACTGATTGTCCTAAAAAGTATCAGAAGGATAATAAAGTTTACACCATGTTTGCTGATTAGTATTCATTAGATCAATGGGAAATTGTTCATTCTACTGATGTCTTAGGAAAATCTAATGATCTCTTGTTTGAACTAGTTGAAATATTGCCTGAGCAATATTCTATGGCTCGAGATAAACATAAAAAGGTAAAATCTTCTAGTTCTAGTTCATCCGAGTCTGAAAGTTCTCATTCATCAGATGCACATGCAGCTCTCAAAGATCTTGAGTTTAAAATCAGTATGGCAAAGGCTAAGGACCCATATCACATGCCTGGTTCTTTAGAAGAAAAGAAGAAAGCTACAAAGCAACAGGTCAAGGATCAAATCTGGGATCAAGCTGTAGTAGCCCAATTCCGTGGTATCCTCAGTGCAGAAAAAGGGGATGGAGTCTTATCGGTCCAGCCTAATTTTACACTTTCTTTGTCTGATAAGTTTATTTCCTCTGCATTTTGTTTACTTTTACAAGTTAAAGGTGTGTCGTTAATGCCGGGATCTGTCTATGCAACCATTGGTGGTCGATGTATCTATAGAATAATGAATACTATATCACCTCCTGTCTCTTTGCCCATGGGGGTATCTTTCCCACAAGGTTCTTCCAATCTGTTAGATTATGGCAGATTTATAGATCCTACTGGTTTTGAGATTGGCTTCCCTATTATTGAACAACTGTTAGAAAGACAAAAGCCACAGTTTGTCGACCTTCCGATCCACAGAAATAGGTTCTCTGACAGACCCTTGTTTCAGTCTAGAAGAGTAGGAAATATTACTCTCCAAGCAGTCCCTGGTCAAACCATACTTGAGCAACCTTTGATTAATGAAGCCCAAGCACGAGCTCAACCTTTAGCTCGCAGCCAATCTATGGCACACTCTTATGCTAGCACTAATAGAAAACCCTTTATAGATTATAATCCTGAAGAAGCTTCTACCTCTGGTTCTAGTTCCAACAGATTCATCCCTGGTAGATCTTCCTTATCCTCCAGATCACAAAGATTCAATTCTGGCCAACATCCTGATTAGATAAATGAGCTAGCCAAAAAGGTCAGTGATAGGTTACATCTTGCTCCTAAGCAAGAAGAAGAGGATAGAAAACAGAAAAATAAAGGGCCTAAGATTGTTAAACTTGGTGAGCATGCTAGCATGATGCGAGAGCATCTACCCAGATATGGTTCCGACCGTAGAACTAAACATGCTGTCCAGTTAGATTCTTCTACTGCAACAGAACTAGTCAGTTACACTCCTAGTAGATGGCCCGTACAAGAAAGTTATCAGGTTGTGAATCCTGATGATAAAACTTGGGGAAAGTATGAAGCAAAGGTTCATACAAAAATAGGGACTAAGCAAAAGAACTCTGAGGCTCAGAGAAACTGGCAGTCTGCATGGATGCAAACGGCTTTTGAGAACATAGATGACATAGCAGTTGATGTTAAACAAAACATCAATAGAACTATTTCTGTATATGATGGTCTATTACAAGTTCAGAATAGTCAGTATAAAACTGAAACTGCTATAGGTAGAATAGACAAACAATGTACTTCTACATTGAACAATTTTGGCACATTAAGTTATCAGGTTAGCCAGACCCACACAATGGCCACTAGTATCCAAGCAACTAGTGAAAGAATAGAGAATGTTGCCAGTCAGGTCTATTCTCAGGTCTCTACTTCAGAAGACAGGAGAGACACTCAGCTACAAGAAAACAAAGCCCTTATAGAAAATGTTGCAAGAAATTTAGAAAGGGTTAGGAAATATGTTAAGAAAATAAGAGTGTCACAAAAGGGAGCAGACAGCTCTGAAGAAGAAACTTCTGAGTCCAAAGCAAGCAAAACTCAGAAGTCTGAGCCTAAGCCCAGACCAAGGATACAGAAGAAAAAAAGTATTCTTTTCACAGAAGAAATAGAAGAAGAAAAACTAGTTGTCACACAAAGAAACCATAACCCTCCTATGCCTTCCAAGATTGTTCTGCCTAAACAAAAAGAACATATGTTGCAAGCAACAGAAGGATTAAAGGATTGGTTAGTTAAAAATGATCTACAAGATAATGAACCAATGTACATGGATGAACCAGCTGCTGCTATGCTTTCTTCCGAAGAAGAAACATATGATACCATATCCCTTGTAGATCCTGATCTAGAATCTGATAGAGATTATGACTCTCCTGCTGAAATTGAGATTGAGGAAGATTGGGAACCTTTATATAAGACAACTATTGTAGATGATAATTTTGATATTGAAATGAAGGATGTGTTGTCTAAAAATTCCCAGCCTGACCATATGCGTGCTTATGCCACATCTGGTTATATCCTTAATATAGATAAGATTCTAGATCCTTATGAGACAATATGTACATGGTGTGACACATTAGAAAATTTCTTTGATACTAGAGGTACCACTTGGTCTGAGGCAAATAAAGTCCTCTATGTTGTTAGACTCATGTCAGGAAAACTCAGAAATTGGTGGAACTCACTCCCAGATGATGGAATTATTTCTATAGATGCAGATGGAGATGAGTATGTAAAAGAAAAGGACATGGGTCGTAATGATATAAAGAAATTTTCTAATGTGTCACACCATGTACATATTGTGTCATAAGGATCTAGAATCTTATCTATATTGAGGATATAATCAATTTAGTACACAGCGGAATTCAAAAGCACGCAACTTTTAATTGATCAACTCAAGATGATTACAACTGCAACTTTCTACAAACAATTTCTGATTGTTCAGATCGCTCTAGGCGCAGAACAAGAGCATACTCTTGTATTACCAAAACCTTAGACTCTAGACCTTAATTTAGATCTGACTCTGAATTCTCAATCCGAATTCTAAACAAATTTTAAATCATTCCCGAATGCCTTCAACTAAGCATTGGGTTCTTATTTATACACAAAGTCAGATGCCAAAAGATTAAGGCAATTTTGAGTTCCGACCATACGAAACTGACACGCGTCTCACACTGTAGGTAGTGGAAGATTGAACCATACAAAAATGACACGTATCAAACAAACTGTTGCTAGTGGAGCAAACAGTGAAAAGGGAATCACATGGAGCACACTGCATGTGAGCACGGCCCACTTTACACCCGAAAGTAGCTACGGGGATCTTGCTTTTTGAATAGGGTTGCGTCCTATTGTCAGGTCTTAATGTGGCTGACGTCACGGCACAGACAAGCCCATGTGCTAGCTACCATCTGATTGATATCCATCACTATCATCGGAGGAATCATCTTGAATTGATCAATTAAAAGTTGCGTGCTTTTGAATTCCGCTGTGTACTAAATTGGTATCAGAGCCACGTTCATGTATTTACTTGCTTTTCTTTTTGCCCCAGGTGAGTTCTATTACTGAAAGTACTGCTAGTAGCGTGCTGTAGTACATGTGGAGGATCGCAGTAAGACCCGTTGTTGAAGGCCGAAGGATAGTGCCGTGTTTGAGGGCAGTTAGTCGAGGAAAGTAGCACGGAATATCGTGAACGAGTAATCAGTAAGTTTTATTTCTTCACCTATGGCATTACGAAGGTCTTTGGATGCAAGTTCCGCTCTGTCTGATGTACTGCACAATTATTTTCAAGATGGCAACACACATGTAGTAGATGATAAAGGCAACTTTAGATTTCCTGATGTTAAAATTAATACATTCTATCCAGAAAAAGGAATTAAGGCCAAAGTCTGTGACTCTGTTAGGCAAAGTGAAATTAACTTCTTAGTATCTGGCACTGGAATTTGTCTGATTTATCTTCCATTTCTAGTTCCTGATGATGTTGAACGATGGAGAAACAAAGGTTTATTTCATGTCCATTTTCCCCATGTCGATTTAATCGTTCACCCACATTTCAACTATAATATAGGTGCTGAGTTTTTTGCCACATTAATTGATACCCAATGTCAAATCTAGGATCAAGCTGTAGTAGCCCAATTCTGTGGTATCCTCAGTGCAGAAAAAGGGGATGGAGTCTTATCAGTCCAGCCTAATTTTACACTTTCTTTGTCTGATAAGTTTATTTCCTCTGCATTTTGTTTACTTTTACAAGTTAAAGGTGTGTCGTTAATGCCGGGATCTGTCTATGCAACCATTGGTGGTCGATGTATCTATAGAATAATTAATATAATCCTCTAACAATGAATTGGTTCATGTGTTTACCAAAATATTATCCTCTAAGAATGAATTGGTTCCCACAGGCCCAGATCGAAGGGATGGAAATAGCATTGCTTCCTGCATTGATTGCTGCTAGAACAGAGATAGATTTTGCATCTCTAATAGCCGTACTTTCAATAATAGAACTCACCCGATTTAAGCATCCCAAGAACCTTGTGGGAAAGATACCCCTGTGGGCAAAGAGATTTCCATTTATGTTCTAGTAGTCAGACAGGTAAGGAAAGTATATGCTTGCAATTATAACAAGATGGTTTGTTACAGGCATAGGGTATGGGATTTAATAGAATCATTTGATGCTTTCAATATAGAGCATATCCCTAGAGAACTAAACCATAGGCCAGATGCACTAGTAGTTGCTACTAGAACTTTAGAACCTTTAACACTATCCGGATTGAAAAGATTAGTTGTAGAATTAGTGAATGTGCCTAGTGTGCCAAACAATGTAACTCATTTTCAGGTATTTGAGGGGGATCGACAAATTGTAGATTTTCTAACTTGCAATGAAGTATTTGAGGCCCAAATTATTGATGAACAAGAGAGGCCTGATATGTCTTGGGATGAAGAAGACATAATCAACTTGAAGAGCAATTTATTACCCAAAGGGGTGATTGAGTTGGAACAAATCTTTGACTTTGATGGAGTAGTAAAGCAGAAGGATTTGCCTAAAATAGAGGGAGGTAAGTGTGATCCCTACAACTTAGAAACAAAGCAAAATCCCCAAAATGTACAAATTGGAAAAGCCTATTCTGAAAAGATTAGAAAAGAGGTTATTGTTGTTCTAAAAGACTATAAACATGTTATAGCATGGATGTATGAAGATTTAAAAACCTAAGACACATCCATCATCACTCATGTGATAACTTTAAACCCAACTATCAAACCATTCAGGAAAAAACAAAGGCCTGTGAATGCAATCTTGGAACCTTTGATATTTGAGGAAGTGAAGAAACTGCTATCTGCTAGAATAATTTTCCCTGTCAGACACTCAACTTGGGTAGCTAATAAAATATATTTTGTACACTATCACTTTGATCTATGTACATTAAGAGGTAACCAAATATGTGATCTTATAATATATAAAAAAGGCTTGAAGAAAGAAACTAGAGGAGATTGAACAAAAAATATAAAAGACTTTAGATATGAATATATTGGTATTTAATAAGGCAAGCCTCCTATGATAAAAAAGGGCTTGATATTTTAAAAAGTTGTCAAACCTTAGCAAACTATAATGATTTATTAAGAATACGATAGAATTATATAATATACATTTTCTTGTCTAATAATTATATCAAGTAACATAGACATAGAAAAATATAGTTTGCAAGAATATAAGTTAAGGCACTTAGCAAGTTAATGGATACCAACTAATGATTAACTATGGATCTCACTTTAGGAATGAATAAGATATAACCTTGATTGATAATATTCCCTAAAGAGAAATTGTGAATAGATTCCTTGTAAACATTGAGAAATCTTTGATGCTATTGTGTGTGCCAAGTGTCTTTGTACAAATGACAAGGAAAGATTTCAATACCATGAGATTTTTTCAAAATACATATCAATGTGTTCTTAATGAAGCTTATTTCATATATAGAGATGAACAACATAAGCTCTAGTTTAATTATTGGATTACAAGGCATCACATTTATTGATTCATGTAGGGACTACTCTCAACAAAATTCTCTTGGGCCTAAAATAGTTTATGATGGTCCAAAAATCATCACACATTTTAGCTAGAGATGTAATGTGACCAAGACCAATCTTGATTGTCTTAGTTTTATCTCTAGGGTCCTTACTTTTAATACAATAGAAAAAGTCCTTAGAGAAACAATGCTTAGCTTTGATACGATGTCTTAAAGATCATATTTGAGTACATTTGAAAACATGTATCTTTGTAAGATTGACCTTATGTTTGAGAAATTCAGATCATAGATTCAAATCTACACATTGAACATACTAGATGGGTGAGTGGAAGAAGTTGGGTGCATTTTTTGGCTAAAAAGTGGAAGTGTTTTCCCTAAAAATTAGAGTTTGTCACAGTTGGAGTCAAAATTTGAAGCACTTACACATACAATCTTAAGAAAGTCCAGTAATATGAAATGTAGTATTTTGAATCTAGTTTTCAAATATGTAATTTATTCTAATACTCAGATCATACAAATTAATTTTGCATAGGCTTGTACAAAAACCACTTTTGAAAAGTCTCTTTTTAGGACCATACCATGCACGTGTACGGCCAACATAATTTGACCTAAAAAAGTATTTTTCTAAATCCTTTTAGGGAAAGATGTGTATTATAGTGAAGTTTGATGAGAATATTTTTTATAATTTTTGCCAAATATTTTTTTATTATTTTTTATTGGCCCTAATTGTTGTTTTTGAAAACCCCTTGTGTATGGCCAACATAATTTGAGATAAACTAATCATATTTTTTTTTTTCATTGTGTACAAAATGATGTGTAGATTGATGACATATATATATTTTTTTTCAATTTGAAAATAAAAAGTTATTAAAAAAATGCAAACACCTATCATTTCAAGTTTATGGACCAGTTTGCTCATAAATTAATTAATAAATAGAAAAATAAGTCAAATAAAAAAATTAGATATTTGAAAACTACACATCGTCATCTATATGGGTTTTAATTTCATAAAAAAATCAGAAGAAAACATCGTCAACCATATTGGTAAATTTGGTCTTTTCTCTTGCTTTGAAGATGGATGTGTACTTGTAGGTGAACCTTTGCTCTGATACCAATTTTATACACAGCAGAATTCAAAAGCACGCAACTTTTAATTGATCAACTCAAGATGATTACAACTTAACAATTTCTGATTGTTCAGATCGCTCTAGGCGCAGAACAAGAGCATACTCTTGTATTACCAAAACCTTAGACTCTAGACCTTAATTTAGATCTGACTCCGAATTCTCAATCCGAATTCTAAACAAATTTTAAATCATTCCCGAATGCCTTCAACTAAGCATTGGGTTCTTATTTATACACAAAGTTGGATGCCAAAAGATTAAGGCAATTTTGAGTTCCGACCATACGAAACTGACACACGTCTCACACTGTAGGTAGTGGAAGATTGAACCATACAAAAATGACATGTATCGAACAAACTGTTGCTAGTGGAGCAAACAGTGAAAAGGGAATCACATGGAGCACACCGCATGTGAGCACGGACCACTTTACACCGGAAAGTAGCTACGGGGATCTTGCTTTTTGAATAGGGTTGCGTCCTATTGTCAGGTCTTAACGTGGCTGACGTCACGGCACAGACAAGCCCATGTGCTAGCTACCATCTGATCTGTATCCATAACTGTCATTGCAAGAATCATCGTGAATTATTGGCAGAGGATCAGGTTCATCATAGTGGTGATCTAAATCTGTCGGTGGCAGAAGATGTTGTGGCAGAGGTTGGAAAGCTATGGCCAGGTCATCATTTCTTTGGTGGAAAGTATAGATGATTTTGGTGATCTCATCAGTAGATGCAAAATCTATCTCTGTTCTAGCAACAATCAATGCAGGAAGCAATGCTATTTCCATCCCTTCGATCTGGGCCTGTGGGAACCAATTCATTGTTAGAGGATAATATTCTACTCTAGGCAGAGCATAATTTAACCTCATTTGTAAATAACCAGAAGGTCCAGCCATGCCTTCTTCTATAGCCCATGCAAAATTCCCCTGTAAATGATTAAAAAATTCTTTCATATCATCTTGGAGAATTCTTTCATTATAACCAAGGAATAGATCAGCATAATCTTCAAATTCTGTCTGCAAAAGAGTAATGCTGTTAAACAATCCAAACTTTGCACATTTCAGAAAATTCTTTTTAATTCTAACTGGCCAATTCATTGGCAGCAGGGATGTTATGCAAACATCAAAAGCAATACTATTTCTGAGTGCAAAATAAATTGCAGCATCTTCAAGACCAAAATGAGACAGAAATGCTGATTGTTGAGGACCTGTCAGAATACCTCTACCATAATTATCTCGAATTACATTTCGTAATTCTTGAAGCCACTTAATCAGGAAATAACACTCCAGGATAGGTGAAATGATCTCTGGAGGTAGTTGTGGAATCCATAGGTCATTACCTTGTTCATCATGACTCACGAAAATCTCTACACCATCATGGCTTATCAATGTTTCTCCTGGTATTATGACCATATTCACTGGTTCTGCCAGTTTAGCCATTTCTCTGGTTAAGGAATCTGCAAGAGGATTGTTATCACCTTTGATCCACTCGATTTCAAAATCATAACTAGTGAAATCTAAATACCATCTTGCAATTCTACCATGAGCAATATCTTTGTTTGGCTTTTTACTGAGGAGAGATCTCATTGGCTGGCTATCTGTTTTCACAATAAAATGCACAGGTTTAAGAAATATCTTAAACTTTTCAATTCCTTTTTTCATAGCCAATATTTCTTTTTCATAGATGGTATATCGACATTCTGTATCTGTGAATGTCCTAAACCTGTATCCACAAACTTGAGTTCCTTTGAGAGGAATCTCCTGCAACAACACAGCACCCCATACATCATCACAAGCATCAGTAAATAGAAACAATGAATAACCTTCTTCTGGTAAATGCAATGTAGGGAGGTACTGGCATTTCTCTTTTATCCTTTGGACTATTTCAGTGAGTTCATCAGTCCAAGGACCTGCACCTTCTTTTAACTGAGCTTGTAACTTCTTTCTGTCTTTAGCTAATCCATTGTAAAAAGGGGCTCACATAATTGAGACATCCTAAGAATCTCTGAATCTGCTTTGTAGCAATCAAAACATCTGGGAACTCTGAGATATGTTTCAAGATGTGGGGTTGGAGTTTTACCTTACCATTAGATAGAACCAAACCCAAGAAATCAATTTCTTGCTTACCAATAACCATTTTCTTGGCATACAGACTTATCCCATTTTCTCTGATAGCATTATACAAAGATTCTAAGTGCTTCAAATGCTGTGCCTCATTTTCAGAATAGACTATTATATCATCAATATATACTGAACAGAAATCTTTTAGACTTCTTAGAGATCTATCCATTCTTCTTTGAAAGTATGCAGGTGCAGTTTTTAAACCAAAGGGCATGACATTCCATTCATAAAGTCCTTGAGGAACAGAGAAAGCAGTTTTGTACCTGTCTTCTTCTTTTACCTTGATCTGCCAAAATCCTGATTTGCAGTCAAACTTGGAGAAGACCTTTTTTGATGCTGCTCTCATGATCAAATCAGTACTGAATGGAATTGGATAATTGAATGGCAAAATAATATCATTCAGAGGTTTATAATTTATGCAAAATCTTTTCTTACCTCTGATTTGTTCAGCTCTTTTATTTACTAAGAAGGATGGGCAGTTGAACGGGCTTTTACTGTCTCTGATAAACTTGCCATCAATTAATTCTTGTAAGTGCTCATCAATTTCTTTGACCTCTGATGGACTCATCAAATATGCAGGCTCGAAAGGAATAACAGACTAGCATTCTAGCTTAAGCCTAATTTCGCATTCTTCATGATCTTTTGTCCAGAACTGTAAAGGGTTTAGGCTGCAACAATCCTTTTCAAACTTAGCCTTTACAGGTTCTAGCAACAGAGGCAATTGGGGTCCCTGAGACTTTAGAGACTCTTTCTGTTTCTTGACTTTATCAGACAATTTGTGTGTTACAACTTTCAGAGAAGGAACTTGAACTGGGCCATTTGGATGTTTGAGAGTAATCTCATGTGTTCTTAGCACAAATGGCTGGTATTTAGTCAGGAATGTATAACCTAACAAAATGTCTTCTCTGAGACTATCCAATTCAATAAAATCAACCACAAATTATTTACCTTGGATTTCTATCTTGACATCTTGTGCATATCTGCCCATCTGCAACTCATTTCCATTAGTTGCATACCCAGTAGGGAGATCTGATTTATCTTTCTAGAATTCAGGAGGACTAGCACCTGTTTTTGCAAAACTTCTGGAGGAACCTAAATCAACAAAAGCATCTAGGGGAATAGGCTTATATCCAGGAAAACAGAGATTAGTCCGGATGTATGTACAGTTCTCAACCATGTATAAAGCCTTTGCTGGTTCACCAAGTAAATCAGGTTCAGATTCAGACTGGGCTGAAGATGGAGATTCAGCTTTGGTTAGTAATTCTAAAATTTCCCCCACCTGAGAAGAAAGTTTTTTAAGAGTTTTATCGTGGAGGGCAGACTGGCGAGTCAAGATGTCTATAGCTTCATGGTAGCGGTCAACCTTTAAACAGAGAGTATCAAGACTACGACCCAAAGAGTGGGAAGGTGAAGGTGACCGATGGGATTTGGAAGATGGTCGAGAGGATTTGGCATGATGAGTAGTGGTAGACCATCGAGGAACTATGTAACCATGAGAAGGTTTGGGTGGCAGAAAAGGAGAACTGGAAACAGACCTATGAGAAGGTTTTTTAAGCTTGCGCAAAATAGCAGCTTTGTCTCGGTTCCATTCTTTAAGATCCTTGACCTGTTGCTTTGCAGCTTTTTTCCTTTCATCTAAAGAACCAGGCATGTGATATGGATCCTTAGCTTTTGCCATACTGATTTTAAACTCAAGATCTTTGAGAGCTTTCTTGAGTGTCTTGGAGACTGCATGTGCATCTGATGAATGAGAACTTTCAGACTCGGATGAACTAGAACTAGAAGATTTTACCTTTTTATGTTTATCTTGAGCCATAGAATATTGCTCAGGCAATATTTCAACTAGTTCAAACAAGAGATCATTAGATTTTCCTAAGGCATCAGTAGAATGAACAATTTCCCATTGATCTAATGAATACTGATCAGCAAACATGGCGTAAACTTTATTATCCTTCTGATACTTTTTAGGACAATCAGTGGCATAGTGAGGACCTTTGCAGATAAAACACTGAACAGATTTGGATCTACTTCTCTAGCCTTTCTGGAACTTATTCTTTTTAAACAAATATTTGGGAGGTCTTCGACCTTTGAAAGAATTCTTATTTACAGGAGCAAATCTATACTTTTTCTTGAATCTTTTATATTTAGAAGAATGCTTTCTATAATCATCATTATTTGTAGCATATTTACACTTTTTACAGGAACAATGCCTACCACAAGAATTTCTGCTAAATTTTCTGATTGACTTGAATTCTTTCAGCTGGCTGTGAGGTGGCTGGTTACAATAATCTTGCATATTACAGGAAGATTTAAACTGATCATTATTATCACTTAGAGCTTTCATTAGACAACCTTTATCAAGCTTATGAGTGACTAACTGTCTTAATTCTATGAAGCCATAAGTATCAATATTTACTTTATACTTATTTGCAACATAATCCTCTGCATATGCTCCTAGACCACAGGGAAGTGAATTTAAGTAAAACTTTTTTGTAGTTGAATCATAGTATTTGCCAGCAGCTATCATGTACTTTTCAAATACTAGATTATACTTATGCAACTTCCTTAGATCTTTTAACTGCAGAGAATACAAAATCTTTTCTGCTTCATGAATCTCATTTTTCCTGTTACCACTGAACAAGCCAACTAAATATAATTTCAAGGTTGCAAAACCTTCAGCAGAAATATGATTACGACCCATGTCGTTTTCTTTTACATACTCATCTCCATCTGCATCTATAGAAATAATTCCATCATCTGGGAGTGAGTTCCACCAATTTCTGAGTTTTCCTGACATGAGTCTAACAGCATAGAGGACTTTATTTGCCTCAGACCAAGTGGTACCTCTAGTATCAAAGAAATTTTCTAATGTGTCACACCATGTACATATTGTGTCATAAGGATCTAGAATCTTATCTATATTGAGGATATAACCAGATGTGGCATAAGCACGCATATGGTTAGGCTAGGAATTTTCAGACAACACATCCTTCATTTCAATATCAAAATTATCATCTACAATAGTTGTCTTATATAAAGGTTCCCAATCTTCCTCAATCTCAATTTCAGCAAGAGAGTCATAATCTCTATCAGATTCTGGATCAGGATCTACAAGGGATATGGTATCATATGCTTTCTTCTTCTGATACCAATTTAGTACACAGCAGAATTCAAAAGCATGCAACATTTAATTGATCAACTCAAGATGATTACAACTGCACCTTTCTACAAACAATTTTTGATTGTTCAGATCGCTCTAGGCGCAGAACAAGAGCATACTCTTGTATTACCAAAACCTTAGACTCTAGACCTTAATTTAGATCTGACTCCGAATTCTCAATCCGAATTCTAAACAAATTTTAAATCATTCCCGAATGCCTTCAACTAAGCATTGGGTTCTTATTTATACACAAAGTTGGATGCCAAAAGATTAAGGCAATTTTGAGTTCCGACCATATGAAACTGACACGCGTCTCACATTGTAGGTAGTGGAAGATTGAACCATACAAAAATGACACGTATCAAACAAACTGTTGCTAGTGGAGAAAACAGTGAAAACGAAATCACATGGAGCACACCGCATGTGAGCACGGCCCACTTTACACCCGAAAGTAGCTACGGGGATCTTGCTTTTTGAATAGGGTTGCATCCTATTGTCAGGTCTTAACGTGGCTGACATCACGGCACAGACAAGCCCATGTGCTAGCTACCATCTGATTGATATCCATCACTATCATCGGAGGAATCATCTTGAATTATTGGCAGAGGATCAGGTTCATCATAGTGGTGATCTAAATCTGTCGGTGGCAGAAGATGTTGTGGCAGAGGTTGAAAAGCTATGGCCAGGTCATCATTTCTTTGGTGGAAAGTATAGATGATTTTGGTGATCTCATCAGGAGATGCAAAATCTATCTCTGTTCTAGCAGCAATCAATGCAGGAAGCAATGCTATTTCCATCCCTTCGATCTGGGCCTGTGGGAACCAATTCATTATTAGAGGATAATATTCTACTCTAGGCAGAGCATAATTTAACCTCATTTGTAAATAACCAGAACGTCCAGCCATGCCTTCTTTTATAGCCCATGCAAAATTCCCCTGTAAATGATTAAAAAATTCTTTCATATCATCCTAGAGAATTCTTTCATTATAACCAAGGAATAGATCAGCATAATCTTCAAATTCTGTCTGCAAAATAGTAATCCAAACTTTGCACATTTTAGAAAATTCTTTTTAATTCTAACTAGCCAATTCATTGGCAGCAGGGATGTTATGCAAACATCAAAAGCAATACTATTTCTGAGTGCAAAATAAATTGCAGCATCTTCAAGACCAAAATGAGACAGAAATGCTGATTGTTGAGGACCTGTGAGAATGCCTCGACCATAATTAATATGAATTACATCATGTAATTCTTGAAGCCACTTATTCAAAAAATAACACTCCAGGATAGGTGAAATGATCTCTGGAGGTAGTTGTGGAATCCATAGGTCATTACCTTGTTCACAATGACTCAGGAAAATCTCTACACCATCATGTCTTATCAATGTTTCTCCTGGTATTATGACCATATTAATTGGTTCTGCCAGTTTAGCCATTTCTCTGGTTAAAGAATCTGTGAGAGGATTGTTATCACCTTTGATCCACTCGATTTCAAAATCATAACTAGTGAAATCTAAATACCATCTTGCAATTCTACCATGAGCAATATCTTTGTTTGGCTTTTTACTGAGGAGAGATCTCATTGGCTGGCTATCTGTTTTCACAATAAAATGCACAGGTTTAAGAAATATCTTAAACTTTTCAATTCCTTTTTTCACAGCCAATATTTCTTTTTCATAGATGGTATATCGACATTCTGTATCTGTGAATGTCCCAGACCTGTATCCACAAACTTGAGTTCCTTTGAGAGGAATCTCCTGCAACAACATAGCACCCCATACATCATCAGAAGCATCAATAAATAGAAACAATGAATAACCTTCTTCTTGTAAATGCAATGTAGGAAGGTACTGGCATTTCTCTTTTATCCTTTGGACTATTTCAGTGAGTTCATCAGTCCAATGACCTGCACCTTCTTTCAACTGTGCTTGGAGCCTTTTCCGGTCTTTAGCTAGTCCATTGTAGAAAGGGCTCACATAATTTAAGCATCCCAAGAACCTTTGTATCTGCTTTATACCAACCAAAACATCTAGAAATTCTGAAATATGTTTAAGAATATGGGGCTAGAGTTTTACCTTGCCATTTGACAGAACCAAACCCAGAAAATCAATTTCCTGCTTTCCAATAACCATTTTCTTAGTAGACAGACATATTCCATTTTCTTTTATAGCATTATACAAAGATTCTAAATGCTTCAAATGTTGTGCCTCATTTTCAGAATAGACTATTATATCATCGATGTAGACAGAACAGAAATCTTTTAAACTTCTCAAAGCTCTATCCATTCTTCTTTGAAAATAGGCTGGTGTAGTTTTCAAACCAAAGGGCATGGCATTCCATTCATAAAGTCCTTGAGGAATAGAGAAAGCAGTTTTATACCTATCTTCTTCTTTTACCTTGATCTGCCAAAATCCTGATTTGCAGTCAAACTTGGAGAAGACCTTTTTTGATGCTGCTCTCATGATCAGATCAGTACTGAATGGAATTGGATAATTGAATGGCAAAATAATATCATTCAGAGGTTTATAATTTATGCAAAATCTTTTCTTACCTCTGATTTGTTCAGCTCTTTTATTTACTAAGAAGGCTGGGCAGCTGAACGGGCTTTTTCTGTCTCTGATAAACTTGCCATCAATTAATTCTTGTAAGTGCTCATCAATTTCTTTGACCTCTGATGGACTCATCAAATATGCGGGCTCCAAAGGAATGACAGACTGGCATTCTGGCTTAAGCCTAATTTCACATTCTTCATGATCTTTTGTCCAGAACTGTAAAGGGTTTAGGCTGCAACAATCCTTTTCAAACTTAGCCTTTACAGGTTCTAGCAACAGAGGCAATTGGTGTCCCTAAGACTTTAGAGACTCGTTCTGTTTCTTGACTTTATCAGACAATTTGTGTGTTACAACTTTCAGAGAAGGAACTTTAACTGGGCCATTTGGATGTTTGAGAGTAATCTCATGTGTTCTTAGCACAAATGGCTGGTATTTAGTCAGGAATGTATAACCTAACAAAATGTCTTCTCTGAGACTATCCAATTCAATAAAATCAACCACAAATTGTTTATCTTGGATTTCTATCCTGACATCCTGTGCATATCTGCCCATCTGCAACTCATTTCCATTAATTGCATACCCAGTAGGGAGATCTGATTTATCTTTCCAGAATTCAGGAGGAATAGCACCTGTTTTTGCAAAACTTCTGGAGGAACCTGAATCAACAAAAGCATCTAGGGGAATAGGCTTATATCCAGGAAAATAGAGATTAGTCCGGATGTATGTACAGTTCTCAACCATGTATAAAGCCTTTGCTGGTTCACCAAGTAAATCAGGTTCAGATTCAGACCGTGCTGAAGATGGAGACTCAGCTTTGGTTAGTAATTCTAAAATTTCCCCCACCTGAGAAGAAAGTTTTTTAAGAGTTTTATCCTGGAGGGCAGACTGGCGAGTCAAGATGTCTATAGCTTCATGGCAGCGGTCAACCTTTAAACAGAGAGTATCAATACTACGACCCAAAGAGTGGGAAGGTGAAGGTGACCGATGGGATTTGGAAGATGGTCTAGAGGATTTGGTATGATGTGTAGTGGTAGACCATCGAGGAACTGTGTAACCATGAAAAGGTTTGGGTGGTGGAGAAGGAGAACTGGAAACAGACCTATGAGAAGGTTTTTTAAGCTTGTGCAAAAAAGCAGCTTTGTCTCGGTTCCATTCTTTAAGATCCTTGACCTGTTGCTTTGCAGCTTTCTTCCTTTCTTCTAAAGAACCAGGCATGTGATATGGGTCCTTAGCCTTTGCCATACTGATTTTAAACTCAAGATCTTTGAGAGCTTTCTTGAGTGTCTTGGAAACTGCATGTGCATCAGAAGAGTGTGAACTTTCAGATTCAGATGAAGAGCTAGAGGACGCTACTTTCTTATGCTTGTCTCTAGCCATGGAATATTGCTCAGGCAATATTTCAACAAGTTCAAACAATGTATCAGTTGTTCTGCCTAGCACATCAGCAAAATGTACAATATCCCATTGATCAAGTGAATACTGATCAGCAAACATGGCATAGACCTTATTATCCTTCTGATACTTTTTAGGACAATCAGTGGCATAGTGAGGACCTTTGCAGATAAAACACTGAACAGATTTGGATCTACTTCTCTAGCCTTTCTGGAACTTATTCTTTTTAAACAAATATTTGGGAGGTCTTCGACCTTTGAAAGAATTCTTATTTACAGGAGCAAATCTATACTTTTTCTTGAATCTTTTATATTTAGAAGAATGCTTTCTATAATCATCATTATCTGTAGCATATTTACACTTTTTACAGGAACAATGCCTACCACAAGAATTTCTGCTAAATTTTCTGATTGACTTGAATTCTTTCAGCTGGCTGTGAGGTGGCTAGTTACAATAATCTTGCATATTACAGGAAGAGTTAAACTGATCTTTATTATCACTCAGCGCTTTCATTAGACAACCTTTATCAAGCTTATGAGTGACTAACTGTCTTAATTCAATGAAGCCATAAGTATCAATATTGACTTTATACTTATTTGCAACATAATCTTCTGCATATGCTCCTAGACCACAGGGAAGTGAATTTAAGTAAAACTTTTTTGTAGTTGAATCATAGTATTTGCCAGCAGCTATCATGTACTTTTCAAATACTAGATTATACTTATGTAATTTCCCTAGATCTTTTAACTGCAGAGAATACAAAATCTTTTCTGCTTCATGAATCTCATTTTTCCTGTTACCACTGAACAAGCCAACTAAATATAATTTCAAGGTTGCAAAACCTTCAGCAGAAATATCATTACGACCCATGTCCTTTTCTTTTACATACTCATCTCCATCTGCATCTATAGAAATAATTCCATCATCTGGGAGTGAGTTCCACCAATTTCTTAATTTGCCAGACATGAGTCTAACAGCATAGAGGACTTTGTTTGCCTCAGACCAAGTAGTACCTCTAGTATCAAAGAAATTTTCTAATGTGTCACACCACGTACATATAGTATCATAAGAATCTAGAATCTTATCAATATTGAGGATATATCCAGATGTGGCATAAGCACGCATATGGTCAGGCTGGGAATTTTCAAACAACACATCCTTCATTTCAATATTAAAATTGTCATCTACAATAGTTGTCTTATAAAGAGGTTCCCAATCTTCCTCAATCTCAATTTCTACAGGAGAGTCATAATCTCTATCAGATTCTGGATTAGGATCTACAAGGGATATGGTATCATATGTTTCTTCTTCGGAAGAAAGCATAGCAGCACCTGGTTCATCCATGTACACTTGTTCATTATCTTGTAGATCATTTTCAACTAACCAATCCTTTAATCCTTCTGTTGCTTGCAACATATGTTCTTTTTGTTTAGGCAGAACAATCTTGGAAGGCATAGGAGGGTTATGGCTTCTCTGTGTGACAACTGGTTTTTCTTCTTCTATTTCTTCTGTGAAAAGAATACTTTTTTTCTTCTGTATCCTTGGTCTGGGCTTAGGCTCAGACTTCTGAGTTTTGCTTGCTTTGGACTCAGAAGTTTCTTCTTCAGAGCTGTCTGCTCCCTTTTGTGACACTCTTATTTTCTTAACATATTTCCTAACCCTTTCTAAATTTCTTGCAACATTTTCTATAAGGGCTTTGTTTTCTTGTAGCTGAGTGTCTCTCCTGTCTTCTGAAGTAGAGACCTGAGAATAGACCTGACCGACAACATTATCTATTCTTTCACTAGTTGCTTGGATACTAGTGGCCATTGTGTGGGTCTGGCTGACCTGATAACTTAATGTGCCAAAATTGTTCAATGTAGAAGTACATTGTTTGTCTATTCTACCTATAGCAGTTTCAGTTTTATACTGACTATTCTGAACTTGTAACAGACCATCATATACAGAAACAATTCTATTGATGTTTTGTTTAACATCAACTGCTATGTCGTCTATGTTCTCAGAAGCCATTTGCATCCATGCAAACTGCCAGTTTCTCTGAGCCTCAGAGTTCTTTTGCTTAGTCCCTATTTTTGTATGAACCTTTGCTTCATACTTACCCCAAGTTTTATCATCAGGATTCACAACCTGATAACTTTCTTGTACGGGCCATCTACTAGGAGTGTAACTGACCAGTTCTGTTGCAGTAGAAGAATATAACTGGACAGCATGTTTAGTTCTACGGTCGGAACCATATCTAGGTAGATGCTCTCAGATCATGCTAGCATGCTCACCAAGTTTAACAATCTTAGGCCCTTTATTTTTCTGTTTTCTATCCTCTTCTTCTTTCATAGGAGCAAGATGTAACCTATCACTGACCTTTTTGGCTAGCTCATCTATCTGATCAGGATGTTGGCCAGAATTGAATCTTTGTGATCTAGAGGATAAGGAAGATCTACCAGGGATGAATCTACTGGAACTGGAACCAGAGGTAGAAGCTTCTTCAGGATTATAATCTATAAAGGGTTTTCTATTAGTGCTAGCATAAGAGTGTGCCATGGATCGGCTGCGAGCTAAAGGTTGAGCTCGTGCTTGGGCTTCATTAATCAAAGGTTGCTCAAGTATGGTTTGACCAGGGACTGCTTGGAGAGTAATATTTCCTACTCTTCTAGACTGAAACAAGGGTCTGTCAGAGAACCTATTTCTGTGGGTCGGAAGGTCGACAAACTGTGGCTTTTGTCTTTCTAACAGTTGTTCAATAATAGGGAAGCCAATCTCAAAACTAGTAGGATCTATAAATGTGCCATAATCTAACAGATTGGATGAACTTTGTGGGAAAGATACCCCCGTGGGCAAAGAGACAGGAGGTGATACAGTATTCATTATTCTATAGATACATCAACCACCAATCGTTGCATAGACAGATCCCGGCATTACCGACACACCTTTAACTTGTAAAAGTAAACAAAATGCAGAGGAAATAAACTTATCAGACAAAGAAAGTGTAAAATTAGGCTGGACCGATAAGACTCCATCCCCTTTTTCTGCACTGAGGATACCACAGAATTGGGCTACTATAGCTTGATCTCAGATTTGACATCGGGTATCTATTAGTGTGGCAAAAAACTCAGCACCTATATTGTAGTTAAAATGTGGGTGAACGATTAAATCGACATGAGGAAAATGCACATGAAAGAAACCTTTATTTCTCCATCGTTCAACATCATCAGGAACTAGAAATGGAAGATAAATCAGACAAATTCCAGTGCCAGATACTAACAAGTTAATTTCACTTTGCCTAACAGAGTCACAGACTTTGGCCTTAATTCCTTTTTTCTGGATAGAATGTATTAATTTTTACATCAGGAAATCTAAAGTTGCCTTTATCATCTACTACATGTGTGTTGCCATCTTGAAAATAATTGTGCAATACATCAGACAGAGCGGAACTTGCATCCAAAGACTTTCGTAATGCCATAGGTGAAGAAATAAAAATTACTGTTTACTTGTTCGCGATATTCCCTGCTACTTTCCTCGACTAACTGCGCTCAAACACGGCACTATCCTTCGGCCTTCAACAACGGGTCTTACTGTGATCCTCCACAGGTACTACAGCACGCTACTAGCAGTACTTTCAGTAATAGAACTCACCCAGGGCAAAAAGAAAAGCAAGTAAACACATGAATGTGGCTCTGATACCAATTTAATACACAGCAGAATTCAAAAGCACGCAACTTTTAATTGATCAACTCAAGATGATTACAACTGCAACTTTCTACAAACAATTTCTGATTGTTCAGATCGCTCTAGGCACAGAACAAGAGCATACTCTTGTATTACAAAAACCTTAGACTCTAGACCTTAATTTAGATCTGACTCTGAATTCTCAATCCGAATTCTAAACAAATTTTAAATCATTCCCAAATGTATTATGACCATATTAACCGGTTCTGCCAGTTTAGCCATTTCTCTGGTTAAAGAATCTGCAAGAGGATTGTTATCACTTTTGATCCACTCGATTTCAAAATCATAACTAGTGAAATCTAAATACCATCTTGCAATTCTACCATGAGCAATATCTTTGTTTGGCTTTTTACTGAGGAGAGATCTCATTGGCTGGCTATCTGTTTTCACAATAAAATGCACAGGTTTAAGAAATATCTTAAACTTTTCAATCCATTTTTTCACAACCAAGATTTCTTTTTCATAGATGGTATATCGACATTCTGTATCTGTGAATGTCCCAGACCTGTATCCACAAACATGAGTTCCTTTAAGAGGAATCTCTTGCAACAACACAGCACCCCATACATCATTAGAAGCATCAGTAAATAAAAACAATGAATAACCTTCTTCTGGTAAATGCAATGGAGGGAGGTACTGGCATTTCTCTTTTATCCTTTGGACTATTTCAGTGAGTTCATCAATCCAAGGACCTGCACCTTCTTTCAACTGAGCTTGTAACTTCTTTCTGTCTTTAGCTAGTCCATTGTAGAAAGGGCTCACATAATTTAAGCATCCCAAGAACCTCTATATCTGCTTTATACCAACCAAAACATCTGGAAATTCTGAAATATGTTTAAGAATATGGGGCTGGAGTTTTACCTTGCCATTTGACAGAACCAAACCCAGAAAATCAATTTCCTCCTTTCCAATAACCATTTTCTTAGCAGACAGACATATTCCATTTTCTTTTATAGCATTATACAAAGATTCTAAATGCTTCAAATGTTGTGCCTCATTTTCAGAATAGACTATTATATCATCGATGTAGACAGAACAGAAATCTTTTAAACTTCTCAAAGCTCTATCCATTCTTCTTTGAAAATAGGCTGGTGCAGTTTTCAAACCAAAGGGCATGACATTCCATTCATATAATCCTTGAGGAACAGAGAAAGTAGTTTTATACCTGTCTTCTTCTTTTACCTTGATCTGCCAAAATCCTGATTTGCAGTCAAACTTGGAGAAGACCTTTTTTGATACTGCTCTCATGATCAGATCAGTACTGAATGGAATTGGATAATTGAATGGCAAAATAATATCATTCAGAGGTTTATAATTTATGCAAAATCTTTTCTTACCTCTGATTTATTCAGCTCTTTTATTTGCTAAGAAGGCTGGGTAGCTGAACGGGCTTTTACTGTCTCTGATAAACTTGCCATCAATTAATTCTTGTAAGTACTCATCAATTTCTTTGACCTCTGATGGACTCATCAAATATGCAGGCTCGAAAGGAATGACAGACTGGCATTCTGGCTTAAGCCTAATTTCACATTCTTCATGATCTTTTGTCCAGAACTGTAAAGGGTTTAGGCTGCAACAATCCTTTTCAAACTTAGCCTTTACAGGTTCTAGCAACAGAGGCAATTGGGGTCCCTGAGACTTTAGAGACTCTTTCTGTTTCTTGACTTTATCAGACAATTTGTGTGTTACAACTTTCAGAGAAGGAACTTTAACTGGGCCATTTGGATGTTTGAGAGTAATCTCATGTGTTCTTAGCACAAATGGCTGGTATTTAGTCAGGAATGTATAACCTAACAAAATGTCTTCTCTGAGACTATCCAATTCAATAAAATCAACCACAAATTGTTTACCTTGGATTTCTATCCTGACAACCTGTGCATATCTGCCCATCTGCAACTCATTTCCATTAATTGCATACCCAGTAGGGAGATCTGATTTATCTTTCCAGAATTCAGGAGGAATAGCACCTGTTTTTGCAAAACTTCTGGAGGAACCTAAATCAACAAAAGCATCTAGGGGAATAGGCTTATATCCAGGAAAACAGAGATTAGTCCGGATGTATGTATAGTTCTCAACCATGTATAAAGCCTTTGCTGGTTCACCAAGTAAATCAGGTTCAGATTCAGACCGGGCTGAAGATGGAGACTTAGCTTTGGTTAGTAATTCTAAAATTTCCCCCACCTGAGAAGAAAGTTTTTTAAGAGTTTTATCCTGGAGGGTAGACTGGCGAGTCAAGATGTCTATAGCTTCATGGCAGCGGTCAACCTTTAAACAGAGAGTATCAAGACTACGACCCAAAGAGTGGGAAGGTGAAGGTGACCGATGGGATTTGGAAGATGGTCGAGAGGATTTGGCATGATGCGTAGTGGTAGACCATCGAGGAACTGTGTAACCATGAGAAGGTTTGGGTGGCAGAGAAGGAGAACTGGAAACAGACCTATGAGAAGGTTTTTTAAGCTTGCGCAAAATAGCAGCTTTGTCTCGGTTCCATTCTTTAAGATCCTTGACCTGTTGCTTTGCAGCTTTTTTCCTTTCATCTAAAGAACTAGGCATGTGATATGGATCCTTAGCTTTTTCCATACTGATTTTAAACTCAAGATCTTTGAGAGCTTTCTTGAGTGTCTTGGAGACTGCATGTGCATCGGAAGAGTGTGAACTTTCAGATTCAGATGAAGAGCTAGAGGACGCTACTTTCTTATGCTTGTCTCTAGCCATGGAATATTGCTCAGGCAATATTTCAACAAGTTCAAACAATGTATCGGTTGTTCTGCCTAGCACATCAGCAGAATGTACAATTTCCCATTAATCTAATGAATACTGATCAGCAAACATGGCGTAAACTTTATTATCCTTCTGATACTTTTTAGGACAATCAGTGGCATAGTGAGGACCTTTGCAGATAAAACACTGAACAGATTTGGATCTACTTCTCTGGCCTTTCTGGAACTTATTCTTTTTAAACAAATATTTGGGAGTTCTTCGACCTTTGAAAGAATTCTTATTTACAGGAGCAAATCTATACTTTTTCTTGAATCTTTTATATTTAGAAGAATGCTTTCTATAATCATCATTATCTGTAGCATATTTACACTTTTTATAGGAACAATGCCTACCACAAGAATTTCTGCTAAATTTTCTGATTGACTTGAATTCTTTCAGCTGGCTGTGAGGTGGCTGGTTACAATAATCTTGCATATTACAGGAAGAGTTAAACTGATCCTTATTATCACTCAGGGCTTTCATTAGACAACCTTTATCAAGCTTATGAGTGACTAACTGTCTTAATTCTATGAAGCCATAAGTATCAATATTGACTTTATACTTATTTGCAACATAATCTTCTGCATATGCTCCTAGACCACAGGGAAGTGAATTTAAGTAAAACTTTTTTGTAGTTGAATCATAGTATTTTCCAACAGCTATCATGTACTTTTCAAATACTAGATTATACTTATGTAATTTCCCTAGATCTTTTAACTGCAGAGAATACAAAATCTTTTCTGCTTCATGAATCTCATTTTTCCTGTTACCACTAAACAAGCCAACTAAATATAATTTCAAGGTTGCAAAACCTTCAGCATAAATATCATTACGACCCATGTCTTTTTCTTTTACATACTCATCTCCATCTGCATCTATAGAAATAATTCCATCATCTGGGAGTGAGTTCCACCAATTTCTGAGTTTTCCTGACATGAGTCTAACAGCATAGAGGACTTTATTTGCCTCAGACCAAGTAGTACCTCTAGTATCAAAGAAATTCTCTAATGTGTCACACCATGTACATATAGTATCATAAGGATCTAGAATCTTATCTATATTGAGGATATAACCAGATGTGGCATAAGCACGCATATGGTCAGGCTGGGAATTTTCAGACAACACATCCTTCATTTCTATATCAAAATTATCATCTACAATGGTTGTCTTATAAAGAGGTTCCCAATCTTCCTCAATCTCAATTTCAGCAATAGATTCATAATCTTTTTCTGATTCTAGATCTGGATCTACAAGGGATATGGTATCATATGTTTCTTCTTCGGAAGAAAGCATAGCAGTAGCTGGTTCATCCATGTACACTGGTTCATTATCTTGTAGATCATTTTCAACTAACCAATCCTTTAATCCTTCTGTTGCTTGCAACATATGTTCTTTTTGTTTAGGCAGAACAATCTTGGAAGGCATAGGAGGGTTATGGCTTCTCTGTGTGACAACTAGTTTTTCTTCTTCTATTTCTTCTGTGAAGAGAATACTCTTCTTCTTTTGAATTCTTGGTCTGGGTTTGGGCTCAGACTTCTGAGTTTTGCTTGCTTTGGACTCAGAAGTTTCTTCTTCAGAGCTGTCTACTCCCTTTTGTGACACTCTGATTTTCTTAACATATTTCCTAACCCTTTCTAAATTTCTTGCAACATTTTCCATAAGGGCTTTGTTTTCTTGTAGCTGAGTGTCTCTCCTATCTTCTGAAGTAGAGACCTGAGAATAGACCTGACTGGCAACATTCTCTATTCTTTCACTAGTTTCTTGGATACTAGTGGCCATTGTGTGGGTCTGGCTGACCTGATAACTTAATGTGCCAAAATTATTCAGTGTAGAGGTACACTGTTTGTCTATTCTTCCTATAGCAGTTTCAGTTTTATACTGACTGTTCTGGACTTGTAATAAACCATCATACACAGAAACAGTTCTATTGATGTTTTGTTTAACATCAACTGCTATGTCGTCTATGTTCTCAGAAGCAGTTTGCATCCATGCAGATTGCCAATTTCTCTGAGCCTCAGAGTTCTTTTGCTTAGTCCCTATTTTTGTATGAACCTTTGCTTCATACTTTCCCCAAGTTTTATCATCAGGATTCACAACCTGATAACTTTCTTGTACAGGGCATCTACCAGGAGTGTAACTGACCAGTTCTATTGTAGTAGAAGAATCTAACTGGACAGCATGTTTAGTTCTACGATCGTAACCATATCTGGGTAGATGCTCTCGCATCATGCTAGCATGCTCACCAAGTTTAGCAATCTTAGGCCCTTTATTTTTCTGTTTTCTATCCTCTTCTTCTTGCTTAGGAGCAAGATGTAACCTATCACTGACCTTTTTGGCTAGCTCATCTATCTGATTAGGATGTTGGCCAGAATTGAATCTTTGTGATCTAGAGGATAAGGAAGATCTACCAGGGATGAATCTACTAGAACTGGAACTAGAGGTAGAAGCTTCTTCAGGATTATAATCTATAAAGGGTTTTCTACTGGTGCTAGCATAAGAGTGTGCCATAGATCGGCTGCGAGCTAAAGGTTGAGCTCGTGCTTGGGCTTCATTAATCAAAGGTTGTTCAAGTATGGTTTGACCAGGGACTGCTTGGAGAGTAATATTTCCTACTCTTCTAGACTGAAACGAGGGTCTGTCAGAGAATCTATTTCTGTGGATGGGTAGGTCGACAAACTGTGGCTTTTGTCTTTCTAATAGTTGTTCAATAATAGGGAAGCTAATCTCAAAACCAGTAGGATCTATAAATCTGCCATAATCTAACAGATTGGAAGAACCTTGTGGGAAAGATACCCCCATGGGCAAAGAGACAGGAGGTGATACAGTATTCATTATTATATAGATACATCGACCACCAATGGTTGCATAGACAGATCCCGGCATTAACGACACACCTTTAACTTGTAAAAGTAAACAAAATGCAGAGGAAATAAACTTATCAGACAAAGAAATTGTAAAATTAGGCTGGACCGATAAGACTCCATCCCCTTTTTCTGCACTGAGGATACCACGGAATTGGGCTACTACAGCTTGATCCCAGATTTGACATCGGGTATCAATTAATGTGGCAAAAAACTCAGCACTTATATTATAGTTGAAATGTGGGTGAACGATTAAATCGACATGGGGAAAATGGACATGAAAGAAACCTTTGTTTCTCCATCGTTCAACATCATCAGGAACTAGAAATGGAAGATAAATCAGACAAATTCCAGTGCCAGATACTAACAAGTTAATTTCACTTTGCCTAACAGAGTCACAGACTTTGGCCTTAAATCCTTTTTCTGGTTAGAATGTATTAATTTTTACATCAGGAAATCTAAAGTTGCCTTTATCATCTACTACATGTGTGTTGCCATCTTGAAAAGAATTGTGCAGTACATCAGACAGAGTGGAACTTGCATCCAAAGACTTTCGTAATGCCATAGGTGAAGAAATAAAACTTACTGATTACTCGTTCGCGATATTCCCTGCTACTTTCCTCGACTAACTGCCCTCAAACACGGCACTATCCTTCGGCCTTCAACAACGGGTCTTACTGCGATCCTCCACAAGTACTACAGCACGCTACTAGCAGTACTTTTAGTAATAGAACTCACCTGGGGCAAAAAGAAAAGCAAGTAAATACATGAACGTGGCTCTGATACCAATTTTATGCACAGCGGATTTATTACACAGCAGAATTCAAAAGCACGCAACTTTTAATTGATCAACTCAAGATGATTACAACTGCAACTTTCTACAAACAATTCCTGATTGTTCAGATCGCTCTAGGTGCAGAACAAGAGCATACTCTTGTATTACCAAAACCTTAGACTCTAGACCTTAATTTAGATCTGACTCTGAATTCTCAATCCGAATTCTAAACAAATTTTAAATCATTCCTGAAACCTCCCTGATGATATGAAAGAATTTTTATAATGAAAGAATTCTCCAGGATGATATGAAAGAATTTTTTAATCATTTACAGGGGAATTTTGCATGGGCTATAGAAGAAGGCATGGCTGGACCTTCTGGTTATTTACAAATGAGGATAATATTCTACTCTAGGCAGAATAATGAATACTGTATCAGACTTTAGAGACTCTTTCTGTTTCTTGACTTTATCAGACAATTGAATCCTAGATGATATGTCGATATTCCCTGAGACTTTAGAGACTCTTTCTGTTTCTTGACTTTATCAGACAATTATGGCTCTGATACATATGCGTTCTTATGCCACATCTGGTTATATCCTCAATATAGATAAGATTCTAGATCCTTATGACACAATATGTACATGGTGTGACACATTAGAAAATTTCTTTGATACTAGAGGTACCACTTGGTCTGAGGCAAATAAAGTCCTCTATGCTGTTAGACTCATGTCAGAAAAACTCAGAAATTGGTGGAACTCACTCCCAGATGATGGAATTATTTCTATAGATGCAGATGGAGATGAGTATGTAAAAGAAAAGGACATGGGTCATAATGATATTTCTGCTGAAGGTTTTGCAACCTTGAAATTATATTTAGTTGGCTTGTTCAGTGGTAACAGGAAAAATGAGATTCATGAAGCAGAAAAGATTTTGTATTCTCTGCAATTAAAAGATTTAGGGAAGTTACATAAATATAACCTAGTATTTGAAAAGTACATGATAGCTGCTGGCAAATACTATGATTCAACTACAAAAAAGTTTTACTTAAATTCACTTCCCTGTGGTCTAGGAGCATATGCAGAGGATTATGTTGCAAATAAGTATAAAGTCAATATTGATACTTATGGCTTCATAGAATTAAGACAGTTAGTCACTCATAAGCTTGATAAAGGTTGTCTAATGAAAGCACTGAGTGATAATAAGGATCAGTTTAACTCTTCCTGTAATATGCAAGATTATTGTAACCAGCCACCTCACAGCCAGCTAAAAGAATTCAAGTCAATCAGAAAATTTAGCAGAAATATCATTACGTCAAAAGCACGCAACTTTTAATTGATCAACTCAAGATGATTACAACTGCACCTTTCTACAAACAATTTCTGATTGTTCAGATCGCTCTAGGCGCAGAACAAGAGCATACTCTTGTATTACCAAAACCTTAGACTCTAGACCTTAATTTAGATCTGACTCCGAATTCTTAATCCGAATTCTAAACAAATTTTAAATCATTCTCGAATGCCTTCAACTAAGCATTGGGTTCTTATTTATACACAAAGTCGGATGCTAAAAGATTAAGGCAATTTTGAGTTCCGACCATACGAAATTGACACGCGTCTCACACTGTAGGTAGTGGAAGATTGAACCATACAAAAATGACACGTATCAAACAAACTGTTGCTAGTGGAGCAAACAGTGAAAAGGGAATCACATGGAGCACACCGCACATGAGCACGGCCCACTTTACACCCGAAAGTAGCTATGGGGATCTTGCTTTTTGAATAGGGTTGCGTCCTATTGTCAGGTCTTAACGTGGCTGACGTCACGGCACAGACAAGCCCATGTGCTAGCTACCATCTGATCTATATCCATCACTGTCATCGGAAGAATCATCGTGAATTATTGGCAAAGGATCAGGTTCATCATAGTGGTGATCTAAATCTGTCAGTGGCAGAAGATGTTGTGGCAGAGGTTGGAAAGCTATGGCCAGGTCATCATTTCTTTGGTGGAAAGTATAGATGATTTTGGTGATCTCATCAGGAGATGCAAAATCTATCTCTGTTCTAGCAGCAATCAATGCAGGAAGCAATGCTATTTCCATCCCTTCGATCTGGGCCTATGGGAACCAATTCATTGTTAGAGGATAATATTCTACTCTAGGCAGAGCATAATTTAACCTCATTTGTAAATAACCAGAAGGTCCAGCCATGCCTTCTTCTATAGCCCATGCAAAATTCCCCTGTAAATGATTAAAAATTTCTTTCATATCATCCTGGAGAATTCTTTCATTATAACCAAGGAATAGATCAGCATAATCTTCAAATTCTGTCTGCAAAAGAGTAATGCTGTTAAACAATCCAAACTTTGCACATTTCAGAAAAAAAATTTTAATTCTAACTGGCCAATTCATTGGCAGCAGGGATGTTATGCAAACATCAAAAGCAATACTATTTCTAAGTGCAAAATAAATTGCAGCATCTTCAAGACCAAAATGAGACAAGAATTCAGATTGTTGAGGACCTGTGAGAATGCCTCGACCATAATTAATATGAATTACATCACGTAATTCTTGAAGCCACTTATTCAAAAAATGCATCTCTAGAATTGGTGAAATTATTTCTGGAGGAAGTTGTGGAATCCATAGGTCATTACCTTGTTCATCATGACTCAGGAAAACCTCTACACCATCATGTCTTATCAATGTTTCTCCTGGTATTATGACCATATTCACTGGTTCTGTCAGTTTAGCCATTTCTCTGGTTAAGGAATCTGCAAGAGGATTGTTATCACCTTTGATCCACTCGATTTCAAAATCATAACTAGTGAAATCTAAATACCATCTTGCAATTCTACCATGAGCAATATCTTTGTTTGGCTTTTTACTGAGGAGAGATCTCATTGGCTGGCTATCTGTTTTCACAATAAAATGCACAGGTTTAAGAAATATCTTAAACTTTTCAATTCCTTTTTTCACAGCCAAGATTTCTTTTTCATAGATGGTATATCGACATTCTGTATCTGTGAATGTCCCAGACCTGTATCCACAAACTTGAGTTCCTTTGAGAGGAATCTCTTGCAACAACACAGCACCCCATACATCATCAGAAGCATCAATAAATAAAAATAATGAATAACCTTCTTTTGTTAAATGCAATGTAGGGAGGTACTGGCATTTCTCTTTTATCCTTTGGACTATTTCAGTGAGTTCATCAGTCCAAGGACCTGTACCTTCTTTCAACTGAGCTTGTAACTTCTTTCTGTCTTTAGCTAGTCCATTGTAGAAAGGGCTCACATAATTTAAGCATCCCAAGAACCTCTGTATCTGCTTTATACCAATTAAAACATCTAGAAATTCTGAAATATGTTTAAGAATATGGGGCTGGAGTTTTACCTTGCCATTTGATAGAACCAAACCCAGAAAATCAATATCCTGCTATCCAATAACCATTTTCTTAGCAGACAGACATATTCCATTTTCTTTTATAGCATTATACAAAGATTCTAAATGCTTCAAATGTTGTGCCTCATTTCCAGAATAGACTATTATATCATCGATGTAGACAGAACAGAAATCTTTTAAACTTCTCAAAGCTCTATCCATTCTTCTTTGAAAATAGGCTGGTGCAGTTTTCAAACCAAAGGGCATGACATTCCATTCATAAAGTCCTTGAGGAACAGAGAAACCAGTTTTATACCTGTCTTCTTCTTTTACCTTGATCTGCCAAAATCCTGATTTGCAGTCAAACTTGGAGAAGACCTTTTTTGATGCTTCTCTCATGATCAGATCAGTACTGAATGGAATTGGATAATTGAATGGCAAAATAATATCATTCAGAGGTTTATAATTTATGCAAAATCTTTTCTTACCTCTGATTTGTTCAGCTCTTTTATTTACTAAGAAGGCTGGGCAGCTGAACGGGCTTTTGCTGTCTCTGATAAACTTGCCATCAATTAATTCTTGTAAGTGCTCATCAATTTCTTTGACCTCTGATGGACTCATCAAATATGCAGGCTCAAAAGGAATGACAGACTGGCATTCTGGCTTAAGCCTAATTTCACATTCTTCATGATCTTTTGTCCAGAACTGTAAAGGGTTTAGGATGCAACAATCCTTTTCAAACTTAGCCTTTACAGGTTCTAGCAATAGAGGCAATTGGGGTCCCTGAGACTTTAGAGACTCTTTCTGTTTCTTGACTTTATCAGACAATTTGTGTGTTACAACTTTCAGAGAAGGAACTTTAACTGGGCCATTTGGATGTTTGAGAGTAATCTCATGTGTTCTTAGCACAAATGGCTAGTATTTAGTCAGGAATGTATAACCTAACAAAATGTCTTCTCTGAGACTATCCAATTCAATAAAATCAACCACAAATTGTTTACCTTGGATTTCTATCCTCACATCTTGTGCATATCTGCCCATCTGCAACTCATTTCCATTAATTGCATACCCAGTAGGGAGATCTGATTTATCTTTCCAGAAATCAGGAGGAATAGCACCTATTTTTGCAAAACTTCTGGAGGAACCTGAATCAACAAAAGCATCTAGGGGAATAGGCTTATATCCTGGAAAACAGAGATTAGTCCGGATGTATGTACAATTCTCAACCATGTATAAAGCCTTTGCTGGTTCACCAAGTAAATCAGGTTCAGATTCAGACCGGGCTGAAGATGCAGACTCAGCTTTGGTTAGTAATTCTAAAATTTCCCCCACCTGAGAAGAAAGTTTTGTAAGAGTTTTATCCTGGAGGGCAGACTGGCGAGTCAAGATGTCTACAACTTCATGGTAGTGGTCAACCTTTAAACAGAGAGTATCAATACTACGACCCAAAGAGTGGGAAGGTGAAGGTGACCGATGGGATTTGGAAGATGGTCGAGAGGATTTGGCATGATGTGTAGTGGTAGACCATCGAGGAACTATGTAACCATGAGAAGGTTTGGGTGGCGGAGAAGGAGAACTGGAAACAGACCTATGAGAAGGTTTTTTAAGCTTGCGCAAAATAGTAGCTTTGTCTCGATTCCATTCTTTAAGATCCTTGACCTGTTGCTTTGCAGCTTTCTTCCTTTCATCTAAAGAACCAGGCATGTGATATGGGTCCTTAGCCTTTGCCATACTGATTTTAAACTCAAGATCTTTGAGAACTTTCTTGAGTGTCTTGGAAAATGCATGTGCATCTGATGAATGAGAACTTTCAGACTCGGATGAACTAGAACTAGAAGATTTTACCTTTTTATGTTTATCTCAAGCCATAGAATATTGCTCAGGCAATATTTCAACTAGTTCAAACAAGAGATCATTAGATTTTCCTAAGACATCAGTAGAATGAACAATTTCCCATTGATCTAATGAATACTGATCAGCAAACATGGCGTAAACTTTATTATCCTTCTGATACTTTTTAGGACAATCAGTGGCATAGTGAGGACCTTTGCAAATAAAACACTGAACAGATTTGGATCTACTTCTCTGGCCTTTCTAGAACTTATTCTTTTTAAACAAATATTTGGGAGGTCTTCGACCTTTGAAAGAATTCTTATTTACAGGAGGAAATCTATACTTTTTCTTGAATCTTTTATATTTAGAAGAATGCTTTCTATAATCATCATTATCTGTAGCATATTTACACTTTTTACAGGAACAATGCCTACCACAAGAATTTCTGCTAAATTTTCTGATTGACTTGAATTCTTTCAGCTGGCTGTGAGGTGGCTGGTTACAATAATCTTGCATATTACAGGAAGAGTTAAACTGATCCTTATTATCACTCAGAGCTTTCATTAGACAACCTTTATCAAGCTTATGAGTGACTAACTGTCTTAATTCAATGAAGCCATAAGTATCAATATTTACTTTATACTTATTTGCAACATAATCCTCTGCATATGCTCCTAGACCACAGGGAAGTGAATTTAAGTAAAACTTTTTTGTAGATGAATCATAGTATTTGCCAGCAACTATCATGTACTTTTCAAATACTAGATTATACTTATGCAACTTCCCTAGATCTTTTAACTGCAGAGAATACAAAATCTTTTCTGCTTCATGAATCTCATTTTTCCTATTACCACTGAACAAGCCAACTAAATATAATTTCAAGGTTGCAAAACCTTCAGCAGAAATATCATTACGACCCATGTCTTTTTCTTTTACATACTCATCTCCATCTGCATCTATAGAAATAATTCTATCATCTGGGAGTGAGTTCCACCAATTTCTGAGTTTTCCTGACATGAGTCTAACAGCATAGAGGACTATATTTGCCTCAGACCAAGTAGTACCTCTAGTATCAAAGAAATTCTCTAAAGTGTCACACCATGTACATATTGTGTCATAAGGATCTAGAAGCATGCATATGGTCAGGCTGGGAATTTTTAGACAACACATCCTTCATTTCAATATCAAAATTGTCATCTACAATAGTTGTCTTATATAAAGGTTCCCAATCTTCCTCAATCTCAATTTCTACAGGAGAGTCATAATCTCTATCAGAGCCACGTTCCTGTGTTTACTTGCTTTTCTTTTTGCTTTTGAATTCCGCTGTGTACTAAATTGGTATCAGAGCCACATTCATGTGTTTACTTGCTTTTCTTTTTGCCCCGGGTGAGTTCTATTACTGAAAGTACTGCTAGTAGCGTGCTGTAGTACCTGTGGAGGATCGCAGTAAGACTCGTTGTTGAAGGCCGAAGGATAGTGCCGTGTTTGAGGGCGGTTAGTCGAGGAAAGTAGCAGGGAATATCGCGAACGAGTAATCAGTAAGTTTTATTTCTTCACCTATGGCATTACGAAAGTCTTTGGATGCAAGTTCCGCTTTGTCTGATGTACTGCACAATTATTTTCAAGATGGCAACACACATGTAGTAGATGATAAAGGCAACTTTAGATTTCCTAATGTAAAAATTAATACATTCTATCCAGAAAAAGGAATTAAGGCCAAAGTCTGTGACTCTGTTAGGCAAAGTGAAATTAACTTCTTAGTATCTGGCACTGGAATTTGTCTGATTTATCTTCCATTTCTAGTTCCTGATGATGTTGAACGATGGAGAAATAAAGGTTTCTTTCATGTCCATTTTCCCCATGTCGATTTAATCGTTCACCCACATTTCAACTATAATATAGGTGCTGAGTTTTTTGCCACACTAATAGATACCTGATGTCAAAGCTAGGATCAGGCTGTAGTAGCCCAATTCTGTGGTATCCTCAGTGCAGAAAAAGGGGATGGAGTTTTATCTGTTCAACCAAACTTTACACTTTCTTTGTCTGATAAGTTTATTTCCTCTGCATTTTGTTTACTTTTACAAGTTAAAGGTGTGTCGTTAATGCCGGGATCTGTCTATGCAACTATTGGTGGTCGATGTATCTATAGAATAATGAATACTGTATCACCTCCTGTCTCTTTGCCCACGGGGGTATCTTTCCCACAAGGTTCTTCCAATCTGTTAGATTATGGCAGATTTATAGATCCTACTGGTTTTGAGATTGGCTTCCCTATTATTGAACAACTGTTAGAAAAACAAAAGCCACAGTTTGTCGACCTTCCGATCCACAGAAATAGGTTCTCTGACAGACCCTTGTTTCAGTCTAGAAGAGTAGGAAATATTACTCTCCAAGCAGTCCCTGGTCAAACCATACTTGAACAACCTTTGATTAATGAAGCCCAAGCACGAGCTCAACCTTTAGCTCGCAGCCGATCTATGGCACACTCTTATGCTAGCACCAGCAGAAAACCCTTTATAGATTATAATCCTGAAGAAGCTTCTACCTCTGGTTCTAGTTCCAGCAGATTCATCCCTGGTAGATCTTCCTTATCCTCCAGATCACAAAGATTCAATTCTGGCCAACATCCTGATTAGATAGATGAGCTAGCCAAAAAGGTCAGTGATAGGTTACATCTTGCTCCTAAGCAAGAAGAAGAGGATAGAAAACAGAAAAATAAAGGGCCTAAGATTGCTAAACTTGGTGAGCATGCTAGCATGATGTGAGAGCATCTACCCAGATATGGTTCCGATCGTAGAACTAAACATGCTGTCCAGTTAGATCCTTCTACTGCAATAGAACTAGTCAGTTACACTCCTGGTAGATGGCCCGTACAAGAAAGTTATCAGGTTGTGAATCCTGATGATAAGACTTGGGGTAAGTATGAAGCAAAGGTTCATACAAAAATAGGGACTAAGCAAAAGAACTCTGAGGCTTAGCAAAATTGGCAATCTGCATGGATGCAAACTGCTTCTGAGAACATAGACGACATAGCAGTTGATGTTAAACAAAACATCAATAGAACTGTTTCTGTATATGATGGTCTGTTACAAGTTCAGAACAGTCAGTATAAAACTGAAACTTCTATAGGTAGAATAGACAAACAATGTACTTCTACATTGAACAATTTTGGCACATTAAGTTATCAGGTCAGCCAGACCCACACAATGGCCACTAGTATCCAAGCAACTAGTGAAAGAATAGAGAATGTTGCCAGTCAGGTCTATTCTCAGGTCTCTACTTCAGAAGACAGGAGAGACACTCAGCTACAAGAAAACAAAGCCCTTATAGAAAATGTTGCAAGAAATTTAGAAAGGGTTAGGAAATATGTTAAGAAAATAAGAGTGTCACAAAAGGGAGCAGACAGCTCTAAAGAAGAAACTTTTGAGTCCAAAGCAAGCAAAACTCAGAAGTCTCAGCCCAAACCCAGACCAAGAATTCAAAAGAAGAAGAGTATTCTTTTCACAGAAGAAATAGAAGAAGAAAAACCAGTTGTCACACAGAGAAGCCATAACCCTCCTATGCCTTCCAAGATTGTTCTGCCTAAACAAAAAGAACATATGTTGCAAGCAACAGAAGGATTAAAGGATTGGTTAGTTGAAAATGATCTACAAGATAATGAACCAGTGTATATGGATGAACCAGCTGCTGCCATGCTTTCTTCTGAAGAAGAAACATATGATACCATATCCCTTGTAGATCCTGATCCAGAATCTAATAGAGATTATGACTCTCCTGCTGAAATTGAGATTGAGGAAGATTGGGAACCTCTTTATAAGACAACTATTGTAGATGATAATTTTGATATTGAAATGAAGGATGTGTTGTCTGAAAATTCCCAGCCTAACCATATGCGTGCTTATGCCACATCTGGATATATCCTCAATATTGATAAGATTCTAGATCCTTATGATACTATATGTACATGGTGTGACACATTAGAAAATTTCTTTGATACTAGAGGTACTACTTGGTCTGAAGCAAACAAAGTCCTCTATGCTGTTAGACTCATGTCTGGCAAATTAAGAAATTGGTGGAACTCACTCCCTGATGATAGAATTATTTCTATAGATGCAGATGGAGATGAGTATGTAAAAGAAAAGGACATGGGTTGTAATGATATTTCTGCTAAAGGTTTTGCAACCTTGAAATTATATTTAGTTGGCTTGTTCAGTGGTAACAGGAAAAATGAGATTCATGAAGCAGAAAAGATTTTGTATTCTCTGCAGTTAAAAGATCTAGGGAAGTTGCATAAGTATAATCTAGTATTTGAAAAGTACATGATAGTTGCTGGCAAATACTATGATTCAACTACAAAAAAGTTTTACTTAAATTCACTTCCCTGTGGTCTAGGAGCATATGCAGAAGATTATGTTGCAAATAAGTATAAAGTCAATATTGATGCTTATGGCTTCATTGAATTAAGACAGTTAGTCACTCATAAGCTTGATAAATGTTGTCTAATGAAAGTGCTGAGTGGTAATAAGGATTAGTTTAACTCTTCCTGTAATATGCAAGATTATTGTAACCAGCCACCTCACAGCCAGCTGAAAGAATTCAAGTCAATCAGAAAATTTAGCAGAAATTCTTGTGGTAGGCATTGTTCCTGTAAAAAGTGTAAATATGCTACAGATAATGATGATTATAGAAAGCATTCTTCTAAATATAAAAGATTCAAGAAAAAGTATAGATTTGCTCCTGTAAATAAGAATTCTTTCAAAGGTCGAAGACCTCCCAAATATTTGTTTAAAAAGAATAAGGTCCAGAAAGGCCAGAGAAGTAGATCCAAATCTGTTCAGTGTTTTATCTGCAAAGGTCCTCACTATGCCACTGATTGTCCTAAAAAGTATCAGAAGGATAATAAAGTTTACGCCATGTTTGCTGATCAATATTCATTAGATCAATGGGAAATTGTTCATTCTGCTGATGTCTTAGGAAAATCTAATGATCTCTTGTTTGAGCTAGTTGAAATATTGCCTGAGCAATATTCTATGGCTCGAGATAAACATAAAAAGGTAAAATCTTCTAGTTCTAGTTCATCCAAGTCTGAAAGTTCTCATTCATCAGATGCACATGTAGTTTCCAAGACACTCAAGAAAGCTCTCAAAGATCTTGAGTTTAAAATCAGTATGGCAAAGGCTAAGGACCCATATCACATGCCTGGTTCTTTAGATGAAAGGAAGAAAGCTGCAAAGCAACAGGTCAAGGATCTTAAAGAATGGAATCGAGACAAAGCTGCTATTTTGCGCAAGCTTAAAAAACCTTCTCATAGGTCTGTTTCCAGTTCTCCTTCTCCTCCACCCAAACCTTCTCATGGTTACACAGTTCCTCGATGGTCTACCACTACACATCATGCCAAATCCTCTCGACCATCTTCCAAATCCCATCGGTCACCTTCACCTTCCCACTCTTTGGGTCGTAGTATTGATACTCTCTGTTTAAAGGTTGACCGCTGCCATGAAGCTATAAACATCTTGACTCGCCAGTCTGCCCTCCAGGATAAAACTCTTAAAAAACTTTCTTCTCAGGTGGGGGAAATTTTAGAATTACTAACCAAAGCTGAGTCTCCATCTTCAGCCCGGTCTGAATCTGAACCTGATTTACTTGGTGAACCAGCAAAGGCTTTATACATGGTTGAGAATTGTACATACATCCGGACTAATCTCTGTTTTCCTGGATATAAGCCTATTCCCCTAGATGCTTTTGTTGATTCAGGTTCCTCCAGAAGTTTTGCAAAAACAGGTGCTATTCCTCCTGAATTCTGGAAAGATAAATCAGATCTCCCTACTGGGTATGTAATTAATGGAAATGAGTTGCAGATGGGCAGATATGCAAAATATGTCAGGATAGAAATCCAAGGTAAATAATTTGTGGTTGATTTTATTGAATTGGATAGTATCAGAGAAGACATTTTGTTAGGTTATACATTCCTGACTAAATACCAGCCATTTGTGCTAAGAACACATGAGATTACTCTCAAACATCCAAATGACCCAGTTAAAGTTCCTTCTCTGAAAGTTGTAACACACAAATTGTCTGATAAATTCAAGAAACAGAAAGAGTCTCTAAAGTCTCAGGGACCCCAATTGCCTCTGTTGCTAGAACCTGTAAAGGCTAAGTTTGAAAAGGATTGTTGCAGCCTAAACCCTTTACAGTTCTGGACAAAAGATCATGAAGAATGTGAAATTAGGCTTAAGCCAGAATTCCAGTCTATCATTACTTTTGAGCTTGCATATTTGATGAGTCCATCAGAGGTCAAAGAAATTGATGAGCACTTACAAGAATTAATTGATGGCAAGTTTATCAGAGACAGTAAAAGCCCGTTCAGCTGCCCAGCCTTCTTAGTAAATAAAAGAGCTGAACAAATCAGAGGTAAGAAAAGATTTTGCATAAATTATAAACCTCTGAATGATATTATTTTTCCATTCAATTATCCAATTCCATTCAGTACTGATCTGATCATGAGAGCAGCATCAAAAAAGGTCTTCTCCAAGTTTGACTGCAAATCAGGATTTTGGCAGATCAAGGTAAAAGAAGAAGACAGGTATAAAACTGCTTTCTCTGTTCCTCAAGGACTTTATGAATGGAATGTCATGCCCTTTGGTTTGAAAACTACACCAGCCTATTTTCAAAGAAGAATGGATAGAGCTTTGAGAAGTTTAAAAGATTTATGTTCTGTCTACATCGATGATATAATAGTCTATTCTGAAAATGAGGCACAACATTTGAAGCATTTAGAATCTTTGTATAATGCTATAAAAGAAAATGGAATATGTCTGTCTGCTAAGAAAATGGTTATTGGAAAGTAGGAAATTGATTTTCTGGGTTTGGTTCTGTCAAATGGCAAGGTAAAACTCCAGCCCCATATTCTTAAACATATTTCAGAATTTCCAGATGTTTTGGTTGGTATAAAGTAGATACAAAGGTTCTTGGGATGCTTAAATTATGTGTGCCCTTTCTACAATGGACTAGCTAAAGACAGGAAAAAGCTCCAAGCACAGTTGAAAGAAGGTGCAGGTCCTTGGACTGATGAACTCACTGAAATAGTCCAAAGGATAAAAGAGAAATGCCAGTACCTTCCTACATTGCATTTACCAGAAGAAGGTTATTCATTGTTTCTATTTACTAATGCTTCTAATGATGTATGGGGTGCTGTGTTGTTGCAGGAGATTCCTCTCAAAGGAACTCAAGTTTGTGGATACAGGTCTGGGACATTCACAGATACAGAATGTCGATATACCATCTATGAAAAAGAAATATTGGCTGTGAAAAAAGGAATTGAAAAGTTTAAGATATTTCTTAAACCTGTGCATTTTATTGTGAAAACAGATAGCCAGCCAATGAGATCTCTCCTCAGTAAAAAGCCAAACAAAGATATTGCTCATGGTAGAGTTGCAAGATGGTATTTAGATTTCACTAGTTATGATTTTGAAATCAAGTGGATCAAAGGTGATAACAATCCTCTTGCAGATTCTTTAACCAGAGAAATGGCTAAACTGGCAGAACCAGTTAATATGGTCATAATACCAGGAGAAACATTGATAAGACATGATGGTGTAGAGATTTTCCTGAGTCATGATGAACAAGGTAATGACCTATGGATTCTACAACTACCTCCAGAGATCATTTCACCTATCCTGGAGTGTTATTTTTTGAATAAGTAGCTTCAAGAATTACGTGATGTAATTCATATTAATTATGGTCGAGGCATTCTCACAGGTACTCAACAATCAGCATTTCTATCTCATTTTGGTCTTGAAGATGCTGCAATTTATTTTGCACTCAGAAATAGTATTGCTTTTGATGTTTGCATAACATCCCTGCTGCCAATGAATTGGCCAGTTAGAATTAAAAAGAATTTTTTGAAATGTGCAAAGTTTGGATTGTTTAACAGCATTACTCTTTTGCAGACAGAATTTGAAGATTATGCTGATCTATTCCTTGGTTATAATGAAAGAATTCTCCAGGATGATATGAAAGAATTTTTTAATCATTTACAGGGGAATTTTGCATGGGCTATAGAAGAAGGCATGGCTGGACCTTCTGGTTATTTACAAATGAGGTTAAATTATGCTCTGCCTAGAGTAGAATATTATCCTCTAACAATGAATTGGTTCCCACAGGCCCAGATCGAAGGGATGGAAATAGCATTGCTTCCTGCATTGATTGCTGCTAGAACAGAGATAGATTTTGCATCTCCTGATGAGATCACCAAAATCATTTATACTTTCCACCAAAGAAATGATGACCTGGCCATAGCTTTCCGACCTCTGCCACAACATCTTTTGCCACCGACAGATTTAGATCACCACTATGATGAACCTGATCCTCTGCCAATAATTCAAGATGATTCTTCCGATGATAGTGATGGGTATCAATCAGATGGTAGCTAGCACATGGGCTTGTCTGTGCCGTGACGTCAGCCACGTTAAGACCTGACAATAGGACGCAACCCTATTCAAAAAGCAAGATCCCCGTAGCTACTTTCGGGTGTAAAGTGGGCCGTGCTCACATGCGGTGTGCTCCATGTGATTCCCTTTTCACTGTTTGCTCCACTAGCAACAGTTTGTTTGATACATGTCATTTTTGTATGGTTCAATCTTCCACTACCTACAGTGTCATTTTTGCAACCTTGAAATTATATTAAATATCTTAAACCTATGCATTTTATTGTGAAAACAGATAGCCAGCCAATGAGATCTCTCCTCAGTAAAAATCCAAACAAAGATATTGCTCATGGTAGAATTGGAAGATGGTATTTAGATTTCACTAGTTATGATTTTGAAATCAAGTGGATCAAAAGTGATAATAATCCTCTTGCAGATTCTTTAACTAGAGAAATGGCTAAACTGGCAGAACCAGTTAATATGGTCATAATACCAGGAGAAACATTGATAAGACATGATGGTGTAGAGATTTTCCTGAGTCATGATGAACAAGGTAATGAGCTATGGATTCCACAACTACCTTCAGAGATCATTTCACCTATCCTGGAGTGTTATTTTTTGAATAAGTGGCTTCAAGAATTACGTGATGTAATTCATATTAATTATGGTCGAGGCATTCTCACAGGTCCTCAACAATCAGCATTTCTGTCTCATTTTGGTCTTGAAGATGCTGCAATTTATTTTGCACTCAGAAATAGTATTGCTTTTGATGTTTGCATAACATCCCTACTGCCAATGAATTGGCCAGTTAGAATTAAAAAGAATTTTCTGAAATGTGCAAAGTTTGGATTGTTTAACAGCATTACTCTTTTGCAGACAGAATTTGAAGATTATGCTGATCTATTCCTTGGTTATAATGAAAGAATTCTCCAGGATGATATGAAAGAATTTTTTAATCATTTACAGGGGAATTTTGCATGGGCTATAGAAGAAGGCATGGCTGGACCTTCTGGTTATTTACAAATGAGGTTAAATTATGCTCTACCTAGAGTAGAATATTATCCTCTAACAATGAATTGGTTCCCACAGGCCCAGATCGAAGGGATGGAAATAGCATTGCTTCCTGCATTGATTGCTGCTAGAATAGAGATAGATTTTGCATCTCCTGATGAGATCACCAAAATCATCTATACTTTCCACCAAAGAAATGATGACCTGGCCATAGCTTTCCGACCTCTGCCACAACATCTTCTGCCACCGACAGATTTAGATCACCACTATGATGAACCTGATCCTCTGCCAATAATTCAAGATGATTCCTCCGATGATAGTGATGGATATCAATCAGATGGTAGCTAGCACATGGGCTTGTCTGTGCCGTGATGTCAGCCACGTTAAGACCTGACAATAGGACGCAACCCTATTCAAAAAGCAAGATCCCCGTAGCTACTTTCGGGTGTAAAGTGGGCTGTGCTCACATGCGGTGTGCTCCATGTGATTCCCTTTTCACTGTTTGCTCCACTAGCAACAGTTTGTTTGATACGTGTCATTTTTGTATGGTTCAATCTTCCACTACCTACAGTGTCATTTTTGCAACCTTGAAATTATATTAAATATCTTAAACCTGTGCATTTTATTGTGAAAACAGATAGCCAGCCAATGAGATCTCTCCTCAGTAAAAAGCCAAACAAAGATATTGCTCGTGGTAGAATTGCAAGATGGTATTTAGATTTCACTAGTTATGATTTTGAAATCGAGTGGATCAAAGGTGATAACAATCCTCTTGCAGATTCTTTAACCAAAGAAATGGCTAAACTAGCAGAACCAGTTAATATGGTCATAATACCAGGAGAAACATTGATAAGACATGATGGTGTAGAGATTTTCCTGAGTCATGATGAACAAGGTAATGACCTATGGATTCCACAACTACCTCCAGAGATCTTTTCACCTATCCTGGAGTGTTATTTTTTGAATAAGTGGCTTCAAGAATTACGTGATGTAATTCATATTAATTATGGTCGAGGCATTCTCACAGGTCCTCAACAATCAGCATTTCTGTCTCATTTTGGTCTTGAAGATGCTGCAATTTATTTTGCACTCAGAAATAGTATTGCTTTTGATGTTTGCATAACATCCCTGCTGCCAATGAATTGGCCAGTTAGAATTAAAAAGAATTTTCTGAAATGTGCAAAGTTTGTATTGTTTAACAGCATTACTCTTTTGCAGACAGAATTTGAAGATTATGCTGATCTATTCCTTGGTTATAATGAAAGAATTCTCCAGGATGATATGAAAGAATTTTTTAATCATTTACAGGGGAATTTTGCATGGGCTATAGAAGAAGGCATGGCTGGACCTTCTGGTTATTTACAAATGAGGTTAAATTATGCTCTGCCTAGAGTAGAATATTATCCTCTAACAATGAATTGGTTCCCACAGGCCCAGATCGAAGGGATGGAAATAGCATTGCTTCCTGCATTGATTGCTGCTAGAACAGAGATAGATTTTGCATCTCCTGATGAGATCACCAAAATCATCTATACTTTCCACCAAAGAAATGATGACCTAGCCATAGCTTTCCAACCTCTGCCACAACATCTTCTACCACCGACAGATTTAGATCACCACTATGATGAACCTGATCCTCTGCCAATAATTCAAGATGATTCCTCCGATGATAGTGATGGATATCAATCAGATGGTAGCTAGCACATGGGCTTGTCTGTGCCATGATATCAGCCACGTTAAGACCTGACAATAGGACGCAACCCTATTCAAAAAGCAAGATCCCCGTAGCTACTTTCAGGTGTAAAGTGGGCCGTGCTCACATGCGGTGTGCTCCACGTGATTCCCTTTTCACTGTTTGCTCCACTAGCAACAGTTTGTTTGATACGTGTCATTTTTGCAACCTTGAAATTATATTAAATATCTTAAACCTGTGCATTTTATTGTGAAAACAGATAGCCAGCCAATGAGATCTCTCCTCAGTAAAAAGCCAAACAAAGATATTGCTCATGGTAGAATTGCAAGATGGTATTTAGATTTCACTAGTTATGATTTTGAAATTGAGTGGATCAAAGGTGATAACAATCCTCTTGCAGATTCCTTAACCAGAGAAATGGCTAAACTGGCAGAACCAGTGAATATGGTCATAATACCAGGAGAAACATTGATAAGACATGATGGTGTAGAGATTTTCTTGAGTCATGATGAACAAGGTAATGACCTATGGATTCCACAACTTCCTCCAGAAATAATTTCACCAATTCTGGAGATGCATTTTTTGAATAAGTGGCTTCAAGAATTACGTGATGTAATTCATATTAATTATGGTCGAGGCATTCTCACAGGTCCTCAACAATCTGAATTCTTGTCTCATTTTGGTCTTGAAGATGCTGCAATTTATTTTGCACTCAGAAATAGTATTGCTTTTGATGTTTGCATAACATCCCTGCTGCCAATGAATTGGCCAGTTAGAATTAAAAAGAATTTTCTGAAATGTGCAAAGTTTGGATTGTTTAACAGCATTACTCTTTTGCAGATAGAATTTGAAGATTATGCTGATCTATTCCTTGGTTATAATGAAAGAATTCTCCAGGATGATATGAAAGAATTTTTTAATCATTTACAGGGGAATTTTGCATGGGCTATAGAAGAAGGCATGGCTAGACCTTCTGGTTATTTACAAATGAGGTTAAATTATGCTCTGCCTAGAGTAGAATATTATCCTCTAACAATGAATTGGTTCCCACAGGCCCAGATCGAAGGGATGGAAATAGCATTGCTTCCTGCATTGATTGCTGCTAGAACAGAGATAGATTTTGCATCTCCTAATGAGATCACCAAAATCATCTATACTTTCCACCAAAGAAATGATGACCTGGCCATAGCTTTCCGACCTCTGCCACAACATCTTCTGCCACCGACAGATTTAGATCACCACTATGATGAACCTGATCCTCTGCCAATAATTCACGATGATTCTTCCGATGATAGTGATGGATACAGATCAGATGGTAGCTAGCACATGGGCTTGTCTGTGCCGTGACGTCAGCCACATTAAGACCTGACAATAGGATGCAACCCTATTCAAAAAGCAAGATCCCCGTAGCTACTTTCGGGTGTAAAGTGGGCCGTGCTCACATGTGGTGTGCTCCATGTGATTCCCTTTTCACTGTTTGCTCCACTAGCAACAGTTTGTTTGATACGTGTCATTTTTGTATGGTTCAATCTTCCACTACCTACAGTGTGAGACGCGTGTCAGTTTCGTATGGTCGGAACTCAAAATTGCCTTAATCTTTTGGCATCCGACTTTGTGTATAAATAAGAACCCAATGCTTAGTTGAAGGCATTCGGGAATGATTTAAAATTTGTTTAGAATTCAGATTGAGAATTCGGAGTCAGATCTAAATTAAGGTCTAGAGTCTAAGGTTTTGGTAATACAAGAGTATGCTCTTGTTCTGTGCCTAGAGCGATCTGAACAATTAGAAATTGTTAAGTTGTAATCATCTTGAGTTGATCAATTAAAAGTTGCGTGCTTTTGAATTCCGCTGTGTACTAAATTGATATGTACACAAACTCAATATGTATATATATATTAAAGGCAAAAATGACACTGTAGGTTAAGCCCAGTGAATGTCATACTGAAATGCCATTTGTATCTGTCTATTCAATTACAATTTATGACTGAAATGCTCTTGTATCTGTCTATTCAATTATTCATTCTCTACTGGTGTCATTATGTGTGCTACTTTATTAGGAAAACTAGCTCCATGTATAAGATATATATGATGACTAATACTCCTAATTGGTGGCAATCCTTCTAGTACATTATCTGATATGATGTCTTCATACCCTGTCAGCAATTCAATTATCTCCTCTGGTTGTGATTCTTCAGTCTCTGTCTTTAGGGTTCCAGGCTTCTTAGGAATCAAAGCATAGCACATATTCTCATGTCTCAATCCATCCAGAAATTTCCTTCCATCAACCAAATAGATTCTAGCATTTCCACATACTTCACTTTTAGGTTCATCTTCCAAAGGAATCAAGGTAACTCTCTTTCCATTTGATGTTATAGTATAGGTATTCTTTTTTCCATCATGTATAGCTTTTCTATCATGCTGTCATTGTCTACCCAACAATATATGACATACATCCATAGGCATAATATACAATAATACTTCATCATGATAAGATCCAATATGAAATTTTACCAAACATTGTTCACTCACCAGTATGTTGTGATCATCCTAAATCCATGCTATTTGATAGGGATTAGGGTGTTTCAATCTTTTCAACTTCATCTTAGTCACCATCTCCTCTAAAACTAAATTATTAGAACTACCACTATCAATTACAACCTTACAACATTTACCTCCTTATTTACATCTGGTCTGGAACAAACGTTTCCTCTACGATGGTTCCCCATTTGTCTCTACTTGAAACAGTGTTCTCCTCATGACTAGTGATTCTCCTTTCTCAGGTTTACCAAATGAATTAGGTGATCCAACAAGTTCTTCTACATAAGTTGTTCTTGTACTGTTATATATATATATATATATATATATATATATATATATATCACCTTGTTATCAACAATCTTTATATATATATCCTAATATATATTATATATTCACATAGATGAATATATCTCTCTATGAAAAATCCAGAGAACTTATTATTTGGAAATAAAAGGAAATAAACTTATTGGAGAACCATTTGGGATGCATTTGAAACATAAACTATAAACTTAGTTGCAAACATAGAAAATTGAAAACTAAACTTTTAGAAAAAAACAATTATAAACCTATAGGTTAATAAATGGAAAAACAAAATGGGAAAACATGGAAACAAAATAACAAAGTTAGAAAAAAAAATTGGGGAAAATAACCTTCCCACTTGGGGAAGGGATTTTCCCTCCTTCATTCCAACTTGCGACCTACATCCAACCAAAACAAAAGGTAAACTTGTGAGGACAAATGAGAATTATCCTTGCTTTTTATCTAATTTTTAGGGCATGATGTGATGCCCTAGGTTTTAGGGAATGTTTTAAACATTAAACCTCTTGTTAGTTTCTTTGTCAAATTTATTTCTTGAAACTATATGTGATGATTTATTCTTTCATTTTAATTATTTTACTCAAGTCCTATAGTTGGATCATTCATTTTAATTGATCTAGCTTTAATGTTGCAGTACTATAGTTTTTTATTATATGGTAAAACAAATTTTGAAGGGAGCCTGTGTGATGCCCCGTCATGCAACCCTAGAGAGTTAGACTAACAAGTGCAAAATTTATAGATTTTTTTTTTTAAGAAAGCAAATGCATTAATATTAAATAAAGTTGACACTATTCACTACATTAGAATAAGATAAACAACTAACACCTCTAGGGAACATAACCGCATCAGATAAATATAACTCATTACAATACAAGTAAAATACATTATAATGCAACTGAAGTGGATTACATCATTCATTTATAGATATGAATAGTTACAAAGTTCAAATACAAGATTTCATGATTACAAGATTCATGACCAATTACATCGGTTTACAATGTACTACAAGATTATACAATTCTAAAAATTATAATATAGCTCTGAGGATTCAAGTACAAGTTTGGAACTAGAGGAACATCTACAGTGATCATGAATCAGGTCAACCAAGGAAAAGCAATGGATTAAGCTCTTCCACCCAACCATGTGGAACCCTGAGGTCCACCCCCTGAGCTAAAACATAACAATGAGGTTCCACTAAGTCAAAGGATACAACCAAGAAGATATAGACTTGACATAGACAACTTAGATCATCAAGACTACCCAAATCATCAAGACTACTCAAATCAGCAAGACAACTCAAATCATCGAAAAAACTTAAATCATCAAGACAACTCAAATCATCAAAACAAGATAGTACTCCAGAGGCAACAACAAAAGATAAAGAGGAAGTAACTAAGTTACAGTAAGAAGAGTATCATCTCATGGTCCTAGCATGGGTTTATCTCTCACTAGAAACTAGCCCCCATCTATGGTTATCCTGGTGACCTCTCTTTAGGCACTAGCCCCATAGGGTGACACATGCAGAGCCGACACATCCTTTGATGGAGACAAGGAGGTCGACCTCACCAACTAGGCCTTCTCATCCCATCCTTATCTTGTGAAAGAACTTAAGGCATCGGTGAGACATCATACTTATCTTGTTATGTGAATTACTACCCAACCCACCTAGATAAATTATTAAGTTATCACTTGATTACAACTTCCGTATGGCTATCCAGGTAGCCACTTTGGGCACTAGCCCCACCATGAAAGCCACTCTCCTACATACAACTAGCAACCCCTAACCAACATCCAAAAACCAATTGCATGGACAAGGGACTACAAGGCATCCATCTTTTACAATCCAATATATTACATAGACACTTTTAAATCCTAAAATCGCAAAACTTTTTCCCATCCATTTCAACTCTCAGTTAAATTAAAACATTTACAATAACATAATGTTGAATAGGAAACCAAGTGGCCTAACCTCTGGAGTCAGGTAAATTGAAACCCAATACCACTATAAACGCCTATGACATTTAATAATCATGACATCCCATTAAAATAATAAGACTAAGGATATTACTAATTTCTTCATTACTACTTGCTGATAATAACTGACAATTAAATTAAAAGATCATAGAAAAGTACCTAAACTTAATTCTATTATCTCACCCTTCGAACAATAATATCCATAACAGCAATATGAACACAGAGTCATCCTTCTCACTAACCTTAATTCAATTTATTTAAATAATTATTACTGTAACTAAAATTATTACAACCTAGGATTGTTCCAAGCTTTCTTATACTAACTTACAACTATACAATTAAGAATACTCTAATATAAATTTTAAATTCTCATAATACAAGAAGTTATTAACTTATTATAATGAAACTAATACTTATCTCCAATTACCACACCACCAGGAAACATTCTAATCTGAGTTATAAAGATACTCAAGGAGTTCATTTAGAAGCTTTCTAAAACAACTAATTTACTAACTTTCAACTATAAACTCATAAGTCTTTCCAATTATAACACATATATGAAGATTGAGGATGAAATTACAGAGATGGCATGACTTTGTTTATTGCAAAAGACAAGAGATCAACCCAAGCAACTAAGAGAGGAGGAAAGACATGATTTTCAGGTAGGAACACTCTAGGAGAGAGAGTACGGCCATTCAGAAAAGAATTCAAGCAGTTTCATAATAGATTCAAGCTGAACAATGAATGGAGTTTGCAGCAGAGAGTAATAGAGGAAAATTTAGGCAAAAATTTAGTACCCAACCAGTGGTGTATGACCATAAGTATGGCCAAGTGGGAGAGGCAAAATAAGGAATTAAAGCATAACTTGAAATTTGCATCATGTAACACTCTCCATAGCTGAGTTTCTGCATTTTCCTTCAGTCAAACGGATCCAAGAAAGTGTAGTGTGAATGATTGTATGGTAGCAACTAGAGGATGTTGAGGTTGTTGCTAAAAGTTTGGCAAAGATTCGACCCAAAATAATGTCAATAAAATTTGGCAGAGTTTATAAGAATGAAGGTTGAAGGGCCATACAACGGCATGTTGAGATAGGGTAAAAGAGAGTTTTATATGATATCTTTGTCACTGTGATTTCTTAGAGCCATCAATTGTTTTAAAAATTCATTTTCTGGCAATGGATTTGGAGAAGCAAAAGCTATCTAAGCCAAATTTTGACACTAAGGGTAGCAAGGAAGATAGGGTTCTGGTAAGAAGTCTGAATTAGAATAAATTTTCATCAATACCAGATGACATTATGCTGTTAAAATCAAGACTACATGATCTTGAGGTGACAGGAAGACAATAAATTTCCATCAGAATAAAGAAACAAGTTTAAAAAAAGCACACAAGAGATTCAACAGGGAATTAAACTAATTCATTTTAATTGCTATAAAAAAATTACAAGTAAGCATACCCGAGATTTCAATCCAAGGCAAGAATCCCAAAGTGACATAAAGACCCATGACACAAACTAAAAACTAAAACTAACCTAGGGAAACCCCACGTTATCTCCCATCAATGTTATCCATTGGTGCAAGGGCATGCTCAAACCTACTAAGTTAGGTGCAGTCGATGCCCAATACCTGCAACCTACATCAAAATGATAGGTTGTATACAAACAAATGCATATATATCAAACACACACAGAGTCAGAGAATCACAGCGTAGTAGGGTGCTTGAAACAAGTAGTACTACACCGTCCCTACTCTAAAACAAGACAATAAACATAAACATTTCTATTTAACAATCAGATATCATCAAATCACATAAACATGATAATATCAAACCATTACTGATCATGTCAATCGCATCATAAACTGGAATATCACTAATGTCATCATAAAACTCATAACACATGCCAAAACCACCTCAATCAAACATACTCCATCATGATCATAATAAGCATAAACCATAAGCCTAACAACTGAAATGTCTCAAGACTACCAAAGTGCAATATAAAACTATCACCTATCACAAGCCAAAATGAGGAGCATTACAACCTAAAATCCTTTAAAAAACCAGTAGTCCATAAACAGAAAGCTAACCAAAAGGCTACTGATAGCCAAACAATAGATAAAAGCATAGGAAATAGTAACAAAACATAAATCCATAGAAACTACAACAACTTCTTCATTGTTTTAGCTGTTTCCAACTCTTGTTCATAAAATTTTTCATGTAGTTTGGCAAAGTTAACCAACTCCATGTCTTTTCCTCTTCAAACTACTTCTTTTTGCTACCCTTGGTACGAGTTGATAGGCCCCCTATATTCTCTTGCACCACTTGTTTACCCTTTTATTTGTTACCATCATTCTTATCAACCATAACAATTTTCCCCAACAATAGGTTATCCTCAGTATTATGGTCTGTCACTTGGTCCTTTCTAAGCACCTTGATCTTGTCAATGAGAAGCTTCATCCCTTGCAAACTATTCATAATAGTGATCTTACTGATCTTCATAATCTTCTCTAGGTTTTCATAATTAATACCAATAAGTTTCTCCTCCAAGTATTGAATCCTAGTCCCAAACTCCTCTTTTATCCACAGGAGCTTGTGCTCCATCTCCTCCATCATTGGAATAGCATCCTAGTTCTAGAAAATCTACTTATCCTGATCGACATTGGTTTCTCCTCCCCTATCCAAGTTGTCCTACAGAAACTTCAACTTGATATTGATACAGCTGATTTCCATGAAGAACCACTTAGTCATCTTATGTTGACTTTTGTCTACAATTTTCACCAAACCAAGAGCTTCCTCCAAGTCATCCCTACTCCCATCCTTGACCACCAATTCTTCAAATTCATCCAGGAGATTCTGAGAGGGGTTAGGGATCTCTAAGAAGGGAGTTCTAATATTTGATTCCTCAACATGCAAGCCAAAACCACCTCTACTAGGATAATTCCTCACCTGGTACTTTTCACACAAATCCCTCTCTTGATCCATGACAAAATTAGAAGCTTTCCCCACAAGTTTCTTTTTACCTTTCTGCATAGATATGGGGCTTTCCCCTTTGTCGGTAGGTTTATTTTTCCCCATACTTTTGGCAAGGTCCGAATCCTCACCCTTCTAGGAGCCCTCAGACAAAGAGATTTGAGCATCTCTCCTTTTCAACTTCTTTCCCTTTTTACCAGACAACTGAACACCATCCTCCCTCTCATCTTCTTCCATCCACTCCTCATCCTTATACTAGGTCTCTAAGTCACTAGAGACCGTAAAAACCTTCTTCTTGGTAGAGGAATCACCCTTCATCCCACCCTTGGGGGTGTTGTTTTTCATGTAATGCATAATGAGAAGGATAAGGCCTTCATGGAGGACCGAGGGCTTAGGGTTTATTGCATTTTATTTTATAGAAACTTCTATTGAGGCCAACAAGTACAATGGGAAAGAAACAAGCATTTGATGGAAAAAATGATTAAGCAAATTGAAATGGTGACCATAAACAACAATAAACTTGCCATCGAGGATAATATAGTGCATAATTACCTCTACAACCTCAGCCCAAATAGGCTTAATAGAGAAACAGTTGTAGCTCCCTAATTGCAACTTCACAAATTTTCTTCACTCATTGCCCTTAAAGAAGTGATTCAAGGCCTCCTCACTAGTCTTTCATTCCCTAAAAAATAGCTTCCCATTAACAGACAGACTAGTTATCATGGCAATGAGGTCTTCAACTATGGTAAGCTCCCATCCAAAAGCCACTACCTTCCGGTTCTTCCAATTCTTGGAAAACATCATCATAGCGGTGGGGTCAACACCATGCAAAGTCTCCATAAACAAAGTCAAGCCCCCAATCTCCATAATCTTCCATAGTTTCTTGTTATTGCAGACTGGCTCCACCCTATTTCTATCACAAACAAACCAAAAATATATGATATGAAAATGAAGCCTTCTTGGTTTGAATGGGCCATTAACAATACCTAGAATATGTGTGTGTTGTTCCTTCATGATTACCCTAATGTTCAAACCATTAATATCCATCATTAACACATTAGTATCCCTCGATCTTGGTTCCACGTAGGCACTCATGTTTAGTCAACGTTTGTGATTCACTAGGAATCATGTCAACGACCTCCCACATGATCATAGTTTGACTAGTGACCCCGATATTAGCAAACATATCAGCTACTTTGTTCCCTTCCCAAAAATATGGGTTATAATAATCTCTTCAAAGGAGTACATAAGGTTGAGAGCTTCATCAATGAAGGTAACTATAGTCCAACTAGGAAATTGGGATTTCTTTAAACACTTGTCAATGTTATTGGAGTCACCTTTGATCCACACCGTCTTGAAGCACTTCGAATGGGCTAATTTAATAACATGGTAGGATGCCACAACTTCAATATAATTATTAGTCTAGGTACCCAGAGGGAGTGTCATAGCCAAAAAAAACCTACTAGAATCATCTCTCATCACTCCCACAATACCAATAGCTCCAAGATTCCCCTTAGCTGCCCTATCAAAATTTATTTCGATCCATCCCTTAGGAGGAAGTTTCCACACCACCTCACCTCTAAGTTGCTTCATTTTTTTAAAAGGGATAGAAATATCACTAGGGAGGTTCTAGTTCTTAGATATAACCAACTCCAAAGGAGAGACTCCAACCTTGGTCCCTTGGGAAAGTTGTTCATCAATCTGAACAGAGAAGTTCACCTTAATGCATCTAATCACCTTGAAAAACAAGCCTTCTGAATCTAGACTAACCTCACTAAAAATTTGGTTATTCTACTTCTTCTAGAGGTTCCAAGTAATATGAGGGACCAGTAAAGACCATAGAAATTTAAGGGATGAATTTTTTATAGGGCAAATCCACTGAATTACCAAATCTCTGAAAGAATTAGGGAAGATCCAATTGAGGTTCCATAGAGAAAGGATCTTTCCCAAAACCTCCATAAAGAAGGGGCACCTAAGAAGCAGGTGGAAAGAGTCTTAAGGCATAAGGGGCATCTGTTGGGAATCAAGAATCCCCTTTTACAAAGATTATCAGTGGTCATCACCTTATTCTAAACAAGCATCCAAAAGAAGATGTTAATCTTGGCGATAAGCTTAGAATCCTAGAGATTGGCCTAGAAGGGAGGATCCCCCTAAGGTAGAAGCAACCCTCTGAAGCCCAAAAAAACAAAGTACTCACTAGAAGAGGTCTCTTGCCAAATGAGTTGGTCCTATATAGTTGTTACTATTAAGTTAATTAATTTATTTAATTTTACTTAAATTTGTAATAGCTCTATAGTTTAGGGTATTATTTAGTCTTTATTTTACTTCTAACATAGTTGATATAGTGGCGTTATAAAGCTAAAATTTTAGTAGAATGAAACACCCTAGTAATGTTATGCTGTCAAAATTTTTGGGATTTGAGGATATGTTTATTGATGTAAGTTTTATGGCAAATTGTAGAGATTATATATACATACATAATCCAACAAAATTATAATTGTATTTTGAATATTTTAAATCCGCTTTAATAACTATGTGAAAAATATACACTTCCTAAATTTAGAAAATAAATTGGAAAAATTTACAAATATTCTTAAGCATAAGAACTTCCATTATTAAATATGTATCTATATATATTATATTGAAATTTTTTATAAACATATATTTTTATATAATTTCAATACTATTTATATATTTTAAAAAATTAAAAAATCCTTATTTAAAATTAACATTAATATAAAAATTATATTATAAAAGAATTTATTATTAAAATATGTTATTTATAATATATAGCTAGTGTAAATACAATATAATAATTTAAAACAAAATATCACTTTTTTCTTAAATTTTATACTTTTCAAATAAAATAGAAACTTAGAAAATTTAAAACCAAAATTCAAAACCTTAGTTGTTCCTATTGAAAACAAATAAAAAGCATAACGTCAAAGACCAATTGTCTCCAATAAGCCCTAACTAGACTTTGGGAGTAGCTTAAACAAAAAAGTGCCTGCAAAACGGTTATCCACATGAGCATGAGACATCCATTCTGAGGGTTGCATAGCCAATGCCCATTATCTCTTTGTAGAAGCAATTAAGATGCAAAATATTTAAAAAGTTCTTCCTAATGATTTTTATTTTGCAGGAAGGCCAAGTGAATGCATGGAAGTAGTCTACTTATGATTGTGTGGTAGGTTGGATATCCAAGTGGTAGAAGATTCACATATATCAATCTACAAATTGCCTCCAATAAGCCCAAACTAGACTTTGGGAGCAGATTAAACAAAAAAGTTAGGAGAAAATATTTAATTGAACTTAGAAATCAAGATGGTGTTGTGGAGGGGCAGCTTAAAATTACAACATTGATGGATTTCAAGAAGGGAGCTCCCCTTCCCAAAGTGCCACAAGGGTCCTCTGATGGAATGTTAGGAGCTTGAACATCCCTAACAAAAAGCACTTGGTTAAGTGGAGGATTTGCTTAACTAAGACAGAATTTATCTTACTCAAAGAGGCAAAACTTAGACCAAGAGAATTGGAATCATTTGTGACTAGTCCGAGAAATTGGAAACATGCAACAATTCAAGCAGAAGGGGTTTTTGGTGGACTGACCATTCTTTGGAATTTGACAGAGGTGACCTTTGAATCCCTTGGAGCTGAAAAATATTGGACGGGAGGAAGGATTGGTTCTCTTTCTTCTAAGTCTTAGTTTCTGCTTATTAATGTGTATGTGCCTACCTCTTGCATCAACAAAAGAGAGTTGTGGACAAATCTAGATATCTTCTTGGGAGCCCATACTTCTCCTCATATAATCATTGGTGGTGATTTCAATGCCACACTTCACAACTGGAACAAAAAGGGACGTATCTCTACACTTGGACAATCTTAGAAGGACTTCAGTGATTGGGTTCACAGGAACAATTTGTTGGAAGTTGATTCTAGGAGAGAGACATACACTTGGAATAATAGAAGATCTGGGTTTAGCAATATTGTTGAGAAATTGGATCAGTTATTTTTTGGATGGGATCTCTCTTCCTTTCCTTACGTTTTGAAAGAAAACATCCTTCCTTGCTCACACTTTGACCATTTCCCAATCTTGTTGAATATCATAGATGATATGAAGCCTGTAAAATCACCTTTAAAGTTTAAGAATATGTGGACAAAGGATGAAAATTTTTTGCCCTTGGTATAGGGTTGGTGGTTTGAGGAATCTTTTGAGGGCTCTAAACTATTTTGCTTCATTTCTAGACTAAAACATCTTAAGTAGCATCTTTTAGAATGGAATAGATAACACTTTAAGAACATTTTTCAGTCAAAAGAAATGGTAGAAGAAAATTTGTCCAAGCTTAATGAAGAGGTTATTTAGAATGGGATGTCCCAAGATAGCTATTTAAAAGAAAAAGCCTTATTGGGGGAATACGAATATATTTTCCAGTAAAAGAGGAAATCTTTTGGAAACAAAAATCTAGAGAACACTAGATAGAGGCGGGGGACAAGAATACCCAATACTTTCATAATATTACCAAGTAGCATAGGGGTGTCAATAGGATCCACATCTTAGATAGGGAAGATGGTTCCCTCATTAAAGGCCCTTAAGAAATCAAAGACCACATTCTAGAATACTACCAATCTCTTTTGAACAATAGTGAAGGCTCAACTCTTGTAGATCAAAAAGCCTTTTGCAACATATTCCTAGAATAATTAATAATGACAACAATAGAGTTTTAAATGGGAAATTCTCTCTAGAAGAGGTGGAAAGGGTGCTTAAGCAGCTATGACCAGACAAAGCTCCAGGCCCAGATGGCTTTCCAGCTGATTTTTTCTAGGTTTGTTGGCATTTTCTAGGTCACGAACTAACTGATGCTTTAGAAGCAGCCAAAAACCTAAGAAATTTGTTGAAGGAAATTAACAAAACTTTCATTGTCCTTATTCCCAAGAAAGAAAAGGATTCAAAGCTAGAAGATTTCAGACCCATTTGCCTCTCCAACACAATTTATACGATCATGACTAAGGTCCTTGCTAACTAGCTAAAATGTTTTCTCCCCAACATCATATTAGAAGAACAAATAGGGTCTGTCCTAGGTAGATCAATTCTAGATAGAGTTATTATTGCTCAGGAAGTTATTCACACTCTTCAATCTACCAGAGATCCTATGATACTCATTAAATTAGATATTAGAAAGGCCTATGACAAGGTGGATTGGTGGTTTCTTTGCAAGGTAATGGAGGCCTTTGGTTTCAACAGGAAGTGGGTAAATTACATCTTTGAATGCATTTCAGGCCCCAGATATTTGGTCCTCATTAACGGTTCTCCAGAAGGCTTCTTTGTTGCTTCTAGGGGTTAACGACAGGGAGAACCAGTGTCCCCATTCTTGTTTATTATCATGGCTGAAGCCCTTGGAAGGGCCATTCACAACCTTCAAAGTCAAGATCAGTTGACTAGCATTATAGTTGAGAGAAATATTCGAGTTACCCACCAACAACTTGCAAATGACATAATGTTGTTTGGGGTTACCAAGAAGATTGAGGCTTGATCTTTTTGGAGAATCCTATAATCTTATACTAAAGCATTAGGACAAGAAGTCAATCGATCCAAGTAAGAGTTTTTTTCCTATCAACCCCTCTAAGGAAATGGAAATTATAAATATTCTAAAATTTAAGAAGGGGTTGTTGCCTTGTTCTTACTTAGGCATGCAAATAGACAAGGGTCTTAGGAGCACAAAGTTATGGGATCCACTTAAGGATAAACTAGATAAAAGAGTGAATTCTTTGAAAGGAAGATGCATTTAGATTGCTCTTGTTGAAAATAGTTCTATCATCTGTTCACATTTACTTGTCATATTTAGAAATCACGTTGGGTGCTAACAATGAAATGATTTGTCGAATGTAGCATTTCTTTTGGCAAGTGATAGCGGACAAAGATAAATTGGCTCTCATAGCTTGGGATAAGGTATGCAAACCTGAGGTCAAAGAAGGTTTAGGTTTAGGAAACCAAATTCACCAATATAAGGCTCTAGGAGCTAAATTAGTGTGGAAGATGATTCAGGATCCTGAGTTGAAATGGGTAAAAATATTGCAAGAAAAGTGATTAAATAGAGATGATGCCTTAGAAATAGTGAAAATTGCTCACCCACCCAAAGGCTCTAGGGTTTGGAACTTTATGCTAAGTTGCAGGTCAATCATTTTAGATCTTGTTACTTAAGATGTGCAGGATGGAGGCCTTGCCTTGTTTTGGCAGGATTCCTGGAGGGGCTATCCTAGCCAAGACAGTGTGATATCAGTGAATATTATGTGGGCTCTTCTCAAAAGATGGTGGGGGTGTTAGAGTATAGGATTATGTGATCTTCTTGCATGATGATCCATCCATTGGTTAGAAATGGAAAGGGTTCTCAAATCTCCCCATTCCCATCAATGAAGCAAACATGTTAAAGAGGATTTTGAGTCAAAGAAAAGTTTTTTTTAGAAGAGGATCTAACAAACTTATTTGGGCAGGTTCTTCAAGTGGTTCTTTTACTACTAAGGATAGTTATAGAGTTGTAGCTGGTATTGATGAGATGGAGAACACATCCATCCCCATTGCCCTTTGCTTGAACAAATAGTGTACCAAGAGCAGGTATTTTAACATGGGTAGTCCTTCAAAAAAGGATCTTAACAGTAGAAAAATTCCATAGATTGGGGTTCCAAGGACCTTCCTGGTGTGTCTTATGCATGAAAGAAGAGGAGAACATTGATCATATTTTCTTAGGATGTCCTTTCTGCCAAGAGTGTTGGCCTGGTTATGTGCTAAGTTGGGGTGGACAACTGCTTTGCCTAATGACATCTTGAGTCTTTTCCATGTTTGGCCTTTCAGACCTTGGTCAGGATTGTTAAACTATCTTTGGATTACCAGCCCCTCCCTTCTTGTTTGGGAAATTTGGAAAGAACAGAATAGAAGGATCTTTGAGGAAAAGGAAATGCCCTTAGCCTCTTTTAAAAACAAAGTTGAAGAAACCATTGTGGAGGTGGTTAATAGCTGGTCAGGAAGAAGTTTGAGCTAGAAGGGATATTTTCAAAATGGGATGGGCAAATGAGGTTCTGGTGGCATGGTTTAAAGATCCCCTTGTGTGTTGGAAGTGGGGAGAAAGCTTCAATGGTTGAAAGAAGGAATGCAAAGTGGACCGCTCTGGAATAGGGCTCATATAAGCTCAACTTTGATGGTGCCTCTAGAGGTAATCTGGGCCCATCGGGTGCTAGGTGTGTGATTAGATGGTGGAATGGGGAGTTTGTAGGGAGATTGGGTATGCCTTTGGAAGAGGATACCAATAACATAGCAGAATATAAGGCTCTAATCCATGCCCTCCTTTTCTGTAAGGATCTGTCAGTGGAAAAATTGGCAATTGAAGGAGACTCCACCTTGGTGATCAATTCTTTAAGGGCAAAATCAATTACAAATTAGAAACTGAGAGATTTATTGGAGCAAGCTCTAGATTTACTTAAATTTTTGAGGCCTTCACATTAAACCATGTTTATAGGGAGGCTGATTCTGAAGCAGATGCATTGGTGAACAGGGAGTTGATGGAATTGAATTAAAATTTTTTGGCCCTAGTATAGAGTTGGAGCCTTAATCAACCCACGTCATAGGTCACATCTCATTCCAGGTGGCAGGAAACCATAGGCCCGCATTTCCTCTTGTCAGCAGGTGAGGTGACTTATTTTTTCCTCATGTGTGAAGGTTGTTAGCTCAGTGGCATCCTGCCATCCTTTCCTAGCAAGCTACATAAATTCCCTGGATGACATTTCTTGTCCTTGCAAAGGAGTGAAGGATGATTTGCACCTGTGAGAATAGGTGTGAAATCCAAAGGTGTAGATTCACAATCAATTCACCCACTATGAGCATTAAGTGGCCAAGCTTCCATTTTCCTACTTAAGTCCATGGCGCAAGTAGTTTTTTCATTCCAAACTTGATTAGTGTTGTAGGGATGGAGACTCCAAATAGATTGAAGTATTCCATCGGCAAATTGCTTTTCTCTATAGGATCATTGACCTCTGCTTAAAGGCCATTTGCAAAATCAAAAGTAAGTTGTTCTAAGAGGTGGTTAAAATGGTGTTGGGAAGAGATTTCTTAGCATCAGAGGATAGATATTGAGTTAATACTGATATCTCCTCCCGCTTCTTCACCACTCTCCTAGACTTGGGTCATGCCAAAGTGGATATCCTTATGCCTCCGAGAAACTTTCAAGGACTCAATTTTGTGCGATGATGTGGAGATTGCAGTTTTTGCTAACTTATAGTTGGGCATTCCTTAGGCAGGGGATCTTCCCAAACTCTTGGACCTAGAGGTGGTAGTAGAAAGGCTCCCCTTTCTTTCTGACTTGACTGGGTAGTGACTCTGGCATCACAGAATTTGGGACATGAACGGTCATGATTTTATCCTTCATGCGATTGGGATGATCCATGAAGAGTGTTTGGCCTAGCTTGAAGTTTTTGCAGCCATGGTTGAAACAAGGGACTTTTATAATGAAGATTTATGGGTGTGTTCATGGTCTGTTATGGAGAAGTCTACAACGGTGTAAGGTGGTTGAGGAGTCTTGCTTTTTGTATTTCCTTTTTGTAGTTGGGATCTGTATTGAATATCCTAATTTTTGGGAAAATTTTCTCAAGTTTTATATAAAGTTTTCATACAATATTAATACAATCTTATGGGGTTAAGGCGCTTTATCGAGCAAAAAAGTAATAATTTAATAGATTTATATTATTTCTATAAATTTGTAATTTTTCTACATTCCTTTTATAAGCATTTTTCTCGAGGTGAATACTATTATAATTATAATTAATTTTCTAGTTATTAATATGTGTACCCATTGAGGATTTTTTTGACGCACTCATTGATATACAAGTGGAACACCAATTCACCACCTCTCTTGAAAGAAAACCAACCTCCAGATATTGAGAACCCCAAGATCCCTTTATGTCAGATCTTGACAATGTTGGATAATCTAGTGGCTTATGTTGCAATTGTACATTTAACACATCAACATAGATAAAGTTTTCAAGTGTAAAATTACATTATATATTTAATATAAACAATAGTAAATTTATTAAGTATAGAAATGTGGCTACAGTTAGGAATTGAGTAATTGTCTATAAAATTAATAAACACATTTAATAGTTAAAATTTACCATCTATACTTAGTGCAAATATAGTTACAATAATCTTGGACAAATCGTCCTCCAATAAACAAGTTAGAAGTTTTGATACACCAGTCTTCAAAGGATTAGGAAACACTCATATAATTTAATATATTATAATATTTAAATATTTTGCATTATAATATCTAATATTAAATATATTATATTGTATATTTAAATATTATATTATATATTTTATATAATATTAAATTTTTTATATTATATTATATTAATATTAAATAAATATTATATAAATTAAATATTAATATCTTAAATTATATAAAGCCAAAAGAAATACCAAATTATTACATTCCTTATAAAATTTGGGACATTTTTAGAAAAATGAACCAAAGTGAAGTTTGTAGTGAAAGTTAATGTAGTTTAAAGATTGAAGAAATACTCACTCCGAACAAATTTACCTTTCTAGTGTGCCATATAAGGAAATGACCTAGTCCACTATGTTTGATTTTTAGATGCCTACAAATAATCAAATGATCAATTAATTAGAGACAATTATTTTAAAAATAATACTTGATAAATAAAAATCAAATAATTAATACTAATTTTACATCTCTAATTATCCTATTTTTAGTAACCAAATTTTATTTTTAACTATTAAACTCCATTATATAATATAATATGACATAATATATTATAGAAATTTTTATTATATATATATATATATATATATATATATATATATAAAAGAGAGGTTAGAGAAAAAATCAAAATTACACAAATTTATTAATATACTTGATTTTGATTTTGACCCGAGTAAAACATTTGGTGGGGGATGCATTCATTGTTGGACCTCTACAATTTAGTGTTTGGAAGGAATTTAATAGAAGTGGGATACAGAGCATTAATGGGCTTGCAGAAAGTATGAGGTATGACATCATAAAAGTCAGTGCCTTCCAAACGGTTATTTGCACGGGCATGAGCCATTCATTCTAATGGCTGCATAGCTAGTTCCCATCATCTCTTCGCAAAAGCAATTAAGACGCAAAATATTTAAAAAGTTCTCCGTAACAATTTTTATTTTGCAGGAAGACCAAGTGAATAGGAAGACCAAGTGAATGGGTGGAAGTAGTCTATTTATGATTGCGCGGTAGGTTGGATATCCCAGTGGCAGAAGATTCACATATATCGCTCCACAGAATTCCAAGTTTACAAATCCTCGATGCTGTCTATGGTTTTGACAAGTTTGTAAAATGCTAAATAGTGCATAGTCAATACTAGAGAATAGAGACATTATGCAAAGGTGCTAGAATAAATGACGGTTGACAACACTGGAAAATCTATGAATAGTTGTGGTGGCTATTTTTAAATATCATCCATTTCAACAGTCAAAGGTTGATTTTGGCCAATAAAAATAGGACAAATATTTAACACTTTTTATTATGAATGAGGTGTAAAATTATTATTGATTGTTTGACAATTAAAATGGATGATATTTAAATAGAGGGAGTTGTGGCTATCTATGAAGACACATTTCTCTTTTACAGCTCACCCCCATTGATATAATGTTATGTTTGAATGTGATTTCCCTCCAAGAGGGCCGACCTCCCTCTCTCCATATTGAATATTTTAAAACTAAAGATCTTATACTATACTGATAAACTCAGATTGAATTAACATCACATTCAGAATCAATGAAGAACAATAAATCTGCTCAATACTACAGAGCGAATCAGAACTATGTTATTATTCAACTGTTTATTACATACTGCATAGCAGCGATTATCTTCAAAATACTGTTTATTACATGCTGTTATACAGCGATCAGAAAACTAAGAAATAGAATTCTCCATCAGTCTTTAAATAACTAAAAATTAAAAGCATTCAACTAACTGCGAACACATGCAGTTGCGAAAATAATAAAAACTAAATAAAACTCTGAATAAATGCAATTTCAACCAGTTCTAAATAAAGCTAAAAGATTAGCTTCATGTAATGCGTTGGATCATGCACTGCAGTCGGTAAATAATATATCTCATGCAAACTAATTGCATGGAAAGGAAAAGCTAATATTAAACTTGCAACATGCATAGCATGCTTTCTTGCGATTTACGTGCAGACCTATAGTTGATCATACATGCCTTCACATATGGGTGCCCAAGAACAACTTAAATTAAAGATATAATTTGTTATTATTTTATTAGCGCCAACAAAGGATAATATATTTTATTCCCTCTATGAGGCACCAAGGAGAGGTGCTAGTGAATAATTGATCTTCCATTACAAGTCACCCAAGATAATTACTTCCATGATGTGTACAAAGTGACCCTGTAGCAAGGCACTCATAAGAAAACATCCTCCCATGTCGGCAGCTCAGCCCCAATCAATCAGCGGCTTTTCCCACGTGGCGTTCAGTCGGCTCCAACTAGATTTCGACCAGACTCAACTACCTTCAACCATTGCTGCCGTACTATCGGTCGACTGGTTTTCGACCGTACAGGTTTCGACCAGCTGGTCATTTACAAGGCACCGGCTGGTTAAGGTTAACCTGTCCCCATGACATCCATACAGCACAATATAATCTCCTGTCAAGATAAATGACTTGCTCCGCGGAAAACAAACCTCCAAAAGCCCCAGTTTTCTCCAATGGCAACCATTGCCAGAATGGGGACATCACAGTCGTGTCCTATTCTGAGTAAAAAATCAGTTATGCAATCCTAGAGGAAAAAACCTGAATGCGGAATTATTGACCCAATATACATCACTATGAATGGTGGTGAGCTGTAAAAGAGAAATGTGTCTTCATCAAATAGCCAAAAGACAACACTAGAAAATCTATGAATAATTGTTGACATTATGCAAAAAATTCATTCAATGTGCAAATCACATGAATAGTTGTCGCTATCTATGAAAACACTGGAAAACCTTATTTGATTAAAATTAAATATCAAAATGGTTGTAATCCAACCCGTTATCACCCACTGGGGAATGAGATCTATGTGTCTGTTCGTGCCTCCTGGTTGACAAAATGGTGCCATCCTGGGGTAGATGCATTCCCAGAGGCTGAACAGGTGAGGAGGAGGAATCATTGAAAGAAAACTGTGCAGGTTGTGGTGAAACATAACACCACGACGGGCTAATTGTTGCATAAGACGGCAGTGACTGGAAAAGGGCCTGCGGCGGTTGCGGCAAAGGGGCAATAAGGGGCAAGCCATAGAAGCCTTTCCGGGCTTGGTTGGCCTGAATCTGTTCTTGTTTTACCTGTCGGCGTTCCTTCCTGTGGGCATTCTGGTGCCCGCCTAGCGCCTGGGCGTTGTCAAATTCTCCGTAGCAGAATTTACACTCGAACGTCCGACGCTGTGTGATGTCACACCCAAACAATCGTAGCACTTTCTGTGGCCTGTTGCCATTGTTGTTATCATTGGAGAAATGTTGCGAATGGAATAATGAGGATTCATGCGAGTCAAGCTCGCATGGTTCTTCTGATCTATGTCTCTTCAAGGCCATGGAGCTTACGGGAGAACAATGCTCAGTTGAATCAGCTGAAACTCTAAGGAAATCCCCTCCTCAATATGTCAAATCTGGCGTATGATTAAAACAACAATAACTCTATGAAATTGATTGCATCAGATTGTCTCCTATATATAATCTGCTTTAAAAACTCTTTTCTGCTCCATTTTAGCGGCATTCAAAAATTATTTTCTGCAGCTTTCTGGCTTCGATGCCAATCTTAAAAATCAAATAAAACCTACCAAACCCAAAATAGCAACAAACAAAAAGAAAGAAAAATGTAAGATGCCCACGTACCAATGGAACAGTTACAAAATACTGTTTAACGTCTTGAAAATGATTCATAATAGATATTGTCAGAAATTTATTAGAAAAGTCATTTTTTTTACGTCCTTCAGTGATTGTTTTATCTGCTACTTTATCTTGATTTGATTTTTTGAAAAAAATAAAATAATACAAGGCCTTCTGTTTTATCTTGTCAAGTATATTACACTCTATGGACCTTTGATTTTCTATAAAAATCATAAAATATGAAAGAATATTAAATGGTTTGAAAAAATTAAAAACCTCTAGGGCCTGCCCTCCATCTGTTTTGCAAAAATTACTAAGGCATATGGGGTTTTTGGCCTATCTTCAAAGGTAATCAAATAGCCTTTAATGCATAAAGCCTAGGCTTCGAGCTTACAAAAGGGACCTAAGCCATGAAATATTCTAAGTCATGGGAACTAAACATATGCATGTTGAATAATATACCACGATGGGTATTAGTTAAGGCATTGAAAATATAATTCGATGTGACAAAAGTCACCATCAAACTTAGGACAAAAATGCAAACCCTAACACAAAACCATCGAATGCCCTATCTTTTCAGGCTCATTTCATTTTGCAACTTTTGAAGATGAGGTTTTGCTGCTCAGCTGCCATGGATGTTAGGGTTTGAAGAAAAACCCTCGACTCCTTTGCTATTTACGATGGATTTTCATGGATTTTATATAGAAAAAAGAAGGTAAGTGACCCTCAGTCACATATATGTTATCATTTCTCCATTTTTTGAGGTATACTGGCCTTACAAGACTGCGGCTAAGGCTTCACTTTTCTGATGCATTCTTTTTCATTGCTTTGTTTTGTCGACACCTTCTTGGTTGAGGCTACCATGAAAGCTTTTCCTGAAGCTCTTCCCTTGTGATTTTAGATGTATCTTCTTCACAGGAATGCAAATAAGCTTGTCATCTTGCTTATTTCCATCATTTTCTGAGTAGTTTCCTTCATGAAAGGGCGTGGCTAAGATCATAGTTTTAACCATTTTCTTGTGTTTACATAAGCTCGAAAGCCCTATGTTCCTTCAGTATACAAGATTCTTCTCAAAACCCAAGTGGGTTTAACCTGTTATAAGAAGACTCCACTTATGGGCCCGCAGCTACATCAAGCCCTCATTTTGAATTTGCAAAAAACAAAGCTTCATTGTATTTTTGAGTATTTATCAAACCCTCATGGCTCGAACCCTTTCATTTTCTCCTATATTTGTTCTTTATCAATGCAATATGATAGGGGTTTGATATTTTGTGAAGAAAACATCCTCTGGTCACAGCGTGACAACTCATCAATATATTACATTATCTGTATCTTGTCTTTTCTGTCTTGTTTTGTTGTCGAAAATCCATAAGAGTATATAGGAACTGCTTGCCCTGAGCATTTGACTCCTAGCTGGGGTAGCTGCTCTTGAAACTCAGGAATGCCTTTTCCATTTTTCCTTGACCACTACTACGGTCTTTAGATGTATTACATGGTGATCCATATTTGTTGTTTCCATGAAGTTCAAAATCAAAACACTTAACCTACAAACATTTCCAATGCCTTCTATGTTCACAATGAAATCTTGTATGAATTGCAAAATAGCATCCACTCGCTTGGGTAGTAGGAATATGAGAATATACGGAGTACAAACAATGAGGCCATGTCCTTTAGGCATCCCCCCAATATACTAGAAGAGTGCTTCAAATTCTCTCTGTACATATTCAGAGTTTTTTGCCCCATGCCAACTCTTTGGCATATGATGTGAATGCTGAGCTACTAATGCCATTGTTTCATTGTGATTAAATTCTTGGAAATCCTCTGTGATGAGACTTTTATTGATTGCTATTATAACGCCAAGGACAATAGTGTACCATAGCAAATTTCAACCAAATAGTTGTCCTTCAAGAAGAGACTCCTCCAATATGGCAATGAATATAAGAATAGCTTCCAAGCCACCTGCCACAAATGAGACATGTTTAGCAATCAATGACACAACAGGTGAAGGAAACTACCTCACATAATCATTTGCATGTTCAATTCCCCCACTAAGCCTTGATTTGAAAAGGTGTTTCAGCTCATTGAACTCTCTGAAGAGCCATTTTGCCAAGTTAGACCACCTTCTTGATAATGTTGTACTTGGATGATTGTATCTTCTTTTGACTGAGGTATCATGATGGAATCTCTTAGCTGATAATAACTACCATTGTAATGATATTTCTTATAATTAGTCTCTGATACTCAATGGCATCAATGGTTGCCTTGTCCTTATGATGGCATGAATATTTCACTTGCAACTATACTCTTATTTAGACCTCCTGTAGACACCTTTCTTTACTGTATCAAAAGCATCGTGTAATGTTAACATATATCATCTCCTTTTGCATCTTTTGTAGATGAACATGACATTGGAAATATTGTGTATGGCCTCAATTGTATTACTCATTAGTTCAATCATTCATGTATCATAATGATGCTCATTTTTACAATTGCTACTACACATATGACTAAAGCAATATGTATCATGGGGTAATGTTGTTCATTTTATAATTGTGACTTGGCATAAAAATATATTGAAGACTTCATAAAAACCTCCTTTCTCATGATAGTGGCTTGGCATTGTAGCTACACCCATACTTTTGGTATTGCTGTCCTCTTATGACTATCACAGTCAAATGGAACCTTTGAGACTATATTTGTTATTATGAATAAGAGATTGCTCCAGATGAATAGTGTACTCCTTGTTGTTCCTTCTATGTGGACATTTTGTCATTGCATTCACTTGTATTGATTCCTCATATATAAGGTTGGATAATGAGACTAGAATATTCTTGAATATCTTGAATGCATACAAATGATAATGAAATAGACAATGGGTGAAATAACACAATAGCATAATCTTGATAAATCCTTACTCAGTTCCATACACTATTGATCTGTCTTGAATGAGTTCACTGCTCATATGTGGTTGTCATTTCATCACTTGAACTAATGGTCATGGATGGGTAGTGAACTTGATGTTCATGCACTCACTTGATGTGACACTCCTTTAGCTGAATCTATTCTATTTGAGCACAATGAATATGAATCCCTATTTCATTCCCCTTGAGATTCAGGGGCAGCATATTGGGCTCTACCCTTGTGGGAGCCCACTTTCTACCACATGTTGAAATGTCTTCAAAAATAACTTCTTCTATACCTACATAGGAAACAAACATGTTAGTTTTAAAATTGAAGCTCAATGATGTTTCATCTTCAGGTTCTCTTGCATATGGATGATCTGACAATCTAATTAAGTGCATCATAAAGAATGTATTATGTCTCTATTTGATGAAGTACATAGGATACATCATATCTGGAGCTCTAACATATCTCTCTCCATCTATGCAAGTTTAGTCAAAGGTCAGGAGCAAGGAACAATTAGCTGCAACAAGAATCGGTTCAAGACTTCTACATGCAATGATAGATATGCCTTATCTTATTTGCCTCATTACTTTAGTCTTCCTTAGATGCATAGTATATTCTTTCTGATGTATTGATTCAACTATTCCCATGGCTTGTGTGGGACATTTAATCTTTCTTGCTTTCATTCAATGCAATGTTTATTCAGTTTGTGTATATCTCATTTGTCAAATGAATAATCAATGTAATGTGCAATGAAATAACTTATATCCCTCATGAAAACTCTGCAAAGAAATGAATGATGAACTGATTTTCTTTCTTCTGTTATAACAATGATAAAACTGAACCCTCTCTTTTCAAGCATCTTAAACCATGCAAAAACAACATAGCAGAAAATGTTAAAAAATATTTCATCTTAAGATGGAATAAATTATTAGCTCTGCCAATTTGAGCTGTAAGTGAAAAATTGGTAACATTTCTAGCAACTTCTACTAAATGCTTTCCTACTAAGCATCAAGACCAGCTTGATTGGGCATCATGTGTGCCTAGAATTTCAATCTTGGAAAGATGCTTGATTGGGCATCCTTTTGAGATGATAAACTGATAACTCTTTCTACTGGCTTCTCCTTTGGGAATTGTTTCTTCTTCCACAATCTCTTTGGTCACTTGATTATGTTGATCACAACCCTTTGTCTTGAAAGGTGCTAAGTTATCAACTATGTTAGAGCAAAAATTTTCAATGATAGTTGAGAATAAATCCTTTTGATGAACAATTTCATCATGCAATGTATGCTCTAACTTATCCTCATGATGAATTTCAAAACTCATACCTTCATCATCTATGACAACCCTTCCTTGTGAATAAGTCACTTGACCATCCAAGACATGACTGTCCTCACTTGACTCTTCCCAAATCTACACTTTGCTTAACTGATTCTCTTCATCATGATTATTGTGCCCATCGTCTACTGGCTTGGGCTTTTGGTTTCTACAAGAATTTAGTAGAGTGGCAAGCTCTCTACAAGCTGAATAGTCAGGATCATGGCAATCAATAATAAAGTTGTCTCGAAAAGGCTTCTCATCTTCATCTAGTCCACTTGATTGCCCTTCAAGCCAAGCTGCCTTAGTTTCATTCATGTTAGTTTCTTCATTGTAGTATAAAGGAAGCTCTGAAAATAATCTAGATACTTCATCTTCATGAAGAATCTGATCTAATTTAGTTTCATGTTCAGCTTGGTAGCCTGTCCTATCTTCATGCAGAACAAGCCTATTAGATTCTGAAACAAAACTGTCCCTTTGCTTTTCTAGCTGAATTAAGGCCTTAATCGCATGCTTGCCTTTATGAAACAATAGTACATCATGTTCTACAATATCTTTTGGTTGTCCCAAATCAAATGGTAAGTTGGATATCCACATGCTATCTTCATCATCACCAACAAAAGAAGATAGCTGATCAAACAAAGAAAATGGATCCTTTTCATTATCTAGTTTATTCTCCATCAGAACTTGGGCAATTTGTCTTTGCAATTGGAGACTTTCACCCTCCAATCTCTGTATCCTGCTTTCATTCATCTTATAAATAGCATCAAAAATCTTTTTAAAAGAATTAAAATGCAAAGGATTTAGTGTCAAGACTGAATCAACTTCCTCTACACATGCATTATGCTCATACCCAGTTGGGGATGCAGCACAAATAGCATAAACCTCTTGCTTCTCATTTGGTTTGTCTGATTTGGGGGCATAAAAAGGCTTGCAAGAACCTTCAACTATTGGACTAAAACTCATAATTCTAATTGGTTTGGGCTCTACAACCTTTTTCTCTCATTCACCACACCAACTTGGAATCTTAAATGGTTCAGATTTTACTACCTTTCCTTCTTCTTGATTTTGGATTGGTATGGGAGGGGTAGCTTTAACAAGGTTTGGTATTTTATAACTAGGATACTTAGTCTAGGAAGGCTTCCATGGTTGTTTGAAAGTTTGATGACTTGGTTCAAGCTCTTGATATGACTGAAACTAATGGTTAATGGACTCGTTTTGAATGCAAATAGGCTCCTGGGTAAAATCAGAACTTCTGAAACTTGGAATTTTGATTCTTTGGGGAGCTTGTTGAGTTTCTTAGAGGAAAAAGGGCTCTTCAGACTATGCCAACCTAGGTTCTTGCAATGGTAAAGGATCTCTGAAATTAGGGATCTTGACCTTGGAAGGGATAAGAGGTTCACTTTGCTTAAATTTTGGAAGATTACACTTATGAACCTCTTCTTGAATAGACTGATTTAGAATGATAGGAGCTGCTTGAACTTGATGCCTATGTGTTTGAGTGAGAAAAAGTCTCATCTACTCCTCTTTTACAAGCATCTCCCTCTCAAACTATGTCCTTTGTGCCTCCAACTCCTGCTCATGAAGATAGGCTTGAAAAATGAACTCCTCCTACTGCATGTTGTACTCATGCAGCCCCTTAATCTCCTCTACCTACTTGTTGAAGTCTAACAAAGTATCTTTAATCATGTCTCTAAGCTCCATAATTTTAGAATTTTTAGGCTGATTGGAAGATTGGGCAAGGGTAGATGGGTGGTAAGCATCTTGAGTAAGCTGGTAACTTGCTGTAATAGGGTCATTTAGACTCAAACCAGCATTGTGGCTTCTTAGGTGTGGTTGATAAGAAAGTATGTTGACAATACTTTCATAGTATGGGGTGGGTATACATATTGACTATGAAAATTTGACATTTCTACTCATATAAAGAGCTAGAAAACAAGCTTAATTTTTAAAACATACCAGCACTTGATCTATTAAAACTAGTAGATCTTGATTTAGAGTCACCAGATGTGTTTGAAAAACCTGCCTCCAAAGGCTGAGATTGCTGGTGCACACATCAAGAACAAGTAATTAAATGATGAGCTTTGAATTGTAAGAGTTCAAACTATCCCACCAGGCATGCCAAAAACTATTATCAATCAAGTATGTACCCAAAACAAAGCTATTAACTTAGCTACATGTTGACACATGGGAACACTCCTAGGCCTGTGGGTTGCCTAAAACTTGGAGTGAACCTCCAGAGTGAGCTGACTCTCTTGGTATCTTCTCCTAATCTAAATGATTTGCCGAGGAAAAGGGTAGAAGGTAATTGATAATGCAATTCTAAAATTTAAGGATTATTTAATAGAACTCTAACTTATTTTAACTCTTTTACTCACAATCAAACTCTTAAAACATTTACTTTCACAATCCCACTTGAAACATGCAACACATGAGTAATTTGTATGAAGGTTTGCAATTAAACTCAGCATACAACCTGCATTACATGAGACTTCTACACATAAGTTTGCAATAACAAGACATAACAAAGGATCTGACTTTTATGATCATAGTGAAACATCAAATCAATACTATAATATGAGACAAAAATAAAGGAGAAAGGAAAACTCTGCTGTCTTATTAATTTGAAAGGAGTATGCAAAATAAGAATCTAAGTACAAAAGTCTACAATGCTCTCTGCAAGTGAAGAAGAGAAAAAGAAACAAATAATAGAATTAAGAACAACTAAATTTTTCTCCAAATATATCCTCTAATTTTTCCAAGATGGAAAAATAGGGAAAAACTGCCAAAAACTCTCTAAAAGCTAGCCTCCAAGTCATTTTTGAAATCCACAAAAAAAGATTTCAAAAAGGCCCTAAAATGTCTCCAAAACTAAAAATAAAAGCTTCCAAGATGCCATCCCAAGTGGTCCCACTAAAATCCTCTCAAAATCAGGCTTTACCTTATCAGAAAAAGCTCCAAATTGCCCATATTTGCTTAATCTCACCCAGAAGAAAAATCAAATCCAAAAGAAAGATTTTGTCTAGCTTTTATCTTCTTTAACTGCATATAAATAACAAATATTTAAAAGTAATATATAAGTTATTTCTTTAAGTATTATTTTGCAAGATTCACAGTTTTATCTCCTACTTTATCTTCATTTCATTTTTTGCAAAAAATAATAATACAAGGCCTTTGGTTTTATCTTGCCAAGTATATTAAACTCTATGAACCTTTGATTTTCTATAAAAATCATAAAATATGAAATCATATTAAATGGTTTTAAAAAATTAAAAACCTCTAGGGCCTGCCCTCCATCTGTTTTGCAAAAAATACTAAGGCATATGGGGTTTTTGGCCTATCTTCAAAGGTAATCAAATAGCCTTTAAGCCATAAAGCCTAGGCTCCAAGTGTACAAAAGGGACCTAAGGCATGAAATATTCAAGTCATGAGAACTAAACATATGCATGGTGAATAATATACCATGATGGGTATTTGTTAAGGTGTTGAAAATATAATTCGATGTGACAAAAGTCACCATCAAACTTAGGGTAAAAATGCAAACCCTAACATAAAACCATCGAATGCCCTATCTTTTCAGGCTCATTTCATTTTGCAACTTTTGAAGATGAGGCTCTGTTGTCCAGCTGCCATGGATGTTAGGGTTTGAAGCAAATCCCTCGACTCCTCTGCTATTTTTGATGAATTTTCATGGATTTTATACATAAAAAAGAAGGTAAGTGACCCTCCGTCACATTTATGTTATTATTTCTCCATTTTCTGAGGTATACTAGCCTTACAAGGCCGTGGCTAAGGCTACACTTTTCTGATGTATTCTTTTTCATTACTTCTTTTTGTCGACACCTTCTTGCCTGAGGCCACCAGGAAATCTTTTCCTAAAGCTCTCTCTTTGTGGCTTTAGATGTATCGTTTCCAGAGGGATGTAGATAAGCTTGTCATCTTGCTTATTTCCATCATTTTCTGAGTAGTTTCCTTCTTGAAAGGCAGTGACTAAGCTCATAGTTTTGAGCATTTTCTTGTGTTTACATAAGCTCGAAAGCCCTATGTTCCTTTAGTATACAAGATTCTTCTCAAAACCCAAATGGGTTTAACATGTTGTAAGAAGACTCCACTTATGGGCCTGTGGCTACATCAAACCCTCATTTTGTATTTGCAAAAAACAAAGTTTCATTGTATTTCTGAGTATTTCTCAAACTCTCATGGCTCAAACCCTTTGATTTTCTCCTGTATTTGTTCTTTCTCCATGTAATATGATAAGGGTTTGATATTTTGTGAATAAAACATCCTCTAGTCGCGGCTTGACAACTCATCAATATATTACATTATATGTATCTTGTCTTTTCTATCTTATTCTTGTTGTCAAAAATCCATAAGAGTATATAGGAACTACTTGCCCTGAGCATTTGGCTCCCAGCTGGGGTAGCTGCTCTTGAAACTCAGGAATGACTTTTCCATTTTTTCTTGACCATTCATGTGGTCTTTAGATGTATTACATGGTGATCCATATTTGTTGTTTCTATGAAGTTCAAACTCAAAACACTTAAACTACAAACATTTCCAATGTGTTCTATGTTCACAATGAAATACTGTATGAATTGCAAAATAGCATCCACTTGCTTGGGTAGAAGGAGAATGAGAATGTATGGAGTACAAACAATGAGGCCATGTCCTATAGGCATCACCCTAGTATACTGGAAGAGTGATTCAAATTCTCTTTGTACACATTCAGAGTTTTCTGCCCCACACCAACTCTTTGGCATATGATGTGAATGTTGAGCTACTAATGCCAATGTTCCCTGTGATCAAATTCTTAGAAATACTCTATGATGAGACTTTTACTGATTGCTATTATAGCACCAAGTACAGTAGTGTACCATAGAAAATTTCAACCAAATAGTTATCCTTCAAGAAGAGACTCCTTGAATATGGCAATGAATATAAGAATAGCTTCCAAACCACCCACCAAAAATGAGACATGTTTAGCAATCAATGACACAACAGGTGAAGGAAGCTGCCTCACATAATCATTTGCATGTTCAATTCCCCCACTAAGCCTCGATTTGAAAAGGTGTTTCAGCTCATTGAACTCTCTAAAGAGCCATTTTTCCATGTTAGGCCACCTTCTTGATAATGTTGTACTTGGATGATTGTATCTTCTTTTGACAGAGGTATCATGATGGAATCTCTTAGCTAATAATAACTGCCATTGTAATGATATTTCTTAGAATTAGTCTCTAATACTTAATGGCATCAATGGTTGCCTTGTCCTTATAATGTCATGACTATTTCACTTGCAACTATACTCTTATTTACACCTCCTATAGACACCTTTCTTTACTGTATCAAAAGCATCATGTAATGTTAACATATCTCATCTCCTTTTGTATCTCTTGTAGATGAACATGACATTGAAAATATTGTGTATGGCCTCAACTGTATTACTCGTCAGTTCGATCATTCATGTATGATAATGATGCTCATTTTTACAATTGCTGCCACACATATGACTGAAGCAATATATACCGTGGGGTGATGTTGTTAATTTTATAATTGTGACTTGGTATAAAAATATATTGAAGACTTCATAAAAATGTCCTTTCTCATGATAGTGGCTTGGTAGTCATCACTGTAGCTGCACCCATATTTTTTGTATTGTTGTCCTCTTATGACTATCATAGCCAATTGGAACCTTTGAGACTATATTTGTTATTATGAATAAGAGATTGCTCCAGATGAACAATGCACTCCTTGTTGTTCCTTCTATGTGGGCATTTTGTCATTTCATTCACTTGTATTAATTCCTCATATACAAGGCTACATAATGAGACTAGATTATTCTTGAATATATTGAATGCATACAAATGATAATGAAATAGACAATGGGTGAACTAACACAATAGCATAATGTTGATAATGCCTTACTCAATTTCATACACTATTGATCTGTCTTGAATGAGTTCACTGCTCATATATGGTTGTCATTTCATCACTTGAACTAATGATCATGGATGGGCAGTGAATTTGAAGTTCATGCACTCACTTGATGTGACACTCCTTCAGCTGAATCTATTCTATTTAAGCACAATGAATATGAATCCATATTTCATTTGCCTTGAGATTCATGGGTAGCATGTTGGTCTCTACCCTTGTGGGAGTCCACTTTGCACCACATGTTTAAATGTATTCAAACATAACTTCTTCTATACCTAGACAGGAAACAAACATATTAGTTTAAAAAATTGTAGCTCAATGATGTTTCATCTTCAGGCTCTCTTGCAAATGGATGATCTGGCTATCTGATTCAGTGCATCATAAAGAATGTATTATGTCTCTTTTTGATGAAGTACATAGGATACATCATATTTGGATCTCTAACATATCTCGCTCTATCCCTGTAGGTTCATTCAAAGGTTGGGAGCAAGGAACAATTAGATGTAACAAGGATCAGTTCAAGACTTCCACAAGCAATGATAGACATGCCTTATCTTATCTTTTTCATTACTTTAGTCTTCCTTAGATGCATAGTATATTCTTTCTGATGTTTTGATTCAGCTATTCCCACGGCTTGTGTGGGACATTTGATCTTTCTTGCTTTCATTCAATGCAATGTTTATTCAGTTTGTGTATATCTCATTCGTCAAATGAATAATCATTGTAATGTGAAATGAAATAACTTATATCCCTCATGAAAACTCTGCAAAGCAATGAATGATGAACTAAATTTCTTTCCTCTGTTATAACAATGATAAAACTGAACCCTCTCTTTTGAAGCATCTTAAACCATGCAAAAACAACATAGCAGAAAATGTTAAAAAATCTTTCATCTTAGGATGGAATAAATGTATCATCTCTACCAAATTGAGCTATAAGTAAAAAATTGGTAACAAACTCTTCACTTAAGAATAATAAATTGAACTACTTAGATAATCTATGAAATAAAATGAATACTATCAATTAACATAATTAAATTAGAGTTGAGATAGATAATCAAATTAAAATGAATATTTTAATTAATTAAATCAGTGGAAAGAAAGGTTTAGCTCTTAAATTGATGATAGAAGAATAATATCAATGTCGTGTTGAACTATCTTGTCACTAATAGAAATTTAAATGTTTTGGTCTAATGAATATCTAAAAGTTTGACTAAAAATGAATATTAATGTTGAACTTGATTTGTCATGTGAAATTAATCTATGATGTATAGGATCTATTTGATAAAATGTGTGCCTAAAGTTCTATTCATCCTTCTTCTAAGTCAAACCCTATGGTAGGATTAGATTAATGGAAACAAGTAATATTAAAGACAAGATTCACTAGCATGCAAGTGGAATATAAGATGATAATGCAAATGTGATTCTTTTATTTTCCTTTTAGAAATCAAAGTATTCTCTAGTAATCTACTTATGCAATTAAGTGCACATTGATTATCTTTAAATATTGTGATACAACAAAATGTTGCATTGATTATCTTTAAATATTTTGATACAACAGAATGTTGCATAAATGTGTGTTACGTAGTTCACAATGGCTAGTAAAAGGGGGTAAGAAATTTGAAATTGAAATTTTCTCATTTTAATTTCTTCTTTTGTCCCAGTGAGATTAAACTATAGTCTAAATGCTAGACCCTAGAATCCTTTTTTGAGATCATGATGACCACACATAGAGATATGATAGTATCATGATTTTGTGTTTGATAAACTTGTATTAGGCCATATTCTCTTTAACTATCTTTTGGTCATTGAAGCAAGTGCAGTTGTAATGGATACATAGTAGTAGTAATATTTGTATGACTTAACTTATTCTAAAGAATGTTATAAACCCTAGTCTTGACTTGGCCTAGTGGAAATGAAATATTTTTTGGTCTTTATAGATTAGGTTACAGACTTCATATGAATGATCAGGTCATGCAACTTGAAATTAATTGATCAAAACCCATGTTCACCTTATTTGGGGGTTAACATGGTGTTTTACTAGTAACTAAGCTACAACGATCTCTTCATTCCACACAAGTCCATAGTCTAATGGTTGCATATATGTGAGTTATGTGTAGAGCAAAGAAGCTTGATAAAATTGTACAATAAAATTAGTACATATAGAATTTGAAGCAATAATAGAATGCAAGAGAAAGAAAACATTTAGTACATAGTATTTTACCTATGAAAACTCTTTTAAGTAAAAAAACTCAACATAGTAACCTTCTTTCTTATTGCATAAAATAAATCACTCACAATAAAATAATAAATCTCTCGCACAAACCTAATGCATGTCTAGATATTAAAAGGCACACCAATAGTGGGTTTACAATGCCATCGACACCAAAACCATGGACCAAGAAAACAACCCAAAATCCCCTAAAAAAATTGCATACCCCTAGATCATAACAAGGCTTTTCCTCATTTTGATGCAAGTGTAAAACATTAAAATCATACAACATATATACAAAATTATGTATCCATTCATCCATTTTTCATTGTAGTTGTTAGACCATTCCTACTCCTAAGAAGAGGGATCTATGGTGGTTCATTCAGGCAGGCTCATATTGCACCACCATCATTAAAAGTGGTCTAAATGGTCTCAAAAGCTATGGGGACAATCATGAAGGGTTTACTAGGGACTATTCACTATTGTAAATTGAAAGATTAAGGATAATAACATCACTTGTAAACAAATAACTTGATGATCTATCTTCAAACTAGAAAGAATTGAATGCAAGTATGAAATTGTGTAATTTCACTATGTTGACAGATTGATGATTTTAGAAGATAAGGAATTTGTTTTCTTTTATTCATTCTTAGAATTGATTGCCCATCTATTATAAGATTTATTCATTATCAATATGATCTTTTATAGAAATCTAGTTGTTGACCTATTTTTTGAGTAAGAAATGTTGTTGAAAGATTGATGTACTTGATAACTTTTGTAATGATTCCTTATGTTTAAAGGATAAATAAATATATAGAGAGAGTGCTTCTACTAATAACTGTGTATGTAGTTTTTGCATCAAGTTTTTGGATCACATTCCATGATCCTTCTTTTTTTCATTTATTGGTCATGGATCATGGTGTATGATCCAAAACATTGATGCAAAAATTGCCTACATAATTATTACCAAAAGAACTCTATTGTTTTCAAATATTATAGAAATATCATGTCTACTATTAACAAATAAGTTTCTATTGTGATCGTTGTATATTGTTAAAATTTGTATATATAATTTTACTTTAGGTGTGTAAATTAATTAATTATCAAATATGAAATGAATATATGATTAAATAAAAAATAAATACATAATAATCATCCATGATAAACATGAAAAAAAATGAATGTGGGTAAAAATTTAAGGTAAAAAACCCCACCAAAAATATCATATATTAGAAAACTTACATAAATGTCTCTAAAAGTAAATAAATGAACCTAGGAATAAATTCCTTCTCCTATCTCCCAAATGGCCTACAAAGATCCTCTTGTCTAGGATAATAATTTTCCAATTTCCAAATCTCATAATGATATTCCCAATGGGAATTCCCTTAAATATATAGAAATAAGGTGGGTAATAGACATATGTGTAGTTACCACACCTTTTTAAAACACAAAATTAGGATTCATTAAAAGTTTAATGAATGTTTTTATATTAATTAATTAAATATAATTATATATAAGGTTTTATACCTTATATTGGAGCACTGTAATGTTTTAAAGGTCTTTAGACCTATAATAACATTATGCTCTAGGACTCCTCCTTAATGTTAATAGAGGTGTATGCTATCAATTTCTTTAAAAGAAAATATGAAGTTCCTCAACAATGCAATATTTCTTTGACAAAGATTATATAGGTATAAATATTTACAAAAATAAAAATCATATATTTTGAACTACATGATAAGCATCTTGACATAATTTACAATCCCAATTTTATTAATAATGATATTTATAAAGAGGTCTTTTATTTGGAGCCCAAGTCTCCTCAAACTAGCTTCCCCTAGGTTCATTATAGATTGGGCCCATAGGTCTTATATATAATACAATGCTTTCCAAGTGGGAGAAATAGATAAAAAGATTAAATAATGCTCATATGATTTATATAAATTAAATAATGGTTGATCATTTAGGAGGTGGCATTGTCATGCATACTCCCAATCAATGGAAACTCCTTGAGGCCAACCATTGTTTTGAATTTAAAGAATTTTCTACTATGTAGAGGTTTTTAATTTGACTATTGGAATTCAAGCCTAGGAATTTGTGAGCATTAGTGGTTGTTGGGATTAAGACCAATTCCCCATAACCATAATATAGAATATCATTTTCATCTTCAAAAATAATTTGACAAATTTGGGGAGTAGTTTCACCATTGGCTATCACACAATAAGGTGGTACTTGCACTGGTACCCATATGAATCTCTATTGTATTTTAGTATTTTACCTCTAGTGTTACCACATTGATTCCTTTGTTATCTCTATTGTATTTTTGTAACGCCCCACCATGAACACCTTAAAGAACATCACATCTATGCTATACAAAACAAGATTTTTTTTTAAATGAATAAGATAACAAAGTAATGATTAACATATCTATACATATCATTAAACTAACCTCTTGTCCTCTAAGGTTCCATGGTTGCATTACTTGAGAAATTAGTTAACTTATTCTAACATACATAATTAATTAACATCAGTAGATCATTCTAAATCCATTGCATTAAATGAATAAACATTTACATCTCCATATCATGACATCAGATAAATAATCAACATAATCAGAATTACAAGGGAATATACAAATTCCTATACATATGAGTACATCATTTCATTTTACATACTATCACCTTCTGATTACATCTAAATACATACATTATGATTCGACTGATACACATGACTAGTACATGAGCATAAATCACTGCCTGAGCCATAACTGGTACAAGATCTGATGTTTGAAACTCAAGATACATCCTCCTCGCACATGAATGTTGGCAAGGGAAAAAAATTGATGGAGATTAAGCATATCCACCTGACCATGTGGAACCCTGAGGTCCACCCCTCATGCTAGGAGTTAACATAAGGTCCCACTACAACAACACTCAGGTAAATAACAACTAATAGGAATAAGGTCTAATCAAGACTCCAATACAACACATGACATTATCACAATCAACTTAACACCACATCCAGAGGCAACACATATGAATGGGGGAAGCACAACTAAGGAATGCTAGGCTGTAGTAGGGAGGAGTGTCATCACATGGCTTGTCATGGGTTGTCCTAGTAAGCCTTCCCAGACCTGGCTCCCATCTTGGGTTGTCTTGGTAGCCTCTCACGACTCCCGACCCCCATACAAGCCCATGCAGAATCAACATACCTTTCATGAGACAAGGTAGTTGATCTTGCCATTCCAAGCCTTCTCATCTCCTCTCAAGCCTAAATGAGCACTTGATCCATGAGTGAGGCATCCACTTATCTTTGTTTAGTTTGATTAACTACTCAACCCCCTAATTCATTAATTAGGTTATCACTTTTTTAACAACTTTAAATGGGTTACCCTGGCAGCCACTTTGGGCACCAACCCCACATTGAAAGCCACTCCCCTACCTGCACCTAGAAAGCCTACCTATCAAGCAAGGGCATATATCATAATAATAATAAGTATACATGATCATAAGAATGCAACTCAGTAACCCACTACCCATATCAATACATAACAAAACTCCATTACTGTTCATGTTGTCTCCCCTTTCCAAACTCTAACTCAAAACCCATTACAAGGTAAATATAATTAAATAGACAACAATTCATTCACAAGAGAAAATTATCTCCTCTTGAGATACATTCACAACACAGATCATGCATCATTCACATTATCTTTTACCTCATACATGACTAGAGGCAGCAATCTTAGAACATCATAAATCCTAAACACATAACAACACTATACTTGAAAACAATCATTTTATCCTATGCCTTTGGAATGACACCATGACAACTTGCACAAGGAACCCCATTAGGACCAATGATCCAACATACACACAATTTTACTTAATGCAGTTGAATTCACAATAAACCAATTACCTATGACCCAAATTCCATTACCATGTTTGTAAACCTAATTCCAAATCTTCTTATCAAATTTTAACTTTACAAAATCATTACCAATAAATTGTAATAAATTCAATACCAAAATTACAATAAATTTATCAACAATAAATATATAATCATATTGATTTTTATTTAATCTAATTAAGCTATTGTATCAATACAATACAATCTATCTCAACCACATTTTATAATTCAATAATCTAATCAAACGTGTTTCCATTATTGAATATAAATAAATCACATATTTGAACTATGATATTTGATTGATTTTGATTTTAATTAACAATTGAATACTATATATACATGTTTATTTACATGATCTCAGATATTCTTACTCTCAAGGTTAAATTTGACTGACCAAAACATAGAACAATTATTTACCACTTTTGTTGAAGATGAGGTGTAATATTGCTATCGAAATAATAATAATAATAATAATAATAATAATAATAGTAATAATAAATATCATGGAACATTGGATAGTAGATATTTTCATGCAATGCAAGTAAATACATATTCTTATTTCACCTACTAGATTTACTGATACTAGCTGAATTTTGTATCAAATGTAAATACTTTTTGTGGTATTATTTTATTACCTGGCAAATCTAATTTTTGAACATTTTATATAAGGCATTTCAATTGAAAGAGAAGGATCATCCTTAGAGATATACTTTACACTCTACTTTGTTCCACAGACAAGCGTATCGAGTGATATATAGTAGAACATCTTCTCCCCAAATATTCAACCCTATATGGTGTGAAAAAATATACACGTGTATTAAAATCTTAAGCGACAGTCTGTTGAATGAATAAGGATAACTAATTTTTAGATTACATGAACCAGAGGTTATAAAATTATTTGGTGCTGGCTTACGAACATGGATGCAACTTGATCATGGGACGGCTGAGTGCACCCAACATACAAATGTAAATTTTAATTTAAATTGACTAAATTTTAGATTTTAATTACCACTAAGTACAAGATATATAATTTATTAAGGCATTAATGTGTTTTAACTTATCTTAAAATTAAATGCTTGATTGGAATATAAACCTCATTATAGGCATGAGATGCGTAGGGAATATAGATTGTGATAGACGCATGACATGAAGACAAAAGGAATGTGGACGGATTGTTTTAGACACTACCAGACTTCAATTCCTAAGAGAAAATATTACAAAGACTTTGGAAACTTTTCGTACAGATACAATGAACTGGCTGATGGAATGCCTCCAAATGTGATCGTCCAATGAAATGCAACGATTGCAGGATAGGTACAAAATGGATTGGTTTATAAGACTTATAGTTTATGTGCAACATCATTCCATTTATAATATCAACTTAAGCGGGGCACACCATAGCACATTCAATTGTAAATGTCCTTGTCTATCAAATGAGTGGATTATACTGAAAGCAGGTTGATAAGATCTCAAATAGAATTGTTAATAGGATTTTAAAGAAAGACTTCAAACAAAGGCGATTGGCAAGTTAATCAGCGCGCGGCCCTCCAGAGGTTGAAGAATGAGAGTTGGAAGTACTTTGATCACCTTTGTGTCCTAGAATACATTGCAACTACAGCTGATCATAAAGTGTGTATTGTTGATCTTCTTGGCCATGTTGGCCCTCTTGAGGATGCCCTGAATTTTTCCCTTGAGATACTAGTTATTCCTATACTGGTGGTGGCAATTAGATTTCTTGGTGACTATAGATCACAAAGGAATAAGGTCTTAGGAGAATTTTTAGCGACGCAGCTTTCTGAATTAGATTCTAAAAATGTTATACAACTTCTGTTCTTTTCTCAAAAATATATGCAGAAGTGGGTGAAAACTGTGTATATTTTAATCACATTGTAACCTATAATCGATCATTATGTGAGCACGGTTGACCTTCTTGCCCATGATGAGCGATCTAGAAGAGACCCTAAACTCTATCAATAAGATACTGATTAAGATCTATAGGGAATTTCATCTTCATGGAGGGCATTAATCTCAAGATAGACACAAGAATAGGTTTATCAAAAAGCTTTAGATACCTTTAAGGAATACAATTGGCAAGTGAAAATCCAATGCAATTGTAGTGTAATCTGACCATAAGATTGTGGATTAAAAAAGAGTAGTTAGACCAAGTTAATTACCTTCTTTATGTTCTTTAAAACATCTCTATTAACATATTAGTGTATGTATTGCTAGTTATCGAGCGTGTTTAGCTTGCTTGGCCATTATATATATATATATATATATATATATATATATATATATATATATATATATATATATATATATATATATATATATATATATATATTATCTTTTAATATGCATAATTATGGTGCAGTCCTGCGAGGCTTTGACAAAATACATTTATCACAGTGTCTGTAATCTGCTAGATACAATAGTAAATCTTCCAATCGTTGGGAGGTTATTGTTATGTAATATTCATGACTAGAAAAATCTTATACTTTTATATTGATTCAAAACATACTAATAATGACATTGTTATACTCGGAGGAAGAACAAAAAACCATAAGCTATTACCAGTTAAATAAAATAAATTCTTTGGATTCTACAGATCTGCATATGAACCTCTAGCAACTGTAAATACCAAAAGGATCAGAGATAAGGTTTTTTTTTAAATAAATAATGGAACATGGTTCCTCTACACTACAAATTCATTGCTGGGGTCGAATGCTACAACCACAAATCCCCCTCTCCAATCTCCCCAAAACCTACTTTATTTTTTCCTCCACCCAATCTCCCCAATTGAAAGAGATTTTTCCCTTTCCTCAAAAGCCTTCCTCCACATTTTTAGAAGGCTCAACACATGATCCTATGCCTCCATTTCTATGAATACCACCAATTTTCTATTTAATTAAATTTATACAACTTATAATGTAATTTTACAACCATTTAATATAATTTTATTTTATTTATTTTAGTATTCAGTATATATTTATTATATAAAAATTCATAACTATCTATAAATAGTTATTTATCAAATTTATTTACATTTAATAATACCTTATAATTACGCTGAGAGGCGTTCTACACTCACAGCAAGGGCTGAAAGATTCAGATTCCTGTAAACAATTAAGATTCAGATTCCATGTAAATTAAATTCATAAAATGAATAAATAAATTCGTGGAAGTGAAATGGATAGAAAAATAGAAAAACTTGGGCAGTTATATAGCATGGATAGGAGCTGAAAGAAATAAAAAAATAAAAAAATATATAAAAAAGAGAAGGTGAATGGAATAAAAAATAAAATAAAATAAAATGCAAACCTGATGGATGGTAGTTTCAAAGAAGCCATCACTATCCACTAAAATCAAAGAAAGAAACATTACAACAAATAGACATTATCTCTGTTTATATTGTCTCCTTAAGTTGTTTTAATATCAAATTGCAAGATTTGAGGTGACCTAAAAGGGAGTGCTAAAAGAGAGCGCAGAATCATTTTCCAGGAATTGAAGGTTAGCCTATTACAGTTTTAAATTTTATTGATATTTTTACTTTAGCTTCACATATGTAAGGAACATGGATTGAATATACCTAAGTTTGTTACAGTTCCATAAGACAAGCTTGTTGTTCCATTTAGTAATGAATATTTTATTTGGGGTTAAACCTATTGCTCAGATAGTTTATCATCGCACATCACACCAGAGACTTAAAATAGTAGATTATCCATACATCCACTAAAATCAAAGAAAGAAACATTACAACAAATAGACATTATCTCTGTTTATATTGTCTCCTTAAGTTGTTTTAATATCAAATTGCAAGATTTGAGGTGACCTAAAAGGGAGTGCTGAAAGAGAGCGCAGAATCATTTTCCAGGAATTGAAGGTTAGCCTATTACAGTTTTAAATTTTATTGATATTTTTACTTTAGCTTCACATATGTAAGGAACATGGATTGAATATACCTAAGTTTGTTACAGTTCCATAAGACAAGCTTGTTGTTCCATTTAGTAATGAATATTTTATTTGGGGTTAAACCTATTGCTCAGATAGTTTATCATCGCACATCACACCAGAGACTTAAAATAGTAGATTATCCATACATCTTAGCCAAAAATTCAAGTGAGCTTCATAGCAGAAGCTGAGAAAATATGATTTTGATTTGTGTACAATGGGGTTGGGGTAGTTGACTTATTGTAAAAACAATAAAGTTCTTTTTTTATGGATCTAATTAATTTTGGTAAGATTTAAAACTAAAAAAGAAACTTTACAATTTGTACTTTAGATTCACTATAATTTAGCTAATTAAACTTGGGACATGTATTAATTTATTTAAGTTAAAAATACATTTAGTTTTATGTTTTAAATTATTATGATGATTGTCTAATTAAATTTAAAAATTTGTCTTTTATTACACTAAGGATTTAAAAAAGATTAAATTAAAGATTTATATAAGATTTTATTGATAATTATTAACTAGTGTTAAATTTGATTTATTAAATTTTTCAATACAATAATTTAATTTTTTTAATTTTAAATTTAGGAATATAAGTGTTTAGATATGACTTATGAAAGGCTAAGATATTAGTTGTAGAAACCTTACAACTTATCCTAGGTTTAAACATAGACAATAAAATAAAACAAAAGCTATTTTGTTTTCTTTCTCTGGATGCATGTGCATGCATGTGATTTTATTTTGCTTTCTTTCTTGGATGCATTTATTTTGGTTATAGTTAGGGTAGAATCAGGGTTATGATTAGAATTAGGGTTAGGGTTAGGGTTAGGATTAGGGTTCCTATTAGAATTAGAGTTATAATTAAGGGGGATTACTATTAGAATTATAATTGAAAAATGTTTAGACTTAGCAAATTAGAGTTAGGATTATAATTATTAACCTGTGTAGGGTTAGGGTTACCATTAGGGTAAGGGTTAGGGTTAGAATTAGGGTTAATGTTAGAATCAAGTTAGGGTTATAATTAGGCTTAGAGTTGGAATTGAGGTTAGGGTTAGAGCTAGAATTGGGGTTACTAAATTAGGGTAAGCATTAGAGTTACAGTTAGGGTTAGGGTTAGGGCTAGAGTTAGGGTTAGAATTTAGGTTAGAGTTAAAATAATAGTTAGAATTAGGATGAAGGTAAGGGTTAGGATTACTGTAATTGTTATATTTAAAATTAGGGTTATAGTTAGGGTACAATCGTGGATATGATTAGAGTTGCCGTTAGGGTTAGGGTTAGAGTTAGGATTAGGGTTCCTATTAGAATTAGGGTTAGAATTAAGGTGCGTTACTATTAGAATTAGGGTAAGAATTAGAGTTATGGTAAGCATTACACTTACAGTTAGGGTTATGGTTATGGCTAGAGTTAGGGTTAGAATTTGGGTTAGGGTTAAAATCATAGTTAGAATTAGAATTAAGGTAAGGGTTAGAATTATGATTATTGTTAGATTTAAAATTACAATTATAGTTATGGTAGAATCATAATTGGGGTTAGGATTATAATTACAGTTGGAATTAAGGTTCAATTTAGAATTAGGGTTACACATTATTACAATTAGGGTCTAGAATTAGGGTTTAGGTTAGGAATAGGGTTAGAACTATGATTAGAATTAGGGTTAGGGTTAAAATTAGGGTTAGTATTGTCCTAAATTTTAGGGTTAGGGTTACAGTTAGAATTAGGGTTAGGGATTGAGTAAGAATTAGTGTTAGAATTGTGGTTAGGGTTAAAATTAGGATTAGGGTTAGGGTTAGGGTTAGGGTTAGGGTTAGGGTTATGGTTAGGGTTGGGATTTGGGTTAGGGTTAGAATTAGGGTTATGACTATAATTAGGGTTAATGTTAAAATTAGAATTAGGGTTAGGGTTACAATTAGGGTTAAGTTTAGTATTAAGGTTAGGGTTAGGGTTTCAATTCGGATCAAGCTTAGGGTAAGAGTTGAGGTTAGGGTTAGAATTAGAATTAGGGTTACTAAATTAGGGTAAGCATTAGAGTTAAAATTAGGGTTAGGGTTAGTGCTAGAATTAGGGTTACAACTAGACTAGGGTTATGATTAGGGTTATAATTAGGGTTAGGATTGGAATTGAAGATAGAATTAGGGTTAGGATTAAGGTTAGATTTATAATTAGAATTTGGGTTATAGTTTAAAAAAGGGTGACAATTAGAATGAGAATTAGGGTCAAAACTAGGGTTAGAGTTATAATAAAGGTTAGGGAACTTACGATGATATTTAGGATTATGATTAGAATTAAGGTTAGGGTTAGGGTTAGGCTTAGGATTATGTTTGATTAGGGTTATAATTAGGGTTGGGGTTAGGGTTAGGGTTAGAAATAGAATTAGGGTTACTAAATTAGGGTAAGCATTAGAGTTTTAGGGTTAGGGCTAGAGTTAGGATTAGAACTCTAACTCTAATTATAATATTATATATTTTTAATTAATAAATATTATAATTATAATAAAATATTATATAATAAATATAAATATTTATACAATATATTATAAATATATATTTAATCTATATTATAATATTATATTATATAATTATAATAATTTCTTATAATTATATAATATAGTTAGAATTGGGCTTGCCGCTGCAGATGCTACTAGCATACCTATATTTAAAAAAATATATCTAAAGTATGCCGAGAGATATCCTTCTCGAGGCACCTATTTTTTAATCAATTTACCTCACATGGGTGGAATAGGCGCCTCGAGAAGGATATCTCTCGGTGTACTTTAGATATATTTTTTTAAATATAGGTATGCTAGTTATGTTTTTATAACATTTTATTTATCTCATAATTATTATTATTTATTGACCTTACATTACAATATAATATATTTTCCATATAACAACAATTTTCATATGGGTATTTATATTTATTTACCAAAAATGCCTTCTTAACACAATAACTTTATTTAAATGTAACAATTAACCAAACATTGATCAGACAACTCCAACTAAATAATCTAAATGCCAACAATATCTGACCATTTTGCATAATCGACCACAACAATAGAGACAAACTGTCATAACATACTGACCACACCAACTGGTACAAACTAACTACTCATCCTCTTCAAGAATGATGACAACTAGGGAAACCTTATGTTATTTCCGTTCAACAATTCCATTGGTGAAGGCATGGTCAGACCTATTAATTCAGGTGGAGTCCATGCCTGATACCTGCATCCTATAGCAAACCACCCAGTCAACAATGAAAATATATATCATCATACAGTCATACAGTGAACAAAAGTCATAGTGTGGCAGGGTACTCGAACATGAGTAATGCGACACTATTCTATTCACATAAACACATCTACAAATAACTACATTACACATAATCTCCCAGTGCTTTTCAACAAGATAAAATAATCAATTACATAACAATCTAATGCATCCATTACCAATAATGCATCATAATCATGATCAAATATAGCACATTAAACTTAGAATAACATTAATCCATAATATCTGATATATCCATCAAACTGTGAAAGCATAAAATACCAGTAATCAAACATCATCATAACAATAGGTTCATAATCAACTACCATAATAATAGAGAGTACATCATCAAATAGAATGTCATAGTGTCTAATCCTACTAGGAAAACTATCAGTCCAATAGAAGACAAGGTGAGGGGCACTACATCCTCCCCCCTAGAATCAGGCTTACTCTTGGAAGCCTACAAACAAATATGGATGAAATGGATTGAGTTTGGATAGTTTCCAAAACCTTATGGAAATATGGGATCACAGACTATGCATGTGATCTATTAATAGAAAAATCATGATATAATGATTTTACACCTTTAGAAGAATGGAACCACAATTTATCATTTCATGATTTAACACACATTCTTCATATGCACATGAATTCACATTACCAGGAATCACATTTCAAGGCTACACAAGGGTACATCTGGACACCGATAAGCAACCTACTAATTCATGATAGAAGATCCTTGAGCTAAGAGCTGAAATCTATCTCACATATTCCATACCTCACACTTAGTGGCTTGATGGTGTTAGGCCACATGCACATGGTGAGACCATCCAAACAACACCACAATGATCTATCTCTTGTTGTATAAGATGGTTAGCCTCCATGAGATAGTCCTCACATATAGGTGGGTAGTGTGTCCTAGCCTCACATATCTCTGTCCTCAAGGTTCCCTGTGTCTGCTTCCTCATATACACTCACCATGTCCACCTCATACGTCCTTTGAGAGGAATCATAATATAACACATGACCGACATAAAAAACAATAAAGAGAAACTAGTTTAGCCACCAAAGTCATAAACAAATATCAAATAATGATTGAATTTCAGCAATAAGTAAGAAATGCGCACAGTTCAACACTAAATCAAATGTAACCATGAGGGTTACACACAAAAGAAGATCACAAGGTGTGGCTAAACCATCACAATCAAATATAAACAAAGTGTTAGCCTTTTCAATTAATCAAAAATCATCAATAATTATAAATAAAATACATAATCTTTGAAATTACACTATACAACACTACGTGACTAGATACTAGGCACCAAACAAGGAAGGAGGGAACAATGTCACGCTATCCTCAACATTTTCTTCCATACAATAAGGACTCTACATAAGCACCAAGAATTACTAAATGAATCCAAAAATTCATAATCAAGAAGAGGATGCACAAGTGCTCATCTAATCCTCTACCTAACAACTCTTCTAACTGCAACCGAAGCTCCTTAAGCTCCTGAGTGGTCATCTGATATAGATCTCTCGATATGGGTTATTCTCTAGAAACAAGGTCTATCTTAAAATCAATGTCACGCTTAGGTGGCATTCCAAGAATTTCACTAGGAAGGACATCTGCATAGTCCTTAAAGATAGGATGATCGTCGAGGGACACCTCTTGACTCTCCCCTAACTCGAAATCATCAACCATCATGGCAAACAACTAGAAACCTTGACACATACATCTCCTCAACTGCATGGCAAAAATCATACGCAAGGAGATGGATCTCTAAATGTCAACTACTTCTACCTTTACCTCTTAGGCATCTACCTATGTAGACACCACCAAGGGACAACCTCAAGTTGTTAGGCAAGGATGACAAAAGGGAAAACATACTCTACAGAATCTAAGAAACTAGGACAACATAACGGGCTTATACAAACCTAGAGTACCCAGTATTTAAACCCTGCTCTGATACCAGATGTAATGTCCCGCCATGAAAACCTTAGAGAACATCACATCTATGCTATACAAAACATGATTAACATATCTATACACATCATTAAACTAATCTCGTGTCTTCCAGGGATCCATGGTTGCATTACTTGACAAATCAGTTAATTTATTCTAACATACATCATTAATTAACATCAGTAGATCATTCTAAATCTATTTCATTAAATCTATAAACACTTACATCTCCATATCATAACATCAAATAAATAATCAACATAATCAGAATTACAAGTGCATATAAAAATTCCTATACATATGAGTACATCATTTTATTTTACATACTATCACCTCCTGATTACATCTGAATACATACATTATGATTTGACTGATACACATGACTAGTACATGAGCATAAATCACTGCCTCCATAACTGGTACAAGATCTGATGTCTAAAACACAAGATACATCCTCCTCGCACACGAACGTCAGAAAGGGAAAAAAACCAGTGGAGATTAAGCACATCCACCCGACCATGTGGAACCCTAAGGTCCAGCCCCCGTGCTAGGAATTAACATAAGGTCCCACTACAACAATAGTCAGGTAAGTAACAACTAATAGGAACAAGGTCTAATCAAGACTCCAATACAACACATGACACTATCACAATCAACTCAACACCACATCTAGAGGCAACTCATACGAATAGAGAGAGCACAACCAGCGAATGCTAGGCTATAGTAGGGAGGAGTGTCATCACATGGCTTGTCATGGGTTGTCCTGGTAAGCCTTCCTAGGCCCTGACCCCCATCTTGGGTTGTCCTGGCAGCCTCTCTCGACTCCCGGCACCCATACAATCCCATGCGGAATCAACATACCTTTCATGAGGACAAGGTAGTTGATCTTGTCATTCCAAGTCTTCTCATTTCATCTCAAGCCTAAATGAGCACTTGAGCCATGAGTGAGGCATCCACTTATCTTTGTTTAGTGTGATTAACTACCCAACCCCATAATTCATTAATTAGTTTATCACTTGTTTAACAACTTTCAATGGGTTACCCTGGCAGCCACTTTGGGCACTAGCCCCACATTGAAAGCCACTCCCCTACCTACACCTAGAAACCCTAACTATTAAGCAAGGGCATATATCATCATAATAATAAGTATAAATGTTCTTTGCAAGGCATTAACCCTCTTTCACTAAACATAATCATAAGAATACAACTCAGTAATCCACTGCCCATATCAATACATAACAAAACTCCATTACGGTTCATGTTGTCTCCCCATTCCAAACTCTAACTCAAAACCCATTACAAGGTAAATAGAATTAAATAGACAACAATTCATCCACAAGAGAAAATTACCTCCTCAAGATACATTCACAACACAAATCATGCATCATTCACATTATCTTTTACCTCATACATGACTAGAGGCAACAAATATTAGAACATCATAAATCCTAAACACATAACAACACTATGCTTGAAAATAATTATTTTACCCTGTGCCTCTGGAATGACACCCTAACAACTTGCACAATGAACCCCATTAGGACCAATGATCCAACATACACACAATTTTACTTAATGCAATTGAATTCACAATAAACCAATTTTCTAATAACCAATTAACTATGACCCAAATTCCATTACCATGTTTGTAAACCTAACTCCAAATCTTCTTATCAAATTTTAACTTAACAAAATCATTGCCAATAAATTGTAATAAATTCAATACCAACATTACAATAAATTTATCAACAATAAATATATAATCGTAACAATTTTTATTTAATCTAATTAAACTATTGTTTCAATACAATACAATCTATCTCAATGATATTTTATAATTCAATAATCTAATCAAATGTGTTTCCATAATCGAATATAAATAAATCACATATCTAAACTATGATATTTGATTCATTTTGATTTTAATTAACAATTGAATAATATATATACATGTTTATTTACATGAGTGTCAGATATTCTTACTCTCAAGGTTAAATTTGGCTGACTAAAACATAGAGCAATTATTTACCACTTTCGTTGAAGATGAGGTGTAATATTGCTATTGAAATAATATTAACAATAATAATAATAATAGTAATAATAAATATCATGGAAAATTGGATAGTAGATATTTTCATGCAATGCAAGTAAATACATATTCTTATTTCACCTACTAGATTTACTGATACTAGCTGAATTTTGTATCAAATGTAAATACTTTCTATAGTATTATTTTATTACCTGACAAATCTATTTTTTGAACATTTTATATAAGGCATTTCAATTGAAAGAGAAGGATCATCCTTAGAGATATACTTTACACTCTACTTCATTCCATAGACAAGCGTATCGAATGATATATAGTAGAACATCTTCTCCCCAAATATTCAACCCTATATGGTGTGAAAAAATATACGTGCATTAAAATCTTAAGCAATGGTTTGTTGAATGAATAAGGATAACTAATTTTTAGATTACATGAACTAAAGGATATAAAATTATTAGGTGCTGGCTTACGAATAGGGATGCAACTTGAGCATGGGATGGCTGAGTGCACCCAACATACAAAGGCAAATTTTAATTTAAATTGACTAAATTTTAGATTTTAATGACCACTCAGTACAAGATATATAATTTCTTAAGGCATTAAAGTGCTTTAACTTATCTTAAAATTAAACACCGGATTGGAATGCAAACCACATTATAGGCATGAGATGCATAGGGAATATAGATTGTGATAGACGCATGACATGAAGACAAAAGGAATGTGGATGGATTTTTTTAGACAATACCAGGCTTCAATTCCTAAGCGGAAATATTGCAAAGACTTTAGAAAGTTTCCCTACAGATTCAATGAACTGGCTGATGGAATGCCTCCAAATGAGATCGTCCAACGAAATGCAACACTTGCAGGATAGGTACAAAATGGATTGGTTTATAAGACTTACAGTTTACATGCATCATCATTCCATTCATAATGTCAACTTAAGCAGGGCATGCCATAGCACATTCAATTGTACATGTCCTTATCCATCAAACGAGCGGATTATACTGAAGGCAGGTTGATGCAGGGACTTCCGGAGGTCATAAGTTTTGAATCGGACATGGGTTTTCTACAATATTTTATAGGTGGATGCGTTATGAGGTTGGACCCCATCTTGGCACTTTTTTGGGGCTTGATACTTTCATCTTGGCCCTCAAAATGGCAATTTAGTGTTTTTTTCTAGATTTTTAAAATGTTGCTTTTGTAATATCTCGAAACTCATGTTTTGAATTTAGAATATTAGTTGGCCTTTCATCCTACCTTAGTTTTAGGAAGCTTTTGGGAAAAAATCTGGATTCTCAAGATATGATTGTAAAATTACCTAAAATGGCAAAATCTAACAATTGTTGAAATCTACCAAAAAAGGTAATTTTTTGATTTTTTTGTTTTCATGGATATAAGAGAGTTTTCTCTCATTGTAGCAGTAGAGTTGATGAATAGAAGTTTTTTTATGTTCCATCTTTCAAATCTTTGGCTCTCACATGATTAATGACACAATTCTATTGAATGTATGTTGTTGGCTACATCACAGGTTGATAAGATCTCAAATAGAATTGTTAATAGGATTTTAAAGAAAGACTTCAAACAAAAGTGATTGGTAAGTTAATCAGCGCGCAACCCTCGAGAGGTTTTAAGAATGAGAGTTGGAAGTACTTTGATCACCTTTGTGTCCTAGAATGCATTGCAACTACAGCTGATCATAAAGTGTGTATAGTTGATCTTCTTGGCCATGCTGGTCCTCTTGAGGATGCCCTAAATTTTGCCTTTGAGAAACCATTTATTCCTATACCAGTGGTGGCAATCAGATTTCTTGGTGACTATAGATCACAAATGAATAAGGGCTTAGGAGAATTTTTAGCAACGCTACTTTCCAAATTGGATTCTAAAAATGTTATACAACTTCTATTCTTTTCTTAAACATCTATGCAGAAGTGGGCAAAAATTGTGTATATTTTAATCACATTGTAACCTATAATCGATAATTATGTGAGCACGGTTGACCTTCTTGCCCATGCTGAGCGATCTAGAAGAGACCCTAAACTTTGTCAATAAGATACCGATTAAGATCTATAGGGAATTTCATCTTCATGGAGGGCATTAATCTCAAGATAGACACAAGAATAGGTTTATCAAAAAGCTTTAGATACCTTCATGGAATACAATTGGCAAGTGAAAATCCAATGCAATTGTAGTGTAATCTGACCATAAGATTATGGATTAAAAAAGAGTAGTTAGACCAAGTTAATTACCTTCTTTATGTTCTTTAAAACATCTCTATTAAGATATTAGTGTATGTATTGCTAGTTATCGAGTGTGTTCAGCTTGCTTGGCCATTATATATATATTGATCTTTTAATATCCATAATTATGGTGCAGTCCTGCAAGGCTTTGACAAAATACATTTATCATAGTGTCTGTAATATGCTAGATACAACAGTAAATCTTCCAATCTCTGTGAGGTTATTGTTAAGTAATATTCATGACTAGAAAAATCTTAGACTTTAATACTAATTCGAAACATACTAATAATGACAAATTTATACTCGAAGGAAGAACAAAAAACCATAAGCTATTGCCAGTCAAACAAAATAAATTCTTTGGATTCTACAGATCTGCATATGAACATCTAGCAACTGCAAATACTAAAAGGATCAGAGATAAGTTTTTTTTTTAAAGAAATAATGGAACATGGTTCCTCTGCACTGCAAATTCATTACCAGGGTCGAATGCTACAACCACAAATCCCCCTCTCCAGTCTCCCCAAAACCTACTCTCTTTTTTACTCCACCCAATCTCTGCAATTGAAAGAGATTTTTCCCTTTCTTTAAAAGCCTTCCTCCACATTTTAAGGAGGCTTGACACATGATCCTATGCCTCCATTTCTATGAATACCACCAATTTTCTATTTAATTAAATTTATACAACTTATAATGTAATTTTACAACCATTTAATATAATTTTATTTTATTTATTTTAGTATTCAGTATATATTTATTATATAAAAATTCATAACTATCTATAAATAGTTATTTATCAAATTTATTTACCTTTAATAATACCTTATAATTCTATTTTTATAACATTTTATTTATCTTATAATTATTATTATTTATTGACCTTACATTACAATATAATATATTTTCCATATAACAACAATTTTCATATAGGCATTTATATTTATTTACCAAAAATGACTTCTTAACATAATAACTTTATTTAAATGTAACAATTAATCAAACATTGATCAAACAACTCCAACTAATTAATCTAAATGCCAACAATACCTGACCATTTTGTATAATTGACCACAACAACGGATTTAAACTGTCATACCATACTGACGACGCCAACTGGTACAAACTGACTACTCATCCTCTTCAAGAATGATGACAACTAGGGAAACCTTATGATAACTCCGTTCAACAATTCCATTGAATGCACGCTTAGACCTATTAATTCAGGTGGAGTCAAGTCGATGCCTAGTACCTACATCCTGTAGCAAACCACACAGTCAACCATGAAAATATATATAATCATATAGTCATACAGTGAACAAAAGTCGTAGTGTGGCAGGGTACTCAAACATGAGTAATGTGACACCGTCCCATTCACATAAACACATCTACAAATAATGACATTACACATAATCTCCCAGTGCTTTTCAACAAGATAAAATAATCAATTACATAATGATCTAATACATCCATTACTAGTAATGCATCATAATCATGATCAAATAACACATTAAACTCAGAATAACATTAATCCATAACATCCGATATGTCCATCAAACTGTGAAAGCATAAAATACCAGTAATCAAACATCATTATAACAATAGGTCCATTAGCAACTAGCATAACAATAGAGAGTCCATCCTCCAACAGAATGTCATAGTGTCTAATCCTACTAGAAAAACTATTAGTCCAATAGAAGACAAGGTGAGGGGCACTACATCCTCCCCCCTAGAATCAGGCTTACTCCTAGAAGCCTGCAAACAAATATGGATATAATGGATTGATTTTGGATAATTTCCAAAATTGTATACAGATATGGGAGCACAATCTATGCATGTGAACTATTAAAAGAAAAATATTGATATAATGATTTTACACCTTTAGAAGCATGCAACCACAATTTATCATTTCATGATTTAACACTCATTCTTTGTATGCACACGAATTCACATTACCGGGAATCACATTTCAAGGCTACACAAGGGTCCATCTAGACACCGATAAGCAACCTACTAATTCATGACACAAGATTCATGAGCCAAGAGCCAAAATCTATCTCACATATTCCATACCTCACACTCAGTGGCTTGATGGTGTTAGGCCACATGCACATGGTGAGACCATCCAAACAACACAACAATGACCTATCTCTTGTTCTATAAGATGGTTAGCCTCCACAAGATAGTCCTCACATATAGGTGGGTAGTGTGTCATAGCCTCACATATCCCCATCCTCAAGGTTCCCTACGTCTGCTTCCTTGTATACACTCACCAAGTCCGCCTCATACATCCTAGAAGAGGAATCACAATACGACACATGGCCCACATAAAAAACAACAAAGAGAAACTAGTTCAGCCACCAAAGTCATAAACAAATATCAAATAAAGATTGAATTTCATCAATAAAGCAAGAAATGTGTGTAGTTCAACACTAAATCAAATATAACCATGAGGGTTATACACAAAAGAAGATCACAAGGTGTGGCTAAACCATCACCATCAAATATAAACAAAGTGCCGGCCTTTTCAATTAATAGAAAATCATCAATAATTATAAAGAAAGTACATAATCTTTGAAATTGCACTATACAACACTGTGTGACTAGATACTAGCCACCAAACGAGGAAGGAGGGAACAACGTCAGGCTATCCTCAACATTTTCTTCCATACAATAAGGACTCTACATAAGCACCAAGAATTACTAAATGAATCCAAAAATTCATACTCAAGAAGAGGATGCACAAGTACTCATCTAATCCTCTTCCTGACAACTCTAATTGGCACCGAAGCTCCTTAAGCTCCTGAGTGGTCATCCGATACGGATCTCTCGATATAGGTTCTGCTCTAGAAACAAGGTCTATCTTGAAATCAATGTCACGCGTAGGTGGCATTCCTAGAATCAAACTAGGGAAGACATATGCATACTCCTTAAGGATAGGATGATCGTCGAGGGACACCTCTCAACTCTTCCCTAATTCAAAATTTCTAACCATCATGGAAAACAACTGGCAACCTTGACACATACATCTCTTCAACTGCATGGCAGAAATCATATGCAAGGAGATGGATCTCTAAATGCCAACTACCTCTACCTTTACCTCTTAGGCATCTACCAACGTAGACACCACCAAGGGACAACCTCAGGTTGTTAGGCGAGGATGACAAAAGGGAAAACATACTCTATAGAATCTAAGCAACTAGGACAACATAACAGGCTTATACACACCTAAAGTACCCAGTATTTAAACCCTGCTCTGATACCAGATGTAATGCCCCACCATGAACACCTTAGAGAACATCACATCTATGCTATACAAAAAAAGATTTTTTTTTAAATGAACAAGATAACAAAGTAATGATCACATCATTAAACTAACAACTTGTCCTCCAAGGTTCCATGGTTGCATTGCTTGACAAATCAGTTAATTTATTCTAACATAAATCATTAATTAACATTAGTAGATCATTCTAAATCTATTGTATTAAATGGATAAACATTTACATCTCCATATAATGACATCAGATAAATAATCAACATAATCAGAATTACAAGTGCATATAAAAATTTCTATACATATGAGTACATCATTTCATTTTACATACTATCACCTCCTGATTACATCTAAATACATACATTATGATTTGACTGATACAAAGGACTAGTACATGAGCATAAATCACTGACTCCATAAATGGTACAAGATCTGATGTCTGAAACACAAAATACATCCTCCTCACAGACAAACATCGGCAAGGGAAAAAAAACCAATGGAGATTAAGCACATCCACCTGACCATGTGGAACCCTGAGGTCCACCCCCTGTGCTAGGAGTTAACATAAGGTCCCACTACAAGAATAGTCAGGTAAATAACAACTAACAAGAACAAGGTCTAATCAAGACTCCAATACAACACATGACATTATCATAATCAACTCAACACCACATCCAGAGGCAACTCATACAAATGGGGAGCGCACAACTAGGGAATGCGAGGCTGCAATAGGGAGGAGTGTCATCATATGGCTTGTCATGGGTTGTCTTGGTAAGCCTTCCTAGGCCCCGACCCCCATCTTGGGTCATCCTAGCAACCTCTCCCCAGTCTCAACCCCCATACAAACCCATGTGGAATCAACATACCTTTCCTAAGGTCAAGGTAGTTGACCTTGTAATTCTAGGTCTTCTCATCTCATCTCAAGCCTAAACAAGAACTTGGGCCATGAGTGAGGCATCCACTTATCTTTGTTTAGTGTGATTAACTACCGAACCCCCTAATTCATTATTTAGGTTATAACTTATTTAACAACTTTCAATGGGTTACCCTGGCAGCCACTTTGGGCCCCAGCCCCATATTGAAAGCCACTCCCCTACTTGCACCTAGAAACCCTAACTATCAAGCAAGGGCATATATCATCATCATAATAAGTATACATGTTCTTTGCAAGGCATTAACCCTCTTGTACTAAACATAATCATAAGAATGCAACTTGGTAATCCACTGCCCATATCAATACATAACAAAACTCCATTACTGTTCATGTTGTCTCCCCTTTCCAAACTCTAACTCAAAACCCATTACAAGGTAAATACAATTAAATAGATGACAATTCATCCACAAGAGAAAATTACCTCCTCAAGATACATTCACAACACAGATCATGCACCATTCACATTATCTTTTACCTCATACATGACTAGAGGCAACAAATATTAGAACATCATAAATCCTAAACACATAACAACACTATACTTGAAAACAATCATTTTATCTTATGCCTCTGGAATGACACCCTAACAACTTGCACAAGGAACCCCATTAGGACTAATGATCCAACATACGCACAATTTTACTTAATGCAATTGAATTCACAATAAACCAATTTTCTAATAAACAATTACCTATGACCCAAATTCTATTACCATGTTTGTAAACCTAATTCAAAATCTTCTTATCAAATTTTAACTTAACAAAATCATTGCCAATAAATCGTAATAAATTCAACACCAAAATTACAGTAAATTTATCAACAATAAATATATAATCATATCGATATTTATTTAATCTAATTAAACTATTGTGTCCATACAATACAATCTATCTCAACTACATTTTATAATTCAATAATCTAATCAAATGTGTTTCCATAATCGAATATAAATAAATCACATATCTGATCTATGATATTTGATTCATTTTGATTTTAATTAACAATTGAATACTATATATACATGTTTAATTACATGAGTGTCGGATATTCATACTCTCAAGGTTAAATTTGGCTGACTAAAACATAGAACAATTATTTACCACTTTCGTTGAAGATGAGGTGTAATATTTCTATCGAAATAATATTAATAATAATAATAGTAGTAGTAGTAATAATAATAATAATAGTAATAAATATCATGGAACATTTGATAGTAGATATTTTCGTGCAATGCAAGTAAATACATATTGTTATTTCACCTACTAGATTTACTGATACTAGTTGAATTTTGTATCAAATGTAAATACTTTCTGTAGTATTATTTTATTACCTGACAAATCTAATTATTGAACTTTTTATATAAGGCGTTTCAATTAAAAGAGAAGGATCACCCTTAGAGATATACTTTACACTCTACTTCATTCCACAGAAAAGTGTACTGAGTGATATACAGTAGAACGTCTTCTCCCCAAATATTCAACCCTATATGGTGTGAAAAAAATATACGTGTATTTAAATATTAAGTAATTGTCCATTGAATGAATAAGGATAACTAATTTTTAGATTACATGAAGCAGAGGTTATAAAATGATTAGTTGTTGGCTTACAAACAGGGATGCAACCTAAGCATGGGATGACTAAGTGACGACTAAGTGCACCCACCATACAGAGGCAAATTTTAATTTAAATTGACTAAATTTTAGATTTTAATGACCACTAAGTATAGGAAATATAATTTCTTAAGGCATTAATGTGCTTTAACTTATCCTGAAATTAAATGCCTAATTGAAATACAAACCTCATTACAGGCATGAGATGTGTAGGGAATATAGATTGTGATAGACGCATGACATGAAGACAAAATGAATGTGGACGGACTATTTTAGACACTGCCAGACTTCAATTCCTAAGAGGAAATATTGCAAAGACTTTAAAAACTTTCCCTATGGATACAACAAACTGGCTGATGTAATGCCTCCAAATGAGATCGTCCAACAGAATGCAACAATTGGAGGATAGGTACAAAATAGATTGGTTTATAAGACTTATAGTTTACATGTAGCAGCATTCCGTTTATAATGTCAACTTAAGTGGGGCACGCCATAGCACATTCAATTGTACATCTCCTTGTCTGTCAAATGAGCAGATTATACTGAAGGTAGGTTGATAAGATCTCAAATAGAATTGTTAATATGATTTTAAAGAAAGACTTCAAACAAAGGCGATTGGAAAGTTAATTAGTGCACAACCCTCGGGAGGTTGAAGAATAAGAGCTGGAAGTACTTTGATCACCTTTGTGTCCCAGAATGCATTGCAACTACAGCTGATCATAAAGTGTGTATAGTTGATCTTCTTGGCCACGCTGGCCCTCTTGAGGATGCCCTAAATTTTGCCTTTGAGATACCATTTATTCCTATACCGGTGGTGGCGATCAGATTTCTTGGTGACTGTAGATCACAAATGAATAAGGGCTTAGGAAAATTTTCTGCAATGCTACTTTCTAAATTGGATTCTAAAAATTTTATACAACTTCTATTCTTTTCTCAAACATCTATCCAGAAGTGGGTGAAAACTGTGTATATTTTAATCACATTGTAACCTATAATCGATCATTATGTGAGAAGGGTTGACCTTCATGCCCATGTTGAGCGATGTAGAAGAGATCGTAAACTCTATCAATAAGATACCGATTAAGACCTAAAGGGAATTTCGTCTTCATGCAGAGCATTAATCTCAAGATAGACACAAGAATAGGTTTATCAAAAATCTTTAGATACCTTCAAGGAATGCAATTGGAAAGTTAAAATCCAACGCAATTGTAGTGCAATCTGACCATAAGATTGTGGATTTAAAAAGAGCAGTTAGACCAAGTGTTGTCAATCAAGTATGCACCCTTGCTAAGTTCAAAGAAGTCATCTACCTATTGAAACATGGAATCATTCTTGGATGTGGGTCTCCTTTTATGAGAATGAATCTCCAGAGTGAGCTGGTTCTCTTATGATTCCTAAACTAATGACTTGTAGGGGAAAAGGGGTAGAAGGGTAATTGAAATGTAAAATTGAGCATTTATAACTAATCTAGATGAATCTCTATCAGTCACAAAATAGATTCTCAAACTTGAATCTTCACATTTCGACTGATAGTTTATCGCTTAAGTGATTTGCAACAAGGTTTGGATCAAACACAAACTGCAACTAGGAAAAAACTAAGTTTTAACAGCATTGAGACATAATTAAAGACACAAAAGTCACAATACAACATCAGATCGAGACTACAAAATATGTGAAAAAGGATGATTCTCTATTAGAACTGGAAGGAGTACATTGCATAAAATGAATTATGAGCCAACTGCCTGTATACAACTCTACCTGTGGACAAGAGAGAAGAAACTGATGCTAACTGACTCAGAAAAACTAAGACTTTTCTCCTATAAATACCTCCAAAAGACCCCCTTAGAAGAAAGATGAAAAAGCTCCTAAAAATAGACCCTAAGTCCATTTTTGAGCTACTCATGAAAGACAAAAATATAGCTCTGTATCTACCACCAATCTACAAAATAAAGCTGCATAACTGCCCTCTCATATGGTCCCACCATAAAACTACTTTTCCCTACTCATGAAAGCTCCAAACTTTGTCCTATATGACTCTAAATAAAACAAATCGAAATGGGATATTTGATTTGTTTTATTAGTCTATAAATTGCCTAAAAATAGTTAAGTTTTAAAAGTAATTTGTCAATGATTGCTTTAAAACTATCTTTACAATGCTATGGAAATTTTATTCTAATCTCCATTTGATATGATTTTTGCAAAAAATAAATAATATCTGGCTCATAATTTTGCCAAGATATTTTACAAGATATTACAAATGATTTTCTATAAAAATCATAAAAAATGGTGAACATTACTATGTATTTTTTGCAGAAATATAAAAACCTCAAAGGCGACAAATGCATGTCCATGTGTCAATTCTGCCACCTCACTGCCCATACAGTGCCACCATGTCAAATTTGACCCTCTCCACAATGTCATCAGCTTGCATTCTTTTCACATCTCCATTTGTACTCTGCTTTGACCTTGTGCATTTGAAATATATGAAAGGGATAAAATAATGATTAAATGCATCAAGTGGGAGGTCAAAGACTCTTAACCACATACATAATCACAAGGCATCTCGACCATGCCATGGTTGACCACTTAGGAGGTAAAGGTATTTGAAAAGATTCTAAGGCATAAGCCTTATCTGCATATTATACTACCCATCTTTGACTTATAAACAAACAACATATATCATGTTGTCGGCCACTCCAGACCATGATTGCTAGGCATTATCAAATGCAAGGTTTTGATCAGGATCCCTATTTGGATAAAGTAATTATGTTTATTTGCAAAGTCAAAAACATGAGAAGTAGGAACACTGTCTAACAAAAAGAAGACTCAAACCCTATAAGTTTGATCATTTCTTTTTGCACTCCTTCTGTCATCGCTCTGCAACTTTGTGACTGCCAACTTGGGGTTTGAATACACTCTGGTTTCCCTTGCATTCAATGGCTCTGTTGGTCAAAAATTTCACTATTCTCTAGTAAAATGATAGGAAAAATGCTTCAGGTAACATTTATGCAACTTTTGACTGTCAGTTTTGAAAAAACTTGAAACTTTCAGTAGCTAGTTGCAGCAAAAGTTGTGGCTCTTTCCATAGACTGCAATCTTTGACATTTTCACTTCTTTCTTTGTGTTTGAACTCTATGACTATGGTAAAAATGAGAAAACCTTCAACTTGGGCCACGGCTATACTTGCTCTTTACTCCTCAATGGCAACTGAAAGGTGAGTTCGTCATTTAATTACTCTCATTGTATGTTCTTTTGCTTCACTGTATGTGTAAACAATAATGAGGGTTTCATTATTCATCAACTGGGTATCTCAAAATACCCTCATATATAGCACAGTCGTGGCATAGAATGCATTCTGTGGCTTGTTCTTTATCATTTGATATGAAAATTTGAAGCTTCCTTGCCTACAAAATGAGAGTTTCATTTGCTTTGCATATAAATGATTTATCTAGCATGGCCACTCTGTAGACACCCCATACTAATTTTTTTTACTATATCTGCAAAAGAAAAAAGGGGTCAAAAGTTTTGACAAGGGTTTCTTTTTTGTTGTATGCAAATATTATCTTTCTGTGGCACGACCTTGGCATACACACCTTATTTTATCATTCTTCTTTCTTTCTTCTGCAAAACATGTTAGGGTTTCGAAAACTTGACATGGGTATCTTGAAAAATGAACATGAATGGCATTTCCATTACGGCCTTAGCTCAGATATATTTCTGTACTTTTTCTTTTCATTGTATGAACCAAGATTTGGGAACTGAAACTAAGGTTTATCTTTTGAGCACAAAAACTCCTCTAGCATACACTACACATGATATTCTTCTGTCCTTCCTTATGTTGTCACAACTTAGTCACATTCATTATCAATGCTTAAAAAAAAGGTAAGGATTTCATATGCTATTTTTTTTCTGTATCTCTTTTTTCCCTTTCATGGTGTTTGCATATAAAGTATACTATCAGTTTTGAATTCAAAACCCCTCTCTTCTCTATAGCAACATATGTGTCTTTTTATTTCTGTAGCTCCACTTGCCAATCTAGTGGACTATAGCAAATACATACCTCAAACATGACTGATGACTTCACTATGTCATGACGTTAAGGCACTGTATCTGATGAAGAAGCTACTTTATTCACCTATTCTGTATACACTGTGGCAACATGATGACTTTCTGCTATTCTTCTTTGTACTTTATTATATCAAATGCATTATATATGATCTTTTGTACGAAATCAATTAGTCCACTATATCCTATGTCACCAGTTTGACAGATCATTTCTTATGATGAAGATGTTGTTTGAACTCATTCATGTACTGGATACAACTATGCACTTATACACATCACTTGAGATATAATGACATTCTGTAGCATGAAAGATGATGACCACACTAGTTTAACTATTCCTCTGCCACATGACAATGATGTTCCTTTGCAACACATGTGATGAAGTGTCCTTTGATCCTTTTTTAAATTTGTCAAAGACAAAATGGGGCATCTGATCTAGCTGTCTTGTACTCTTTTACTACAAATCTACAATACTAGCATATTTCTTTCATAGTTATACATTGAATGTAGCATGTGATACACATTGTTTTGATGCTCAACTTGTCAGTAGAAAAATGTGATGAATAATTGAATATATTTCATCATCTGAAAGGCAGCTTATGTAACTCAATTCTAAATTTGATTTTGCCACTCCATAAAAATGAGAAAGTATAATGCTTTGGTACTCACCTGTTCTTGCAAACTTGCTTACTAGTTTATAATGGATACTCCTATTGGATTATTGATCATGGATGAGTAAGAAATCCTCAAATAGGCATGCCTTATGAACACTTATTCTTTTATCAGTCTGATGATCATACATGTATTATGTACTCCTGATCATTATCATGCCTGAGAATGTCATTTTCATGACAGTTGGAGCAATGACTTCAGCTGTTATATGTATTAAGTGTTGTCCTTCATCAGTTCATCTCATGTTCTTGGTTACATTTCTTCCCTTCTGAAGTGAAATCAGGTCATGTCTTGAAATGGGACTGATGCATATGATTGTCTTTGCTATTCCTTCAGGTTATCATGTGAATGCGATCAGTGACTTTATTTTTCCAATTCATCCCTTCTGAGATCAAGGGGAAGCAGCATGCTGTGCTCAACCCTTGTGGGAGCCCATTTGACACCACATGTTGAAATTTTTCAATCAGCCTCATGATTTGTTGTATACTTGCACATGAAACAGACTGATTAGAATAAAACAATGATGCTCTATGTTTGCTTCTCTTCAGTTCCTTCTACATATGGATGTTTCTCATTTGATCAATGCACTATAACTAAAGTAGTATGCCTCTTCTGATAGATGAAGGAGTTTCATTACCGGAGCTTCTAATGGTACCCTTCCCATAATTTTTTCAAGTACATGCTGAGGTCGGGAGTAGGACTGGAGGCTATTATGAAGATCAGAAAAGCAAGGTAATGATGACTATGTCTTTCCCTCCTCCTTCATTAGATGCATTGTATTTTGTTTATATTTGCATGAGTTCAGCTATAACCGATGGCTTGTGTGGGACATCTGATATGTCATGGTTTCCTTCAATGCAATGTTTATTCCTTTATGTATTCAAACTTATAAATGATTAACCATTATGATGAATGGATACTTATCTCATTTTATTGCTCTGTAATGCAATGAATGATTTGAAACTTCCCTTTCTTTCCTAAAAAACTGAACTGCATTTGTCATAATAACTATGCAACTATCTCATGTAATAGAAGTAAATCAAACCTCATTCAAAAAATGATAGATGTTATATCTGCTCAGCTAATTTTTGAGCTGTGGTTGAAAAATGGTAACATTTCTAGCGACTTCTGCTATATGCTTTCCTGCTAAGCATCTGACCAGTTGCCTTGACATCCATTGGGCATTAAGTCATACTCTATCCTTCTCTAACTCAGAAAACACTGCAATTCAGCTCTCCAATAGTCAAAATAGAAACAGAAAACTAAAACCAAACTCTACTGAAAGTAAACTAACAGGTCTGGATGGCCAAAACAAAATGCTGAAAACAAATGTGCATGAGCACTTATACACTACAATACTATTCTACTATATACAAAAGAAGTCTTTTATCCTTAAAGGCAATGCTTGAGGTGGATCCCATTAATTGGGATAGATAGCACCTCACCACTCAACTTGGACAGCTTAAATGCATTTCTTTCTTTACACTATGTGATAACGTAAGGTCCATCCCAAATGGCATCAAATTTAGAATGCTTTCCTAGCCTACTCCTTAGTTCATTCCACTTGAACACCAAATCTTCGACAATAAAGTTCATTGGTCTTGCTCTCTTATCAAATGCATTCTTTATTTGGGTTTGATACATATCAAGCTTTCTTAATGCCTCTTTCCTTGTCTCTTCTAGCTCCATGAACTGAGCTAGCCTGATTACTAGAGGTTGTTCCTCTAGCAGCTCAAGTTCTTTAATAAAGGCCAATGTAGGCAATTCTACTGAAATAGGTAATTGAGCCACTTTGCCATAAGTAAGAACATATGGGGAACAACCAGTAGCCCTCTTAGGTGTAATTATGTCAACCCAAAGAGCTAACTTTAACTTTTTGTGCCAAGTTTTCTGATTGTCCTCAATAGTCTTCTTGATGATCCTTATCATATTTTTGTTGGTAGATTCGGCTAGCCCATTACCCTATGGGTAATAGTTAGATGAAGTATTCAAATAGATATTATTTCTGACAGACCAATCTAAAATTCTCAATCCTAAAAAGGCTAGACCATTATCAGAGATGATTGAATCTGGTGTAGCAAATCTTGACACTAGATCCTGATAAAAACTTAGGACAACAGATTCATTTGCCTCTTTTAAGGTAACAACCTCGGTCTACTTGGTAAAATAATCTGTGGCAGTCAAAATCCACTTGTGGCCTACACTTGAAGGTGGGTTGATCGGTCCTATGAAATCCAACCCCCATTTTGCAAATGGTTGTTCAACTTTAATAGGATGTAGGGGTAAGGCAGCAAGTCTTTGCTTACCTACAAATAAGGATCACTTCTCACATCTTCTCACCCAAGGAAAAGAATCTTTAAATAAGTCAGGCCAGTAATAACCAGCCTACATAATATTCAAGGCAGTTGTCCTAGCTGCGAAGTGACCCACTAAAGGTCCATTGTGAAACTCTTCTAATAGTCTATCAACTTGATCAGGTCCAACACACCTCAGAAATACACCATTAAAGTCTCTCCTATATAAAATACCATCAATAATAGCATAAGGAGTAGCTTGCAATTGAAAATACCTTCTACCTACCCTGTCTAAACTAATTGGGCACTCACTGGTCTATAAATAATGCATCATCTGATGCACCCAGCTATCTGTTTGAGCTGGTGTATTGGTTGGTTCATTATTGTTCAACACTATCTTAGTGTCCTCTTGATCAAACTCTTTATTTTCAACAAGTTGCTCACATAATCCCTTACCTCTAATCAACTTGGTTACTTTGATGTTAACATCAAATTCCATAACCTTGGTTATCCAACTGGCTCTCTTGTCATTTATATCTCTGTTTAATAAGAAACTTTTGATAGTGGGATGAGAAACCATTAAGTGAATTTTGTTATTAGACATCATGTGTCTAAATTTCTTGATGGGGAGCACACAGCAGGAATGCACAACTGATCAAAATTTAACTTCTTCAATCCGCAACATACATTCCCAAAATGTATGTTGCGAATGCATATTGTAAAAACATGTTGGGAATGTATGTTGAGGATTGAAAAAGTTAAATTTTGATCAGTTGTGCATTCCTGCTGTGTGCTCCCCATCATTTCTTGAGGCTCCTTACAACAACAAAAACATGTTTTTCCACAATAGAGTACTTTACCTCATAGTCATACAACACCTCACTGAAAAATGCAATTGGCTGCTCTAAACCTTCATCATTTTGCTAACATAACATTGTAGAAATGATGTCAGCTCCTCCAAAAGCATATAAAATTAAATCCCTCTCCTAATTAGGATTGAGTAGGGTAGGGGCAACAATGAGGGCTTCCTTTATCTTCTCGAAGCTTCCTTTTCCCTCCTTAGTCTAGCTAAATGGCATATTATTTTTCAACATGGCAGTAAGAGGTCATAACAAAGCTACAATATTCAGAATAAACCTCCTAACAAAGTTAATTATGCCAAGAAATCTCTACAAGCCTTTCTTATGTGCAAGCAATGGTAAATATAGAATAGCTGAAACCCTCTCAGGGTCAATAGTAATACCTTCTTTTGAAACAATATGACCGAGGAGTTTACCTTCATGAACTGAGAATATACACTTTTTGGGGTTCAATGAAACTCTAAACTCCCCGCACCTCTACAAAAATCTACTTCAAGTGGTTAAAATGATCATTAGAATTTTTTGAAAAAATAGTTATATCATCTAGATAGACCAACATTATTTTGTTCATAAGACCATGGAAGGCCATATCCATTGCCCTCTTAAAGGTTGCCCCTGCATTGGACAAACCAAATGGCATTTTTTGATAGGCCATGGTACCCCACTTAGCTATGAATGCAGTTTTTTATTGGTCCTCTTCTTTGACCAGAATTTGATTATATCTAGAGTACCCATCTAGCAAAGAATACCTATCAGAACCTGAAACAACCTGTAGTATTTGTTCCATTGAAGGAAGAGGGTAATGGTCTTTCAATGAGGCCTTATTTAGATCACAAAAATTGACACAAAGTCGGATTTCACCATTCTTCTTCCTAACTGGGATCAAATTGGAAACCCATGAGGTATGTTTTATTGGGAAAATGATACTGCTTTCAATCAGTTTATTTAGCTCAGTCTTCATTAAGTGTTCAAGTTTGGGATTGAGGGGTCTTTGCTTTTACCTAACAGGCTTGGCATTAGGCTCTAACTCTATGGTGTGTTGGGCCAAAATGGGATCAAAACCTCTTAAGTATTTATACTCCCATGCAAAAACATCAAAAAAATCTTGACATAATTGAACAAAAGACTATTGTTCTTCTGTAGTACATACCTTTCCAAGTTTCAACAGTTTGTCTTTGAAAATTTCTATGGTCTAATAGTGTTCTTGCTTCACTGTCATGTTGCACTTATGTGTTCTGAACTGATCATCAGTGTTAACCACTAATTCTAATGTGACTATTCCCTTGGGCAACTTATTGGTTCTCAACTAAACAATCTAATCTTCAAATTGATGCTGATATTTATGTTGATTATTGGCTACAAATTTAGCCTCTGCACTTAAAAAAATCAAGATTTATTGGTTGCTGTTAAAAACTTCCCATGCAACACTATTGTCAGGTATAGAAGGTCTAACAACTATTTGAACATATGACTATACCTCAACATTCTGAATCTAATTAGGAATCTCAAATTGAGATCCCAAGGCTGCAAGCCTATCTACATACTTATTTTGATCCCTGGGAACTGAAATCATATTAGAAGCATAAAAAAATTCAATTGAATCCCACACTCTATGCTTGTATTTTTTGAGCAAATCATTTTTAGCAACATTCAGATTCCTAACCTGGTTAACGATCAACTTAGAATCTCCATAAACTTGAATAGATTTGATACCTTTTTTCTGAGCCCACTCTAAACCATGGATCAGGGCCTCATACTCAGCCACATTATTTGTACAGCTAAAGGTAAACCTTAAGGTAGCATAATACTTGTCTCCTTGAGGTGAAATTAACATATTACCTCCCCCAACACCCATCTTTGTCCTTGATCTGTCAAAGTACAACTTCCAAAGCTGATCTTCTTACTGTTCTAACTAATTTTTATCCTTAATCAGATTAGGAATCATTGCATCAGGTTCCTAAATCATATAGATGCATAATCCTACTTCATCCCTGTGATGGAAAGGATCACTTTCATGATCTTTAGCTATCCAATCATCTAAATTTATGTCTTCTATTGGTGTATTGGGATCTAGGCTCATGGGTTCATCATGCTGCCCACGGGTGATGTATAGATTAGTATTTATTGGGCTGGGAACATAGGGCTAGATATGGTCTTTTGCAAGTGGTTCAGATTGTATTGTTACCTTCGTATTATACCTTGTTCTAAAGAACAAGTGAGTCCAGTCAGATGAGAGAAACCTACCCAATTTGGCTGTCAAATCCCTAGAAAGGTAGATTGTAAAACTAGGTGGAAGATGAATGATGTAAATGTCTTGATGAATGGAAAAATTAGGACAAGCATGCAATGTGAGTGGCAGATTTTTTATTATCCCCATAGTACTAAGTGCAGACCCGTCTAACTGAACTACTCCTTTTCCAAGGGGCTCATAAACCAATCCTAATGAGTCAGCTACACTTTTGGACATAACTAAACTACTTGCCTCTGAGTCTACCATATAGTTATGAACAAGTTTATCACCAATAATGAGACTTAGATATAAAGGGGGTAGTTTTACCTCATCTGTTGGCTGCCCACTCTTAACTTCTGAACTATTGGAAAGTACAACCTTGGCCTTCTCTTGATTTGAATACTCAGAAAATGATAGTTCAGCCAATGCCTCTTGTAGCAAATTCTTTCGGCCAGGGATGTGTAAAGCGTCCATAACTAACATGATCATTGTAGCTTTCTTAAGATGATCAACTATATTAAAAGAAACAGGGATTACCTTATGCTGTCCTCTTGCTGCAAATGTATCAATCTATCTTTGTGAAGACTGATGTTGCATTTTGGGTTGTTCTTTCACTAATACGGTTTGGTCTGTTTGCAGAATTTATACTTTCTGTTGTGGTATAGGGGTAGTTTGTGACGGATAAACTTGATTTTTGTCCCTTACAACCTATTGTTGTACTACAACATCTTGTTGGTTAACATCTGCAGCTCTCAATTTTGATCTTGTGTTAGCTGAAATAGGTGTACTTTGCTGATTCTGACCTTGTAAATAATTTATACCACAGAAATTAGATTCTTCCCAATTCATTAAGACTACACCAGCCTTATTCTGTTGAGTTGAAACTTCACCATTAACTTCCTCTGAACTTGCATAGCTATTTTAAACCATGATTGCCTAGTTTCTCACTCCATTCATGCAGTCAGCTTGATTACGTGGTTGGTGACATGGGTAACACCAGTCACTATCTTGAACCAACTTATTTTATGTGGGCACAAGCTCTTTTGAGGTACTAGCAATATTTGGATTATAAGCCTAAAAAGGTTGAGGGTTATAGTTCCTTTCCTGTCCCTGAGGATCAGCCTGAAAGGGTTGCCTATGTTGTTGATTGCGCTGATATTGGGCATTTTGCTGATTAGGCTAATACTGATTTTGGTAAGGCAAGTGTTTCTCCATATTTACTAGCTTATTTGGAATTGTCCTCAATGTATTTTTAAGCTCTGAGGTACTTTAGTTTTAGACTGGGACAACAGTTCCTTCGGCTGTTTGATATCCTATTGCTAGAAACAGGTGGGACAACTAGAGGTACTGCCATAGGCATAGATGGCTGAATTTCAGGGAAAATGGGTAAAGGAGGCCTAGGGGCTATCTTTCCTACCTGAATAAGGCAGTTTTATACTCTAACAGCGGTCTCAAAAGAATCTGGAAGGGTGGTCCCTCCCATAGACTCAATCATTATGAAAATTTCACTATTTAAAGCTTTAAGATAAAATAGCAAAGCATGACTTAGCAAGGGTTTTACCGTTGTTGGAATCCTATCCCAAGTGATTTGAAATCGGTAGTTCAAATTAGCCATGTCTTCATGGGGTGCCCTTTTGATGGTTTTCAGTTGTTCCAGCAATGAGAGATGATCAGACTTGTCCTCAAAGTGTGTGTAATCCATCTCCCAGTAAGCCCTAGGATGTTATTAAATTTTTAGCAAGCCCCCTAAACCACCGTAATGCCTTTCCTTTTAGGGATGCAGCCAAAAGTCTGAGTGCCACATCTTCTTGAGTGACATTGTGCATGGAACAAAGGGTTGCTACATCTTGAATGTGTTCAGCAGCAGTAGTATGATCTTCTCGAGTGAAGTAAGGCAATCATTTTAGGGATGCCATTGGAATATCATCTCTTTGGGCAAGTTGTAATGGGATGCCCATATTGAAAGTAGAAAATGCATACTGCCTCGCCATTATAGGTATCTGGACTATCAGCATTGGACTTCTACTTCTTTTAACCAGACTTGTAGATCTGAATCGTGAAGGTGTAGACTTTGATCTTCTTGATGACTCAACTATTCTACTTGCTAATCTGCCTCTCCTTTTAGGAGTAGACAACTATAATAATCAAATAGGTTTGGATTAGACATGGTTTTCATAAGCTGAAAGCACTAATTTGCATACCAAACCAGAGGGAATGAGTCGCCAGGTATATTGAAAGCTTCCAAAGGCTAGTAAAACTGCTGCATATACTAGAACAACAGCTATGAGGGTACAAATCTCTCTAAAATTAATTCCAAAGTCCCACCAGGTGTGCCAAAAACTATTGTCAATCAAGTATACACCCTTGCTAAGTTTGTAGAACTTAGCTACCTATTGAAACATGGAATCATTCTCGGATGTGGGTCTCCTTTTATGAGAATGAATCTCTAGAGTGAGCTAAATCTCTTATGATTCCTAAACTAATGACTTGCAAGGGAAAAGGGGTAGAAGGTTAATTGAAATGTAAAATTGAGCATTTATAACTAATCTAGATGAATCTCTATCACTCACAAAATAGATCCTCAAACTTGAATCTTCACAATTCCACTAATAGTTTACCCCTTAAGTGATTTGCAACAAGGTTTGGATCAAACACAAACTGTAACCAAGAAAAAACTAAGTTTTAGCAGCATTGAGACATAATAAAGGACACAAAAGTCACATACAACATCATATCAAGACTACAAAATATGTGAAAAAGGATGATTTTTTATTAGAACTGGAAGGAGTACAATGCATAAAATGAAATATGAGCCAACTGGATGTATACAACTCTGCCTGTGGACAAGAGAGAAGAAACTGATGCTAACTAACTCCAAAAAACTAAGACATTTCTACTATAAATGCCTCTAAAAGCTCCCCTCAGAAGAAAGCTAAAAAACTCCTAAAAATAGACCCTAAGTCCATTTTTGAGCTACTCATAAAGCCAAAAATAAAGCTCTGGATCTGCTACCAATCTAGAAAATAAAGCTAGAAAACTGCCCTCTCATATGGTCCCACCATAAAATTGCTTTTATCTCCTCGTGAAAGCTCCAAAATTTGTCCTATATGACTCTAAATAAAACAAATTGAAATGTGATATTTGATTCATTTTATTAGTCTATAAGTTGCCTAAAAATAGTTAAGTTTTACAAGCAATTTGTCAATGATTGCTTTAAAACTAACATTACAATGCTATGGCAATTTTATTCTAATCTCCATTTGATATGATTTTTACAAAAAATAAATAATATCTGGTTCATAATTTCACCACGATATTTTACAAGATATTACAAATGATTTTCTATAAAAATCATAAAAAATGGTGAACATTACTATGTATTTTTTGCAAAAATATAAAAACCTCAAAGGCCACAAATGCATGTCCATATGTCAATTTTGTCACTTCACTGCCCATACAGTGCCACCATGTCAAATTTGACCCTCTCCACAATGTCATCACCTTGCATGCTTTTCACATCTCGATTTGTTCTCTGCTTTGACCTTGTGCATTTGAAGTATGAAAGGAATAAAATAATTATTAAATTCATCAAGTGGGAGGTCAAAGACTCTCGACCACATGCATAATCACAAGGCATCTCAACCATGCCATGGTCAACCACTTTGGAGGTAAAGGTATTTGAAAAGATTCTAAGGCATAAGCCTTATCTACATATTATACTACCCATCTTTGACTTATAAACAAACAAAATATATCATGTTGTCGGCCACTGCAGACCATGATTGCTAGGCATTATCAAATGCAAGGTTTTGACCATGATACCTATTTGGATAAAGTAATTATGTTTATTTGCAAAGTCAAAAACATGAGAAGTAGGAACAATGTCGAATAAAAAGAAGACTCAAACCCTAAAAGTTTGGTCATTTCATTTTGCACTCGTTCTTCCATCACTCTGCAACTTTGTGGCTGCCGACATAGGGGTTGAAGACACTCTAGTTTCCCTTGCATTCAATGGCTCTGTGGGTTGAAAATTTCACCACTATCTAGTAAAATGACAAGCAAAATGCTTCAAGTAACATATATGCAACTTTTGACTATCAGTTTTGTTAAAACTTGAAACTTTTAGTAGATGGTTACTGCAAAAAGTTGTGGCTGTTTCCATACACTGCAATCTTTGACATTTTCACTTCTTTCTTTGTGTTTGTACTCTGTGACTAGAAAAAATGAGAAAACCTTCAACTTGGGCCATGGCCATACTAGCTCTTTACTCCTCAATGGCAACTGAAAGGTGAGTTCTTCATTTCATTACTCTCATTGTATATTCTTTTTCTTCACTGTATGTGTAAACAATAATGAGGGTTTCATTATTCATCAGCTGGGTATCTCAAAATAACTTCATATATAGCACGACCATGGAATATAATGCATTCTGTGGCTTGTTCTTTGTCATTTGATATGAAAATTTGAAGCTTCCTTGCCTATGAAATGAGGGTTTCATTTGCTTTGCATATAAATGATTTATCTGGCATGCCCACTTTGTTGAAAATCCATACTATTTTGTTTGACTGTATCTACAAAAGAAAAAAGGGGTCAAAAGTTTTGACAAGGGTTTCTTTTTTGTTGTATGCAAATATTATCTTTCTATGGCACCACCTTGGCATACACACCTTAGTTTATCATTCTTCTTTCTTTCTTCTGCAAAACATGTTAGGGTTTCAAAAACTTGACATGGGTATCTTGAAAGATGAACATGAATGGCATTTCCATTATGGCCTTAGCTCAGATATATTTCTGCACTTTTTCTTTTCACTGTATGAACCAAGATTTGGGAACTGAAACAAAGGTTTATCTTTTGAGTACAAAAACTCCTGTAGCATACACTACACATGGTATTCTTCTGTCCTTCCTTATGTTGTCACAACTTAGTCACATTCATTATCATTGCTTAAAAAAGGGTAAGGATTTCATATACTATTCTTTTATGTATCTCTTTTTGCCCTTTCGTGGTCTTTGCATATAAAGTATACTGTCAGTTTTGATTTGAAAACCCCTCTCTTCTCTATAGCAGCAAATGTGTCTTTTATTTTTGTAGCTCCACTTGCCAATGTAGTGGACTGTAGCAAATACATACCTCAAACATGACTGATGACTTCACTGTGTCATGACATTCAGGCACTGTATCTGATCAAGAAGCCACTTTATTCACCTATTCTCTATACACTATGGCAACATGATGACTTTCTACTGTACATCTTTGTACTTTATTATATCAAATATATTATATATGATCTTCTGTAGGACATCAATTAGGTCCACTGTATTCTATGTCACCAGTTTGACAAATCATTTCTTATGATGAAGATGTTGTTTGAACTCATTCATGTACTGGATACAACTATGCACTTATACACTTCACTTGAGATATAATGACATTCTATAGCATGAAAGATGATGACCACACCAGTTTAACTATTCCTCTGCCACATGATAATGATGTTCTTTTACAACATATGTGATGAAGTGTCCTTTTGATCCCTCTTTTAAATTTGTCAAAGACAAAATGGGGCATTGGATCTAGCTGTCTTGTACTCTTTTACTATAGATCTACAATACTAGCATGTTTCTTTCATAGATATACATTGAATGTAGCATGTGATACACATTGTTCTGATGCTCAACTTGTCAGTAACAAAATCTAATGCATAATTGGATATATTTCATCATCTAAAAGGTAGCTTTTGTAACTCAATTCTGAATTTGATTTTGCCACTATATAAAAATGAGAAAGTATAATGCTTTGGTACTCACCTGTTCTTCCAAACTTGATTACTGGTTTATAATGGATACTCCTATTGGATTATTGATCATGGATGAGTAAGCAATCCTCAAATAGGCATGCCTTATGAACACTTATTCTTTTATCAGTCTGATGATCATACATGCATTATGTACTCCTGATTGTTATCATGCCTGAGAATGTCATTTTCATGATAGTTGGAGCAATGACATCAACTGTTATATGCATTAAGTGTTGTCCTTCATCAGTTTAGGTCATGTTCTTGGTTGCATTTCATCCCTTCTGAAGTGAAATCATGGCCATGTGTTGAAATAGGACTGATGCATATGATTGTCTTTGCTATTCCTGTAGCTTGTCATGTGAATGTGATCAATGCCTTTCTTTTTCCAATTCATCCCTTCTAAGATCAAGGGGAAGCAACATGCTGGGCTCAACCCTTGCAGGAGCCCATTTGATACCACATGTTGAATGTCTTCAATCAGCTTCATGATTTGTCTTATACCTGCACATGAAACAAATAGATTAGAATAAAACAATGATGCTCTATGTTTGCTTCTCTTCAGTTCCTTTTGCATATGGATGTTTCTCATTTGATCAATGCACTATAACTAAAGTATTATGGCTCTTCTGATAGATGAAGGATTTTCATAACCGAAGGTTCTGACGGGACCCTTCCCATAATTTTTTTAGGTACATGCTGAGGTTGAGAGCAGGACTAGAGGCTACTATGAAGATCAACAAAGAAAGGCAACGATGGCTATGTCTTTCCCTCCTCCTTCATTAGATGCATAGTATTTTGTTTATATTTCCATGAGTTCAGCTATAGCCTAGGGCTTGTGTGGGACATCTGATATGTCATGGTTTCCTTCAATGCAATGTTTATTCCTTTATGTATTCAAACTTGTAAGTGAATAACCATTGTGATGAATGAATACTTATCTCATTTTACTTCTCTGCAATGCAATGAATGATTTGAAACTTCTCTTTCTTTCTTGAACAACTTAACTACATTTGTCATAATAACTATGCAACTATCTCATTATAAAAGTAAATCAAACCTCATTCAAAAAATGATAAATGTTATATCTGCTCAGCCAATTTTTGAGTTGTGGTCAAAAAATGGTAACACCAAGTTAATTACCTTCTTTATTTTATTTAAAACATCTCTATTAACATATTAGTGTATGTATTGCTAGTTATCAAGTGTTCAGCTTGCTTGGCCATTTTATATATATATATATATATATATATATATATTTTTATCTTTTAATATGCATAATTATGGTGCGGTCCTGCCAAGCTTTGACAAAATACATTTATCACAGTGTTTGTAACCTGCTAGATACACAAATAAATCTTCCAATCTCTGGGAGGTTATTGTTATGTAATATTCATGAGTAGAAAAATCTTAGACTTTTATACTGATTCAAAACATACTAATAATGACAAATTTATACTTGGAGGAAGAATAGAAAACCATAAGCTATTGCTAGTCAAACAAAATAAATTCTTCAGATTTTACAAATCTGCTTATGAATGTCTAGCAACTACAAATACCAAAAGGATTAGAGATAAGGTTTTTTTTAAGAAATAATGGAACCTAGTTCCTCTGCACTAAATTTGTTGTTGGGGTCGAAAGCTACAGCCGCAAATCCCCCTCTCCAATCTCCCCAAAAGCTACTCTCTTTTTTCCTCCACCCAATCTCCCTAATTGAAAGAGATTTTTCCCTTTCTTCCAAAGCCTTCCTCCACATTTTTAGGAGGCTCGACACATGATCCTATGCCTCCATTTCCATTAATACCACCAATTTTCTATTTAATTAAATTTATACAAATTATAAGGTAATTTTACAGCCATTTAATATAATTTTATTTCATTTATTTTAGTATTCATTATATATTTATTATATAACAATTCATAACTATCTATAAATAGTTATTTATCAAATTTATTTACATTTAATAATACCTTATAATTCTATTTTTATAACATTTTATTTATCTCATAATTATTATTATTATTTATTGACCTTACATTACAATATAAAATATTTTCCATATAACAATAATTTTCATATAGGCATTTATATTTATTTACCAAAAAGGCCTTCTTAACACAATAACTTTATTTAAATGTAACAATTAACCAAACATTGATTGGACAACTCCAACTAAATAATCCAAATGCCAACAATACCTAACCATTTTGCATAATCGACCACAACAACGAAGACAAACTATCATACCATACTGACAACACCAACTGGTATAAACTAACTATTCATCATCTTCAAGAATGATGACAAGTAGGGAAACCTTATGTTAACTTTGTTCAACAATTCCATTCATGAAGGCACGGTCAGACCTGTTAATTCAGGTGGAGTCGATGCCTGGTACTTGCATCCTATAGCAAACCACACAATCAACCATGAAAATATATATCATCATATAGTCATAGAGTGAACGAAAGTCATAGTGTGGTAGGGTACTCAAACATGACTAATGCGACATTGTTCCATTCACATAAACACATCTACAAATAACTACATTACAAATAATCTCCCAGTTCTTTTCAACATGATAAAATAATCAATTACCTAACGATCTAATACATCCATTACCAATAATGCATCATAATCATGATCAAATTACACATTAAACTCATAATAACATTAATCCATAATAACTCGTAATAACATTAATCCATAATATCTAATATGTCCATCAAATTGTGAAAGCATAAAATACCAGTAATCAAATGTCATCATAACAATAGGTCCATAATCAACTAGCATAATAATAGAGAGTCCATCATCCAACAGAATGTCATAGTGTCTAATCCAACTAGGAAACCTATCAGTCCAATAGAAGACAAGGTGAGGGACACTACAATTTTAGTATTTTATTTCTTTAGCCACATTGATTCCTTTGTTACCTTTATTGTATTTTAGTATTTATCCTTTGTGGAAGAAGAAGCCATAGTAGGTTGTTTTTCTCTATTACCCTAGCTAATATCACTTGCATAATGATTGACTATATAGCTTGTGGTGGATTTCCTATCAATAGAATCACCCACATAGTTAACATCATAATAACCAAATAAGTTGGTATTTTTGGTGTAGGAATAATAAAGACCATATTTAAGTGTACTTTTTAAATATATCTTCATATTATTTTGTTACTTTTTTAGTTACCCACATATAAATATTGCATGAATATAAATGTATTACCTACAACAACTAGCTTGGAAATAATACGGTAAATCAAACTTTATATCATTATTTAAAGGTTTGGTCTTTTCACATGATGGTTTAGAAAGCAATTTTATATCAATATTTTAATAAGTATAGCAGTAGGTTTGCAATTCATCATATTACATTTTTTAAAATCAAATCATGAGTGTATCTAACCTGAAATACAATAATAGAGTAATGATTCTACAATATAGACATTCTCAAGAAATGATGAGAAAAAAACTATGTTGTTTTCTTTTAAGGATAGAGTATCATTAAGGAATGATATTTCATAAAGAAATGTCCTTTAAAATCCTTTGTGTTTCTTTAAGTAGTAAACAATTATCCTATTGAATCTAGGAATTAAAGATTTTTCAAAATATTTTCATAGTAATGGGTGAGCTATCCTTTCCAAGCTTGCTCTCCAAATTATTTCTTAAGGAAAGAACCACCCATTACAAATAGGTACATTATGCCCAAGAAGTTTAGGGATTCACTATATCTCATTAAAAATGCTAAAGAAATGATGCTCTCCTTGGGCAATCATTTATGTGAAATCGTTAAGATATCTATATATCCTAGCGTTATAGTGTCATAATCACTAGGAAAGATAAATATTAGAAGATGATATTGTTTAACTCACATGCATGTAGTAATCAAATATTATATTAATCATAAAGTAGTTTATTATGAATCCTTCTCCATTTTTGATAACTTGTTCCACTATTAATAGGAACTTAAATATATATATAGCATCTAATTCAACTTAATATTAATTTCTAAGAGATCATTATTAAGGATTAAGAATATTCCACATTTAGTATTTATCAAATGAGAAGTTTAAAGATTATCTAGCATAAGGTTTCTACCCAAATCTTGATTTATTGCATACTTCCACCAATGCAACAATCCTTGAAGGGAACCAACATAATGACTTTGTTACATGAATTAATTTGAATCTATTTCATCTTATCCTAAGAAATCATCACAATAATGAAAATATTATTTTATTTATTTGTTTTTTATGCACAAATCAAGTAACATCAAGAAGAAAAAATATACCACTATATTGTTTCAATAGATAGGTTATTAATAGTCATAGGGCCCTCAACATCACTTATCTAAACATCTTCAAATCTTCCAAAAAAAATTCATTAGTTATAACTAAAGAAAGGAAATATAAAACACGATTCTTAAAATATGTTCCAAAATTAAATAGCATGTCTCAATAATTCATATTATGACTTATTATTCATTTTTCCCTTTCTTTCCCTATTATAGATATGTGTATATAGCTAGGACTAAGGGAAAGAAGAAGTGCATCTACTTTTAAGAAGTAGTAATAAAAGAAGACATAAGTTCTTTAAGTAGACAACAACTAGGAGGAACATATTGCAAGTGTAGGTTCCTAAGAATTGTAATTTTCTTATTCAAGTTGAAAAACCTTTTAAAGAAGGTTGCAAGAACCAGAGTTCATTTATTAAAAAGAAGATATCATAAGGTATTTCTTTTAGTAAACAAAAATTTAGAGCCATTATAGTTAAATAAGTTAAGTAGCCCTACTTGTACACACTTGCACATTGACTAGATGTTCTAGAATAAAAAGTATCTTCAAACAAATGGCCAAATATGAGGTTAATTACCTCCATAACCACCATTTTTATTTGCAAGTATTTCTCTTATTCTTTTTTTACAATAGAATTGGACTAAAGTACAAAATATTTTCATTTAATGAATTTTTCTACAATATAAATCAAGCATGATAATAATTATTAACTTAGACTAATATTTTGCATACTATAGTATGTTTTAGGAAAGGTGCCTCAGCCTTGCACCTAATGTTAAGATTACAAACAATGTGATCTCAAGTTGAAAAAATAAAAAAACTTAATTTATGGGCTATTGAGTTATTTTTTGGCAAAAATAAAAATTCTAGCTTGTTCAATGCTGGTTCTCAAGTGACTTTCATGTGGAGCTCTTTGATCTGTACATTTTAAAAATAAGGGGGGGTCCTCCTGAATCAAAACTTATGGCCTACAAAATTTGGGCCTCCTACATTGGAAATGTAAAAACATCAACTCATATGTAAGAGTTATAAAGACGAGCTACACTTACTGACCAACACATCATAAGGCATCTTTGGATGGAATTCCCAATTTGGTGAGTGGATTATAATGAGGTTTTGACAAGTGGAAGGGTAAATGCACAAATATGAGTCCACTTAAGGTGGATGTTTCGGACTTAGAAAAAATCCTAAAATCGGGAAAACCAAAATGGGATCCCATTTTTTATGAAATAGGATCCCGTTATGCTTCAGGATCCTAAGCCAAAAGAGGGATCTCATTTTCTAGAAATGGGATCTCATTTTCTCTCGTTTCATAAAAGGTTAAAATATTAACCTTTTATGAAACATGGTCCTATTTCTAGAATGGGATCACATTTCATAAAAATTGAATTTCTAACCCAATTTTTTCTATGGGTTTTGGGTCGGAAAAAAGGCTTGGGAACCTAACCCTTGGCTTTGGACCTGCAAGTTGACCTGCAAGTTGAAGGTCCTATCAATGTCACAACAAAATAGTGACTTTGGGAATATGTCTGAAGGCCTTTTTTGTAGAATTTTTTGATGAAATTAAAACTTATTATAGATGAGACAATGTACATTCTAAATATGTAATTTTTTTACAATTAGATTACTTTTCTATTTTTCTATTAATTTCTAATGAAACAGGTCCATAAACTTGAATTATCAGGGTTTTTAATATTTCAATAACTTTTTATCAAAATAATTTTTTGTAAACAAAATTATACGAAAATGTACTTCACACAATTCTTTTCAATTTGAAAAATAAAAATAAAAAAATGATAAGTTTAGGTCATCTTATGTGTGACGTACACGACGATTTTTAGAACACCAAAAATGGCCAATAAAAAATTAACAAAAAAAAATATTCAATAAAAAATTACAAAAAATATGGAAAACGTGCTTTAGTAAGTTACAAATCTTTTCCCAAAAGTATTTAGGACAATATGATTATTTAGGTCAAAATATGGATGACATACACGTGCATGGTATAGTAAAAAAAAGTGACTTTCAAACAATGGTTTTTAGAAATGCCTATTAAAAATCAATTTGTATCATCTAGGTATTAAAAAACATTACATATTTGGAAACTAGACTCCAAGTACTACATTTCATATTTAATGACTTTTTTCAAGATTCCACATTTAAGTGCTTCAATTTTTTAGGTCAAATGTGACAAATTCTGAAAATCAGGGAAAACACTTCCACTTTTTTGCCAAAAAGTGGACTCAACTTCTTCAACACCCAAAAGGAATATATTATTTTTACCTTGGGGACTCATCTTAGAATTTAGGTGTTGTTTTTCTAACTAAGGATTTGGGCATCAATATTTTTGGTGGCTTTAGCTCATGGTTTTCTAATTACCATTTGATAGTTTCTTATATTGTATCTCCTATTTATTGGGTGCTTAAGATGGAGGTTTGATAGTGAGTTTTGTAAGTATTGTTATGTGGTTGGAATTCCTTCGTATCTCTGGTTGGTGATACTCTTGGAAAGGCTTGGTGTACAAGTGTTTTGTAACTATGTTGTTTACTGAATAATACGTTGATTTTCATTGGTGTGTAGAGTTTTTCTCCCAAAAGGGTTTTCCCAATGTACATCTATGTTATGGTATATTGTTGATTTTATGTTTATATGTGTTTCTACTTTTTGTAATTGTTAAAAGGAATTTGCAAAACACCCATTAAAATTTTAGCATAGAAAGCATTTTTGTGTACCTTGGTTACTTTCATGTGGTATCATAGACTAATCACCTTGAATTCTAGGTGTTGGGTAGAGGATTTTTCTTACTAATCTTTGTTTGAGTGGCAGCTTGCATAGAGAGGATTTTAATCTTATTGCAAGAAGAGATGGAGAAGTTCTTAGGCACAAAATTTGAGTTATGGAAGCTCAAGATGGAGGATGTGCTCATAGACCAAGATCTAAGGGCTATAGTATCTGGAACCAAACCTATAGCTACATCCCAAAAAGGATTACTAGGATAAGATGGATAGAAAAGAAAAGGATCTTATTAGACTTAGTTTGGTTGATTCAATGTTTTTGAATGTGCATGAAAAGACTACGATAGTGAATCTTTAGAAGAAGCTTGGATAAATTTATCAGGCTAAATACCAAGTGAATAAGATTTTGTTGAGAAAGAAGTTATATACCCTTAGGGTGGAGGATGGTGGATCCATGGAAGAACATCTAAATGCCTTTAATATGTTAGTTTCCTAGTTGGAGTTTGTAGGAGTGAAGATGGAGGAGGAGGATCATTGTATGAATTTGTTGTGTTCATTACCAGGTTCATGGGTGTGCAAGAAGTTGAATCCACTTTTTGGCCAAAGAGTGGAAGTGTTTTCCCTAATTTTCAGAATTTGTCACATTTGACCTAAAATTTTGAAGCACTTAAAGGTGGAATCTTAAAAAAAGTCAGTAAATATGAAATGTAGTAATCAAAGTCTAGTTTCCAAATATGTAATTTTTTTAATACCCAGATGATACAAATTGATTTTTAATAGGCGTTTCTAAAAACTACTATTTAAAAGTCACTTTTTTTTACTATACCATGTACATGTACGTCATCCATATTTTGACCTAAATAATCATATTTTTCTAAATCCTTTTGGGAAAAGATTTGTAGCTCACTGAAGCATGTTTTCCATATTTTTTTATAATTTTTTATTAACTATTTTTTTTTGTTAATTTTTTATTGGCCTTTTTTGGTGTTTTAAAAAAATCGTCTTGTACGTCACGTATAAGATGACCTAAACTTAGCATTTTTTGATTTTTTTTTCAAATTGAAAAGAATTGTTTGAAGTATGTTTTCATACAATTTTTTTGACAAAAAAATATTTTGATAAAAAGTTATGAAAATATTAAAAAACCCTAATAATTCATGTTTATGGACCTGTTTCATCAGAAATTAATTGAAAAATAGAAAAAATAATCCAATTGTAAAAAAAATATATATTTCAAATCTACACAGTCTCATCTATAATGGGTTTTAATTTCGTCAAAAAATTCTGCAAAAATGCCTTCAGACATATGCCCAAAGTCACTATTTTGTTGTGACATTGATAGGACCTTCAACTTGCAGGTCAAACTAGGTCCAAAGCCAAGGGTTGGGTTTCCAAGTCTTTTTTCCGACCCAAAACCCATAGCAAAAAGTGGGTCAAAAATTCAAATTTTATGAAACAAGATCCTGTTTCTAGAAAATAAGATCTCGCTTTTGGCTCAGGATCCCAAAACATAACAGGATCCCATTTCATAAAAAGCAAGATCCCATTGTGGTTTACCCAATTTCAAGTTTTTTTTCTAAGTCCAAAACTTCCACCTTAAGTGGACTCAGCTTTGTGTCTTTACTCTCATGGGACCACCTAGTGATGGCCATTTGGGAGCACTACTACCAAGTTCAAGATGGATGAAGTGGTTGCATCTTTATTTTCTAAATAAATGAGAAGGAAGAATTCTGAGTCAACCAAGGAGGCTCTAGTGGTTCATGATAGATCCAAAGAAAAAGGCAAGAAGAAGGACCAAAGGCAAGATAAGTATAGATCCAAATCTCATAGTTGATGCAAATCTCTTGGTAAATTCAAGGTGAAATGTTGGAACTATTGTAAATCTAAACACCTTAGAAGAGATTGCAAGGATAAGAAGAAGAAGAAAAAAAAGGTTGACTCTAATGATACATTTAAGAGCCCTGTGTATATGGACATCTCCTATAGACATCTCACCATGCAGCCTGTGTATACAATGCTATGTAGAGAGGACTCTAGGTTGACTGTTCTAATGTTCTTACCAGAGCCCTAATCGCACACTACTTCCAGCTCCTAGAAGTGATAGCAGACAAAGTCAAGGAAGTGTTTAAGATGGTGATATTCCTACAACACCATGCTCTAGACTTAGCATCAGGTCCTCCAGAGGTACTAGGCATGCCAGCTTTCACCCTCCCCTTTTCTATGTGTCCTCCAGATGAACATCATGGTTCCAATTGAAACTAGATAGTCTGATTGTGTGTTATAATCGGTTGCAATTGGTTGATTGTATGTTTTACTATATCTAATTTTTTTGTTTTTCATTTTCACTACTTTTCGTAGGTGGTCTCTACCCATACAGCTATATAGGCCAGGTCGTGAATCCCTAGTTTTTGTAATTTTTCTTATCTAATATAGTATAGGTGCTCCCTCACCTTTCTTTTAAAAAAGTGACGCATCTAAGAGATCCTCCCAAGATATTGGTGATGCTTTTATCACTATCTTGGCTACTTGTGCATTGGAAGGTGTGTAGTTGAAAGAATTTGGTTCCTCTTTCCACATGACCTCACATCAAGGTTGGTTTACAAAATATGAAGAATATGATGGTGGGAAGGTGTATTTTGGAGATGACTCTCATCTAAAGATTGTTAGCCATGGAAGAGTATTGATCAATTTCCTAATAGACAAGTGAAGGGGATCAATGGTGTACTTCATATCCCTGGTTTGGCAAAGAACCTAATTTTTGTAAGTAAACTTAATGATGTGGGTGTGTAGGTTATTTTCTCAAGTGGAGGGTGGAATATTGTTAGAGGATCTATGGTTCTTGCTAAAGGTGTCCAAATTAGCACCCTATTTTAGCTAGATGCATGGACAGTTCAGTATAATACATCTTTTGTTCCTATAGTGAAGTGATCTCTAAAATATTTACCTTCACCATTTGAACCAGCATCCAAGAGGCATGAGTTTCATCTACTTCTCATGGCCATGCTTTCTGTGTACCTAAGGATGGTCATTATTTGGAGATAGAACTTCTAGTAGAGAAAACAATGTTATGGCACCAGTGGATGGGTCACATAGGTGAGAAGGGTCTTCGGACCATGAAAAATAAAAAAAATTGTTAAGGGGTTGAATGATTGTAATATTGAGTTCAATTTTTTAAAACATTGTGTCTATGCAAAACAAAATTGTGTTTATTTTTACTCTAGTTCTCATAAATCTTCTAAGATATCAGACTTGATACATTCTAATGTTTTTGGTCTTGTTAGTGTTCCTTTGATTTCAAATTTTATTTATTATGTATCTTTCATTGATGACTATAGTAGAAGGATATGTGTATATTTACTTAAAAGCAATTCTAAGGTCTTTAGTCAATTTAAAGAGTTTAATTGGAAAATTATATTGATAAAAAGATTAAGTGTTTGAGGACTAACAATGACAATAAGTTTTGTTTGGTATATTTTGATAGGTTCTATAAATATCATGGAATAGAAAGGAACAAGACAACTATGTAAACCCCTCAATAGAATGGAGTTGCAAAAAGAATGAACAAGACACTGATGGAGAGGGCTAGCAGTATGCTTTGTGGGGATGACCTAGAACAAAATTTTTGGGTAGAAATAGAACTTCCATAGCTTCTTATTTATCAACAAGTATCCTGCACCATATCTTGTTGATAAGACACCTATGGAGGTGTGGTCGATCAAAAACCTTCATTGAGACATCCTCAAGTCTTTGCTTGTAATGCATATGCCTATGTGCCTATGGAGATATAGTCAAAGCTAGAGTAAAAGGTTGTAAAATTTATCTTCATTAGATATGGTGTTAATGTCAAAATGTACAAGTTTTGGGATATTGTGGTTGAGAGAGCTTTATATAGAAAAGTGTTATCTTTAGATAAAGCAAGCCTTCTTCCATAGTATTGTAGATAGAGAAGGATGGAATGAAAGATGTGGTTCAACTAATCCTAACTACTGAGAAGGTTGAAATAGAATCTCATTAAGGACTTGAAGAGGAGGATATCTCAAATAGTTCAAAGATTTATAAAGAAGAGTTAAAGCATCTACATTAGCCATTGAGGAAGTCCACTAGGAAAAAACAACAACCAAAAAGGTATGCTCCTCCTGATTGTAAATGTACAGTTCCTTTTATTACTAACACTAATTAGCCTAGGGTTGTAAGGGAGGCTATGGGTATAAATGATGCAGATTAGTAGAAAGTGGCCATGAAAGAAGAGATGGTTGTGTTAAAGCAAAATGATAAATCCTTTTTTTTTTTACATAATGATTGAAGCAAAATTTAGTTGTTTGTGCTTAGGGTTTATACTTTTACAATAGCTTAGGTTTTTAAGTTAAATATTTACACATCTTGATTTTAGTAACTTTTTATGAATTTATCTTTTTGGTGAGTGATAAGTTTCTTTTAGGGTTTTAAGTACCAAGGATGATGATGATGTTTTCTTGATCCAAAAGATGGAGGATGTCCCAAAATTACAAGAAGTGATGTGTGACAAAAGACATACATGTGGAGAAGAATGTAACTACATTCTAAAACAACCTAAAACAATAGGTTTGCATACAAGAATTTTTAACTTGCATATAGATTACTAATAGAAAAGAGGAGTACATCAGGTGGCCTAGGAGGCCACATCAAAATACATTTTATGCCATATGACTATCTAAAGAAACTGCAAGTTAAAGTTTTATCTTTTACAATAGTATATATATCAAAATAAACATTTCATATTAATTTGATCATTCTCTTGTTTTTTCTACCTTTGTTAAATTTTTATATTTCCCTGTCAGTCTGCTCTTTCTGAGCATTCTTCACAAGGTTTACAATAACCATCTAGTTCTAAACTTCCTCATGGTCTCTGATCTTACTGATGTCAAATGTGTCTCATTCTTTGTAAGTACCTAGTTTTGGAGAGGTTTTGAGCATGTCATTGTCAATGTCGAAGTTTTGGCAGAAAAATTCCATCGGGTCCATTTCATGTTCTTCCTTCTCTTTCACTGGTTCCAAGTTGTTGTGCGTATCTTGTTCCTTCATGTATGCCTCATGGAAGCTAAGGTCCATTTTTCTGTATTCATGGGGCTAAAATTGAGCTAACTTTATGTCTAACCTATATATTGTAGTTGATCCCTCATCCAAAATCTTCATGAACCTTTCTGTAGGAATCTTCATTATAGTAGTGGCTTGCTCACAAATTGATCAAATAGTAAGTCCCAAGATAGACCTAGTAAGTAATCTTTCCCTACCCTAGTACACATTATCATTTATTGCCTTCCACAAAGCCCACAAAATATCAATAGAAAATAGTAGCCAAAACAAATTTTTAGTTTTATCAACATTACAAATAAATCCACAAAGGATGTTAACTTTGGTAATACATAAACTTGACAAATTTCCTTTTAAAGATTTTAAGAAAAAAGACCAAATATTTTTTGCAAACTGACAATCAAAGAAATATGCTCACTGTTCCCAGGACTCTTACAGACAAAACAAATATTATCTAGACCTAATGCCATCCTATCTAGTAACAATAACCACCTAAAAAAACATTTTTTGGCTCTATGACTTTGGACCAGACATTGGACATTGTTTTAGACCACTCTTTGGGTTCTAACCTGAATTTACATGCCAGGTTAAAATGTGCATATACATCATACTTTTCAGTCACAAGTTTATAGATCTTTTTTGGACTCATTTTTGTAAATTCTGAGTCATCTTTCCTTCTAACCCGCTACTAGTTTTCTGATTTCAGACTTGTCCCCTGTTTGAGTGAATTATGAATAGATTTAAGAAGAATATCATATGTTCTTTTTTGAGAATCTAGAATATTAAATTCTAATTTCAAATCCTTCCAATCTTTAACAACATTATCTTTTATAATATCACCGAATGAATTAATTCCCCATTTGTGCCACTTTTTAGAAGAGCAGCCTTGTAATAATGCCAAGGGCTTGCAATTCACTTTCAAATTTCACCATATGGATCTAGTCTACACAATTTCTTTTTTGTTAACATCAAAGCCATCCCTATTCATTAGGAACAACTTAATATATTTCTAGGCCCTCCAAATTGACCCAAATACAACTGACCGTATGCGTTTGATGTTGAAGTCACCCAATACAATATCTTGAATACTCAAGCATGCCCAGTCCTTGGCTTTCTTCGACACTGCCCTCTTAATATTATTCAAAATTAATATTTTCCAGGGCTCTGAACCATTAAAAGACCTAACAATCCACTTTTCTACCAAAGTAGCACCTTGGATTTTTAGGTCTTTCAAACCTAGTCCCCCCAATTCTTTACTTAAGCAACACCACTCCCAAGAAACAAAATGTCTTTTCTTATTTCCCATCCCTTTAGACCACAAAAAGTCTCTAATTTTTTTTGGATTATAATCACATGATAGCTAGGAAAGAACTAGGATGATGCATAATAAATGGAATAGGAAAACAAAATATTTTGACAGACCTAGAGCTTGTCGACCATAGAAAGATATTGTTTATTCCACATGCTAAGCTTCTTGTTAATATTTCCAAAAACCTAATCCCACATTTCTTTCAAGGATGGGCAAACAGAGAAAGGGATCCTAAGGAATCTCACCAGTTTGGATGAATCCCCCCACTGCCACTTGGCCATGTCTAGCCACAATGGAGGGGCATCATCCCAACCAAGAAGAGTGGATTTTTAATGGGATATCTTAGTAGTTGCAGCTCTACAAAATATAGACAATCTCATCTCTAAATTGGAAAGATTTTCTTCTTCTAAAACTAGAAATAATGTAGTATCATATGCAAACTGAATGTTTAAGAGTGGTTCATTATTTGTAAGGATTATTCCCTTTAATCCCCTACCAATCGGGTATGTCCTTAGAACATAATAAAGTCCTTTTGAGGCTATTACAAACAATGCTGGAAATAAAGGGCACCCTTGCCTAATAGACCTTTCTATCTTGAAAGGACTGGAAAGGGATCCATTAATATCAACCTAAACAGTAGCATCTTTGAATAGTATTCTGACTATGTTGTAATAGTATTCTGGGAACCCCAATGATTTAAGCATCATTATTATAAAGGACCACTCAATCCTGTCATAAGCCTTTTAAAAGTCTAATAACAGTATTCTTGTGTTTTGTCCAGTTTTTTAGCCCAATCCAAGGCCTCCCGAGTTGTGATAAGATTTTCTAAGATATATATCCCTTTTATAAATCATGTTTGTGTAGGGTTAATAATGACTAGAGGGATATCAATAAGTCTAATGGCTAGCACTTTAGCTATAATATTGTAAGAGACATTCCAAAAAGTTATAGGTCTCCAATTTCTAATATTAGTTTTATCACCTTCTTTAGGTAATAACTTGATTATACCTCTATTGATTTCTTCCCATAGGGTGCCTCTAGCTATAACTTCTTGATACAAATCCAGTAGGTCATCAGCTATCCAATCCTCATTGCATTTGTAAAATTCTACTGGTATCCCATCAAGACAAGATGATTTACCATTTTCCATAAATCTAATAATTTTTATTATTTCTATTTTGGATATTTCCTTCTCTAGCTTAACCCTCATTTCATCTATAACCTTTTTGGGGCAAATCCTTCTACATAGGTTTCAAGCTTGTTTACTTTCTTCTGAACCATCCTCAGCTGAAAATAGATTTTTATAAAAATCCCTAAAAACCTTTCATTTCTTCATTTTCCTTGAATCACTAGTTATCTTCCACAATAGGCCCAATGTCTTCTCTGAGGTTTTTTGTTCTCAATAGGTTGAAGACGTATTTTGTCCTGCTATCCCCCTCTACCAGCCAATTCAATGTATCCCTCAATCTTAACCCCTAATTCCTAACAGTCTAAAACCTCCTCAAATTATGCTTTGCTTCCCTCATTTCTTAAATAGCATCTTCATCTTTTGGGTTCTTGTTATCAACTAGGATTGAACCTATGATGCAAAGCTGTAAAGCTCAACAATCCTAGTTGATAACAGTTTTTGGCATGCCCAGTGGGACTCATTGAACTGTTTTAGTCCAAAAGTATGTTCATATATCACTGATATTTGGTGTGTGTGTTAGTGATCACAGCCTTTGGAGGCAAGAAATTGACATAGCTCGCAAGTCTGAATGGCATTTCTACTGGTTTCAGTGTGATCAGGTGCTGGTTTATTTCAAATAATTCTAAGTTTTACTTGTTTTCATCTTTTGAATGAATAAGCATGTCTATGTTTCATGGGAATATGCTATGTCATCCATCATATCATGAAAATGCTACTAATTCACCATCTTATCAGCCATATCAAATCAACCATGCTGCTAGTTTTAGCCCAAATTTCATGACCTTTCGAGAAAACTAGCATGCCCATTATGATTGCCACCTACCCCCGTGCTCAAATTCCATATCAGCTTACCTATGTTCATAACCAACCCCAGAAAGACTGTTTTGATCCCGATCAGCATGCTTTTTCTACTGATCAGTCTCATCATGATGACATCAGGAGCATTCAAGATATAACATTAGATTTCCACAAAACTAGTTTGAGTATTCAGGATATTGCTTTGGATTTTCAAAGATAGATATCAGAGATCAAAAGAAAGAATGAATATAACATGTAGTAGAAGGATCTAGCTTATCAAGCTTATGTTCATGAGCAAGAATTGGAGGCACAAAGGTTACAATTTGAAGAAAATCTTAAGAGGGAGATAGCAGCAAAAGAAGAGTAGATCAAGTTTTTATTTACTCAATCACAAAGGCATGAGGTCGAAACAACTCATTTTATTCCAGATTATCCTATTCAAGAGGAGGTTCGCAAGTACAACATTCCAAGTTTCAAGTAAGGAAACTCTTCTGAGCCTCCATGTAGGTTTCCTCATTTCAAAATTCTAAGTTTTAGAGAGCTCTATCCCTTGCATGAGCCTACACATGTGCAATTTCATATTTTCCACCTCATGAACAACATGTCAAAGAGCCTATCTTAAGTTCAGAGGCTCCACAAGATTCTCAAATTCTTGTAATGAATCAGCCTTCTTGTCCTGAAACTATTTCCCTCCACAAAAATGGACCAGTTGTTTTTAGGGCTAGCTGGTTTGACAAGAAAGAGAGGGAAGTAGTTGAAGTAGAAGAAGGTTCATCTTCTATCCCTGAGCTTGCATGTGTGGTAAAAATCATAGAAACAGATCTTGTATCTGCAAAGGGTAAATATGAGTAACCAAGACAAGTTAAGTTGGAGCAAAAGGGAGAAAATGATAAGGGAGAGCCGGTCTTCCTATTTGACCAGTTGCCTCATTTTGTAGACATAGAGGAGTTTTTAGAGCAACACGAGGAGGTTGAGGATCTTGGTGAGTTGTTGTCTTATGAAGACAAAGCTGCAGAGGAAAAGAACATGATCAGTTTCATTTGTGAAGTTAGGGAAAATTATGTGCATGAAGTTTCCCATCACATTGAGCAAGTTTCCAAATCAGAGTCCCTACTACATGAAGAGGGTCTTGTTCTTTCACCAAACTTTAAGGAGAGCTACAAAAAGGAAAAGATCCTTCCTCTGATGTAGAAACATAAAGAAGACAGGAAAGAAGAGGCATTTTGGGTTGACTTGGATGACTTTTGTTCAAATATGGACATCAAAGAAGCACCTTTCATAGAGGAGCTTCATGAACAATAGTAGAATATAGAGTGTGAGGAGCCAAATCTTCCCCACCAGCAAGAAGAAGAAGTAGTAGTTCATCAGAGGTAGATCAAGCTTTTTCATCACAAGAGGATGCCCTATTAGGCACCTATTTTGGTTGGAGGCCAACAAGGAGTAGTCCCATGTTTAGACTGGTCTAGAACAACAAAGGGATCATCAAGATGAGCAAAACCGGTCCATTTAATCACCCGAAAGCAGTGGATACCCCAATCAAGATAGTTGGGTAAGTGATTTCATTTTCATTCTTAGGGTAGCACTGCAACAGTTGGTTGGATGTTCCAACTTTCACTATCCATGTTTGACTTTCCACAAGCATGCAAAGTTTCCAAAGATGCTAAAGGAAGGCAACTAATTTCAAGAACAAGTCAATGGTTTTGTTTAGTCAACCTATTTCTTGGTTAGTTTTAGGGTAGCTTAGTGTTTTCATTTTCCAAGAAGTGCAATTGCACAGTTAGCTCACCCTGTTTAGCTCGCCATGGTAGTTATTTTTAGTTTTGTTATGCTGCTGTTCATGTTCCAAACAACTAAGTCACAGAGGTTTTCAAAGTTCAAGGACAATGAATTGACTCCTATGCCCAATGGATTACTTAGGCTATGGATGCAATATGCTTAGCAGGAAAGCATTCAGCAGAAATTGACAGAAATGTTACCAAAATTTCACTTACAGCTCAATTTGGTAGAGCTGAAATAGTTGATTACATCAAAGGTGAGAGGTACCATAACAAATTTCTGCTAATTTTAATCATTTACATGTAAATTCTTTCAAATGGAATTCAATTTTTATTATGCAATGTTTTACAATAGAAGAAATTACATAAATTTGCATAGTATTGCTATCTTTATTCATTTTACAATGAAACACGATGTCCCACACAAGCCGTGGGAGTAACTGACAATACATGATGAAATGAAACACAAAGAGTAAACTATATAACTAAAGAGGTAAAGAACATGAAAGGAATTTTTATTTGTCATTGCTTGAATCACGAATCATTAAGTTGACAATTGTGTCTTCAGCTCTAGCTCCAGCTCCTTTGTTGGTCGCTCTTGAGATACTTGGATAAATAGACTGTGTTAGAGCTTGGAATCAATTTTCTCCTCGTATGCATACATCAACAGATATACAATCTACTCCTATGAAACATTTGGTGAAATATCCATATTTCACAAACATTTAGGAGCATTCAGGAGTAGAAGAATTAATGCATCATTGGAAGCTTTCAACTTCATTATTTTGCTAACTTGTTTGTTGACTGTGTAGGTACAGGTTTATTTATCATTTCATATTACATCATATTTGACATCACAACATGTGGAGTAAAATGGGCTCCCACAAGGGTTAAGCCTAGCATGATTTTCTATTCTTAGTTGATTAGTTGTTTCATAGTGTTCAATATCCTTTTAGTCATACAACACTTAAAAAGGAAATCAAAGATAGTCAACAGTAGTCAAGCTATTGGGAGGCAACACTCATAAGTATATGCAACCATAAACAGTCATACATCCACAAGGAGAAATGCCAGGATGGCATATCAGTGAAGGTACAATAGTCATCCTTGCTTAAAGAGTAGTCTTGTAGAAGTCAGTAAGAATGAACATAAAATATATGAGTATGTTACTATCTTAAGTTCTCAAGTGCAAAGTGCTACAATTGCATAGGATAGTCACAAAACAATGATAGGAATGAATCAAAGGATAGTCAATAAGGATAGCCTCACACAATTTTGAGGCTATGAATTGAATTGAAGAGTAGACAGGACAAAATAAAGAATGGACAAGTCCTGACAGTCTAGCAATGAAAACATATCAAAGAATAGTGGTCTTAAAAGAAGCATAGATGAACTAAAAGGAGTGTGAAAAGATATAAGAGGTCTTCTCAAAACAGATCCAATGATACAATGATAAATGACTGTCAAATAGTTAGTATAGATCATATTAGAGATCCCCATGATAATACAAGCCTGCTAAAAAGCATGCACATGGATCTACTGATAAAGCCCTCTTAAAACCTTGTAGACCCTCACATAACTCTGCTCATACACTGAAGACCTGCATTTCATGATTGGGATATATATATAAATGAGGTTACTTGAATATTGAATAACTTTTAGACCTACACAGAGGGAAAAGACATCATGAAATCTAGATGATTGCCAATAATCAAAGGTTTCAGTTAGTGAGGTAAATATATTTGCAACTCTGTGATAAATTTTGACAAAATCACTGCCAACATTGAGTGTTATATTGTGTGTGGAAGCTAATTTGCGAAAGGGTATGTGATGCCATATAGAGTGTAGATCATAAGAAAAGACACATTCATTATACATATGGACATTCACAGTCAAAAGGATAGTCAACAAGCATGGAGGGACAGCACTCTTAGAGGAAGGGTCTAGTCATGGGAGCAGCAAATACAAGAATAATAGTCACATTTTTCAATCATATCTCAAAAAATACAATCTGGGTTTTTGAGATATTTGTACAAGAATTAGAAGAGAATAAGACGAAATAATCATTTAAATTTCTCACCAACCCAATTTGTAGTTTTAGAGAAATTTTCACTAGTACTAAGGCAATATTTTCATTTCCAGAACTCCGTTTCTCATTAATAATAGAAGGAAGCTTACATCTAAATGTTTGCATTTCAGAGATCTACAAGAAAATACTTTACAAGCAGTCAGAGTCACATTGCATATTAAGAGAGAAGCTTCTCCTCATAAAGACAAATAAGGTTTTGATCTTTACAAAAGGCAAAGAGATAGTCACAATCTGCAATAAGATTTGAGTAGTGGATGCCAATAGAGCAGATGAAAGCCTATAAAATAGCAAAGTATGAGGAAACCACAGCTAAAAAGAAGGATTCAGATATTGAAAGAAAACAAGATAGTCAACAACATTATTACAGTGTATGAATCACATAGAGTTTGAAGACAAAGTGATGTCCTTTAATACAAGGAGAATGTTGTTATGCCTAAGTAGTGTAGGCCTATATAAGGATGCAATCATTATGTTGTTATGAAATCAAACTCACATATTCCAAATGCATGAGCTAGTACAAGTAGTGATGGTGTTGTCACAGGACAGAGAGGTAGTCACCTAAGTGGGCAGTCAAAAGAAATAGCACACCAAAAGCATAGAAAGACAAGCCTCTAAGTAGAAGTCATCATGAAAAAGCAACACACAATCATGTCTTACACTTAAAATAACAAGGAGTGCAACTTTATCTTCATCATAACCCATCAAGTACTCTATGTAGAGCAATATAAAAGTGAGAGAATGCAAGATTAGTTGCTAACAAGAAGGCCATATCAAGCTCCAGGAGATTGTAATGTTTCATAACAAAGAATGAACAAATGGTGACAACGTAACAGCACAATGTCAAGTACAGTCACAACATGTTTATCAACAGCCCTAATAGAGTAGGTACAGATCTCAAAGCATACAATGAGCATTTACAGGTTAGAAAGTTTGAAAAAGAAAGCGAGTTTATCAAGCTTTGAATGATTTATATTCCCCTTTTTTCAAATAGGCATGTACACTATCTAATGAAGTTTGTTCATTCTTTTGATAGATAGTGTACAAGTTATTAGATGCTTCACAGTGGTTTGGAGGATTGCGTGAAAAAGAACATGCACATGGATATATAAATGCAAGAACATGTGAAAGCATATGAAAAGCATGTGAAATGTTTGATAAATGCCTCAAAGAAATATGATCTCATGGACTACTACAGCTGTAGGATGCATACAAAATGTATTTGATGAAAATACTTTAGAGGCCTGTTAAATGGGTGATTTACAGCAGAGAGATACCAGAAAACAAAGCCGTGAAAGAGTATATACAAAAAAATAAATTTTATCACTAGTTCATTATAGATACGACAGATAAAGACTATTTTTATACCATTTTCTAAGTGAAAAATACACACAAAGTAGACAAAAGAGGAATACTTTCATTCTCTTACTAGAATGTGCGGCAAGAAGCCTTCCAACGCCTTCGGTAAAGAAAAATGAAGCCCTCAGAAACCTTGGTCTTGGTGGCGCTCATAGAGGATTGAAGTTTCTAGAATACCAAAATAAAATGCAAAAGGAAAATGAAGGCCTCGGGTTTGGTAACTTAGGGTTTTCTTTACCCCAAGTGATTACCTTACATAAGGCATTTTTTTGCCTTTGATTTAAAAATTTTGCATAAATTAATACCCATTGATATGTATAAAGTATTTTTAAATACCTTTGCATGTATTTAAAATTTTGCAAGTTGTAAATCAAATTTAGGTTCCACCTCCTCTCAATTTTGCATGGTGTGAAATGAAATTAATAAATGTAAATGCCATTAAAGCAATCAATTATAAACTTCTTTAATTGACATCATGCAGCTATAAAATAGGCAAACCCACAATTTAAATTAAAGTAATTGTTAATCGATTACTTTAATACTGGTTTAGATAAGTTAACCTGACTTAAAAATCATGCAAAACTGAAAAGGTGGAGTTAACTGAGGAGTTTTCTATTCTGATTTTAGTCCATTGGAGTGATTTTAGGGTCAATTTTAGTCAAACTAATTGTGACAGTGAGTTTGACGCTATTTTAGCTCAAATTTCTTCAGTTTTAACCCCTCTTTTTGAGGGTTTTCATCTTTGCTCGTGCAAGAAGTTTTGGGAGATATTTTGATGTTGAGTTGACTTCAGTTTAGTCAACCTTTGACTTTGGAGATATCTTTTGTATGTAGGAGAAAAAACTGATGTTTTTCTCATTTCTTGCCTCTTTGCTCTCTGGTGCATTGCAGAGAGAAGAAGTTTTGTAACTCATTTTTATAGATTTATGCAGGGCAGCAAATTACAAGTTACATGTTATTTGTCTTTTATGCAGTATTTTCCTAGTATTTTCATTTAGAATTTATCAATTTTGCCTCTTTAGAATAATGAAAAATGTCTTTGTGAATGATTTGATGAAATTATTGTGTTTTAGCTATCAAAACCTCTAGTTTTGTCTTGTTCATTATTGTACATCATATCATAGGTCTTAGGTTGTGCTTATATTCATTTTGTCCTTCAAGTTGTGAAAAAATATTTTCCTTCTAAAAAGACAAATTGTTTGGCCTTCTTTGGAAACATTATTGTGATCAAACTGCCATTTCTAAATTGTGTAAATAGTTTTTCTGAGAATAGTTGTGAATTAGCTTGCAGTTTTATCATGATTTAGGTGCATCACCATACTTTCAAATTTAGTTTTGTCCATTCATTTCATAGCCTTCTAACCCTTTTCCTTTAAAAAAATCATTAATTCATTAGAAAATCATAACGGAACCAGACCATAATCTAGAGGTCTATCTTTGTTATAGGGTACCCACAACCTGAAGATATTCCAATATTACGCAGGATTGCTGAGCTTTATAGATTTGCATCATGGGTGCAATCCTAGTTGATAACAGTTCTCTTGAAGCCTTTTTCTCAAATTTTAAGAACTTTTTTTGCAGCAAACCTTCTTCCCTCCTATCTTTTGCTTTTGCATATTTTCTTCCTACTATTTGAAATAGAACTTTACAATTTTTGATCAAGGCATTCTAGTACTGGTATTTTCATGAATTGGAAAATAATGCTTTTGTAATGTTCCTTAGACTAATAATCCCTTCACAACAATCATTGTCTTGGAGCAGGGCACAATTAAGTTTAAATAGGTTATCTTTAATAGCTCTGGTCTTTGGCTTCTGATCTTTCCAGCTAATAAAGGCTTCTATTGGATGGTGATCAGAAAGGGTAGAAGGAATAACCTCTACATAATTTCCATTTCTCTTTCTAAGGAAGTAGAATTTGTCTTCAATTGCATAGAATATGTCTAGCCTTGAATAAATTCTACTTTTACCTCATTGGCTATTACACCAGGTGAACCAAATGCCTTCACTCTCATTTTTTCCTTCTAGAGGGTTAAAGAGATTAAAAGATTTTTTAAACTTATGCCAAAAAAAGGACTCGTTACCTTTCCAACCCCATTTGAGGCCACCAATTTTGTCTTCTCTGCATTCTTTCAATTTAAAATCTCTATTTATTATCCATGAAATCTGTTGTAGGTTATTAGTCATCCATTTCCATAGCTCTACCCTTCAGTTGTATTCATTTGGAGCATAAATGGAGAAAACACCAAAAAGTATGTCCTCTTTCTTAAATATTAAATCCATAAACATCTATTGCAGGGTGAATGCCCTCTTTGCATGATCAGACCAGCCCATTTTCTATCAACTAACATTGCAATACCCCCTTTCCCTTTTTTATACTCAGTGCTGAAGTACTCTGCATCTTTCCAAATGAATTTAAAATTATTCTCTAGAGTGAAACTAGTGGCTTTCACCTTCTGAAGCATAAGGAGCTTAATACCCTTTCTTTTGTTAGAAAAGTCTCTAATTAAATATTTTCTATCTGGAGACTCTAGTCCTCTTATAATTCCAGCTACAATAATTCATAGTTCATTGGTTCAGAGGTTTCCATTTTTCCCTTTTTATAAAACTTTTTAAAGAAATCAAAGACTTTCTCCCTTTTTTTGCATCTTTTTTGGAGCTCTTTTCTTTTTTTTTCCTTGATTTTATTTTGGATTAAAGAGGAAATCAAGTCTTTCAAGCTTTGTCCATTTCTATCAATGTTGGCTAGACTAGCTTCTTTAGATTTTGTATTAGGGCCTTCACCTTCATCTCCCATAGGGTCAGTTGTATAAGTTTTCATTCCAACCAAAATATTTATTTTATCATTTTTTCTTTGTCTTTACATTCTTTTACTAATTCCCTGATTTTATCTAATGCCAACAGTTGGGCATTCTTTCTTTAGGGTTATAGGTCTTTCTACATTTCTTGCCTTAGTGGAAACCTCCTCGACTAGTTTAGATTTAGGAGAGTTCTCAAGGTAGAAACCATGTAGGCCATCATCTTGCATCTCAAGATGAGGAATAACAAGGCTTTGGTCTTCTACTATGCACGAATAGTTTTTTTAGGTAATTGCATTTGAGCCAAGGTCAGCATCAAGTGTACATTTAACAACTGACTCATCCTCATCTATATCAACACATGGAGGCACAATAGAACCTGACGTTCTCTCTTATACCTTCACACTAGAGTCAACTAAACCTCTCTCACCCATAACTTCCACCTCTTCCAAACTCATTTCACTAAGTTTACTAGATACGACCAATATATCAAATTATTCTATTGTTTTTCCACCAATTGACGTATCCATATCCCTATTCGGGATACCATTTTTTACAGTATTATCATGAGAGGAGGAGCCCACTTTGGTACCTAGAATACCTTTCCAAACTAAATAATCCTACCCATTCAAGGGATCTAACACAACCTATTGGGCTACAAGAATATTGCTTCTTTTTGAAAGGATAGGGCAAGATTTTTAAGGTGACCTTCCCGTTTACACATGAAACAAGAATTAATCCCTCTAGCCTTGTGATAGAGCATCTGGTAGGCTTTCCTAGCCCACCCACATCTATCCACTCATAAATGAATGCACCAAGTCTTAAATAAATCAAGATTCTGGCATCTAGATGAGGCAAGGTCACCCTAGCCTCCTCAACCTTTAAAACTTCTCCCAGGTGACTCAACATTTGTGGCAAAAACAACCAAAGTTGTGTTGATAACTGAGAGGGGGGGTGAATCAGTTATCCTTAATTTGCTTTCAATTCAAACACTTAAATCCACTTTGTTAATCAATAGCATAGCAATTAATCATTCATGGAAGCATAAGACATAAATAGCAAAGCAGATGCACATCAACACATGAGACACCAAGATTTTGATGTGGAAAACCCAGTTAACGGAAAAACCATGGGGTGATTAACCCAAGGATTATTCTCTGTTAGAAGAATAAGAAAAATGGATGACACATGCCAATTAGGGCTCACTGCCTGAGCACACTACTCACAAGAGGCACACTACCTACAAGAGACACACTGTCTACAAAGTGATAAGAATCACAAACTTGAACTAGAGATTTGACATCTTTACCATGCCTGGATCAGTTCCATTTAAGCCCAAAATCTCCTGCTCTACCTTTCACACTTCTCTTCACTATATCACACTCATCACCACTAGACACACTTCAAAATGAATTCACAATCCCTTATTTATACAAGGCATCAACTTAGGAACAATCATCTAAGTCGGTAAACATCTACAAGATCATTCGCAAGATGTGTAATACATCCGGTCAGCCTGTCTCAGGAAGAACACCAAAATCCATGGTTATTCTTCAATTACAAACTCTAACTTCAATGCAGACCACTAACATGAACTGGACATGATCCACAGATCACCACAAGCTTTCCTGAATCACCATGAACATCCGCATTTCATCTGCTTACTGGAATCCTTCTCTTCTTCATCTGGACCTTCAAGAACACAGTCTGTCGCCATTGTCATAATGCAAAAGGTTCTTCCAGACCTCCAAACAATGCACAAATCAAATTGTTACTTCACACTGACTTCCTCAACACTCCCTCCAATCCGTAGAATGAGAGAATATAATTCTGGAACTCACCGGACCAATCTGTGACACTATGTTTCCACTGAACACCTGTCAGAACTGGTTCTACTTGAGCAAACATAACTTCTTCAGATCTTCATGCGGACCTCTAAAATCTTAACTAGAACATCTCAAGACTCATATCTACAAACCCTTTAATCTGCATCCTTTGATTCTCAACCCATTGAGTACTTTTGCCTTCTTCTCATCACTGTTCTTCACTGTTTCTGATTGAGACTGATTTTCTCAATATCCTCAGCACACAGCTCATCCAATCCTTCTTATCACTGCAATATGAGTATGTTGACATCAATGACAACACTGGTTAACCTCATACTTGCAACAATCTCCCCCTTTGTCATTGATGGCAACATATGGTGTGAAAAACCATCAAGACAAAAACTTCTCCTTTCTGTCACAGCTCCCCCTATCAGCACCAACTCTTCACATGTCTTCTCTTCCTTTACTGCTCCCCTTTGATCATCAACCACTTGTTTTTCACATGTGTTCTCTCCCCCTTTGACATCAATGGCAAAGGGCTCATACTTACAATTCTAACACATCAGAATCATACCAGCTACTCCCCCTTAGTAGCAGCTCTCCATCATCAATCCAGATCACAAGATATGACTGTGATATCCACCAAACTGATGCACATCAGTGCATCCTAGTTCATCACCGGAGGGGCCATGACCCTAACTTCTCCCTAAGATACTCAAAAGAGTCCTTGGGAAGAGGTTTAGTAAAAATATCTACAAGCTGATCCCTGGAGGGCACATACTCCAATCTGACTTCACCCTTGTTCACTTGCTCTCTCAAAAAGTGAAATTTGATAGATATATGCTTGGTCTTAGAATGCAATACCGGATTCTTAGAAATATTTATTGCACTTGAATTATCACAGAAAATTGTGATAGGCTCCTCATATTCTACTTGAATATCTCCTAGCATTTGCTTCATCTACAAAAGTTGAGTGCAACTACCTACTGCTGCAATGTATTCTGCTTCTGTTGTAGACAGGGATATTGCTTCTTGTTTCTTGCTTAGCCAAGAAACCAACCTTTTTCCCAAAAAGAATGCTCCTCCACTTGTGCTCTTCCTATCATCCACATCTCCTGCCCAATCTGCATCTGTATATGCATGAAGAGAAAAGTCATGATTTCTGGGATACCATAGGCCATACTCAACTGTTCCTTTCAAGTATCTAAAATTTTTTTTGATTGCCATGACATGAGATTCTCTGGGATCAGCCTGAAATCTCACCACAAGACCAATAGCTTGCATTATATCTGGTCTAGTCTGAGTGAGATACAGTAATCCACCAATCATTGATCTATACTTTGTCTGATCTGTCTTAGGAGAGTCATCATCTTTGCTCAACTTACATTTGGTAGCCATGGGAGTGTTCATTGGCTTTGAATCTTCCATTCCAAATTTCTTCAATAGTTCTTTCACATATTTGGTCTAAGAGATGGAGATTCCTTTCTCTGTCTGAGTAATTTGTAGACCCAAGAAGAAATTCATTTCACCATGCATTGACATTTCAAACTCACTTTTCATTTGGTTTGCAAAGGTTTTACACATACTGTCTCTTCCTCCAAAGATGATATCATCAACAAATACTTCAACAATCAAGATGTTTTCATGATCAATTTGGAAATATAGGTTACTATCAGCAGTACCTTTGTTGAAACCAATCTTCAAAAGATGTTTGTCCAGCCTCTCATACCATGCTCTTGGGGCTTGCTTTAGACCATACAGTGCCTTCTTGAATTTGCAGACCATATCACCATGCTCAGATAACTAAAATCCATCCGGTTGTTTAATGTACACCTCTTCTTCTAGGTCACCATTCAGGAAAGCAGATTTGACATCCATCTGATACACTTTGAAATCTTTGAAGGTAGCAAATACAAGAAATAGTTTGACTGCTTCAATTCTTGCTACCGGAGCAAAGTTTTCCTCAAAATCAATCCCTTCTATTTGAGAGTATCTTTTGCAGACTAATCTAGCCTTATTTTTGATTACTTCACCAACTTCATTTAGTTTGTTACGGAAGACCAATTTGGTCCCAATCACATTCTTGTTACTAGGTCTAGAAACAAGATCCCAAGTGTGATTTTTCTCAATTTGCATCAACTCTTCATCCATTGCTTTTGTCCAATTTTCATCATTGCATGCTTCATTTATTGTCTTAGGTTCAATCTTTGAAATCGGACAACATTCATCTAAATTTTGAGCAACATTCCTTCTAGTTTGCACACCTTTGCTTTTGTCACCTATGATCTAATCTTCAGAGTGGTTCAGTCTTACATACCTTGGAACTTTGGGAGTTTCTTACACTTTTGCTTCTTGATCAGGCTCATCTGGACCTATCTCTTCTTCTTGATTTACTGGATCAGTCTAAATCTGACCTTCAGGAGAGGATGGAGCTCCTTGAACCAGAACATCATTCTGATCATCTTCATCATACTCATAAAATCTTGAGGGCTTCTCAATACCTTCATCAACCTTCACATTTGTACTTTCTATCATCTTTCTCAGTCTCTTATTGTAACACCGGTATGCTTTGCTTTGAGTGGAGTAACCCAAGAAAATTCCTTCATCACTTCTAGCATCAAACTTTCCTAGATCTTCATCTCTTTTAATGCAATGCTTGCTGCCAAATACTCTAAAATATCTCATAGTAGGAGTGATGCCAAACCAAAGTTCATAAGGAGTCTTACCGATATTGCTTCTGATTTGAACTGTATTAAGAGTGTAGACTACAGTGCTGACAGCTTCTTTCCAAAACATCTGAGGAACATTTGCTTCCATCATCATTGTCCTTGATGCTTCCTAGATGGTCCAGTTCTTTCTCTCAACTACTCCATTCTGCTGTGGAGTCCTAGGAGCAGATAACTGTCTCTTTATACCATGCTTCTCACAAAAGTCTATGAATTCACTGGATGTGAATTCACCACCTCTATCAAACCTCAGACATTTCAGTTTTAATCTAGTTTGATTCTCTACCATAGCCTTGAAGATTTTGAACTTCTCAAATGCTTCTGATTTCTCTTTCAGAAAGGTAACCCACATCATTCGGGAATGGTCATCAATCAGTAACATGAAATATCTATCATCATGCATACTCTTGATTCTTGTTGGACCACATAGATCAGTATGAACTAATTCCAATAATCCGGTAGAGGATTGATCCTTGCTTTTGAATGAAACTCTGCTCTATTTACCTAGCTGACATTCTTTGCACATACTATTTGTAGGTTTTACCAACTTTGGAAGATCTCTTACAGCCTGAGTATTTCTTATCTTGATGATGTTATCAAAATTTACATGACACATCCTTCTATGCCATAACCAACTCTGATCAACTTGAACAAACAGAAAACTTTTATTAGTACCAACTAGATGGAAGATATTACCTTTTGTTTGAGTACCGGATGCAATCTCAGTTCTAGAGCTTTCAAAGATCCTGCATCTTCCATTCTTGAACCGGAGATCATAGCCTTTGTCCACCAACTGACCAACACTGAGAAGATTGTGCTTCAATCCTTCAACATATAGTACATTACCGGTTTTGCTCTTTCCATCAAAAGAGATAGTTCCCCTACCTTTGATTCTACCAACAAAATTGTCACCAAACTTTACCATTCCTCCTTCATACCTTTCCAAATCTAAGAACTTGTTCTTGTCACCTGTCATATGGTGAGAGCATCCACTGTCAATAACCCAATCATCCTTTTCTTCAACTTGGGCAACCAAAGCTCTTTCTATAACCTTATGATTGATAGATTTAGGGGATATTGGATCTTCTTCCTTGATGGAAATGAACACCCATTCATTTCTAGATTTATCTCCTATCTCTGATTCATCATCTGTTACTCCTTCATTATCAGCTTCTTCATGAACATAATAACAATTTTTTTGGAACCTTTGTCTGTTAGAATTTGATCTTGTGGATCTTTCCGGACATCTTGAGGCAAAGTGACCAATCTTATTGCAGTTGAAACACTTAAAGGGTAATTTTCCTTCATATTTACCAGATCCTCTTGGCAATCTTTTTGCATTGAGGGCTTCAAGTTGAGTTGTTTCTGCTTCTTTGTCTTCCATGTCTTTTCTTGCTTGATCATACCATGACAACTTCCTTGAAGTGTTTTCTCCCAGATCAAATCTTTGTTTGCCTTTCACATAGACACTGGCTTTGAATGTAGATTTAGTTTTGGGGGGATCATCTCCAAACTCAGTCATTTCAAATGCATCCAATTTGCTAGCCAATTGTTCTCTTGTGACAGTTGTATGGGCTTTGAATTCATCAATGGCAGCAACCTTGATTTTGTAGGTAGCAGGAAGGGATCTGAGAATTTTGCAAACAATCTCATTTTCATCCAAAACTCCACTAGCATTCCTAATTCCACACACCAGCTCATTTACTCTTGGCATAAAGGTAGTGATATTTTCATCATCTCTCATCTTCAATCTTTCAAATTTCCCTTTGAGACTCTGCAACCTTGCACTCTTAACAAACTCATCTCCTTCATGCAGAAGTTCCAGTTTAATCCAGACCCCATAGGCAGTTGGTAGGTCAATAATATTTGAGAGCTTTGAGTCGGTTAATGCACTTAGAAGAGCCTCTTTAGTCCGCAGATTGTTTTCAGCATCTATGATTTCATTTAGAGTTGTCGGACCACCCTATGGAGGTGTATATGCTTTTGTGACCATGGACAAGTACACCTTTCCCATACATTCCAAGTGAAATTTCATGCGGCCTTTCCAAAGAGTGAAGTTGGTTCCATCTAACTTCAGACTGTCCTTCTTGTATGACGACATACTAGATCTCCTCAAGCGGTTAAGCTCTTTTTAGAGGAACTTGGCTCTGATACCAATTGTTGATAACTGAGAGGGGGGGTGAATCAATTATCCTTAATTTCCTTTCAATTTAAATACTTAAATCCACTTTGTTAATCAATAGTATAGAAATTAATCATTCATGGAAGCATAAGACATAAATAGCAAAGCAGATACACATCAACACATGAGACACCAAGATTTTGACGTGGAAAACCTGGTTAAGGGAAAAACCATGGGGTGATTAACCCAAGGATTATTCTCTGTTAGAAGAATAAGAAAAATGGATGGCACATGCCAATTAGGGCTCACTGCCTAAGCACACTGCTCACAAGAGGCACACTGCCTACAAGAGACACACTGTCTACAAAGTGATAAGAATCACAAACTTGAACTAGAGATTTGACATCTTTACCATGCCTGGATCAGTTCCATTTAAGCCTAAAAACTCCTACTCTTCCTTTCACACTTCTCTTCTCTATATCACACTCATCACCACTAGACACACTTCAAAATGAATTCACAATCCCTTATTTATACAAGGCATCGACTTAGGAACAATCATTTGAGTCAGCAAACATCTACAAGATCATTCTCAAGACGTGTAATACATCCAGTCGGCCTATCTCAGGAAGAACACCAAAATTCATGGTTATTCTTCAAATATAAACTCTAACTTCAATGCAGACCACCAACATGAACTGGACACGATCCACAGATCACCACAAGCTTTCCTAAATCACCAAGAACATCCACATTTTATCTGCTTACTAGAATCCTTCTCTTCTTCATCTAGAACTTTAAGAACATAGTCTGTCGCCACTGTCATAATGCAAAAGGTTCTTCCGGACCTCCAAACAATGCACAAATCAAGTTGTTACTTCACACAAACTTCCTCAGCACTCCCTCTAATCTACAGAATGAGAGAATATAATTCCAGAACTCACCAGACCAATCGGTGACACTTTGTTTCCACTGAACACCTGTCGAAACCGGTTCTACTTGAGAAAACATAACTTCTTTAGATCTTCATGTGGACCTCTAAAATCTTAACTGGAACATCTCAAGACTCATATCTACAAACCCTTTAATCTGCATCCTCTAATTCTCAACCCATTATGTACTTTTGCCTTCTTCTCATCACTGTTCTTCATTGTTTCTGATTGAGACTAATTTTCTCAATATCCTCAACACACAGCTCATCCAATCCTTCTTATCAATGCAATATGAGTATGTTGACATCAATGACAACACTGGTTAACCTCATACTTGCAACAAGTTGCTCAGGAACATTTTTAACTTCAAACCATTTAGGCATAGAGTAAAATAGTATTTCATCCTTAGAGTGATCAAGGCTCCAGGGGTGAGCTTTAGATAGGGAACAACTAATATTCCAAAAAAAAAATTCTAAGACTTTTTCTTGCATTTTATGAGTCTTAAAAAAACAACAAATTATCCCTTTTGAATCATTATGTAGAAGCTTATTTGAATCCCCATTTTTCTAACCCACAATTAAGCTAGCCACTTATCAAAAACACCCTTGAGGATAATTTATCCAAGTCAAGACACACCAAAAAAATTGCTATGTTTCTCCATCTAGACTCATCTTTCTTAATAGCAGAGAGCATTGCATCATTCGACACTAATGAAATACCAGCTGAAGGGGAAGAAAACTTACCCACAATTTGATCTCCTCCTGCTTCCTTTCTACTTCCTCCAGCAGTGAATCCACTAACCACTCTGAGTCCTTGGAAACCTCTGATGATCTGGAAACAACCATCTTCTAGCGGAGACACGGTCTCCTCAGTGACAATGACTTCACGAAATGTTTTGGTAGCCTTCACATTTTCTGGGGCTTCACTTCCATTAACTCCATCTGATGCCTCATTAAATGTGTCATCCATGTCCACCGGTATGGCCATAAAGCTTGGCCTACCGAGCCAACTATGAATTTAATGCACACATCAACCTGGCAATGACATTAACACCTAGTATTTAGGTAGGAAATCCCCTACCCAAATATGAATTCCAAAAAGAGACTCAGAATAAAACACACAATGGGAGCCCTAGAAAAACCAAACATAAATAAACTCAAGTCCTACGCTAAAAAAACTAAACCAGACTGATAGCCTAAGACAAATGAAGAACAATCAACAAAGCAATGAACCAGGATAGGGAAAGAGCCCAAGATCCAAGAGAAAAATTAATGGAGGGTTCTAGTGAAACCCTGGTTTTTTCTCAAAGCCCTTCCCTTTACATGTAGGAATTACATATATAAAATGCATGTTATAGACAAAGATAACTATCTTATTAAGTTTTTTTATTTGTTTATCTTGTATTTGTAGTTTCTAAGTGCATGCATGAAAGATAAATGAACTCATGCAAAAGATATGGAATCATGAAAAGTAATGCATTTGTGCAAAAGTAATGCATGCAAAATGTGACCTTGGTTTTATCTCATTTTAGTGAAAGATTTTATGAACAAGACAATATCCAGATTAAGCAATAGAGAAGTGGCTCATAATCTATCAATCTGAGTAGCAATATCATTCTTACCTCATCCCTTGTTAGACTTGGTAAAGTAGATACATTGTGGATCAACATCACACAAACTAGGGTCCCAAGAAAGCTAACCATAAGTCTGAGGAAAAATTTTCTTGGACAGAGACCTCATGATAGAGCTAGATAATAATTAATCTTCGTTGACTAACCATAGATCCCCTGGAGTCTACAAAGATATCATTGAAGTGAGGTTGGTTTCTTATCTCCACATCTGCATGAAAGATGTCATTAGTAAGGCAACAAACCTATCCTTCCTACTCTCCTGCTATCCTACTTAGAGTTTTTATGTTTGTGAATTAGAATTTTTCTATTACCATTTTGCTCAATGTTTGATCCTCCTAGTTTTTCCCACCCTTACAAGGACTTAGAAGTATGTTTTTTGTCAAAATTTCTAAGATTTTTTCTAATCTTTCTTTGCAATTGTAGTCTTTAAGCATTCCATCCTTATTCCCCCTTCTGTTGAATTAAAGTTTGGTTTCCTTGACTATTTCTTCCTTCTCATGGGAAGAAATTCTTTCCTCTATACTTTTGTTTCTTTTTTATCTCTAGATTTTTATTTCTAATAGGCTACTTCTTCTTGGACTTTATGAATCTCTCAATATCTTTATTCTTTCCTTTTGCCTTCTTTTTTTCAATATTTTCTTGAAGTGTGGCACATTCCAAAATTAGATGATCATATTCATGGCATCCTCTACATCTCAAAAGCATGCCCTCATAATTAAAAAGTTGAATCCATTGAAATTATCTAGCCTTAAAGGTAAATCTATTTGGTAGTGAGAAGTAAGATCTATTTCTACAGAAATCCTTACATACATTAAGAGGCCCTTTCCATGACGTGGTATTGATATATCTATTGTAGTTTCTCAAGACTTTGCAATCATCTTCACATGGAGACCAAAACTCTTGGAGAAGAACATACACACAAATCCATATAGGATTTGTGTGTATTTTCTCTAAAGAATAAAAATCAATGTGTCAATGCTTCATAAAAAGATTGACATCTTGAAAGAAGGGCCTCCCACAAAACACCATCCTTGATTCATTGGAAAATAATAAGATGGATAAGGAGTACCCTTTCACATTTGAATGAATTCAATATATTCTTTTTATCTTCTAGTTTGATCTTGTCCATGAAAACAACTCCCCCAAAGAGAGTTGGGTACACAGAAGTTTAAAAATCAAGCTCCTACCTTGGACAGTAGAAACATTCTTCTTGAATTTCAAGGTATCCATATGATGATTGGGGAGTCCTCCCTAGTTGAAATGCATGGATTATGAACTTTCCTAGGTTGATCTATGTTCCTTTTCCCAAATTCTACCATTGTTGCATCTATTTCATTTTTGGGTAGTAGAATCAAAGCTAATCATTGCATCTTTGGAGAAAAAAGAGGGTGCATTAGATACCCCTCTACCCAATGCCATTGGGAGATAATAAGACAATATAGTCTCCTAAAACCAATGCCAACACTAACTTGCTCATTTTATTTTACACTATGTTCTATTTTGATTCTTGATTATTTTTTGGAATTTGATTTTGTGTTCTTAGGATTTACATTTTGTAAAGGGGTGGCTTCTAATGTTTTAAATTATTTTATAAGATAATATTTATGTTGTATGAATGCTTTAGTTTTTAATATTTTAGGGATATTGGTTTGTGAATTTGAAACCTAGTTCTTGAGTTTGGTAGCTAGTTTTTCTTGAAATGTACATGGTAAATTTGATTTATGTGATTTGGGTTTTACTTTTGTGAGTAATGAAATGTCAAATTTTAGATCCAATTCACTTTTCCATAGGGACATGTCATCAATATTTGAGTGATGTCTCTAACATAATAAGAACAGGGGACTTGGAGGGAATGTTGAGACATGGAACACCGTACCTTAATTATGGCATGACAGCTAACCTTATTTTCCCTGACACCCATGTCATGCAATCAATTATCACCATCCACCAAGACTATCTCTACAAATTAAATATAGAGGCACATTCTCTATAGCATTTAATAAATTGGCGATCAAAAAAATTATTTCATTTTGGCCCTTTTTTAATGTCCAATGTATAAGCCACTTTCCATGGGGATGTGACACAATAATACACCCTTATAATGCAATCAAAAAAATATCTTTAACTTTTTCAATCCAAAACACATTCTTATGTCTTCTAAGAATAAAATCTTAATCCAAAAAAGAAGTAGCTTATAAGGCTAATCCTCTTTGAGAGACGATGTAAAACAATAAAGTATTAAACCCCAAAATGCATAAATCTCCATACAAGCCATTCATTGCATAATAGTGTTCCCATTAGATCACAAAATTTTATGTGGTAAAGTAAAGTAGGAAGAACCATGAAATATTTCCTTCATCTAGATCCAATGTCTTCAATTTTTATCAACAAATCAAATAGGTTCAACACTAGCAAATATAAATTGATGACTCACATGTTGGTGGATTTAGAAAACATAATCCATGTCCTTTGATCACTATTATTCAAGCATACAAAGTATATAAAAGATTCTAGTGATTAAAAATAGCATGAGTACCATTGGTAAAGTATATTAAGCACCCACAATCTCCACTCATGAGACACCAGTAGCCACAAAATATAAATCCTTTCTCCCCAAGAAACCCACCCAATATTGTAATATAGATCTCAAACTTGGTTTCAATATTTGACTAAATATTGCCTTATTTTTCCAATATATCTTCTCACACTTCAAACAAATATAAACAAAAAAAAAAGATGACATCTCTTTACCAAATTGCAATTTTGACATTGTGAATGATAAGATTTATATACCTTGATTTCCTAGACAATGCTTTCATGAAGACCAAGAATCATATTACAGAATATTGTTGTAGTTCACTCACCTTTAATGATTTTAACTATGAATCTTTAACACCACTATAGGATCCAAGATCAAATACACATAAAATATGTGATGCCCCATCATGCAACCCTAGAGTATTAGACTATCAAGTGCAAAATAAATAGAAATACTTTTTTTAAAGCAAGTAAATGCATTAATATTAGATAAAATTATGCTATTTACAACATTTACACAAAATGATCAACTAACACCTCTAGGGAAACATAACTGCATCAGATAAACATACAATCATAACAACTCAAGTAATATACACTATAATACAACAGAATTACATTATTCATTTTTAGATATGAATAGTTACAAAAGTTGAAATGCAAGAATTACAAGATTACAAGCTTCATGACTGATCACATCATTTCACAAAATACAACAAGATTGTACAATTTTTAAAGTAAAATATAGCTCTGTAGATGTAAGTAGCAATCAGGAACTGGGAACACTTCTGCATTGATGATAGACCAGGTTGACCAAGAAAACCAATGGATTAATCTCTTCCACCCAACCATGTGGAACCCTGAGGTCCACCCTCTGAGCTAGGAGATAACAATGATGTTCCACTAAGTCAAAGGATGCAAGCAAGCATATAGAGACTCAGATCATCGAGACTACACAAATCATCAAGGCAAGACAAAAATCTAGAGGTAACAACAAAGATAAAAAGGAAGTAACTAGACTACAGTAGGGAGAGTGTCATCGCATGGTCCTAGCAGGGGTTATCCAGGCTATCTCTCAGTAGAAACTGGCCTCCATCTATGATTACCCTGGCAGCCTCTCTCTAGGCACCAGCCCCATAGGGTGACACATGTGGAGCTGACACATCCTCTCATAGAGACAAGGAGATTAACCTTGCCAACCAGGCCTTCTCATCCCATCCTTAGCCTATGAGAGAACTCAAGGCATGGGTGAGGCATCATACTTATCTTGTTATGTAAATTACTACCCAACCCACATAAATAAATTATTAAGCTATCACTTAATTACAACTTCCATGGGGTTACCCAGGCAGCCACTTAGGGCACTGGCCCCACCAAAGAAGCCACTCTCCTACATGCAACTAGCAACCCCTAACCAACATCTAGAAACTAATTAAATAACATGCATGGACAAGGGACTGAAAAGCATCTATCTTTTTGCAAACCAATACATTACATAAACCATTTCAATCCAAAACCTCAAACAACAAAACTTTCCCCTATCCACTTCAAAATCTTAAATCCATTAAAACATTTAAAACAACATGACTTAATGTTGTACTGGAACCCAAGATGCCTAACCTCTGGAGTCAGGTAACTCTTAACACACAAAACTACTATCCATATATCCATTTCCTGATATGGAAAACAAGGGTTTAAACAACTTGACACTTAATTAGCACAATATGACTCAAAACTAAAGAATAATATAATAAACCAATTACATCATTACTACTTGATGCCATTAACCGACAATGAAATTTCAGGCAAGACCATATTTGAAATTAACTCAACATTACACCATTGAACAAATTAAATTGGAAAGCACTATAAGGTTTTCACTCTCTTTTAAAAAAAATCCAAATATTATTCCACTCGAGAGCTATAAATCCATCTAATATTTGTTTATTATTTATTTATTAAAATCACAATTAATCTCTAATTTACTATTCATTACGCCGAGAGGCGTTCTACACTGACAGCAAGGGTTGAAAGATTCAGATTCTCGTAAATAATTAAGATTTAGATTCCATGTAAATTAAATTCATAAAATGAATAAATAAATTTGTGGAAGTGAAATGGATAGAAAAATAGAAAAACTTGGGCAGTTATATAGCACGGATGGGAGCTGAAAGATATAAAAAAAATATAAAAATATATAAAAAAGAGAAGGTGAATGGAATAAAAAATAAAATAAAATAAAATGCAAACCTGATTGATGGTAGTTTCAAAGAAGCCATCACTATCCACTAAAATCAAAGAAAGAAATGTTACAACAAATAGACATTATCTCTATTTATATTGTCTCCTTAAGTTTTTTTAATATCAAATTGCATGATTTGAGGTGACCTGAAAGGGAGTGCTGAAAGAGAGTGCGGAATCGCTTTCTAGGAATTGAAGGTTAGCCTATTACAGTTTTAAATTTTATTGATATTTTTACTTTAGCTTCACATATGTAAGGAACATGGATTGAATATACCTAAGTTTGTTGCAGTTCCGTAAGACAAGCTTGCTGTTCCATTTAGCAATGAATATTTTATTTGGGGTTAAACTTATTCCTCAGATAGTTTATCATCGCACATCACACCAGAGACTTAAAATAGTAGATTATCCATACATCTTAGCCAAAAATTCAAGTGAGCTTCATAGCAGAAGCTGAGCAAATATGATTTTGATTTGTGTACAATGGGGATGGGGTAGTTGAGTTATTGTAAAAACAATAAAGTTCTTTTTTTATGGATCTAATTAATTTTGGTAAGATTTAAAACTAAAAAAGAAACTTTACAATTTGTACTTTAGATTCACTATAATTTAGCTAATCAAACTTGGGACATGTATTAATTTATTTAAGTAAAAAATACATTTAGTTTTATGTTTTAAATTATTGTGATGATTGTTTAATTAAATTTAAAAATTTGTCTTTTATTACAGTAAGGATTTAAAAAAGATTAAATTAAAGATTTATATAAGATTTTATTGATAATTATTAACTGGTGTTAAATTTGATTTATTAAATTTTTCAATACAATAATTTAATTTTTTTAATTTTAAATTTAGGAATATAAGTATTTAGATATGACTTATGAAAGGCTAAGATATTAGTTGTAGAAACCTTACAACTTATCCTAGGTTTAAACACAGACAATAAAATAAAATAAAAGCTATTTTGTTTTCTTTCTCTGGATGCATTTAATTTATTTTCTTTCCTTTCTCTAGATGCATGTGCATGCATGTGATTTTATTTTTCTTTCTTTCTTGGATGCATTTACTTTGCTTTGCTTTCTCTGGATGCATGTGCATGGGTTTTTTTAACCTCCCTCCTGCAACATGCAGTTCACATTATAATCAGATCTGAACTTGGAGAAAATAAATTTATTAGAAATTCTAAGAGAAATTAACTCACAGGCATAATAAATAATTAAAATTGCAAACCAAATAAAAGCAAACAAAGAGAAATTACCTCACACGCATGAAGGTGGACTATAGCTTCTTCCATGGAGTCTCCTCTAGATTTTTTATCATACAATAAAATAAACTAAAATTAAGAAAGTTAAATGAATAATTTTATGTGAATGAATTGTATTTTAAGTTTTAAATGATTACAAGTTTTCAAAATAAGAAAAATAATTATTGCTTTATTTATTATTTGTAGCTAACTTGAGTTAGTTTTTAGTAAGAGATTGTTTTATTATTAGTTTTAAAATATGATCATGTTTTTTTAAATTTATGAAGTGCATAATAAAATTATTAGGTTAGTTTTTAAGTACGGGATTTATATTTGTAACTTTTATATTTTAATTATTTCAAATAAAGTGAATGTTTTTTATATGCCTTTTGTCATTTGGCAAGTTTTAATATTTTTCTAAAATTAGTACTCTACCACCTCCTAAATTATAGCCCAATTTAAATTTATATGATGTTAACTTAAATTTAAAAATCAAAATCTAAGCTTATCTACCACCTCCTAAATTATAGCCTAATTTAATTTTATATGATGTTAACTTAAATTTAAAAATCAAAATCTAAGATTATTTTAATACATATATTATTTAAAAATTAAATCTTTTTTTTTTAAACGGAGTTGCTCAAGCCAATATTTAAAATGAAATGCATCATTATATAATTTATCTAAAGTACACAAAGTTTTAATCTTATAGCATAGTTACAATATATCTAAATTATTTAGTAAGATAATATACTTTTCTATTTTAAGATCCTATGTTTTAGTTGTTCAATTTTATTGTTAGAGTGTCTTTTTTAAATTGTGGTTTCTATCTAATAAAATATATGTTTTTAAATGGTGAGTCATAATCTCTTTTTATAGGACTTAATTTAAGTCCTCATAATTAAATATATTTTTCCTAAAATTATCTAAGTTATATTTTATTTATTTTAGAAAAAAACTTCACTTATGTCTCATTATATTTAAAAAAAAATGTTGCTTAATTTTAAAAACAAGTCTAGAAAAAAAATCTAAAAGTATTATCTTTTATACACTAATTAATTAACTTAGTGAATAGAATTGAATATTCATCTAATAAAGTTTATTTACTTTCCATTCTTTATATAGGTTACAAGAGTAGTATTAGTTGAGTGAGGAATTGTTAAAAAAATTACATTTTCTTAAAAAATAGGGAATTGTTAAAGAGTTTATTCTTAAAAAAGTTATTCTTTCTTAAAAATAGGGAACATATAAAAGAGTTTATTCCTCTCTTCTTTATATTAGGTTACAAGAGTAGTATTAGTTGAGTGAGGAATTGTTAAAAAAATTACTCTTTCTTAAAAAATAGGGAATTGTTAAAGAGTTTATTCTTAAAAAAATTATTCTTTCTTAAAAATAGGGAACATATAAAAGAGTTTATTCCTCCCTAAAACATAAGAATTATTAAAAAAGATTAGTCTAAATTAAAACAATTAGAAAAAAAACATTATAAAATTGTATCCACAATATTTGAGTGAGGAATTGTTGAAAAAATTACTCTTTCAAAGTTTACTCATAAGAATTATTAAAAAAGATTAGTCCAAATTGAAACAATTAGAAAAAGAACATTATAAAATTGTATCCACAATATTAAATTTTTATTTTTTTAAAGTTTTTTAAATAATTGGTTGGGATTTGTTTTAATATTCTAATCTAATGTTAGTTTTATATTATTGGGTTAATAGTAGTGAACCTTAACTTAATGTCATAGAATGCATATGTAGTATTAAATATACATTGTATGTTCATCATTTTTATTTTAGTGTTAATTAATTTCATTATAGAGTTATTTTGAATTAGGACTTTAACTTATTTTACAATTATATTGTGCATTAAAAATTGATTAAATATATCTATCTTAATGGATATTTCTAACCCATTTACATTATGTTGTTAGGATCAGGGTGTTTCTACTAAAATGGTAGAGCTAAGGATGAGAGACGGTGTGGAGCAAGTTCCTTTTTCAAGAAACCTTTTGACTTCCCCCAGTGAAGAAGTACAAGAAGAGGCACTTCAGGCCTTAGCCATTCTTGCAGACCATGGTTTTCACTCCCACGACTTTGAAACCATCCCTCATGATATTATTTTTGATTTGTTGCCTTTCTTCTATCATCCTAAAGGTCCTTTTAAGCTCTTTTGGTTTGCCCTAAAAGCAATCATATACATTGTTCGTTGCAAACCTAATCACACAGTTATTGCTTTTACAATTGTGAAGCCCCTTCTTGAAACAGGGGAAGACCTTCAAGTGCTAAAGCTTAGTTGCGAGATAATTTTATATTTTTCTGAAGAAGGTGACAGTCTTGAATTTATCATTAGAAATAATATTTGTCCATGCCTCATTCAACTTCTCTTTCATGAATCTCCTCATATACTACTTTTTGTCATGGAAACTATGGCCAACATTGTAGAGTATGGGAATCATAAAGAGATTGTGAATAAAAGAGTACTATTACGTATTGTGGCAATCATTTCAAGTGGTGACAAGAGAGATTTGAACATAATGAGATAGCTTCATATGGAGATTTGTAGGTTCATTTCCAATATCACAACACTCACCCAAGATGACATTGAGCTTACAATAAAGATGGGGGTAATTTTTGCACTTGTGGGGCTCTTTGCAGAGGCAATAGATTGTATAAAGGAAGAAGCAATTTATGCTATTGTTAGTGGTATTATAGGTGGCAGTGATGAGAAAGTGGAATACTTTGTCGATCTTGATTGTATAAATCTCCTTACTAATATGATTACAACTATCAACAAAGGCCTTACACAAACTTTCCTTAAAGGCCTAGAGAGGATGTTGAAGGTCACAAAAGAGAAAAACAGACACCCACATATTTTCCAAACTACTAAGCTCAAGGATTTCATTAAACCACAAGAACAAAGCACTCTGTTCAATTATTTTGATCAATGGCTAGATCTAGACCACTATACATTTTTATTTCCTCTTTCTAAGAAGCCTTGTACTCGTTTGGCATAATATTTTTGGTTTTAGATTATTGAATGTTGATATTAAAATTTTACTTTGGGATTTCCATCTTTGAAAGATATTATATGTTTGTCTTATGATGTCAAATGATGTCTTTAAACAGTTACTCCATACCAAATGGTTTTATATATTAATATAAATTTTGGAATTAATATTGTACCAATGAAAGCATTTCAAATGACCCAACCCTAACCCTAACCCTAACACTAACTCCAATGTTAGAACTAGGGTTAGGGTTAGAATTAGTGGTATATTAGATATGAAATTGGAAACCTAATGGGATTGGCAAGGGCGGCTATGGTGGGTAAAGGATAGATCTCAACAAACCACAAAACTCTAAATGAAAAGATATAATAATGGAATAATGATAAGTAAGAATTTACAATCCCTCAAATTTAGATATAAAAAATGATAATGCCATCATAAATGACATATCTAAGAATCTAAAAGTGATAAATCATACAAAATGTGTACCGAGTCAGCTCATGGTGGGAAAGAAATGGACAAGAGTCAAGAAATTTATAAGTTTTAAAATAGGGTTAGGGTTTAGGTTCAAGTGAATATTAAAATTAGTGTTAGAGTTAAAAGTAGGGTTAGGGTTAGAAATAGGTTTATAGTTAAGGTTAGAATTAGGGTTAGGGTTTGATTGGGGTTTCATTTAGTGTTAGTATTAGAGTTATATTTAGAATTAGGTTTAGGATTAGGGTTGCAATTAGGTATATAATTAGGGTTTTAAGTATGGTTAGAATTAAAATTAAGATTAGAATTAGGGTTTGGGTAAGAATTAGAATTAGGATTAAAATTAGGGTTAGTGTTACAATAAGGATTAGGGTTAGAATTATGATTGAAATTAGGGTTAGGATTAGAATTAGAGTCAGGTTTAGTGTTAGAATTAGGGTTATAGTTATAATTGAGGTTAGGGTTAGAGTTAGAATTAGGGTTACTAAATTAGGATAAGCATTAGAGTTACAGAACTTTAGGGTTACGGTTGGGGCTAGATTTAGGGTTAGAATTATAGATAAAATCATAGAATTAGGATTAAGGTAAGTGTTAGAATTATGGTTCTAGTTAGGGTTAATATAGGAAACTATAGTTAGGGTAGAATCAGGGTTAGGATTAGAATTAGGGTTAGGGTTAGAGTTAGTATTACGATTGTTATTATAATTAGGGTTAGGGTTAGAGTTAGGATTACAGTTGTTATTACAATTAGGGTTAGAATTAAGGTGTGTATGACATTATAATTAAAGTTAGATTTACAATCACGGTTAGAATTAAGGTGGGTTACTATTAGAATTGTGGTAAGAATTAGGATCAAGCTTAGGGTTAAAATTAAAGCTATGTTTAGGGTTATAATTGTAGGAGTCAAGGACAACACTAAGAGGGGGGGTGAATCAGTGTTGTGTGAATTTTCAAATCTTTTTCAAACTTTAACTTACAGAGCATAAAGGTGAGAAAGTTATCATTGAATTGTCAAACACATATGCACATAACTTTGTCAAACACATAAACAAAACTCATGAGTAAAACATACAATCATAGAGAGATGATCAATATGAATCAAGACACAAGAATTACATGAGTGGAAAAACCTCCAGGGGTAGAAAACCACTCCAGAACTACCTCACTAGGTTAACTGATAAAACATGCCTCACTGGCTACAATACGTGTCTCACTGACAAATGTTAAGGTCTCACTGACCTATAAGCCTCGCTGGCATACTGTTTAGAAGCACCAGCTTCAAGGAGCACCAACCCCTAATACAGAACAAACTGAAAACAAGAATTCAGAGGGTTTTTCTATTTCAATACAAAACATTTCTTCTCTCATGTGTCTGTCAAATGTCCATTATGTTCAAAATCAATCCTACATCCGGATACACTCAACAACACTGCATTTCTCTGTATGTTTCATCTCTGTCTCACAAGTCATCCCATCAATGCAACTAAAAAACTATTATATGTAAATTGGATGTCTTTTCACCTTTCACATTCTGCACAGTCATTTGCTCTCACTAAAGATCATTTTGTCCTTTCATCTTCTCTTTTTAATGTCTTCAAAAATAATGCATCTTATATTGTCACCTGCAAAAATAAAAGAACATATATCTAATCCAAAACCTTTCACATTCTTCAGATTCACGAGACCAAAATCCCATTTATATTTCCTTTTAGAGATGAAAGAATATCTTTTCATATTTGAGACCTTTCATTTCAATTTCTTCATCTCCCTACAAATAAACTCTTTATCTTCACAAAATATTAACAACCAACTTCAATACATTATTTCCTCCCTGATTCATAAAATAGAATTCTTTATTTTCTTACAAGACAAATCTTCTCCATGAAAACCTTTTCAATACCTGCATAAAACCATCTAAAAATAGGATCATATAATATCAAACCCTATTGAAAACTCTTCATATTCTCTGCTCATATCTACAATCTCTGCATGATGTTTCATATTCTCCAAAACATAAAACCCTTCAATCTGATTATCTTCTCTGCTGCAAATTCCTTCAAACAAATTTTTCATTATCCTCTTCAAATTCTTCTTCAAAAATAATCTTCTCAATCTACCTTATTCTCAAAACAATCCTTTCAAAAACAATCTCCAATCTTCATACAAAAAATCTCCTCAAAAAAAAATTAGTCTTCAAAAACTTCATCCTCTTAAAAATCTCTTCATAACGAAAAATAATAAAAATCTCCTTATTAAAAAAAAACTCCTTAAAAAAGGACTGACCAAAAAGATTTAGAAGGAAATTACTTAAGTTTTAAAAAAGAAACTATTTAAAGTTTCTAAACTCCTCACAAATTTTCAAGGAAGAAAAAATAGCATTTTCTTAATGCATCAGGCTCACACAAACCCGTGCCCTCTTAGACTTTTGGCGGTGGTAATCTTAAATTCAAACACATTGAAAGCCCACCCATTTGGAAGACTTGCTCTATCGGTTAAAAGGAGGAAAGGGGCCGATTGCCCTATGGAATTTAATGACTTAAGTTTACAATTTAAGTTCTTTCACCTGCTTGACCAGTCATTTTCAAATTAGAACAAAAGCACCCCTTTTGTAATGACAAGTAAGTCAAGATTTTAGAATTTATTAAGAAACTTTGGGGTTACCAAAAAATATAAGCATAGATGTCTCAAAAGATAAATCATTCTTAACAAATATGATTAGATATCTTTGTAGCTGTGGCACACTAAAAATCATTGACATATTCCATAACACTGTGAATTTCTCAACATTGTACCAACCTAATCCTTCCTGTATCATAAAACCTTGTTGATAGATTTTTTACAACAATCTTATATCATGAACCCATGCAAAGAATGAATAACACCAATCCATCTTGAAACCCTCTCTCAGATAAATGCACAACACCTTTTGTCATCAATACAATATGAACACCAAACCAACATTATGCCAATGAAGCACTCCTTGAGAGTGAGTTGATTTACTGATGTTCTTGTTTAACCTTCATGGAGATGAGTATGTATCACTAGATGAATCAAAACCATCCTGATAAGATAAAGATCAATAAATATCATGCAAGGATCAATATATATCATGCAAGCTATTTCAACACTTCAACCAATACACCACATCATATTCAACCTATCAACAATGTCAACCTTGTCATGCTGCAAACAACTGTCATGAGATGATCACATCCGAAAATATTCTCTACAAGTACTACTGAACAAACAAGTCCTTCACTTTAGTTACACACTGAAGATCCACAGAAGACAAAATGAACATGCATCCTAAATAGGATCCTATATCTGATTTCACATGATCCAAGATGATCCAACAACACTCCATCATATGTAAGCAAAATGATATAAAGATATCATTATGATGCAAAACTCCTGATATAACCTTGACCTATCAAATGCAAATTGAACCTGATTGAAAAACACATCTGAATTTATCTCAACCATATTAAGTTCATGATGAATGCCTCATTAACCATCTCCTCCTGATGTCCTGCAACAACTATGACAACTTTGCAACTTTGCAACATCAACTCAACACACTTTTGACATCAATGACAATCTATCACTATCAATCTCCCCCTTTTTCATTCTCCCCCTTTTTGACATCTGATGACAAAGACTATTATCTCCCCCTAAGAAAAATCAGCAAGAGACTAGCAAAGTATGCCGATATCAATCAATTCTCATTTCTTGAATGACAAGCACTATTACTCACCTTATCATCCTTCATACCAACCAAGAATTGAAATACCACTTAAGGCACTAATTATTTTTGCAATTTGCTCTGAGCTCTTTCCATGTTCATCTTCATATTGAACAACCATAAAAACCTAAGAGCAACAAGACATCAAACAATCATGTAAGACATATCAAACCAAGCACCAAACCACTGTTACAAGTTGCCCATAGACTGCACTATACCACTTCTAATCACAACACAAATTTGTAGATGAAGATGAAACACTGACATCAATAAAATCCTCTGATTACTTCCTTTAACAAACTCTTGAAACAACACTTTTTGACTTGAAATAACAAATCTCCAAGATTTCCCATGTGTTAAAGTTCACAAACAAATCACTGCTCAAAAATACTATTGGTAAATACTAACAAGAATAAACAACATAACTCAATTCAACTCAGCACTGATACACTTCTTGACTTAGCCCTGAAGTAAACCATCCAATTACTGACATCAAACCAACCATGCTAAGAAAAATCATGTCACCATCAAACACCTTTTGACATCACAATCAACTTTTCTTGTATCAATGTAAGGACAACAAGCTCTCAGCAGAAAGTATTACACCAATGATCACTTCTAAATGACATTCAAAAAAGATCATCCTTCTACACAAGATACCTTTTACAACACACTGTCAAACCTGATATATACATAACTACATCCTGCAACCAACAAGAACTCCTGCCTCTTGACTTTGTCATTCAAAAAACAACAAACAAACTGCATGAACAAATTCTTCCTGTAACAACACTTTGCACAAATCAAAAGCAGAGATAATTGCTATGAATTGAATTTTCATTTTCAGCCACCTTGGCCAACACATGCTAATTTCTGATAAGAGCTTTTTGAGAGCATCTTAAGCTCTTTTCCTTGACAAGCAAGATCACACAGAACTGCAACACCATAACAACTCAACCATTGTCAAAAATATGAATAAGATCATTTATAAATCAAAACTCTCAACATTATTAAACTCTTTGTGTTTTGAACCCCTGACCATCCTTTTAACATCTTGTATGCATACTGACCTAAAGATCACCTGTATCATTGTCACATACTGAAAATCAATCAACATCATCATCAATAATTTCATGGTAGGAATGATAGACAGACAAGATCATCATATCAAATGATTTTCTTCCTGAAACTTCTTGGGGTTAACTGATAGAACATTTGATACCTCCCCCTTACTTCATGCTATGTTATGCAATAGATGAAATGACTTGTGCAAGATGCACAAGCTTAGATTCTGACTTCTCTTTACTTTCTTTATGCTTCCAAATTTTCACAGGTGCTTTCTTTCTCCAAACCTTTTCTGTTTCTTTCCTTATCAAATTAGATGATGCTTTTCTGCAACTATGAGCTTTATGACCAACATAATTGCAATTATAACAAACTATGTTATAATCATAACCAAATGACTGATAGTACCTTTTTGACATCTCCTAAGCAATTATGTTATACTTCCTTACAGATTCATTCATTCTATTCATTTTGCAGTTCCTTTGAATGTGACCAGCATTGTTGCACTTGTAACATACAAGGTTAGTATTCCTTCTGCAATCAATTGCTTTATGCCCAAAATGATTACAAGTATAACAGTAACCATTAAATGAATAGTTATACCTGTACATGTAAGCTTGTCTTATAGATGCAGGTTTTCTAAAATTTCTTCTTTGATTGTGCACAAATTCATCTCTCATTTTCTGTTCAGCTTCACTCTTCTTTTTTTCTTCTGTGGCAACATGACTTAAATCAATTTTCCTTCTAGGAGTCTCTCTAGCTTTCGAACATTCCCCTTCTTTAGTACTCTTTTCAAACAGCAGATTCTTGTGCAACTTAGAGGAAGCCTTTTCTAACTCCTTTCTTAAAGAGACTATTTCTGATTCTAGTTTTAGATTCTCAATCCTTGTAACTTCAAGGTCAGATATTGAGACATCAGCTATCCTCTTAGCTTCTTCAATTTCTATCTTTAATCTATCAATTAGTTTGTTTGAATCATCAATATATGTCTTTAAAATTATAATTTGACATATGGCCTCTTCAAGATCTGTAGATACAATTTCAAGTTCTGAAAGAGCATTGACTTTAGATTCTCTTTCTTGTTGCAGCTACAAGTTTAGTTTATGATTCTCTCTTATACTTCTTGAGCTCACTTAGAGCATATATAAGCTCTCCTTCCATATCAATTTCACAATCTTCTTCATCATTATCACTTGTGATGCTAGCTTCTTCTAAATCAGATTGGGATTGAACTTCAATTTCTTCATTTGAAAGTTTCCTTTCATGGTCATTTTCATTAGATATCAAATTGTCTTCTTCTTTATCATTACCTTGATAAATTCTTATCAATTCTTTCCAGATATCCTGAGCTATTTCACATTGCACAACCTTACAAGAAATATCATTAGATAAACCAGATAAAATAACCCTCTTGGCTATACGATTGCATTTAAGAGCCTCTTTGTTATTTGCAGAATAACCATTCTCAACTGACATTAAAACATCATATCCTAATGAGGATAAATATACTTGCATTCTAACATACCAAATTGAAAATTTTGAACCATCAAACTGAAGAACATCTGAAACAATATCAGATTCAACTTGGAGAACATCTTTATCCACTGACTTTATATCAACATCTGGATTTGATATGAATGATGTCTTTTGAACCTTTTGACTAGAATGAAGCTTCACATTTTTATTCTTATTTCTTCTGCACTTACCTATTGAACTCCACACACAGGACCTACCCAAGCTGATTAAGCTTCAAAAGAGGAACCTTGCTCTGATACCAATTGTAGGAGTCAAGGCCAACACTGAGAGGGGGGGTGAATCAGTGTTGTGTGAATTTTCAAATCTTTTTCAAACTTTAACTTGCAAAGCATAAAGGTGAGAAAGTTATCATTGAATTGTCAAACACATATGCACATAACTTTGTCAAACACATAAACAAAACTCATGAGTAAAACATACAATCATAGAGAGATGATCAATATGAATCAAGACACAAGAATTGCACGAGTGGAAAACCCTCCAGGGGTAGAAAAACCACTCCAGAACTACCTCACTGGCTACAATACGTGTCTCACTGACAAATGTTAAGGTCTCACTGACCTGTAAGCCTCACTGGCATACTGTTTAGAAGCACCAGCTTCAAGGAGCACCAACCCCTAATACAGAACAAACTAAAAACAAGAATTCAGAGGGTTTCTCTGTTTCAATACAAAACATTTCTTCTCTCATGTGTCTGTCAAATGTCCATTCTGTTCAAAATCAATCCTACATCTGGATACACTCAACAACACTGCATTTCTCTGTATGTTTCATCTCTGTCTCACAAGTCATCCCATCAATGCACCTGAAAAACTATTATATGTAAATTGGATGTCTTTTCACCTTTCACATTCTGCACAGTCATTTGCTCTCACTGAAGATCATTTTGTCCTTTCATCTTCTCTTTTTAATGTCTTAAAAAACAATGCATCTTATATTGTCTCCTACAAAAATAAAAGAACATATATCTAATCCAAAACCTTTCACATTCTTCAGATTCACGAGACCAAAATCCCATTTATATTTCCTTTTAGAGATGAAAGAATATCTTTTCATATTTGAGACCTTTCATTTCAATTTCTTCATCTCCCTGCAAATAAACTCTTTATCTTCACAAAATATTAACAACCAACTTCAATGCATTATTTCCTCCCTGATTCATAAAATAGAATTCTTTATTTTCTTACAAGACAAATCTTCTCCATGAAAACCTTTTCAATACCTGCATAAAACCATCTAAAAATAGGATCATATAATATCAAACCCTATTGAAAACTCTTCATATTCTCTGCTCATATCTACAATCTCTGCATGATGTTTCATATTCTCCAAAACTCAAAACCCTTCAATCTGATTATCTTCTTTGCTACAAATTCCTTCAAACAAATTTTTCATTATCCTCTTCAAATTCTTCTTCAAAAATAATCTTCTTAATCTGCCTTATTCTGAAAACAATCCTTTCAAAAACAATCTCCAATCTTCATACAGAAAATCTCCTCAAAAAAAAATTAGTCTTCAAAAACTTCATCCTCTTAAAAATCTCTTCATAAAGAAAAATAATAAAAATCTCCTTATTAAAAAAAACTCCTTAAAAAAGGACCGACCAAAAAGATTTAGAAGGAAATTACTTAAGTTTTAAAAAAGAAACTTTTTAAAGTTTCTAAACTCCTCACAAATTTTCAAGGAACAAAAAATAGCATTTTCTTAATACATCGGGCTCACACAAACCCGTGCCCTCTTAGACTTTTGGCGGTGGTAATCTTAAATTCAAACACATTGAAAGCCCGCCCATTTGGAAGACTTGCTCTATCGGTAAAAAGGAGGAAAGGGGCCGATTGCCCTATGGAATTTAATGACTTAAGTTTACAACTTAAGTTCTTTCACCTGCTCGACCAGTCATTTTCAAATTAGAACAAAAGCACCCCTTTTGTAATGACAAGTCAAGATTTTAGAATTTATTAAGAAACTTTGGGGTTACCAAAAAATATAAGCACAGATGTCTCAAAATATAAATCATTCTTAACAAATATGATTAGATATCTTTGCAACTGTGGCACACTAAAAATCATTGACATATTCCATAACACTGTGAATTTCTCAACATTGTACCAACCTAATCCTTCCTGTATCATAAAACCTTGTTGATAGATTTTTGACAACAATCTTATATCATGAACCCATGCAAAGAATGAATAACACCAATGCATCTTGAAAACCTTTCTCAGATCAATGCACAACACCTTTTGTCATCAATACAGTATGAACACCAAACCAACATTATGCCAATGAAGCACTCCTTAAGAGTGAGTTGATTTACTGATGTTCTTGTTTAACCTTCATGGAGATGAGTATGTATCACTAGATGAATCAAAACCATCCTGATAAGATAAAGATCAATAAATATCATGCAAGGATCAATATATATCATGCAAGCTATTCCAACACTTCAACCAATACACCACATCATATTCAACCTATCAACAATGTCAACCTTGTCATGCTGCAAACAACTGTCATGAGATGATCACAAAAAGAAATATTCTCTACAAGTACTACTAAACAAACAAGTCCTTCACTTTAGTTACACACTGAAGATCCACAGAAGACAAAATGAACATGCATCCTATATAGGATCCTATATCTGATTTCACATGATCCAAGATGATCCAACAACACTCCATCATATGTAAGCAAAATGATATAAAGATATCATTATGATGCAAAACTCCTGATATAACCTTGACCTATCAAATGCAAATTGAACTTGATTGAAAAACACATCTGAATTTACCTCAACCATATTAAGTTCATGATGAATGCCTCATTAACCATCTCCTCCTAATGTCCTGCAACAACTATGACAACTTTGCAACTTGGCAACATCAACTCAACACACTTTTGACATCAATGATAATCTATCACTATCAATAATAAGGGTTAGGGTTAGGGTTAGAATTAGGGTTAGGGTTATAATTAGATTTGGGGTTGGAATTACAATTAGAATTATAGTTAGGATAAGGGTTAGAATTATAATTAGAATTAGGGTAAGCATTAGAATTGCTATTAGGGTTAGGGCTAGGGCTAGGGTTAGGGTTACAATTCAGGTCAGTGTTAGCATTAAAATCATAGTTAGAATTACGATTAAGGTAAGGGTTAGAGTTATGGTTATTGTCAGATTTAAAATTAGGGTTATAGTTAGGGTACAATCAGGGTTATGATTAGAATTAGGGTTAGGGTTAGAGTTAGGATTAGGGTTCCTATTAGAATTATAGTTATAATTAAGGGGGATTACTATTAGAATTATAGTTGAAAAATGTTTAGACTTAGCAAATTAGAGTTAGGATTATAATTATTAACGTGTGTAGGGTTAGGCTTACCATTACGGTAAGGGTTAGGGTTAGAATTAGGGTTAATGTTAGAATCAGGTTAGGGTTATAATTAGGCTTAGAGTTGGAATTGAGGTTAGGGTTAGAGCTAGAATTGGGGTTACTAAATTAGGGTAAGCATTAGAGTTACAGTTAGGGTTAGGGTTAGGGCTAGAGTTAGGGTTAGAATTTAGGTTAGAGTTAAAATAATAGTTAGAATTAGGATGAAGGTAAGGGTTAGGATTACTGTTATTGTTATATTTAAAATTAGGGTTATAGTTAGGGTACAATCGTGGATATGATTAGAGTTGCCGTTAGGTTTAGGGTTAGAGTTAAGATTAGGGTTCCTATTAGAATTAGGGTTAGAATTAAGGTGGGTTACTATTAGAATTAGGGTAAGAATTAGAGTTATGGTAAGCATTATAGTTACAGTTAGGGTTATGGTTATGGCTAGAGTTAGGGTTAGAATTTGGGTTAGGGTTAAAATCATAGTTAGAATTATGATTATTGTTAGATTTAAGATTACAATTATAGTTATGGTAGAATCATAATTGGGGTTAGGATTATAATTACAGTTGGAATTAAGGTTCAATTTAGAATTAGGGTTACACATTATTACAATTAGGGTCTAGAATTAGGGTTTAGGTTAGGAATAGGGTTAGAACTATGATTAGACTTAGGGTTAGGGTTAAAATTAGGTTTAGTATTGGCCTAAGTTTTAGGGTTAGGGTTACAGTTAGAATTAGGGTTAGGGATTGAGTAAGAATTAGTGTTAGAATTATGGTTAGGGTTAAAATTAGGATTAGGGTTAGGGTTAGGGTTAGGGTTAGGCTTAGGGTTTGGATTTGGGTTAGGGTTAGAATTAGGGTTATGACTATAATTAGGGTTAATGTTAAAATTAGAATTAGGGTCAGGGTTACAATTAGGGTTAAGTTTAGTATTAAGGTTAGGGTTAGGGTTTCAATTAGGATCAAGCTTAGGGTAAGAGTTGAGGTTAGGGTTAGAATTAGAATTAGGGTTACTAAATTAGGCTAAGCATTAGAGTTAAAATTAGGGTTAGGGTTAGTGCTAGAATTACGATTACAACTAGACTAGGGTTATGATTAGGGTTATAATTAGGGTTAGGATTGGAATTACAGATAGAATTAGGGTTAGGATTAAGGTTAGAATTATAATTAGAATTTGGGTTATAGTTTAAAAAAGGGTGACAATTAGAATGAGAATTAGGGTCAAAACTAGGGTTAGAGTTATAATAAAGGTTAGGGAACTTATGATGATATTTAGGATTATGATTAGAATTAAGGTTAGGGTTAGGGTTAGGCTTAGGATTACATTTGATTAGGGTTATAATTAGGGTTGGGGTTAGGGTTAGGGTTAGAAATAGAATTAGGGTTACTAAATTAGGGTAAGCATTAGAGTTTTAGGGTTAGGGCTAGAGTTAGGATTAGAACTCTAACCCTAATTACAATATTATATATTTTTAATTAATAAATATTATAATTATAATAAAATATTATATAATAAATATAAATATTTATACAATATTTTATAAATAATATATTTAATCTATATTATAATATTATATTATATAATTATAACAATTTTTTATAATTATATAATATAGTTAGAATTGGGCTTGCCGCTGCGGATGCTACTAGCATACCTATATTTTAAAAAATATATCTAAAGTACGCCGAGAGATATCCTTCTCGAGGCACCTATTTTTTAATCAATTTACCACACATGGGTGGAATAGGCACCTCGAGAAGGATATCTCTTGGCATACTTTAGATATATTTTTTTAAATATAGGTATGCTAGTTTATTAAAATCAATGTGCCACAGGATAGTATAAACTAAATCATAACTAAACAAATTTATATTTAATAAGATAAAATGAGTATAACTAATATTTAACTCAATATTTTTAAATTCTAGAATGTAATACCAATCATCTTTTATTTAATCACTATCATTACCAATTATAACCTATTAATACTCTAATTTAATATATTGACAAATGTACATCCACTAATTAGATTCTATTCTTAATAGAATATTTCAACTATATTCTAACACAAAAATGAGTTCACCAAATTTTATTCCTAAAAAATCTAGTTAACAATTTACTAACTCAAAGTGATATTCACTTAAGTAATGCTTACTAAACATTCATTTAACAATTTGCATCTTCTAAATCAACTTATTCTAATAAAAATTAATTTAAAATATTACAAATCTATCCTAATATTTTATCAGTTATACTAATATGAACTTTATCACCATTGGCATTTAATGAGTTTAATTAAATGAAAATTAATATAACAATTTAACTAAAACAAAAAGATAATCTCAAAGCAAGATTTACTAGTTGTTCATGGAGTTTCAAATAGAAGTTTTCTAAATCTTAGATTACATTTGCATACTTTCTAAATTGATTCCATTTCTAATTACGCCAAGAGGCATTCTATACTCACAACAAGGGTTGAAAGATTCAGATTCCCATACACAATTAAGATTCAGATTCCATGTAAACAAAATTCATAAATTGTGTAAATAAATAAATTCATGGAAGCCAAATGTATAGAAAAATAGAAAAACTTGGGCAGTTATGGAGTGAAGGCTTTATCATGTTAAACAAAAAATAAATAAATTTGTGGAAGCCAAATGGATAGAAAAATAGAAAAACTTGGGCAGTTATGGAATGAAATCTTTATTACGTTTGAAGAATATGAAAAGTCTTGCAGCATAGTCTCTTTAAATTAACTCATGTGAGCATATCAAATATTCTAACTACAAGTAATTTATAAATGCCAACAAATTGAAAGATATCTCTCAGCGTACTATAGATATATTTTTTTAAATATAAATATACTTGTAAACAATTGCTAAACAAGAGGAATTTAATATATTGATAATGAATGTTTCCCAAAAATCATTACTTGAAAATAATTTAAAAGGAATAATGGCTTGCAACGGAGAAATTATGGAAAAGAGAATCCAGAGAGAAGAAAATGGACGAAGACTTCTAAGGTTTTTTAGCAAAAATGAAAAATGAACTACCAGGAAAAGCCATGAGAGCAAGATGGCAATACAGGATGAGAGATACAGGATGGATCCAAAAATAAATTTTCAAGGATTCAAGAATTTAATAGAGAAATCAAAGGTTTTCAAATTGTCTGGTAGAGTAGAAGAAAATTGTAGAAGATTTAGGAAGAGAAATGACCCCAAGAAGTACTGATTTGAGGCAAGAAACAAGTTTGATTATCTTTTATTATTATTATTTTTTTACAATTTTAATAGAGAAATACAAATCACTAACACTACAATGACTCAACATTTGAAGTTTTAAATGACACAACCTTTACCAATAAAATCTTGACACTACAAACATCTCTCTAACTAATTTTAAATAACTTGACTGATAGTTTCCATGAAGATTTAATTACACAAGCAACATAAATTAACTCTTTATTCCTATATTATTTTCTTATATAGAAATTTGTTTACACAAAGATTTGAGAGAAATAACTACTAATCTCTATTTCAGGTAAATCAAAATACATTAAAAAAAATAGAGAAGCTTGAGATAAATGCAAGAAGAGGCCGTATGGCGGCATAAGGAAGGTCTTATTGTTTATATTATAAATATATTTTTAAAATTGGCCCAAGTACGTCTGTCCTACTTTGCACGGTAGGCAAGCAGAGAGCTTACAAGCTCCAGATAATGGATTAAAGGCAAAACACCACAATATCAGGGAAAGGGAATGGCTGAATTCAGTTTCAAATTTGACAAAATGACTCAATATAGTATTAATAAGACCTCACAAAGAAGAGAAAATGAGAGGTGATCAGACTCAGCAGAGGTAACATTTGATGCCATTTCATAAAAGTTTCATTTCAATACATGGTTTTAAATTCTGATTTTCTGGCAATGGATATTCAAGAAGGGAGCAACATGCAACCAGACACACACAAAGTGTAGAAAATAGCTTGAATTCCAAATACATTCAACACATAGAGAGTATAGAAACAATGATGATTTAAATTCCTAAATAGACAAGATTACAGAGTGCACAATTTCACACACAAGGAGAAAAATAACATACCAGATGGAAACAAGCGGTAACAGGGGAACCGCTGGGGTCTTCTAAATGCATGGTGGGTATGCCTGTCCAGAAAGTTTCTGCAGATGGCACGGCTCTGGTTATTCCAGATGGTCTGGTTGAAGAAATTGTGGCGAACATGGATCTTGCTCTGGTAGGTAAATTCTTTTCCTTTCGTCCTAATATTGAGATGGTCCGTAAATGGGTTTCCTCTTGGTGGAGAGTTAAGGGTAGTGTTTCAGTCATTGCTATGGCCAGAGGAGTATTCCTGTTTAAATTTACCAGTAGGGAGGATATGATTGCTATTCTTGCTGGGGGACCCTAGCTTTATGGGTCGCACTCGCTTGCTTTATGCCAATGGAAACCTGGGTTTGACCCTAGCTCGGATCTCAATAAAACTGCTCCTGTTTGGGTTCATCTACCTAGGTTTCCCTTAGAATTCTGGGATGAAAAGATTTTTTCTGCTATTGGTAACTCTTTTAGCCAATTTGTTACTATGGACCATACTACCTGTACTCAATCCCACTATGTTTTTGCTTGTTTTTGTGTCAATGTGGAGATAAATCAAACCCTTCATGTGTCCATTGCATTAAACTCTAAATATGGGGTATGGACTCAGCCAATCCTTTATGAAAACGCCACCACCTTCTGTCAAATATGCAAGAAGAAGGGCCACATAATGACTCAATGTAAAACTAAGCCCACAGGTTGGCAGACTGACTCCCATAATGAGGTTGAGGACCACTCACAAACAGCTGTTACCCCTGTCCATCAGGGAATGGGGGGTAATGCGGAAAATGCTTTCCCAGAAGACCATCCTGAACAGGCTAAGGACAAGACAAGCCCGACGGCTGCGACTCATAAGGATACTGCTTTGTTGGAGGAGAATGCTGAACAGCTTCTGGAAATAGGTTGTGAGAATGAAGCTTTTGACACTGTTAGCCAGATGGTCCGACAGAACTCTTCTGGATGTGAGGAGGGAGAAATACAGGATCGATTGATCAATGAGTTTGTTGAAGATGATAAAGCCCTTGATCTACATGCTTCCTCTATTGTTCCCTTAGATGCTAATGACCTTGAGTCAACCAGGAACCCTGTGTAGGAAGTTGATGATCATATTGCTGATCCTTCCCTGACAGTTGACATTGGCCCAAGTGGTAGTGGGAATGATCCTGAAGGCTGGATTACCCCTAAGAGGAAGACTCGTAAAGGAAAGAAGACTGCTGATGTTGGCACTGACTCAAAACAAGGGAGACCAACCCTTCGGGAAACTCGACAAAGAGAGATTGCTAAGGAAATTGCCAATGGTAAGCAGAAAACCCTGGAGGTCTCCTCTCTCAAACCTTTAAAATGAGGATCTTATCCTGGAATCTGAGGGGTTTCAATAGCCCTTCAAAACAGTTCGAGGTTAAAAACTGTATTTTGGATAATAAGTTAGACATTTTGCTCCTGCAGGAGGTTAAGATGACTGAGGAAAACTTTAAGAAAATTGCTGATTACATATAGCCTAAGGCCGAGTTTTGTATTAGTCCTGCTATTGGGGCTTCTGGCGGGATTGTTACTATGTGGAACAGTATGAAATTTCAGGGCTCCCTTGTGGCTTCTGACAAGCATTTCCTGGTTACCAATTTCTCCTTACCCTCTTTCAACTGGTATCTCATCAATATTTATGCTCCTAACACCAGAGCTCAGAGACAGTCTTTATGGACTGATTTGAGTAATACCCTGACTAAGGCTCCACGTTCCAAATGGATGTTGGCTGGTGACTTCAATACTCCTTTGTATCCCTCTAAGAAATATGGTGGGAACCTTGATTACTCTGACAGCATGTTTGATTTTGCTGAGTTTATTAATGATTGGGGACTACTTGATGTGGAACTTCAAAATCAAATTTTTACCTGGTCCAATAGGAGACGTGGGGACCATTTGATCCAGGTTAAATTAGACAGGGTTCTTATAACGAGTAACTGGGACAATCATCATAAGATGCAATTGCAGGCTTTTCCGCGAACCATATCTGATCACTGCCCTATTTTCCTTCATTGGCATGATTCAGGTCATCGGGGTCCTTTCCCTTTCAGATTTGAAGCTATGTGGATTAAGCATAAATATTTTAGGCAACTGGTGACCCAATGGTGGCAAATTCCTATCCAGGGTACTCCTATGTTTAGATTAGTTAAGAAGCTGCTGCATATTAAACAGGAGGTTCGGGGATGGAATAGACTCAGTTTTGGTCATGTGTTTTGGCAGAAGAAATCTTTAGCTGGAAAACTTGAGGATATTCAGCAGCAGATTGCTCAAGGTGATGTTTCCGAGGATACTTCTAAGCAAGAACATGATCTGATTTTGGAATGGAAGAATCTTATGGGCCATGAAGAGGTCTTTTGGAAGCAAAAATCCTGGGTTAAGTGGCTTAAGGAGGGAGATCGCAATACTGCTTTTTTCCATATTTCTGCCATGAAACATAGGAAGGCTAATTCCATCCCTAAACTGTGTTTGGACAATGGGGATGTTATCACTGAGGACAATGAGATTGGGGAACAAGCTGTGTTATTTTTTCAGAACTTGTTGACTGAACAGGCCACTGGTATTGATAATGACAGGGCTACTAAGTAGTTTATTGACAATATACCCTCTCTCATAACTGAGGATGACAATATGGAAATGCTGAGGCCTATCTCTGAGGAGGAGGTTAGTCCTGTTTTATTCTCTATGGGTTCTTTTAAAGCTCCAGGTCTGGATGGCTTCCCTCCTATCTTTTTTCAGGAGTACTGGGATATTGTGGGGACTGATCTCATTGCTGCGGTTCGGGATTTTTTTAAAACTGGTAAGCTCTTAAAGCAGCTCAACAACACCTTTATTGTCCTTGTCCCTAACAAGTTGAAACCTACCAATCTTTCTAATTTTTGACCTATCAGCTTGTGCAATACTGTCTATAAGCTTTGTACCAAAGTCCTTGTCATGAGACTTCAACCTTTTCTTGACAAAATCATCTCTCCTTCTCAAAAAGGTTTCGTTCCTAGGCGCCAAATTTTGGATGCTGTGATCTCCACCCATGAAACTATTCATTCCATGGAGAAGAGCAAAATTCTGGGTATGGCCCTTAAGTTGGATATCTCTAAAGCCTATGATAGGGTCTCTTGGGATTTTCTGTTCCGAGTTCTTAGAAAATTTGGGTTTAATGACAAAATTCATCTCCTCATCTGGACGGCTGTCTCTTCCGCCAAATTTTCTATATTGGTTAATGGGATTCCTCGAGGTTTTTTCTCCTCCTCGCGCGAACTCCGGCAGGGGGATCCCCTTTCTCCTTACTTGTTTATCATAATGGCTGAGGCTCTAGGGAGATTCATTCAAGATAACGTGGTCTCTAAACACCTTGTGGGCATTAAACCTACTTCCTCCCTTGCCCCTATGTCTGTGCAGCAATTTGTTGATGATACCCTTCTTTTTGGCATCTCTTCGGTGATTGAAGCTCGGAGATGGAAGAATATTTTAAACCATTATGCCCTCGCTTCTGGGCAAAGCATTAATTTCCAAAAGAGTAATGTGTATTTTTTTAATACTCCCACTTCTCTCCGTCAAAAAATCATCCATATCCTTGATTGTGCTGAAGATGTTCTTCCTGCTATCTATCTGGGTCTTCCCTTTACAGTTAAAGAAGTTTCCCCAAATTTCTGGAATAGCCTTTTGGAAAGAACCCAACAGAAATTGATTGGTTGGAAGGGCAAAGTCCTCAGCAGTGCTAGTAAATTACAGCTTCTTCGGGCTTCATTGCAAGGTATTCCTACCTATTTCCTTTCTCTTTTCAAAATTCCTACTTCTTTTGCTACTAAGTTGGAACAGATTCAAAGAAAATTTTTATGGACGGGAGCTGAAGATAAACAGCAGATGTCCCTGGTCAGCTGGGATAAAGTATGTCTTCCTAAATCCCATGGAGGTCTCAATATCCGCAACATACGGAATATGAACAAAGCCCTGCTCTCTAAAATTAATTGGAATTTGATCCATCATCAGAAAGATTGGGGAGTAATCATACAAGCCAAATATTTGCATATCACTGATTGGTCTAACTTCCTCCAACAAGAAGGTCTTCCTAAGGGATCGGTCATTTGGAACAAAATGCTGCAATCTAGAAATCTACTCATGCAAGGGATCTGATGGAAGCTGGGAAATGGCATGGGTATCAAGTTCTGGACTGATATTTGGCTAAAAGACAAGGCTCTCATCTCTTAGAGGAATATGGGTGAGATTGCTGGCATTGCTACTCAGTTTTTTGGCCATAAGGTTAGTGATTATATATGCAACAATAATGGTCACAGGAGCTGGAGGAATTTGATGCATTGCTACCCCCATCGCCCTGATCTTGCTTCTAAAGCTCAGATGGTTCAAAACTTGATTCAGGAAGTTAGAATTCCCCTCTGCCCTCGTGAAGATGAGCAATTTTGGTGGCCGGATAAGAATGGCCGATTCTCTGTTAAGTCTACCTATCACTTATTGGTCCCTAAGCTTCATAGAAAGGAGATATGGAGAAAAGTCTGGAACCACAAACTGATCCCAAAAATTAACATGTTCTGGTGGGCCTCTGTTCATAACAAAATTCTGACCCAAGATAATTTGCAGAAGAGGGGTTTCACTTTGGTCAACCGATGCTGTCTATGCTGTGAAAAGGAGGAAACAGTTTCTCATTTATTTTTCCACTGTAACTTTGCTAAGGACATTTGGAGCATTATCCTCAGCAATTTTGGTATTCAGTGGGCTTGCAACTCTGATATCCTGGAAGTTATTAACAATTGGTATCCTCCCTTCTCCCATCCCTGGCTCGTTGAGTTATGGAATCAGACTCTGCCGTGTTTGAGTTGGACTTTGTGGAAAGAGTGCAACCATCAGATCTTTCGGGATACTTCTCGAGAGGTCTCTTAGGTCTCTCATACTTTCCTTAAGACTCTTGTGGAGAGTGTTACTTCGGCCCATATCTGCACTGCAGAGAAACCTCTGACTCAGGAGGAAGAACAAATTGTGGTAAACTGGAAGGTTCTCAACCATATTCCGGCTTATAATAATACTAAACTGTTGCAGAGACTTAACACTAAATGGCAGCCTCTGATTTCTAACTGGATGAAGCTCAATTTTGATGGGGCCTCTAAGCTTGCTGGTACAGCTAGTGGGGAGGGATCATCCATGATGATAAAGGGTGGATGTTTGCTGTCTATGCTAGAGGTCTGGGTTGTCATAGCAATAACTATGCTGAGGCTATGGCTCTTCTTTGGGGGCTTAAATTGGCCATATCCCTTTGTATTCAGAATTTGGAGATTCAGGGAGATTCTAAAATGGTCATTGATGCCATAACTAATAAGTCGAATGTTGGTATTCAGTTGAAAGACATTATCAGAGATATTCAGTTTCTCTTGCAGAGGTTTATTAATGTGCATATCTCACATATTTACCGTGAGGGCAATGGCGTGGCGGATGCTTGTGCTGAACTCGGACAGCGATATTCAAATTGGAGGGTTTGGCGCCAAGTTGATTACCTTCCTTTGAATATTAAGAATCTTATTCTTTAAGACATGGCCGGGTCTTGATGAGGCTGATGTGTTCGAAAGACAGCTCATACTGTCAGTTCCTTGGGAAGGGGCTGACGTGTCTCTTGAAGTACGTGTCCTCTTGTACTTTTTCTATTGTTAAATCTGCTCCTCTCTCTCATAAGGTGAGCGGATGGCCGGATCATCATGGCTTGTGCCGAGTAATTATGGTTAAGCATGGGATTGGTGTCTGTAAGGCCTCCCATTATTATGCGATTGTGTGTGATGTTATTACCCACATTATCTACTTTGTTAATGATAGTAATTCTCCTGTTAAGACAACTAAGGAGTCTGGGGGTCTTTGTGGAATGCGCTATCATACCGCTATGGGGGGCGACAGAATTAGAATTGAACCTGTCTCGTGCTGTGAATTTAGGGACAATTTGGTTGCTTGGCATTATTGCAAGGAGGGTGGGATTAGCCCCTATTTGGAGAGGCTTAATGGTTACAATGAAGCTCTTTCTGAATAGTTTGCGCGGTCTTGGCAGAATCGATAGGTTTCGGTGGGTGGCATCAGATTTGAAGTTTCTGAATGCGTAATAGCTATGGCCACCGGTATGTCTACCCAGGGCTTGAAGCTGCAATGCAAAACTAAAATTGCGGACCTCTCTAGCCAGCAGCTCTTCCTCGGAGATGGTGAAGAATTGGTCCCTTACCAGGGCAGTTTTGACAGAGTCAAGTTGCCGGAGCCATGGGATGCTATATGTTTTATCCTCATGAAATATTTTACCCTGGAGGGGTGATTTACCAGGTTTTATAACTACCACCTCCCCGTGTTAAATCATTTCCGTCACAATGCTAAAATTAGTTTTCCATTTTATTTGCTTTCTTCCCTGGAGTTTTCTATCCTTAGGGTTCGGGTGAAACTGGCTAAAAACCCTGCTCTGAAGCCTATCCCTCTCCACCAGGGCCTTGTTCTCTGTTTGTATAATCATCATCTTGCCCTCAAGCCCTCTAAATCCATTCCAGCCACTAGTGGGGATGGCGAGCCCTCCTCTAACCCTAAGGATATTCCTGATGTTGATGAACCCGGGCCCTCCCCTGTTCCTATCAAAACTACTGAAGTTTGCATTCTTGTGGCTAATACTGTTGATTCCCCGGGCCCTACTGCTTCTACGAAGGGTAAAAAGCGGAAGGTTACTGGTGAAATGGGTACTGGGAAGGTAGTGGTTGGGACCCCTAAAACCCTTGGTAGGACCCCAGTGGGACAGTGAAGGGATTCCTCTGTGAAGGCTAGTGGGGAGGGGTTTTCTTCTGTAGTTCGGCGGTCTGGGCGTATTGCTGGCAAGCCGGCTCCCTTTGCTAAGTTCATTGACTATTCTGAGAGCGGCTCGGATGAATCCACCCGGGGGGAGGATGACAAGGATGTGGAGATTCAGGATATTTCAGGTGATGATGAAGACAAGCAGGAAACGCATGATACAGGGGAGGAAACTGCTGACTCTGCTGGACATGCTGACAAAGCAGGTGATATGTTTGTGGAAGAAGCTGAGGATGCTATGGAGACTGATGATGGTCTGGGGGTTGATATTGCTGGTCTATGGGTCTGCATTGCAAAGTTGGAACGGTTTCTCTCCATTGTGCTCAGGACCTCTATTCTCCTCAACCTCTCTGTGCTGAAGAATTTGGGGGTTACTGTCAATACTGATAGTGATGATTTGGCTGAAAAAGTGGATGCTATTATTAACTCTATGGTTTAGTAAGGAGACCTGTTGTCTCCTCTGTCTTTGTTATTTTACTGATGATACTCTGTTACTCTATTTTTTGGCTTTAGTTTTAGTGGCTAGTTTCGCTAGTTTTGCTGGCATTATGTACTGGTGGTATATGCTATTTCTGGTTTAAGGCCCTATTTTGTCTTCGGGCCTTTCTACTTTTGTTAAGGGTTCGGCCCCTTGTTTAGCCGCCTTATATAATCAAAAACATACCTAGATTTCAATCCAACTTCAAAATTTCTTCAGCTCCCCACTTCTTCAGCTTCCCAAAACAATTTTTTCTAGAATTTTTGATCCCCCATCCTTAGAAATTGGCTCTCCTCAAAATAACCCTCCCCCAGAAGTAAAAATAGGCAAACTCATTAATTTCCATTACTCCCAAAATCCATTACAGAGGATCCCACTACTCTTTAAAAACATAAAACAATTAATTTTACTTCCCAGAGAGATTCGACAACTCACAAAACATAATTTATTAACTAATATTATTTTTTCAAATTACCATATACTATTTTAATAATAAAACCATATTAAACACTTATGACACAAATCTTATTAAAATCATTAAAATAATTAATTTAATCTTTATTAAAAAAATTACTTAAATAATATTCCTAATTTTGTATTACTAAATAATGACTAATAAATAATATTATATCTAACTAATTAATACATTGTTATGATAATAATAAACTCATTAATGCATTTCCAAGATACACATTGGCTTATAAGCAAAACTCGACAATCACTCTACATACCACATGATGATCAAAACCAAGGCAAGAATCCCAGAGCAACATCAAGACCCATGACACAAACTAAAAACTAAAACTGACCTAGGGAAACCCCATGTTATCTCCCTTCAACATTATCCATTGGAGCAAGGGCATGCTCAGACCTGCTAAGTCAGGTGGAGTCGATGCTCGGTACCTGCAACCTACATCAAAATGATAGGTTGTATATGAACATATGCATATATATAAAACACACGGAGTCAGGGAATCGTAGCATAGTAGGGTGCTCGAAACAAGTAATACTACACCGTCCCTGTTCTTAAGCATGACAATAAACACAACATCTCTAATTAATAATCAGATAACATTAAATCCATATAGCATAGTAACATTATTTTGCATAATCAATTAACCATCACCTAAACATATCAAAATACATCATGAATTGTAAAAACAATAATGTCATCATCCTACTCATAACACATGTCAATAATCACATCAGTCAATCATAGTCCATCATGAACATAATAAGCATAACCATAAGTCTAACACCCAAATGTCTCAGAACTGTCTAAATGCAATAGAAGAACTAACAACTGCCACAAGCCAAAATCAAGGGGCATTACAAAATAATAATAGAAATTTATATTTGCAAGTGACACAAATGAACACACATAAATATATTACATTTGACTCAAATTTACAATGTCAAATATGGGCTTATAAATCCATTTATTTCAACCACTTGGATAACTAAAAAATACACATAAATTAACTATCTAAAAACTACACATCAACATTAAACAATTAGTCAACACTTAACATTACTACATTTTGGATCATAAAATCTAATAGCCTAGACAACTCGTTGAAAGACATATTAATTACTTAAAGGTTCTTAATTTCTCTTATTGATATTAGCGCCATTCCTTCCAATTTGTTTTTGTCAAGGTCCATGTATTGCAATCCCAAGCAACTGCAATATCACCAAGGATAGGTCTTGAGAGTTTATTGGCCAAGATATCTATGGCTTGAATCTATTGGATTTTTCATAGCAAAGGCAATCTTCCCATCAATATTTAATATAATTTATTAACAAGATTCTCCATAACCATATTTCTATTGGATTCAAACAATGAAGAATTTTACATTTGTTATTGTAATTTCCATTTGTTTAAGGGTAGTTTGTGTAAATTAAAACCTTTTTCCATCTAATAAAATTTGTATTCCTATTTCTCCAAACATCTTGTTTTGTAATCTATTGTTACTATAGACATGTCTAGTAACCAATTATTCACTCGACTCAGTACTAATACTATATCATTTGTGGCCATTGTATTCATTTATTTTAAGTTGTGATAAATACCAAGCACACGCCTTTGTCACTTTAGCGAAAGTGGCATCATGGTCATTTGGTCCCATGGGCACACTAGGCATGCTTTGTACTTTGTATGGATTTTCTCTTTTTTTCATCTATTTTATATTTAGTTGGTGTGTGATCATGCTAATCACACTCTAGGAACCTTTTCCCTTTTACCTTCATCTTTTGAAAAATGATCATTTTAGACAAAAGTGTACACAAGGTGCACTTTTTTGTTTTTTTGGTTTTCTCTTTTTTTCTTTCTTTTTTTTTAATTTCTAAAATTTTCACTAATTTAAACTTTTTAGTGCATTGATCTAACTTTTATAAACACCAATCACCTAAAACATTGTCCACTTAACATGATGAACTCATGAAAAGTGGATGTAAATAAATAATAGAGTCTTAAAAACTTCCTAAAATAGAATGGTAAGCATATAGATCAAATGAATCTATAAATAACAACAATTTTTTTTCTTTTTAACAAAGATATAACACTTTATATATATATATATATATATAAACACAATAGTTTTTTTAAACAAATGAATCTTAAATTTTAATAATAAATATAACAATTAATAACATAATTCATAATGAAAATTTGATAATATAATTTAATGGTTTTTCAGAATTTATATTTTTAAAAGAATTTGATAACATAATTATTTTTAAAAATAATTCATAATAAAAAAAACTAAGTACATTCTTTCTTTAAATACCTTAAATAATTTTTAACAGTTTATACTAAAAATCATGTTGGTAAAAAACTTAGTTTGGTTGTTCTTAAGAAAAGCATATATATATATATTGAAAGACAACCTTAGTTTTTCAGTTTTTAAAAAATAAAATCCATCTTTAAAAGAACTTCATTTTTCATATGTATATGGAAACAACTATTACTGGTGAAAGAGATTCACTAATAACTTCTCTCACATTGATATGTGTTGCCATTTGGATGGCCTCCTCCATTGCCTGCACTCACTAGATTTTGGACAGATGCATGCTCTTCTAAGTTGCCATATGCCCTGCCATACATTATCTTTTCAAGCATACACTCCACCTCTTTCATTGTTGGTCTATCCCCTAGATTTTTTCTTGTGCATTGCAATGCTACTCCAATAAAACTAAGCAGGCAACTACCATGCTCAAAAGATTCCAATTCTTCACCAATGCTTTCAGGTATAGGACTACTGGACCCACCCATAGTTAATTGATTAACCAACATCTCTCTATCTGTAACAACCCCTATTGACCTACAAATGACAGAGTGATGTGGTGAGGTGATGGAGTATTAAGTGCATAAAATATCTATTTTGGTGGGAATTGAAGGCCTTGCAGGGAACGACTGCAGAGAGACATTTAATGTGAGGAAAAAATATCTGCAGGTGGGTGAGTGATGAACATAGGATAAGAATGGGAGTTAAAATGATATCTGATCTTCATATTAGTCAACACGGAGGCAGAGAGAGTTTTCCATTATTTTTTAAAGACTGGACCATACCTCATACGATGGATATAGAAGGAAGTAAATGTTGTGGTTGAAATATCTAGTTTTAGGTAAGAAAATTAAATGTTTTGAGAGTGACTGCAGATAAGATAAGGGAATAATATATCTAAGAGAGGAGAAGAAAGTCATTGCTAGAAGGAAATATCAGGGGGGCGCTTAAAAGTAATATATAAATGACACAGAAGACTTGTTTAAAGGGAGAAAATTCAATCCAACTAGGTCACCGAAGAAAGTATAGATAGATCTATTTGGAGAGGGGTAATTTGATCTAATGCAGCTAGGCATTTGTTTTTGGTATTTGGAGAAATGGTGTGAGTGATGTGGGTTGAGAGGAGATTTGAGAGATGAGATTGAGAGTTTAGGGAATGGCAAAATGAGGGAAGAGTGGGAAAACAGGGAGGTCGACATGGACATGCACAGTGGTGCTGACATTGTTGCTAATAGTATCAGTGCTACTCTTAATGCTCTTAGCTCTGGGAATTGTTTCCCTACCAATCAATGCTACACCACCTGAGGGCCTCGCCACTTTATCCAATCGTTTGATCAAGAAGAAACTTATACCAAAACACCAGAGTGATGGAATGGATGGACCGAGGCAATGGGCTGAGGTTCTTTCGTGGGAGCCCTAGTGTAGGGGCACCATAGTAAAATCTACTTTGTTGAAATAAGGCCTATTTGGCCATGTCATTTTGTTCATGTTTTGTTTTCTAAAAACCTACAAGTCTTTGTATTCCATTTGGCAAATAACGGACACATTTTGTAGAATCTGAATAGGTCAATAGGAGTCGGTTGTGATTCAGGGTAGTTGGCCTTTTGTAACCATTAAGCAACTGTTGATCTTCCAACTCTAGCTTAATAGAAGCACAGAGGAGCAACCGAGAGGGGGCTCTGTAGATTTGAAGATTATGATTCAGAAATCAACTAAGCAATAATAACTTTTGTCCATCATCTTCTATGTTTGATCTGTGTATTTCCTAACTGTTCATAATAGTTCTCTATTCTCTACAATTGTAATAGTTTAGTCTAAATTATCAAAGATGAGTTGATAACCATTCCACTAGTGGATTTCCAAAGAAATTAGTGGATTGGCATCAGCCTGTACATATTTCTGTCTATTTTTCTTTTCATTTAACTATTTAGCGGGGTAGATGTTCTAGACCGAGGAGTGTACACAGTAGCATGCCCTAGCATCTCTATATGCTAGGCGTAGTATAGATCAGACTATGTGAGGGTGACAACCCTATCGGCCTACTACTGTGAAACAGAGTCATGGCCAAAGATGGTTGCTAACTGCTAGTGGTGTCATTGGATCAGGCCAACAAAGAGACAAGTCCTAGCGACCTAAAGGACTCTAGCTGATAACAAAGAAAGGACATTATCAGAGCATCAGGTGGATAATTTTGGCTCCATCAATAGGCATATGTCTTGCCAAAACCGTGACGGCAAATGCTAATTTGTCGTAGTTCCCTTGGGATGACAAGGTCATCAGGTAGATAACTTGGCGTTGGACCAACAACATTGGTCTTACCGATCGAGGCGTATCGCAGTGATAAGGGGTAAGTGTTATCGACGGAGATCCATCGGGAGGAGTTGGCTAGCGGCAAAAAATCTTTAGGTTTGTCTGATAGCATTCATCACGTCGATGAGTGGTTGGTCCATTGGCGCATTAGCCTAAGTTTGTAAGTGTTTTCCAATGACAAGGGTCACAGCGATGAGAGGTTGGGTACTATTGAACTAACTATCAGCCAAATGAAGAAGTCTCACTGATAGGAGGTATCAGGCAGACTTGGTGTTCGGCAAAACATTTCCAAAAGTCACCGATAGTCTATTCCATTGCCGATGGCAATAAGAAGGAAGTCCTATAAGAACGATATGAAGGACATAAAATATTTACCCATCCTCTCCTAAGTTGAAAGAATAAGAATACATCTTCTTCTTTTTTTGATCCTCATCACATTGGTATCAGAGCCATAAAAGGTTCTGTGGTTGATCTAGTATATGTCAGTAGAGGAAAGTGAAGGAGAGGCTAGCAATATGCCTCCAAAGAGGATGACCACTAAAGTGGTCAAGAAATTTAAAGAGATGGAAGAGATGATCAAAACTGGAGTCAAGGAAGTACTCCAAGAAGAATTGAAGGCACTAAAGATAGGAAAAAAGGATAGAGGAAGGTTCAGATGAAGAGGAAGAGAAAGAGGAAGAAGAAGAGGAACAAGAAGAGGCAGAGATACCGGCTAATCAAAAGCATTTCCTAGAAGCCATTAAGGCTATTGGCAAGGACTCTTTGGAGGCTTGGATAGATATCCCCATGTTCAGTGGAAAGATGAATGCTAACAAAGTAATGGAATGGATTGAGGCGTTGAACAACTACTTCAAATACAAGGAAGTTCCTGAAAGTAAGAGAGTTAAGTTTGCAAAAACTAAACTCAAAGGTGATGCCCTTACATGGTGGAATTACACCCAAGGAGAGAGGGTAAAGAATGGGAAGAGTATGATCTCTTCATGGAGCAGAATGCTGGAGAAGATCAAGTCCCAATTCCTTCCATCTGACTATGAGGTATAGATTTACAGGAAAATATAGAACCTTAAGAAAAAAGATATGGATGTGGCTACTTACACAAAGGAGTTTCACAAATACACTCTTCGTTGTGGGTATATGGAGGATGAAACAACCAAGGTAGCAAGGTATCCAAATGGTCTGAGGTTTAATATTCAAGATGAGATAAGTTTATTGACCCCTGAAACTGTGGAAAAATGCTTTCAAGTAGCATTAAGAGATGAAGAGAAGTTGCAGAGGAAAGGTGAGAAGCAAGGTAGAGGAAGAGGTGGCAGAAATTTTAGAGGCAGAGGCAGTTTTGGAGGAAGAATTCCTAACCAAAGGCCTAATGGTGAGTCTAGCCAAGGAGAGCAAGTTGGGGACTCAAGTAGTAGAGGAGGCTACCGAGGAAGAAGGCCTGATGGAAGAGGTGGGACAAATGGATCAGGTAGAGGATCCAAGTTCTCCAACATGAGATGCTATAACTGTAATTAGATAGGACACCCAGCTTATAAGTGTCCAGAAAAGGCCTCAACTTCTCATGGTAATGAGAGAAGAACCACATTGACTCAAGAGGATGCAGGGAGTGTGACATCTCCTGAAGTGAATTTGACATTAGAGATGGGAGAAAATCTGATGATCAAGAGGACGCTACTCAATGAACCAGTGCAGACTAAACCATCACAAAGAAGAACTTTGTTTAGAGTCAACTACAAGATCCAAGGTAAGGTTTGTAAAGTTATCATTGACTCTGGTTCTACTGATAATATTATATCTTTGGAAGCAGTAGGTAAATTGAAATTAGAAAAGATACCCCATAGCTGTCCATATAGGGTCAGTTGGTTGAACAAGGGACAACATATAGTCATCAATAAATAGCATGGGTAGAATTCAGTATTGGGGGGTATAGAGACAAAATTTTGTGTGACATCCTTCTAATGGATGCTTCCCACCTTCTACTGGGTAGACCATGGCAGTTTGACAGAAAGGCTCATCATGATGGGGAAAAGAATGCCTACTCATTCCAAAAGGATGGTGTACCTTATAGGATATAGTCATTAGTAGAAGGGGATCCACAGCCTATAGGGTCTAGTGTAATGCTGGTAGGAGAAAATGAATTCCTTAAAACACTAGAAGAATCAGGTGGAGTAGGTTTTTCTCTGGTTGTGAAACCTAAGGAGAAGAAAAGAGAAAATATGAGAGAGGTAGGGCCTAGGGAGGTCAGAGAACTACTTGAGAGTTATAAGGAAGTAATTGCAACAGATATACCAGACTCACTACCTCCTATTAGAGATATCAATCATCAGATTGATCTCATATCAAGAGCTATACTTCCCAATAAGGCAACCTATAAGATGACCCCTCAACAGAATGAGGAGATAGCCAAGCAGGTTCAAGAACTTTTAGACAAGGGGTTAATAAGAAAGAGTTTGAGTACATGTGCAGTCCCTACTATTTTAGCATCAAAGAAAGATGGGAAATGGAGACTGTGTACTGATTCCAGGGCAATAAATAGAATAACCATCAGATACAGGTTTCCTATTCCTAGAATTGAAGACCTAATGGACTATTTGGGGCGTGCTACCTATTTCTCTAAGATAGACTTGAAGAGTGGGTGCCAGCAGATAAGGATAAGAGAGGGGATGAGTGGAAGACAGAATTCAAAACCAATGAAGGGTTGTATGAGTGGCTTTTGATGCCTTTTGGTCTTTCAAATGCCCCTAGCACCTTTATGAAGCTGATGAATGAGGTGTTGCAGGAGTTCATAGGGAAATTTGTTGTAGTCTACCTTGATGATATCTTGGTGTTTAGTAAGAGAAAGGAAGAACACTTGAAACATTTGGAGATAGTCTTGAAGAGGCTGCAAGATCAGAAGTTATTGATAAACTTGAAAAAGTGTGACTTCATGAAATAAGAGCTGATCTACTTGGGTTTTGTCATTTCCAAAGGTGATCTGAAGATGGATCCTTCAAAGGTGGAGGCTATTCTAAATTGGCCCACACTTAAGACAGCAGGGGAGGTAAGGAGTTTCCATGGTTTGGCCACATTCTATAGGAAATTCATTAAGAACTACAGTGACATCTGTGCACCTATGTTGGAAACCATCAAAGGTGGTTGCAAGGTGAAGTTTGTGTGGACGAGAGAAGAAGATAGGAGCTTTGAGAGTCTAAAATAGAAAGTTGTAAATTCCCCGTCTTAGTGTTGCCTGATTTCAATAAGGTTTTCACAATTGAATGTGATGCAAGTGGGCTGGCCATTGGAGCAGTGTTGAGCCAAGAAGGGAGACTAGTAGCCTTTTTCAGTGAGAAATTGAATGAAGTACTCCTTTTATGACTTAGAGTTGTATGCTATGGTACAAGCTTTGAAAAAGTGGAGGCATTATTTGCTTCCCAAAGAATTCATTGTGTACACTAACAATCATGCTCTCAATTTTCTGAATGGGCAGGACAAACTCAGCCATAGACATATGAAATGGGTGGAAAGTCTGCAAGCATACACTTTCACCATTAATCATAAGAAAGGAGTCACAAACAAGGTGGCAGATGCTCTCAGCAGGAGGGTGTTGACAGTCCAAGAAGTGTAGTTGCAAAAGCATGGGTGTTGAGTCACTCAAGGAATTGTATGAAGGAGATCAAGATTTCAGTGAAATCTACAAGGTATACAATGAATTTGCTAATACTTTTCATGGTGAGTTTTCAGATTTTACATTGCAGAATGGACTATTGTTCAAAGGATGTTAGTTGTGTATCCCTAAATGCTCAATGAGGGATAATATTGTGAAGGAAAAATATAGTGGTGGTTTGGGTGGACATTTTTGGTTGAATAAGACTTTAGATCTGGTAAGGAGATTTTATTTCTGGCCAAGAATGTAGTCTGACATCAGAAAGTTTGTTGAAAGTTGTATAGTATGCCAAAGAGCAAAATGAGTCTCGACCAATGCAGGATTATATCAACCTTTGCCAATACCCAACAGACCTTGGGAATATTTGAGTATGGATTTTGTGATGGGGTTACCCAAAACAAGGGCATGTTGTGACAGTGTGTTTGTAGTGGTAGATTGATTCAGCAAAATGGCTCATTTCATTCCTTGCAGGACCACTAATGATGCTAGCTACATTGCAGGTTTGTTCTTTAAAGAAATTGTCAGGATTCCTAGGCTACCCTTAAGCATTGTGTCTGATAGGGATAGAAAATTCGTAGGACATTTTTGGAGGACTTTGTGGAAAAGATTGGGAACAAATTTTTATTTTAGTTTAGCCTATCATCCTTAGACTGATGGGCAAACTGAGGTGGTCAATAGATCTTTGGGCAATCTCCTTAGATGCTTAACAAAAGAACATGGCAACAGTTGGGATGTGATACTCCCACAAGCAGAATATGCTTATAATGACTCGACAAACAGGAGCACAGGTCTAAGTCCCTTTGAAATTGTATATGGAAGTCACCCCAGGGGTATTTTTGAATTGAGAGACATCCAGGGTTTGGAAAAAAGGAGTGGTCATGTTGTTTCATTTGCAGAAGCCATGAAAGAAATACACCAACAGGTCAGAGATACTTTACACTAGAATAGTCAGAAGATGAAGGCTTGAATGGATCAATGGAGGAGGGATGTACAGTATTAGGTAGGTGACTTGGTCATGGTTCATCTAAACAAAAACAAGTTGCCAAAAGGAGGCCACAACAAACTAATGATGAGGAAGATTGGACCCTGTCAGATTCTGGAGAAGTACGGTCCAAATGCTTACAAAATTAAGCTTCCTAATGATATTGCCCTTTCATCCATATTCAACATTGCTGATTTGACATTGTACAGAAGTCCTAATATAGGGGAGAATGCAGAAGACCCTATCCAGGAAAATGAAGACTGGCTAAAGCACTTACCTTCTAGGGAGCCGCCGAAAATGGAGTACATTTTGGAAAGTGGAGAAGCCAAGAAGACAAGGCACAAAACATACTTTGAACATCTAGTTAAGTGGCAAGGGCTTCCAAATTTAGAAGCTACATGGATGCTGGAGGAAGACATTCTAAAGCAAGGCAGAGATGTACAAGAATTGGTCTCTAAGAGGACTTGAGACATTTTTCTTCTGGGGAGTATGGTGTAGGGGCACCATAGTAAAATCTACTATGTTGAAATAAGGCCTATTTGGCCATGTCATTTTGTTCATGTTTTGTTTTCTAAAAACCTAGAAGTCTTTGTATTCCATTTGGCAAATAATGGACACATTTTGTAGAATCTGAACAGGTCAATAGGAGTCGGTTGGGATTCAGGGTAGTTGGCCTTTTGTAACCATTGAGCAACCATTGATCTTCCAACTCTAGCTTAATAGAAGCACAGAGGAGCAACCGAGAGGGGGCTCTATAGATTTGAAGATTATGATTCAGCAATCAACTAAGCAATAATAACTTTTGTCCATCATCTTCTGTGTTTTATCTATGTATTTCCTAATTGTTCATAATAGTTCTCTGTTCTCTACAATTGTAATAGTTTAGTCTAAATTTTTGAAGATGAGTTGATAACCATTCCACTAGTGGATTTCTAAAGAAATTAGTGGAATGGCATTGGCCTGTACATATTTCTGTCTATTTTTCTTTTCATTTACCTACTTGGTAGGGCAGATGTTCCAGAACAAGGAGTATGCACAGTAGCATGCACTAGCTTCTCTATGTGCTAGGCATAGAGTGTAGATCAGACTGTGTGAGGGTGACAACCCTATCGGCATATCGCTGTGACACAGAGTCATGGCCAAAGATAGTCGCTAACTGCTAGTGGTGTCATTGGATCAGGCCAACAAAGAGATAAGTCCTGGTGACCTAAAGGACTCTGGCCAATAGCAAGGAGAGGATGTTATCAGAGCATCGGGTGGATAATTTTTTGCTCCACCGATAGGCATATGTCATGCCGAAACCGTGATGGCAAATGCTAATTTGTCGTAGTTCCATTGGGATGACAAGATCATCAGGTAAATAACTTGGCGTTGGACCGAAAGCATTGGTCTTACCGATCGAGGCATATCAGGGTGATAAGGGGTAAGTGTTATCGACAGAGATCCGTCTGGAGGAGTTGGCTAGTGGCAAGAAATCTTTAGGTTTGGCCAATAGCATTCATCATGCCGATGAGTGGTTGGTCCATAGGCACATCGGCCTAAGTTTGTAAGTGTTCGTCGATGACAAGGGTCACAATGATGAGAGGTTGGGTACTATTGAACTAACTATCAGCCAAACAAAGAAGTCTCACCGATAGGAGGTATCAGGCAAACTTGGTGTTTGGCAAAACATTTCCCAAAGTCACCGATAGTCTATTCTGTTGCCGATGGCAATAAGAAGGAAGTCCTAATAGAATGATATGAAGGACATAAAATATTTACCCATCCTCTCCTAAGTTGAAAGAATAAGAATCCATCTTCTTCTTTTTGGCTCCTCATCAAGCCCAGGGCTTCCTTATATCATAATTTTTTGGAGGCTTGGCAAGTCTGACCCAAGCTCTGATCGATAAACCTCTGGAGTTAAACAAACCATGATATGATGAAAACACAGTCATGTTTCAGATGATTTTCAAATGATTTGTAGATCAGAGGTGAGGTGAAGGGGAGTACGATCTATAGGTATTTTACACCAGTTCCTTGTTTTTCCAGCACTAAGACTAAAATCTATTTGTTGCTATTTCATTTAGCACATAAAAACTGAAAACCCATTACTGCCATAAGAAAACTTATGCTAGAAATATTTATTTCATTGCAAGATAGTTACATTGTCTCTTTCTTGATTTCGTTGTAAACTTGCAAAACTCTCATGTTTTCGTTTGATCAAAAAGGGGTGTTCAAAAGATCAATGAATGTTTGATTTTTAGCTTTTAGGCAAAAAACAATGAGGGTCGATCCTATAGAGAATATATGAGGGTAGCCATACTGAAAACCATGGACGTAATGATAGAGATTGAATAGATCTAAGTCTCATGGAACCATTTGTTATTCAATGGCTTCTCTGATGAGATTGTCATTTCAAATCTTGTTAGGAAAATTGAGTGGCTTTGCTTTGGAAACATAGTCATTTTTTGCTAAATCTCCAGCTGTGTGGAAACTGTCATATTTAATTTAAATAATGTTATGGTACTAAAATACCCTTGAGTCATCGATCAATGTATGTGTATTGAAATTTGGTTACATAATTCCTAGTTATGAGTATCTATCACACAAAAGGGGAAACCACTAGAGGAAGGAAAACTAAGATCTCCATTTTGTTATTCCTCTAACATTTTCTTTTGTGTTATGTTAAATATGGTAGAAAACATATATTTCTAGGGTGTGAGTAGACTAGAAGTGACATTTGCCATGCTTTTCTTATATTATCCTTGCATTCCTTTGTGAAGAGTAATTAAATTGGGGGTCTTGGGAGTGATTATAAACTGATTTAATTGGTAGAAGGTTGTGTTCAACAAATTACGCTATCCACGAGAATTTGGGTCTTGTAGATCATATTTTTCACCTTTACTATTTTAAATTTATACTTTAGTGATTTAGTCATCTTTGGATTCCTTGTTTGGTTAAACAAGATGAACTAGGTCTAGGCATTAGAGTGGTCATCTGGAGTGGCTCTCTACGGGCCCAGGGCCTATAAGTGGCTACCAAGGGAACTAGTAGTAGAGTTACAGTAACAAGTGATAACTAAAACTAAAACATTGGGGTAAAAACACTAATAAGATAATTAAACCTCCTACATGGCCTTGAGCGCTTGTAAAGCCTAAGGATGCAATGAGAAGGCCTATCCATCTGTGGGCCGTTGAGTCATCTGTCTGCGGGGCGTGGATTCAGGCATAATTGAGTCTCCTTGTCTGTATGAGAGGTACTTGGTCCCATGTGTACCATCCCTTCGAGCACATATGATGACACTCCATATGATTACACTCTAGTATCTAGCACCTTAGGAGTCATGAGTAGTTCTCGACTTATGACTTAGATGAGTACACCTATATTATGACTTTGACTGTAAGCACTATTCACCGTGTCTGCTTTGTGTTTGATTTGAGTGTTGGCCATCTTGTACCCCCTTATTGTTGTTGTTCATCTGTTTGGGCCTTGTGACTATCTCTAAGCACGGTGGGGTGGTCTCTTAGGAGTCCACATAGTTGGGAGGCGTTGCCACCACCATTGGGGACTAGCGAATAGGTTTTGGAGCACCAATTTGAGATGATCTCTCTTTCCATTACTTCATTCAACTATTGTAACCATCCAGCCCTTATATCATACTTAGGACTATGTTATTGTACTTGTATCATATTCTAGAATATATCATTGTAACTATATATGCAGTTATGTAATTGAACTCTCTTAGGAGAGAAGTTGTAATCATTATATTTAATGAGAAGAAATGTTATGTTCCTTTATTGTTTTACAGATTCCGGTGTGGGTATCGGATCTGCCTATATTTTATGCTTATGGATTCATGTTTTTTATCAGATGGGATTAGGAACATTTGTTTTGGTGTTTAAAATGAATGGTATCAATCTATCAAATTGATAGCTGAATCTATGAATATTGTTTACTTATGTAAAAAAAAAAATTATCTTGTGCCCTTTTGGCTCTTACCCTTCGGGGTTACGTAGCGAGATGTTACATCTGGTATCAGAGCCCATGTTCACACATTGGGAGCTCTAGCATACTTGAGCCTTCTATGTTTTGGCTGTGTTTGGGGTGTGTGGCATGAGCTTGTTATATTGTTCTATAGTCATGTTGTTATGCTTTCATGCCTTATTATGGTGTTTAGGTCATCTTTGTGATGATCTATTTTATGTTTTCTTTTTTTCCTTTAGGATGCCTCCTAGGGGTAGAGCCAGAGGCAGAATTAGAGGTATAGCCACTATTCTTCGACGTAGCACTTGGCATAATACTGATCAGGGTAATCAGGGTGGCAGTAGACTCCCTTGTTTGTGGTTGTGTGTTGGATTTGAGCACCTTCACTACCATAGTGGATCTCCGTGTGTTGCCTTTGAGGTCCTACGGGATTGTTTTTAGGCATGGATTGGTTGGAGACCCACCTAGCTAGTATAGATTGTCAGCGTAAGTCATTTTAGTGTGTTGACGATGTTGGGGAGCATGTTGAGTTAGTTGGGGTTTAGAGACCCATTTCTCTCCGTGTGATTTCAGCTATGTAGCTGAAGCGTGCCATGTAGAAAGGTTGTCAAATGTTCGCTATTTCAGTTAGTGATCTTGTTGAGGGTGGGATTCAGGAGCTATCTCTTGATGATCATCCTATTCTTTAGGAGTTTGTAGATGTCTTTCCAAGAGATATTCTAGGTATGCCACCTAAGCATGACATAGACTTCCGTATCAATCTCATTCCTGGGGTGGAGCCTATTTCTCAGGCACCATATTGCATGACTACTCATGAGTTGGGTGAGTTACGGTTGCAGTTAGAGGAGTTACTGGAGAAGGGTTTCATTCATCCTAGTGTATCCCCTTGGGGTGCACCTGTCAGCTTCTTGAAGAAGAATGACAAATCTCTTCGCTTGTACATTGATTATCGCCAATTGAACAAAGTGACGGTGAAGAATCGATACCCGTTGCCTTGGATAGATGATTTGTTCGATCAGATGAGGGGAGCCAAGGTGTTCTCCAAGATAGATCTGAAGTCAGGATACCATCAACTTGACATTCATGAGGTAGACATTCATCAGACAGCATTTCATACACGCTATGGGCATTATGAGTTCACGGTTGTCCCTTTTGGGTTGACCAATGCTCCATCAGTTTTCATGAGTTTGATTAATGGGGTGTTTTGCACCTATCTTGACCAGTTTGTTCTCATGTTCCTTGATGATATTTTGATTTATTCGAGGACTATGGAAGAACATGAAGGCCATTTGTGGCAAGTGTTGTAGTGCTTGTGAGATAATCAATTGTTTGGCAATTTGGCCAAGTGTGAGTTCTTCCAGACTGAGGTGAGATATTTGGGTCACATCATCTTAGGAGAAGGTATCTTAGTGGATCCTTTTAAGATTCAGGCCATTGTGGATTGGTGAGTGCCAATGAATGTGGACAAGGTTCACAGTTTCATGGGATTGGCGGGTTACTATCGCTGATTTGTGAGACATTTCTCTTGGGTTGCCAATCCCATCACTTCTCTTCAATGGAAAGGGAAGAAGTTTGTGTGGTCAGATCAATGTGAGTCAGCATTTTACACTCTTCAGGAGTGGCTGACTAGTGCACCTATCCTAGTAGTGCTAGATCCTACAGGTGATTTTGTAGTGTGCACTGATGCTTCATTGGAGGGTGTGGGGGCAGTTCTCATGCAGGAGGGACGAGTGATTGCATATGAGTCCTGTAAGCTCAAGGATCATGAGCTGAACTACCCCACCCATGATTTGGAGTTAGCAGTTGTTATCCATGCATTTGTGCATTGGAGACATTTCATTTTGGGACATCAGTTTGAGTTGCATAGTGATCATCACAGTTTGTAGTATATCTTCACTCAGCCAAATTTGAATGCTCAGCAGCATTGTTGGATGGAGTTCCTCTATGAGTATGACTTCGAGGTTCACTACATTCAGGGTAAGGAGAATGTTGTTGCGGATGCCTTGAGTAGGAGGAGACATGAGATTTCACTTTTATCTCTTAGAGTGGATTTGTAGAGCCATATTTTGAAGTCACTTCCTAGTGATACTTGGTATCAGGAGGTGAGAGAAAAGATTGAGTCTGGGAGAGTCCTTAAGGGCAGGTTTACAGGTTTCTCACTTGAGCCTGATGGACTTTTGCGACATCTTGGTCATATTTATGTTCCAAATTCTGGTGATCTTTGTTCCTTGGTTTTGTCAAAAGCCCATCGTGCACCCTATTCAGCTCATCTAGGTGTCACGAAGATGCATGCCAATCTTTGACAGTTATATTATTGGGCAGGTTTGCAACAAGATATTGCTGATTTTGTGGCTTGGTGTCTTGAGTGTCAACGGGTGAAGGCAGAACATCAACACCCAGTAGGATTATTGTAGCCTCATTCCATCCCTGGATGGAAGTGGGATATGATATCTCTAGATTTTATAGTGGGGCTACCTATGTCTTCGCATCATCATGATGCTATTACAGTCACAGTGGACAAGTTGTCCAAGGTGGCACACTTCTCACCTATGAGATCTTCCTACACTGCAGCGTCTGTAGCTTGAGTGTTTATGGAGGATATTGTGCATTTGTATGGTATTCCTCATAGGATCATTTCTGATCATGATCTAGTGTTCACTTCAACTTTGTGGACTTCTCTACAGCATGCTTTTGGAGCTCAACTTAATTTCAGCTCTGCATACCATCCCAAGACTGAGAAACAGACAAAGCAGGTTAATTAGGTCTTAGAGGATATGCTTCAGATGTACGTTATGGATCAATAGTCTCATTGGGAGGACTACTTGTACCTGGTTGAGTTTGCTTATAACAATGGGTATCACAGTTCTCTCGGTATGTCTCCCTACTAGGCCTTGTATGGTAGGCCATGCTGCACTCCGTTGAGTTGGGATCGCTTAGAGGATCGAGTTATTTTGAGTCTAGAGATGCTTTAGGATATGGAGCAGTAGGTAGTGTGGATTAGAGAGCATTTGGCTACAACTCAGGATCGGCAGAGGAAGTATGCTGATGCCTGTAGGTTGGATCGTCACTTCTCGGTAGGTGACCATGTGTTTTTGAGAGTTCGTCCACAGAAGAGCCCCATCCATTATGGGAAAGGTTTGAAGCTGGCACCTCACTTTGTTGGACCTTTTGAGATCCTTGAGAGGATTGGTCTTGTTGCCTATCACCTTACATTACCACCGAGTCTATCACGCATCCACGATGTGTTCCATGTTTCAGTTCTTAGATAGTATATTCCTTATGTGACCCATGTTCTTGATTGGACTACTTTACAGGTTGAGGCAGATGGGAAGCTTTCTTTGGAACCCATATGCATCCTTCAGCATCGAAGGTTGACCCTCAGGGATCAGGACATAGAGCAGGTAAGGGCCCAATGGGATCTTGATGGTGAGTCCTCAGCTTCTTGGGAAGATACGACGAGGATGAGAGACCTTTATCCATATCTTTTTGCAGACTTCTAGGGGATGTAATGACCCCTATGTTCATTTTATGTTTTTCTTATCTTGATGGACTTGGATGACTATATACTTTATTTTGGATTATGCATCTTGTTATTATTTTGTATTGGCACCAGTGATGTGCAATCTCGATACTATTATGATGTGGACATTATTATTACTTATGATAGATTTCATGCTTACATGATTGATGTTGCTTCAGCTATATGATGTATATATATGCACAAGTACCTTGACATGTGCTTGGAGTGTTGCAGGTACTGAGTATCGACTCCATTTGGATTCACAGGCCTGAGCATACTCTTATTATCCTAAATGGTGGTTACTGGAGATAGTCACAGGCCCTATAACCTATTCCCTATAACATACCCTAGCCCACTACGCCCAGATAGTGCAGTGTTCCCATATTATTGTCTTACCATCCGAATTACCTCATGGTCATGTGTTGTTTGCCAGTCCTTTTGTTGAGACATTTCTCCTTGGTTTCTATGGATTGTATTGAGTTTCTTGGTCTAGTGTGTGCTTTGGATGTATCTTTGCATTTGCTGGCTTCCAGGAGCAAGCCTAGTCCTAGGGGGTAGGATGTAACAACCCCTATTGACCTATGAATGATAGAGTGAACAGTGATGTGATCATGTGATGGAGTATTAAGTGCATAAAATATCTATTTTGGTGGGAATTGAAGGCCTTGTAGGGAATGACTATAGAGAGACATTTAATGTGAGGAAAAAATATCTACGGGTGGGTGAGTGACAGAGACAGGATAAGAATGGGAGTTAAAAGGATATCTGATCTTCATATTCGTCAACACGGAGGCAGAGAGAGTTTTTCATTATTTTTTTAAAGACTGGACCATACCTCATACGATGGATCTAGAAGGAAGTAAATGTTGTGGATGAAATATCTGGTTTTAGGTAATAAAATTGAATGTTTTGAGAGCGACTGCAGATAAGACAAGGGAATAAGATATCTGAGAGAGAAGAAGAAAGTCATTGATAGAAGGAAATATCAGGGGGGCGCTTAAAACTAATAGATAAATGACACAGAAGACTTGTTTAAAGGGAACAAATTCAATTCAACTGGGTCGTTGAAGAAATTATAAATAGATCTATTTGGAGAGGGGTAATCTTTCTTGAATTCGTTGTAAACCTGTAGAACTCTCATGTTTTCATTTGATCAAAAAGGGGTGTTCAAAAGATCATTGAATGTTTGATTTTTAGCTTTTAGGCAAAAAACAACGAGGGTCAATCCTATAGAGAATATATGAGGGTAGCCATATTGAAAACCAGGGACGTAATGATAGAGATTGAATAGATCTAAGTCCCATGGAACCATTTGTTATTCGATGACTTCTTTGATGAGATTATCATTTCAACTCTTGTTAGGAAAACTAAGTGGCTTTGCTTTGGAAACATAGTCATTTTCTGCTAAAACTCCAGCTGTGTGGAAACTATCGTATTTAAGTTAAATAATGTTATGGCACTAAAATACCCTTGAGTCATCAATTTATGTATGTGTATTGAAATTTGGTTACATAATTCCTAGTTATGAGTATCTGTCACACAAAAGGGGAAACCACTAGAGGAAGGAAAACTAAGATCTCCATTTTGTTATTCCTCTAATGTTTTCTTTTGTGCTATGTTAAATATGGTAGAAAACATATATTTCTAGGGTGTGAGTAGACTGGCAGTGCCATTGCCATGCTTTTCTTATATTATCCTTGCATTCCTTTGTGAAGACTAATTAAATTGGGGGTCTCAGGAGTGATTATAAATTGATTTAATTGGCAGAAGGTCATGTTCAACAAATTACACTGTCCATGAGAATTTGGGTCTTGTAGATCATATTTTTTGCCTTTACTATTTTAAATTTATACTTTAGTGTTTCAGTCATCTTTGGATTCCTTGTTTGGTTAAACAAGATGAACTAGGTCTAGGCATTAGAGTGGTCATTTGGAGTGGCTCTCTACGGGCCTGGGGCCTGTAAGTGGCTGCCAGGAGAACTAGTAGTAGAGTTACAGTAACAAGTGATAAGTAATACTAAAACATTGGGGTAAAAACACTAATAAGATAATTAAACCTCATGCATGGCCTTGAGCGCTTGCAAAGCCTAAGTATGCAATGAGAAGGCCTATCTGTCTGCGAGGTGTTGAGTCATCCATCTGCGGGGCGTGGATTTAGGCATAATTGAGTCTCCTTGTCTGTATGAGAGATACTTGGTCCCATGTGTGCCATCCCTTCGAGCACATATGATGACACTCCATATGATTACACTCTAGTATCTAGCACCTTAGGAGTCGTGAGTAGTACCTGACTTATGACTTAGATGAGTACACCTATATTATGACTTTGACTGTAAGCACTATTCTTCGTGTCTGCTCTGTGTCTGATTTGAGTGTTGGCCATCTTGTACCCCTTATTGTTGTTGTTCATCCGTTTGGTCCTTGTGACTATCTTTGAGCACAGTGGGGTGGTCTCTTAGGAGTCCACATGGTTGGGAGGCATTGCCACCACCATTGGGGACCGGCAAATAGGTTTTAGAGCACCAATTTGAGATGATCTCTCTTTCCAAATGTTACTTCATTCAACTATTGTAACCATCCAGCCCTTGTATCATCCTCAGGACTATGTTATTGTACTTGTATCATATTCTGGAATATATCATTGTAACTGTATATGTAGTTATGTAATTGAACTCTCTTAGGAGAGAAGTTGTAATCATTGTATTTAATGCAAAGAAATGTGATGTTCCTTTATTTCATTATGGATTCTGGTGTGGGTATTGGATCCGCCTATATTTTATGCTTATGGATTCATGTTTTTTATCAGATGGGATTAGGAACATTTTCTTTGGTGTTTAAAATGAATGGTATCAATCTATCAAATTGACAGCTGAATCTGTGTATATTTTTTACTTATGTCAAAAAAAAAATTTATCTTGTCCCCTTTTGGCTCTTACCCTTCGGGTTTACGTAGCAGGATGTTACACTATCCACCATTCCCTCCACTACCTCAGGGAATGCTCCTCTCACCATCTAGGCAAAGTGTTATCTCCATAAAACATATCATTAGTAGGCCTCTTTTTAGTTACCATTTCAAGTATGAGCATCCTGAACCTGTAAACATCTCCCTTGGTATTCACTTATCCTCCCAATCCATATTCTTGCAATAGTCAAAAGTGATTTAATTATTGAGAAGAAAAATAATACATGATGAAAAAAAGATAACACAAACACATAAATTGGAAAACATGTCAGGCTTGGGTTTTTACCTAGAGCAAGGTAGTGTATTGTTCCCTTTAGTCTGGATGTGCTACTACTTGCAGAAAGAGGGGACGTCAATAGATGGGAAATACCAAAATAAGCCACATGAGCTGTCATGGTTTCATCCATTAACACAGTTGAGGGCTTCAAGTCGAAATGAACAATAGGGGAGAACAATCGTGGTGCAAATATGTCATCCCATGTGCCACATCAAATGTAATGTTCAATCTCATCTTCAAAGTCAAGCTACATTGTGTTTCATCCATGTGGAGGTGTTGTTCTAGGCTGCCTTTGACATAAATTCTAGAACCAAAGCACTAAAATCTATAGTGGAGCAAGAGGACAAGACTTTGACAACATTACGGTGCCTGATTTTTCTTAGTATTTTGCTTTCCCTGATGAAATTGTTGTATGAATTTTGAGGGCCCTGATCAAATAACTTAACAGCCACTAACTTGTTATCAAACAAAAGCCCTTTGTAAACTAACCCAAAGCTACCCTTAGCTAGTATATTAGTGGCACTAAATCCTTGGGTTGCTGTGTGAAGTTCCTGGCTAGAAATTTGCATGAAACCTTGCCCCAACGTACTATTCATAATTGGTAATATTTTAATTCTTCTGTAGAAAATGTAAAATGCCTCCAAAATGCAACACAATGGAAACAGTCTGCAAATTGAAGCAACCAAGACAATGTTCATGTTCAACGCATTATGACTTTTGGTAGAGTTTGTGCAATTTGGTAAATTCAAAAAGCCTGAGCTGCACATAATCTTAGATTTTCCAAAAATGATGTTACACTTAGGTTTCTAAAAGCTCCTTCATTTGGGACTGATCTTGTAAGGGTGCCTAAATCCTATCAAATAAATTTAATGGTAGATATATCAAAATTTTCTTATTTATTTAAATTATGAGTATAGATTTTTATTTTATGATAGATGGTCTTCAAAAAATTATTATGCTAAATATTATTGTCAATTAGAATTTGAGAAGGGATTTTAGTTAAATAATATCAGGAGACATTAACGGTAAAGGAGAATCTGAGAGATGAAAAAAGTATGATATTTGCATTTTGATCATTTACTTCATTCAGGTATGCAAATACTTTGTGCCTTGTTTACAATTATGTTTCCTCCACATGCAATTGTGTAAATATTATTATTCGTTTAATTTGAATATATTTATAATTCTATTACGTCATAGAAATAATTTTATGTATAATTACACTGAGAGACGTTCTACACTCACAGCAAGGGCTGAAAGATTTAGATTCCCATAAACAATTAAGATTAAGATTCCATGTAAACAAAATTCATAAAATGTGTAAATAAATAAATTCATGGAAGCCAAACGGATAGAAAAATAGAAAAACTTGCGTAGTTATGGAGTGAAATCTTTATCACGTTAAACAAAAAATAAATAAATTCGTGGAAGCCAAATGGATAGAAAAATAGAAAAACTTGGGCAGTTATGGAATGAAATCTTTATTACATTTGAAGAATATGAAAAGTCTTGCAGCATAGTTAATATTCTAACTACAAGTAATTTATAAATGCCAACAAATTAGAAGATATCTCTCGGTGTACTGTAGATATATTTTTTAAATATAAATATACTAGTTATTTTTTGTTGGAGCATCTGTGTAAGGCATAATCCTTACTAACAATTTCTTATGCATATGATAGATTTGTTTATAAAAATATGATATAAGTTATAATGAGATTAGAATTTAGCAATATGGTCTTGATATGGTTTAGTTAATTGACTGAAATTAATTATTCTTGTGCATTGTCAGGAATAAGAGCTCTTTTATCATTATTTCTAGTAAAATTAAGAACATAGGTCAATCACCTATGGGTAGGGTACTTTTTTATTCATAAAAAATATTATTTAGAGTTAATTTAATGCATTTTTAGTGCACAAGAAAATGGGTGACGAAATTGGAAGTTGTAGAGTCTTCTTCTCTTGAAGAGTCTTAGAACATTCAAGTCATGGAAAAAAAAAAAAGGAAATCCAAGAATCATATTTCTTAGAAAGAAATGGAAGACACAAGCAAGAATAGGAATATAAGGAGTCATTGGAGCCCAAAAGAAGAATATGAAACATGGAAAAAAGGCTCAATATTCTAATGAGATGGAAGTTTGGCTTAAAAAGGGGAGGGAAATCAAGAGAAGAGCCGAAGTTTATTTATGATTTTTGCAGTCAAGAGGACATCCATAGCTGATGGTAAAAATAATTATTCAAAGGAATTACATCCATTTCAATGAGGCAAAAGAAAGCATACATCCATGGTGACTTGTTAGGCAAAAAAGATCTTTGAATTTTATGAGGAGGACAATAGAATTCTAGATAGAAGAAAATAAGTGCACAACTGATTAAAATGGAAGCTTTCACATTAAGGAATCTTGGAATATCTCTTAATGGACATTTGGAGGTATTCTTTATCAATCAAATTCTTTAGGTATTTCCTTGAAAACTATCCATTATTTATGTTAATGTTTTTCTCAAAATGTTCAAGAAACTTGCTATTGTTTCATTAAATTTATCTGTTTATGTTAACTATTTTATAAAAAGGTTTCTAGGTTTTGTGTATCATATTTTCATCTTTTTGAAACATCTTACGGTTTTAAATTTGATTAAGTATTAAGAAAGTTATCATGATTTTAGTACTTCTGCAAGCATGCTAAAATCTTGTTGTAAACCCTGCTAATGTTTTATAAATTTCTCTCTGTATGTGAAAGGGATTGTAAAATTGTTTCTGGGTTATGTGAATATTTATTTAGAATTTTTGGAACATTTTATAGTTTTAGATTTTGTTAAGTATTTTGAAATTTATGGCATTTTTATTACTATTGCAGAAGAAATTGAAAATCTAGGGTTTTGTTGGTAGTTTACTTTATTGGAAATTAATTATTTTCATTACATGAGTGTGTTAGATGAATTTGCATATTTTCTTTCCTGAAATGGGTATGATTAGATAATCTTTCATACATTTATTTAGATTAGATTGAATCAAGAATATACTTGTAACTTGCAAGAAGGTCAAATTAAAACCCTTATGTTAATTAGTTCATAAGAAGAATTGTTAGATCATACATCTGTATATTGTGTAGTTATTTGAATGCAATTTTCTATTTATTAGATTTTACCTATGAATTAGCAAGAGTTATGTATGTTAAGGCGATTTAGATTACACGTACTTTGGGATGCATGATATTCTACCTTAACCTTGAAAATGCTAGTTAAGATACATGTACTTGATATTGTAGAAAGGTTCCATCGTTATATGGGTTGTATTAATTATATGGAGTAGTATAGTTTTTGTAATATAAAATTAGTCTTCTTTGTTTGAGTATGAGTAAAAGATTTTCTTTCATCTATTTTATGTGAGAAGATATTACATGCATTAGTAAGGTGATAATAAGGGTATATATGTGTTTTATTTTGAACTTGAATAAATATGATAATTTCTTAATGATGATAGACTTTTTCATTTATTACAATCTAAGTATTTACCTGTGGAAAGATATGCATCTTATCCATGAGAATGGTTGGAACATTTTTATTGTTGTTATAACTTCCCCATTATACCTCTGTAGGGATTATTTATAAATTTAATTGTTGCATGCACTCTGTAGAACTTGAATGACATAGTCATCATATGGTGTATTTAATCTTGAGAACAATAGGAATGTGCATATTAATTGATTCTAGGAAATATTATTATGTGACAAACTAGATCCCTTAAGAGTTATTGTATCTAAGCCAACCTTATGGAACTGCAAGACTAGTCACCCTGAACTATAAAGTCTCTATGTTGCGTGTATGTAGGCAAGGCCATCATGAGCCCCCAAGACATTAGGTCAGCCCCTTATGGCCTTATGCTTGTCATTTTATGCAATTTATATTTTCTTTATGTATTTAGCGACTATGCAGATTAAAGTTTACATTTAGTGTGCAGATTCAGATCTAATAACTAGGTAGAATACTAGAGCTGAGAAAGTATTTTCCACTTTGCGAGAGGATGATCTTAAGACATTTATTCTAAATGTGTATATTTGATTATGACGCAAATGTATTATTGAAATCTATTTACAATGAATTTTGAATGTTAATAATTTATAATAAGGAAATTTTCTCCTGTAATCATATTATATTTTTATTATTTCTAAATAATTTACTAAAATATTGTTATTAATTATTAGTTTCCTGAGTGGGCATTACATAGGTATTAGAGCACCAAGTTGCAACACTTAGGAGCTTTGGGATAAAAGTATTGATAATGTAAACCCATTTTTTGGTCTCATCATGGTAAGTAGAGGTAAATTTTGATTGATGAACGATATGGAATGGATGTCTAGTAAATTAATTTCAACTTATATACAAATATGTTCATAGATATATTCTTCAAATTGTGAGTTTCTGTAATGTCAAATAGTTATTTTCATCAAGCATTTATGTTTATAACCTTATTCTGAGATGATACTAAGAAACTTGTGTGTATTGGTGAATGAGAATTGGTGAAATGTTGGGTTGGAGAATGTTGTCCCAAACTGAGGGTTGATTGAACATATATCTGCTGCAAAAAAAAAATATTTCCATGATCAGGTACACTATAAGGGTCTTGGTATTGTAAATAAGTCTATTGGTGATAAATTCAAGAGCATAGGAAGACTTGGACATTATTGATCTTAATTGTTTACATTTTTACATAATGATAAAGTAATATTAATTTGAAGTGCATTTAGAGAAAGATGAAAGTTTTTTCTAACTAAATCTTGTTTGAGACATTCCAGTTTGGTTTAGTTATGAAATTAAATGTTATTTATGTTGTGATTGATAATGTTGTATGTACTGGAGGATGCAATTGTTGGTATAATGGGAATTGAAAATGTGAATTTGGGAGTTGTACTATGTTATGGAAGTTCTATGGTGTTCTGGGAGATTATTATAGAAGTTTTGTTATTAGGAGAAAATATATTGTTTTCTTTTATCATATTATTATTTTAATTTATGAGAAGAAATGCAAAGAAAGTTATTTTTCATATTCTCTCTAAAAAGCAAGAGCTATAGTTTTGGGGTGTAACTGAATCTTTATGGTATTGGAGTTTATGTGAGTTTGTGAGATTTTTAGAATTCAAAGAAGAAAATAAAGACGGAAGAGAGGAAGGCTGGAAGCCTAAGGAGGTGATCCAGGAATGAACAAGCAAGGTATGAAATTAAATGTTTTGATATGATCATATAGGAATGGTTTTAATGAAAGATCTGATGTGGTAATATGAATAAGTTAATTGAGGAAATGATTGTGATTGTTTCTTTTATGTAAGTTCTTTTATGAATAATTCTATTTGTTCATGGGAGAGCTCTGATAAGGGAGTTATAAAAACTTATGCCCCTTTGGGGAATAATCATTATGATGACATTGGTGTTGAGGGAGTTTGTGATATGGGAGAAGAGAGTTTTCTAAATTATGATTATTTTGGCTATAAATTTATTGAAAAGAATAATGTTATTATGCATGCTCTCGGAAGGAAAAAAGTGTTCTAATCATATGTAATAGATTCTTGGAAGGATTCTTGGAGAGATAAAAGAAAAATGGCTGAAAGTTGCATGTGTGGATTCTAGCCTGGAAGGTATGAAATTTGTTCATAATTCTAATTTTTTGGCCAGATTAATGTTTTGATTTCAATGATTGGAAATGTTAAAAAAATCATAGCTCTGTGTGAGCCATTATCATAGCTTTGTGTGAGCATAGCTCTGTATGAGCATAGCTCTGTATGAGCATAGCTCTGTATGAGCATAGCTCTGTATGAGCATAGCTCTGTATGAGCATAGCTCTGTATGAGCATAGCTCTATGTGAGGCATTATCATAGCTCTGTGTGAGCCATTATCATAGCTTAATGTGAGAATAGCTCTATGTGAGCTATTCTCATAGCTCTGTGTGAGCCATTCTAATAGCTCTGTGTGAGATATTATTGGGAGTTGTTGTTGCTCTATGTGAGCTATTACTGGGAGTTGTTTTTGCTCTGTGTGAGCTATTGGTTTGTGGGAGTTGTTGTTGTTGCTTCGTGTGAGCTATTATTTTGTTTATTGGGAGCTACAGTGACATAAAGGGATCTATGTGTGATTGGGAGCTCCAATTGTGTTAAGAGAGCTATATTTGTGAAGAAATGAGTTTTCTAAACCTTGATTATTCATAACTAATGAATGCTCATAATTACATAAGTTTCATGATTAACTCTTTATGTGGTATAAGTTGGAGCTCCATGTGGTATGAGACCACCACAGTCCCCTCCTCCCCTTAGGTGGTTCATTTGAAGTTAGTGATTGAGATATTTAGTTTAGTAAGAATAGTTGAAATTTTTTATTTTTTCTTTTATTTTAGTGAGCCAGTAGTTTGAATATTTCTTTAAGATATTTGATTGTTTATTGTCCTTTTGCCTCAAGGACTATTTTATTAAGATTTTTGGTTTTGATTTGAACTATTGTTTTTTTTTCTATTAATTACTTTGTTTTTATATGAAGTTTTATTTATTGATTTTATTGAAATCCTTACTTATTGGAAACTCTTGTATTTTGAGGCTTATTTAGTGTTTGTTGATGCTGGCTTGTGTGGAGTAATGTGAATTGTGTAGCTTGCCATATCCAAGAGAGGTCCCTGGCAGGTTGTATAGGGGAGTAGATGGCCTGGAAATGTTTATTGTGAAATTGTGTAGGTTCTATTCTATGGCATTATGGTTCTATTTGGTACTAATCATTCCAATCCTATTGAAAGTAAACATGATGTATAGAATTGATATCCTTGATGATTAATGTTAAGAGTTGTTACAAAAGAACATGTTATAATTTGATGATATAATTATGCTTCTAGGATAAGTTATGATGATATTACATAATTCTAATGGAAAGAATGGTATTTTCTGATTGTTGTGAGTTGCCTAGGAAAGTTTTATGGGCTAAGTCTAACTTGGATAGAGAAGGTAAGAAAAAAAAATTATATTTATGTTTTATGAATAAAACTGTTGTTATTGTTTGCATGTTTAAATTTGTCATGAATGATGAAATTTTATATGAGTATTCTTATTATGTTTCTTGGAATTGGTGTTGTGATGGAAAGCATAACTGGGAGTTGATGATATATGAAATGATAATGCTTTGGGAGTTGATTTGTTTTGGGATTTTTTGGGAGTATGTTGTTAAAGGCATTTTGAGAGATTAATGCTTATGGTGTTTTTAGAAATTATTATTACATGAAAACTCTTGAGAAAAAGAAAATTGTTTTATGGTTCAAGTTGGGTGATTATTGTTTCTAGGAGTTGATGTTTAAGGGAGAATTTGGGAATTATTCGATTCTATTTATTGTGATTGAAAGTGAAATTAATTTGTGAATTAGAATTATTTTAAATGAAATTGAATATGTTTGATAAGATGAACATCAAGGTAAATTGAATTGCTCGGGGGTGGATTCGAATTGATGAATCCTATGGTTGGGTGGTGAGCAATCTGGATTGTTATTAACCTTGTGGTTGTATCTATCAAGTGAGCTAGTCTGGGTTGATATAACTTTGTGTATGCAAATGTATAGACTATCTATATCTTGTGATATGAAGATTAATATTGAAGAGTGAAAGGATTCTTTCAGTAAACGAATCTGTAGAAGATTAGAACAAAGCAATTCTATTGTGTAAAAAATATTCATTTCTCTTGATGACTTCTAGGAGGAAGTCCATTCTTAGGGAGGGAGAATGTAAGGGTGCATAAATCCTATCAAATAAATTTAATGGTAGATATATCAAAATTTTCTTATTTATTTAAATTACGAGTATTATTTTTATTTTGTGATAGTTGTTCTTCACAAAATTATTATGCTAAATATTATTGTCAATTAGAATTCGTGAAAGGATTTTAGTTAAAAAATATCAGGAGACAATAACGGTAAATGAGAATTTGAGAGATGAACAAAGTATGAGATTTGTATTTTGATCATTTACTTCGTTCAGGTATGCAAATACTTGATGTGCCTTGTTTACAATTATGTTTCCTCCTCATGTATTTGTGTAAGTATTATTATTCATTTAATTTGAATATATTTATGATTCTATTACATTATAGAAATAATTTTATGTATAATTATTTGTTGTTGGAGCATCCATGTAACGCATAATCTTTACTAACAATTTCTTATGCATATGATAGATTTGTTTATAAAAAATATGATATAAGTTATAATGAGATTAGAATTTAGCAATAAGGTCTTGATATGGTTTAGTTAATTGACTTAAATTAATTATTCTTGTGTGTTGTGGAGAATAAGAGCTCTTTTATCATTACTTTTGATAAAATTAAAACCATAGGTCAATCACCTATGGGTAGGGTACTTGTTTATTCATAAAAATTACCTTTTAGAGTTGTTTTCATGCATTTTTAGTGCACAAGAAAATGGGTGACGAAATTAGATGTTGTAGAGTCTTCTTCTCTTGAAGAGTCTTAGAACATTCAAGTCATGAAGAAAAGAAATAAAAGAAATTCCAACAATCACATTTATTATAAAGAAATGAAATCCACAAGAAAGAAGAGGAATACAAGGAGTCATTGGAGCCCAAAAGAAGAATATGAAACTTGGAAAAAAGAAGATATTATAATGAGATGGAAGTTTGGCTTTAAAGGGGGAGGGAAATCAAGAGAAGAGCCCAAGTTTATTTCTGATTTTTGCAGGCCAAGAGGACATCCATATCTAATGGTAAAGATAATTATTAAAAGGAATTACATCCATTTCAATGAGGTGAAAGAAAGCATACATCCATGGTGACTTGTTAGGTGAAAAAGATCTTTGAATTTTATGAGGAGGACAATAGAATTCTAGATAGAAGAAAAGAAGTGCACAACTGGTTAAGATGGAATATTTCACATTAAGGAATCTTGGAATCTCTCTTCATGGGCATTTGGAGGTATTCTTCATTAATTAAATTCTTGAGGTATTTCCTTGAAAGCTCTCCATTATTTATGTTTTCGTCAAAATGTTTAAGAAACTTGCTATTGTTTCACTAAATTTATCTGTTTATATTAATTATTTTTTAAAAGGGTTCTAGGATTTTGTGTATCTTGTTTTCAGATTTCTAAAACATCTTACGGTTTTAAATTTCATTTATTATTAAGAAAGTTATCACGATTTTAGTACTGATGTAACCTTGCTAAAATCCTATTGTAAACCTTGCTAATGTTTTATAAATTACTCTCTATACATGAAAGGGATTATAAAAACTTTTCTGGGTTATGTGAATATTTATTTAAGATTTCTGGAACATTTTATAGTTTTAGATTTTGTTACATATTTTGAAAGTTATGGCATTTTTATTACTGCTGTAGAAGAATATGAAAATCTAGGTTTTTGTTGGTAGTTTACTTTATTGAAAATTAACTATTTTCATTACATGAGTGTGTTAGATGAATATGCATATTTTCTTTCTTGTAGTGAGTATGATTAGATAATATTTCATACATTTATTTAGATTAGATTGAATTAAGAATATACTTGTAGTTCAAGAAGGTCAAATTAAAACCCTTATGTTGATTAGTTCATAAGAATAATTGTTAGATCATACATCTGTATATTATGTAGTTATTTGAATCCAATTTTGTATTTATTAGATTTTATCTATAAATTAGTAAGAGTTATGTATGTTAAGGTGATTTAGATTACATGTACTTTGGGATGCATGATAGTCTACCTTAACCTTAAAAATGATGGTTAAGATACATGTACTTGATATTGTAGAAAGGTGCCATCGCTATATGGGTTGTGTTAATCATATGAAGGAGTAGTATAGTTTTTGTAATATAAAATTAGTCTTCTTTATTTGAGTATGAGTAAATGATTTTCTTTCATCTATTTTATGCACGAGAAGATATTACATGCATTAGTAAGGTGATAATAAGGGTATATATGTGTTTTATTTTAAACTTGAATAAAGATGATAATTTCTTAATGATGATAGACTTTTTCATTTATTGCAATCTAAGCATTTACCTATGGAAATATATGCATCTTATTCATGAGAATAGTTGGAATGATTTTATTACTGTTATAACTTCCCTATTATACCTATGTCTGGATTATTTATAAATTTAATTATTGCATGCACTCTCTAGGACTTGAATGACATAGTCATCATATGGTGTATTTAATCTTGAGAACAATAGGAATGTGCATATTAATTGATTCTAGAAAATATTATTATGTGATGAACTAGATCCCTTAAGAGTTATTGTACCTAAGTCAACCTTATGGTTGCAAGACTAGTCACCATGGACTACAAAGTCTTTGCATTGTGCGTACGTAGACAAGGCCATCATGGGCCTCCAAGATATTAGGTCGGCCCCTTAGGGCCTTAGGCTTGTCATTTTATGCAATTTATATTTTCTTTGTGTATTTAGAGAGTATGCAGAACTAAAGTTTATATTTAGTGTTCAGATTCAGATTTGATAACTGGGCAGGATACCGGAACTGAGAAAGTAGTTTCCACTTTGCGAGAGGATGATCTTAAGACATTTATTCTAAATGTGTATATTTGATTATGAAGAAAATGTATCATTGAAATCTATTTACAATGAATTTTGGATGTTAATCATTTATAATAAGGAAATTCTCTCCTATAATCATATTATATTTTCATTATTTCTAAATAATTTTGTAAAATATTGTTATTAATTGTTAGTTTACTGAGTGGGCATTACAGATCCATTCAAGTTTTTGTATGATAAATTTAAATGTTGGAGCATGGTGAGATTTGCAATAGAGTGTGGCACCAGCCCAAATAGCTCATTGAAAGACAAGTCAATGCTTTCAAGGTTCTTAATCTCCCCTATTAATATTGGCACTGTTCCCTCCAATTTGTTTTTGGCAAGGTTTAGGTATTGAAATCTTGAGCAACTACCAATATTGCCAGGGATAGGTCGTGAGAGGTTATTAGTCGAGATATCTATAGCTTGAATCTGTTACATTCCTCTTAGCGAAGGCAATCTTCCTGTTAATAAATTGTATAAAAAATTGAGATAAATCACCAATGAATGGAGGTTTAAGATCTCCATACGAATATTTCATGTGAGGTTCTTGTGTGAGAGGTCAATCATCTCCAGGCGGAAACATTTCCCAATGGCACTCAGTATGCTTCCTATGAACTCATTTTGACTGAAGTCAAGTTCCGTTAGCTGTTGCAGAATGCCCAAATATGAAGGAACGTCTCCAGAAATACAATTTAGCTGAAGCCATAGATATTCTTAGTTTACTAGCTTGTTAAAATCTAATAGAATGCTATCTTGCAATTTGTTGGAGCTCAAATCTTAATGCACTAAGAACATGTTCAAATACACTATTATTACCGAGACAGAAAGTTGTCAACTCGGTAAGGTTGCCAATCTCTTCTGGTATATTGCCAATGATGTTGTCTCTATTCAAGTACAATTTTGATAGCCTGGGAGAGAGGTTTCCTATGCCCCTTGACAAAGTGCCACTGAAATTGTTTACTGATAGATCAAGGAATTCAAGAATCGAGCAGTTTAAAAGTACATCTAATACACAGATTGTAGCATAGTGTCCATTTGAAAGGCTATTAGACCCAAGATTTAGTAACTGTAGAGCAGTTAGCATTCCTAATTCTTGAGGTACCTCACCACTTAGCAAGTTCCCACATAGATCAAGTAGTGAGAGATGAGAACAATTTCCTACAGACCTTGGGATACCCCCAGAAAATTGATTCTCTCCCGCAAATAATGATTGTAAATTAGGGAGCTTCATGCCAAAATCTATAGGAATGGAGCCCACAAACCTATTTACTGTTAGGCTAGGTGCCTACAATTGTGTACAATTTAACAAGTTACAAAAAATATTTCCACTAAAGTTGTTTTGACAAAGACCAAGTATTTGTAGATGAGTCAGTATCCCCAATTCTCAACTTGTTATATTGTAATGAAATATAATAGAGCGCTAAATAATTTCTAAGAGATTTTTGGATGCTTCCTCTTAACTCATTTGTAGGAGTACAATCAACATTGAGAGGAGGGGGTGAATCAGTGTTGAGTCAAAAACCACAATTTATGACTTTTCAAAATTGACAATCAAGTTTATCAAAAAATGAATTCAATACTTGAACCAAAATCAAATGTTCAATCATATGTAATTACAAAAGACATGAGATCATAACACAAAGAAATTAATGAGTGGAAAACCCTCCTAGGGTAGAAAAACTACTCAAAACTGCCTCACTGACTTAAGCAAAAACATTATAGGTTACAATGTTTAAAAGCACCAACTTCCAGGAGCACCAACCCCTAATACATACAAATAGGTTTTACTAACCCTACAAGCCTCATTGGCTACAAGATGCCTCACTGACACATACAGAGGTCTCACTAACCACAAGCCTCACTGGTATAGGAAGGTCTCAGTGACCTATTCAATTGTCCTCATCAAAATAATGTGTAAGACATGATTGCTTCTCAATCTGATTTGCACCATTCATGACCTATCATCTTTGAGCACACTCAAACCAATCTGCATACTAGTCTCATTATCTTTGTTCAATCAATTCACAATTCATTCACCTGATTATCTCTGCATAACAATTCACCTAATCCAGTCAATTGCATATTGTCTTTGTGATTCAATCTAAAAGTTTGTTGCACAAGGAGATCTTCATCACAACATTTTTTATCCTTACACAAACTCTCATACAAACTGATGATCTTGTCACTCTCTATATCTGCACAAACATGATCTCATACATATAAAAATCATTTGTAATATCTTCTCAAAGATGTCATTAATGCACTTTGATCCATACATTCACAAATAAAAACATCTGTATATATATAAGGAAAAAAAACTTTTGGTCTTCCATCTTCAAAACTTGATTGCTATTTCATCATCTTCAAATTTTCCTTCACCTGTAAGAAAGTTAATTTGACTTTGCATCTGAAACAAAAATCATATTATTTCATCTTCCTCAATCTTGTTGAAGCACCTGTAAATTCTTTTCCAAAACTTCACATAAACAATAATATCAAATTTTCATTTTGTTCTCAATAAAAACTTTTATATTGCATTGACTCTGCAAATAAGATAATATCCTTTGTCTCTTCAATGCCTTGGGATCTATAACAAAACAAAATTTTCATATTCTTCATTTCAAAAATCATCTTCTCCAAACTTTTCATCTTCTCTTCAAATACCATCTTAAAAAAATAAGACCATAAAAAAAATCTTCAATGAAATTTTGTCAATCTCCAAAAAAAAACTCTCTTCTTCCTTTTTAATCTCTAATTCTACTCAAGCCACAAAAATCTCTCCTAAAAGTTTCTTTTTAAAACTTTCAATCCTATATGAGAGGAGACCCATTTGATAATTAAATTTAGAAAAATAATCTTCATGAAAAGATTCCAAAAAAAAACTTTTTAATCAGGCAAAAATCTTTCAAAGCTCCCTTAACAAGAGTCTAATAATAGACTTAACAAAAAATGTTCCAAAGCAATGACATCCACTTGCCCATTAAAGTAGGAGAGAATAAAAAGATTTCAAAATTTAATTAAAACTGTTGAAACACTCTTTCATGCCCATTCAACTTTTAAAGAAGACCTTTGATAAAGCATTTGGTGCCCTATGCCAAAATGAGGACTTATGCAACTAGTGGAAAGGTTAAGAAATGCTAGTCAAGTAAAGAGAAAGGGGCTAGTTTCTCATGTTGCAAACACCCTTAAGGTTTCCACTTAAGTGGCTTATGACCTGCACAGAAGGTCAACTTCATTTTATATCAATTTTTTTATTCTTTATGATAGGTATGAAGGAGATAAAGGAGTTTGCTATACTTTAACTTTGATAATATGCATTTTAATAAATGACATTAGTCATTGACATTAAGCATTAATATGCACTTATTAAATGACATTAGTCATTGAACATTTAGGACCATAAACTCTTCTGTACCCTAAAAACCAATTGCAACATTATCAAACCAACATCAATTTTCATGTCAACACAAACTCCTGTAGATGATGAATAACATCAACATTCAATGTCAATGATTCTATTATGAAAATTTTAAGAAGAATACGTAGCAAGATATCATTTCAAAACATAAATCATCTTGATCAAATCCATCAACTCTATTAACCATCAATGAACATCATGATCCTGACATGATATTGCATGACATATAAAACACTTGTTAACCTGTCAAGAAATCATCTCCATAGGTGACTATGAAACAACCCACCAAGCATCTTGAGACATGAAGGATATGAAATATGACATGAAACGCCTGTCTTGAAGATCAAACCATCTTGTTCATGTGAAGCCTCCTGTTGAAGCATGAACCCTTTGCATATGTTACCATGTAAACACCTCTTAATGATTAACCTGTCAACCCTTATCATGAAGCAACAACTCCAAACTCAAATATGCGACAAGACATTAAAACATGAACACACACCAACTATGAAGATCAAAGCTCTACATATCTTGTCAAGGCCAACTTAAGGCATGAAGTATGAACACCAAACCTTCTTATATGAACCCTTTGCATATGAACAACTCCATCATGATCAACCACACTTTTAATATCCTGATGATCTCAAAATGATCTATGCATTGGACCCATGTGGACAAACTGTAAACAACATGACTGCAAGAAACAACACTTTGTTAAAACAATCTTGCATCATCATAACATAGAGCATCATTTCTAAACATGTGACAAAATTATCTCCTAATCAAATGAGATATCTTGCCATATCTGCATCATCATCAACTTAACACCTTTTTGACATCAATGACAATTAGTCACCATCAATCTCCCCCTTTGTCATTGATGGCCCAAAACTTCATGATGCAATTTCTCTTTCTCCCCCTTTTTGACAACTGATGACAAAGACACAAATCTATTTGCTCCCCCTGTGTTTAAGTACACAAGAAAATCACTACTCATAAATATCACTAGTAATCTCTGACAAGAATAACCATCACTGTCCTTACAAAATGAAACATGTATGTCAACAAAATACCACTTCTTGACACAACACCAAGATGAAAAATGAAGATGAAAAACTTGACACATCTCTACTTAACCAAATATCAACTCTCTTGATATGACACATATGAATTTGAACTCTATGCAAATTTATCAATACACTTGATGAACCACATTGCAGGCAAAAATCATGAAGACTCCTCATCACACAATTCAAAACATAAGATGATATGATGACCACTTTTGATAAGACCTGTTCAAATCTTCCATGATAGTGACAGCAAGATCACTCAATCCTGTAGAAGAGAAATGAGAGAAGTGACACCACCAACTAGTACTTGAACAATACAATTATCATCTGCCATTATTGATTCAAGACACACCTTTAACTGCCTTTGATCTGATTAAAGAACTTGACGAAATACAAGGTACCTCTAGATTGTCATAACTTGAAGCACATACCTAAAACCACTTTAAAACTGGAGCCACACAATTTGCATAGACATCCCTAAAACATATTAATGATGAGAACCATCAAAGAAACATGTCAAATTATCACATCACACTTCCAAATGAGCATAACTTGACATCCAGTCCACCTAAAGGCTTCAATTCTCATGGAAGACACATAACTCAAAAATACACGAACACAATGCATGAAGATTAATATCAATAACATTTGAATTGCAATATCCTAACAACTCAATCTTTGTGAGTACCAACATGATAAGATACTCAACCTCATCAATCTCTTTGTGCATTGAACCCTTTAACAACTTATCAACACCTTGTATGCATCATGAACCACTAAACATATCACTGATCATGAAAACCTATATTACTGACATACACTAAAACTCAATATCATCAGAAACTTCATTTCAAACATTATCAGGCAAGCATGATAAACAAAACAAGATCATCATATTGATAAACATCAAGTGATCTCCTCATGTATATTCTTGGGGATAATTGATAGTACATGAACAACTCCCCCTTACTTCATACTATCTATTATTCAATTGATGATGTAACTTGTGCAAGATGCACAAGTTTAGAATCTGTACTCTTTTGTCTTTATTTCTGCTTCCATACTTTCATAGGATTTTTCTTCCTCCAATCTTTTTTAGCCTCTATCCTTTTCAAACCTATCAAATCAGGTGAAGCATGTTGGAAAAAATTTAGATAACTAAGAGCGGGGTGAATCAGTTATCTCAAATATCTTAACTTTCTTTTCTCCTTTAATAATTAGTGCAGTATCAAAACATATAAGCATACATAATCATGAGAGAAGAAATATAATCAACACACATAACACAAGGATTTTTATGTGGAAAACCCTGTTAAGAGAAAAACCACGAGGTGACTAACCCAAGATTGTATTCTCTGTTCAAAGAATAAGAAGTACAAAATGGCACTTGCTAATTAGGGCTCACTGCCTGAGCACACTGCTCACAAGAGGCACACTGCATACAAGAGACTCACTATCTACAAATTTTATAGAAGGTAACCAGGTGTTTGAATTGATGAGAGTCATCCACAAATGTTGAAGTTTAGTTTCGGTTAGGCTCAATATACTGATCTAATGTACTTCATTCTTCCTCTGCTCCAGTGCTGCTGCTCTGTCACATACTAGACTTGTATTGTTGATTCCACACTTATCTCTGCCTTTCCTCACACCTTATTTCATCACATCTATACACACATGCTCCTTCATACTAGAAACCATCTGGTATATATATCCGCACCAAGGATTTCAACAACTTTCTAGTCGGCAACCAGAATACTCAAGATATTTACAAGATACTGATCTATCGGCTGAATCCATACTTGATTTGTGATGCGTATCAAAAACATAGTCATAGAATTCATCAATCATGGCAGCCAACATTGTATGATCCCACAAATATCTTGATCAACATCAATTACTCATCCGGATTGAAGTCTGATACTCTGCCGGTTAGTTCTTCCTCAATCTACTCTGGCTGTCAGGAACCCAACACTCAGATGCTCATATCTTTTCCATGTTTTATCACCGGAGGCTCAATCTCTGGAATCTAATAGTCATGATACTATCCTTGACTTGTCCAAGTCTGTAACTTGCTAAGTTACACCATCTGAGAGATCCAGACCTGAATGTCAGACCTTGCTGCATGCTTTCTTCTTGTTCACCGGACCAAAACAATCTTCAATCTAACTTCCGGTATAGGCATACTATGTGTTGTGGATGTGTTGGATAGACTTTGTTTCCATCAATGACAACACTCATGAAGCCACATAGTGTCTCTTGCCAACAATCTCCCCCTTTGGCATTGATGGCAACACTTAGTGAAAAATGACTAAGTGTCGCAGCAAACTCCCCGTTAGCTGGATTCCACATTTTTTACTACTCCTTGTTGGCAAGAGACACTATATGGATTCATGGTTGTTGTCATTGATGGCAACAAAGGTCACCCCACATATCTGCAAGTCATGGTGTGCCTCTATCGGAAGTCAGGATGAAGAACTGTTGTGGTCCGGTGAACAAGAACAGAGCATGTGGTAAGGTCTGACAGATTGGTCTGGACCTCTCAGAGGAAGTGTCTTGGTGTAGTGCAGATTTGGGGAAGTCAAGAGGACTACCTTGAGTAATATATTCCAAGGATTTAGCCTCTGGTGATGGACAAAGAAAAAGATATGAATAGCTGAGTACCGGATTCCTGAGTGACAGTGAGAACAGAGGAAGAACTGACTGACAGAACATCAGACTATTTTCCGGATGTGTTACTGTTGATGGTAAAGGTTGTGAAGGCATGAATCATGTTTGGCCAACATGATTAATGATATCTACAAGTATATGCTTGATCTACATTACTTGATATGCAAGGATTCAGCCGACAGATCAAAGTTTGTGAGAAGATAGACTATTCCGGGTGCCGACTAGAAAGATAATGAAATCACTAGTGTGGATATATATAGAGGATGGATTTTGTTGTGAGATGTGAAGTAGTGGTATGGTGTATGCGAATAAGTGCAAAATAGAGTAGAAGCATTAAGAAAGATCCGGTATGTGAAAGGAAAGCAGAATAAAGAGCAGAGGAAAGATGAAGTGCAGCAGATCAGTGTACTGAGCCTAACCGGAACTAAACTCTAGCATATGTAGATGCTTCCAATCAGTTCAAGTATTGTATAACATTCTTTTGTAGACAGTGTGTCTCCTTGTAGGCAGTGTGCCTCTTTGTGAGCAGTGTGCTCGGGCAGTGAGCCCTAATTGGCAAGTGCCATTTTGTAATTCCTTATTCTTCTAACAGAGAATAATCTTTGGGTTAATCACCCCGTGGTTTTCTCCCTTAACAGGGTTTCCACGTCAAAAATACCGTGTCATGTGTTTTTCATTTCATGGTAATGTTTGTTTGTTTGATTCAATGCTGCATTGATTAATAAGAAAGTTCAAAAGAAGAAATAATTAGGATAACTGATTCACCCCCCCCTCTCAGTTATCAACAATTGGTATCAGAGCTAAGTTCCTCCTAATAGAGCCTAACAGCTTGAGGAAGATCTGGGAGTTCAAATGGATGCATATGGTTTAAAGGAGCAACTCAAGACTGCCCTTGAGGATCTTGAATAGTCAAACTCTGAAGTCAATGAATTAAAGGAAAGACTCAAACAGGCTGATGAATTCATGAGAGAATTAAAGGACAAATTAAGTCTCTCTATGAAAAAGAGAAAGGAGCTGCTCCAACAATTGGCAAGACAAAGTGAAGAAAGCAATACAAATGAAGAATTGACTGAGAAAACCAAGTTATGTGAAAAATTATCAAAAGAAGTCATTATGGTAAGACATGAAATGGAATCAGGAGTTATAAAGTTTACTCAAGAGATTGAAGAGAAAAGAAAAGCTGAAGACAATCTAAGACAATCTCTTAAGGAGAAATCAGAAGAATGCCATCAGATGGACAGAATTATCAGACATCTTGAATCTGATCTTGAAGATGCCAAAGATAATGAAGAAAAACTTGAGGATCAAATTGTCTCTCTCAAAAGAGACCTTCAAACAGCAAATGAATATAAAGAGAAATTCAAGATAAGTTCTGCTCAACTTGAAGTTCTTCTTGGAAGTCAAAAGAGGACAGATGACAAGTATGGTTTGGGATATGAGAAAGGAGAAAGCTCCGGATCCGGTCAAAAGAATTTTGGATCAGAAAATCCAAGGAATAGGCCTAGAAGATCTCCGGTAAGACATCCCAATGCTCAAAGATATCCATCCTTCAATGGATATTGCCACAGCTGCAACCACTTTGGTCACAAAGCTAATCAATGCAGAAAGAGAATGAATCAGATTAATTCATCCTTCTCTGGACAGTGCTTTAACTGCAAAAGGTATGGACACAAGTCTCATGAATGCAGAAATATGCAAGTAAACAAATCATTCAAAGGTAGATGCTTTACATGCAATAGAGTAGGTCATATGGCTAATCAATGCAGATCAAGAGGTTATCAGTCAAATATGCAAAGAAATGTTATTTGCCAAATCTGTAATAGGTCCGGTCATAATGCTAAAGTCTGCAGAAGCAAGAATCAGGACAAAAGAGGTCCGGTGTATAATCAGAATCAAGACAAGGGTAAACAAAAGATGAATGCGGATGAAGTTAGGAATCAAATGAGCAAGATTTGGGTAAACAAAAGTTTAGAGAATACAGAAACTGGATCCGCACCAGATTCTGGTGCTGATATTCCTTCCGAAAATTAGAAAGTGAGCTCTGGCTCAGGGGGAGACTCAAAGAAAACCCTGTTCCCCCAGCAAATCAAGTAGTGCTGGATGTGACACAAGATGCAGAGTAAATGGTTTGAAGATATAAGTCCTGAGATGATCCAGACAAGATTTCAGAGGTCCGCATGAAGATGTAGAGAAGTTGTGATCGATCAAGTAAGACCTGTTCCGGGAGATGCTCCGGAATGACAGAGGACTACAAAAGGGTCCGGAGAGATCCGGAAGTACATTATTTTTCTCTGCGGACTGGACAGAACGTTTGGGATGTTCTTGTAATATGTCACCTCAATTTATTCATGATTGAAAGTTTCGCACGATGTTCATAGACCAGGACTGATCCGGTTCTTCAAGTTATCTGAATAAGGCAAACCGGAATAATATAGGTCAAGCATTTATTGCCATCAGATATTAGGGTTTGCGGAGCAATATAAGAGATTTCTCATAAATCATTTGCTCATTCTGCACTCAAGAAGAAGCGAAAAGTGGAGCTCTACAACAAGATTCATCAAGCACACCAAAGATCTCCTGCCGAAGTCATTGCATAAAGAAATCAATCCAACCACTCCGTGCAAACTGAAGGCGCATAAGGTATTCTCCGTTTTCATTATCTCACTGCAAATCTTTGAAGAATGGCTACTCCGAATATAGTTAAGATCTCTGATAGACCTCGCCCCACATTCAAGAAACATCCATACAAATCTTTGGAGGTAGATCCACTAGGAGCCTTCTCTAGTGTTCCGCATGGTGTATTACATACGGAGGACATTAGGGTTTACATCCATGCAAATTTTGAAGACTTTGGAGAATCAAAACTGATGGATATCTATCACAAACAATTGATAGATGACTCCTTTGAGATCAAACCTCAGTACAAAGCCATCCGGGACAAACACTTTGCACAGTGCATTCATTTCCCCTGTTTTGAAGAAGATGAATGGGTCCGGTATGTACTAAGTAGAGTACATGACAACTTCCTATGGTTGAACAAGCCCTTCAAGATCACCAAAGATGCAATTAGGGCTGTAACCGGTCTGCACTCATCCGGTGGATTACCTGTTCTCAAGTCTGTCAAAAATCAGACAGTTAGTGATGCAACCGGATCCAAGTTTGACAAGAGAGCTATGACAGTTGATGACATCACCGAACCAGATGTCAAATTTGCATCTATGATAATTGGTTACAAAATCTATCACTCCAGTAGGGAAAATTTAGTACCGGGAACTGCAATCTACACAGCTTATCAAATGTTAAAGGAGAATGCAGACTATGACTTGTGTGAGCTTCTTGTAAACCAACTTTTTGAAAATTTGCAGAAGATTAAGAAGGACAAGAAAAACTCCTTCAAGTATGGCAATCTGATCCTTTGTCTCTTCTTTTACTACATGAATGAACTTCCCGGATCCAGTGGATGGATATGGCAGAATGACAGACTAGTTGCCATCCAAATCAGAGACTATTTGCATGGACTTGGGGATGCTAAAGCAAGAAATATAGCTCTATGGGGATATTTCAAGAACTTCCAAAGCATGATGCATGCAAGAGAAAGAATACCCCAATCCCTTGTTGAAAAGTACAAAGACACAGTATGCTTCATGGTAGAAACAGATCAGTGTCTAATGGAGGCAGTAGAACCAAGAACTGTATGGATCATGCCCATGGGGTATGAAATGGATGAACAGATAGTGGAACTGCATGTTCAACACATGCTAAGTCAGCCCAAAGATCCAAAGGCAGAAAGGTTCGGAACATTTGAGGAACTAAGTATCAAAATTCATGTTGAACTCTGAGAATCAGAAATCAAAAGGAAGGTGAGAAAAGAAGTAGAGAATATTGCTCAAGGCCTAGGCATTCCAAAGGAGGCACTTGATGCCAACCGGGAAAAGAGGAGAAAGGCTGAGGAAGAAAAGAAAGAGGCAGAAAAGAAAAGTAAAGAAAGTGTTCCGATTGAAACTTCCACCCGGACCAGATCATCAAAAAGATCTGCACCTCCCACAACCAAAAGTTCAAAACCGGAAGTCCAGGCATCCGATAAAAGATCTAAGACAAAAGCCACAAGGGTTTATGAAAGCCAAAAGGATGAAGAGGAAACTGAGTCAGATGAGGGAGTAAAAGAAATAAAGAAGTAGAAGAAGAAAGGATCCGGGAAACCCTCCACAGCCCAAGACAAGGAAGAAATGGCAGAGGAATTTGCTGAAAAGCCCACTCTATCCCTAGACAGTGTAGTCAAATCAGTCACTGTGGATGGGAACCTTCAACCAGTAGCTGAATTCTATGATGACTACAATGAGGCAGATCAAAAGATCCTGCAGGAAGCTACAATCAGGTACCTGAACATTTACAATAAAGCTTTTATTGAGATTATCTCCGAAATTCCTAAGAGTCTAGAGAAGGAACTAGAAATAAGAAAGAACAATGCCATGGCAAAAGACCTTGAGATCAGAGAACAGATAGCTATTCAGCTATATCCTTCAATTGATCACAAAATAATGAACATGGTATTCAAAGACTGCAAGGATGAATTCAGGAGCAAAGCAAGGATGAATCAGCTTATGCTTGGTGAGACTGACAAGGTGGCCAAGGACACTGAAGAGATTCTCCGGAAAACCTTCAAAAGGTTTAATCTTCCTGTTGTAGAGGACTTAGGTGCAGAAACAGCTGTGGACTTGGAATCATCTGCTCTGGAAGAAGTGGCCCTTGAACAGACTAACATCTCTCCTCCGGTTTCCCCTACAGTCTCCGGATCCCAAGAAGAAGAGAAACTACAGGAGAAAGAAGCAGCAGTTAAAGAAAAAGAGGTTGACAGTACCAAGGATGCAGAGAAAGAGAAGACCCCAACAGAGAAAACCACAACTGAAAGTGGTAAGAGTAAGGAAGGAGAAAAGATTCCAAAGGACAAAACTGCAGAAGAGAAGAAACATCTGTCTCTGGCAAGAGACACTACACAAACTGTTCAAGAATTCTTGACAAAAGCCACTATAGAAATTGATGAACCAGACCTGCTAAAAGGACCATTAGATTTTGACTCTTTGTCACCGGTGCAAACAATGAAAATAGCCTCATTTGCAAATGAGAAAGTCAAAGAGAAACTACTGAAATCTCACATGGAAGACTGTGAGCTTATGGAGGTAGCATCTGGAGTGCTGGAAAAGATCATGCCATCTTTTTAGAAGGATCCCACAGCCTCCTCTTCCAGTAATCTCAAAACCTTAGTCAGCAGTGTTAGTACACATTTTGAATCTCTAGAAAAATCAACTGAAGAAAAGGTCCGGAAGGAGTTTTTGGATAAAAGGTTCTCTGAGGTTTAGGGTTTGATCATTAATGATAGGAGAAACATGAACATTGGGATAAAGAGCTTAGAAAATGCTCTCAAGGATGGCAGTGAAATATACAAATTTTGTATCTCCTGGTCCAAGGTAACAGTGGACATTGAGAAGAAAATAAAAGAGCAAGAGGACACACTACTAAGCTTGTCTCAAAGTTTTGATCCTCTTTCTTCCTCTATAACAAATCAAGAATGTCAGACTATTGCAGTCTTGAGTGAAATCAAGAAATTGGAGAAGGAAAGGAAAAATAGAATAAGCAGGTTGAGTGAGCTCAAGGGGTTAATTGTCCCTAAGCTAGAGGCCATGCATGAGGCCATAGCAGAAGCTCAAATCACAGCCCAGACAAGTGATCCGAAAGATCTAAAAAGGGCAGATGCATTTGCATTTTTGTTGAGTGGTCACATTTCAATTTTGGATAGAATGAAGCAAAGTTGGGCTACAGAACTGATCCAACTGAAGACATCTTTTACAGACATTCTTCAATTCATGTGAGTATGTAAATATGCGGCTATAGAAAATTTTTGAAAATTTTGGTGTGCAGACCCTACCCTTTGCCATTAATGTCAAAGGAGGAGTGAGGAGCAGTGAAAAATGAGGAATCCAACTAAGGGGGAGTTCCAGAAATTGTATATAAAGATAGAGCATCAGCAAAGGGGGAGCATAGTGTCAACACTTAGTCATTTTTCACTAAGTATTGCCATCAATGCCAAAGGGGGAGATTGTTGGCAAGAGACACTATATGGATTCATGGTTGTTGTCATTGATGGCAACAAAGGTCACCCCACATATCCGCAAGTCATGGTGTGCCTCTACCGGAAGTCAGGATGAAGAACTGTTGTGGTCCGGTGAACAAGAACAGAGCATGTGGTAAGGTCTGACAGATTGGTCCGGACCTCTCAGAGGAAGTGTCTTGGTGCAGTACGGATTTGGGGAAGTCAAGAGGACTACCTTGAGTAATATATTCCAAGGATTTAGCCTCCGGTGATGGACAAAGAAAAAGATATGAATAGCTGAGTACCGGATTCTTGAGTGACAGTGAGAACAGAGGAAGAACTAACTGACAGAACATCAGACTATTTTCCAGATGTGTTACTGTTGATGGTAAAGGTTGTGAAGGCATGAATCATGTTTGGCTGACATGATTAATGATATCTACAAGTATATGCTTGATCTACATTACTTGATATGCAAGGATTCAGCCGACAGATCAAAGTTTGTGAGAAGATAGACTATTCCGGGTGCCGACTAGAAAGATAATGAAATCACTAGTGCGGATATATATAGAGGATGGATTTTGTTGTGAGATGTGAAGTAGTGGTATGGTGTATGCGAATAAGTGCAGAATAGAGTAGAAGCATTAATAAAGATCTAGTATGTGAAAGGAAAGTAGAATAAAGAGCAGAGGAAAGATGAAGTGCAGTAGATCAGTGTACTGAGCCTAACCAGAACTAAACTCCAGCATATGTAGATGCTTCCAATCAGTTCAAGTATTGTATAACATTCTTTTGTAGACAGTGTGTCTCCTTGTAGGCAGTGTGCCTCTTTGTGAGCAGTGTGCTCGGGCAGTGAGCCCTAATTGGCAAGTGCCATTTTGTAATTCCTTATTCTTCTAACAGAGAATAATCTTTGGGTTAATCACCCCGTGGTTTTCTCCCTTAACAGGGTTTCCACGTCAAAAATACTGTGTCATGTGTTTTTCATTTCATGGTAATGTTTGTTTGTTTGATTCAATGCTGCATTGATTAATAAGAAAGTTCAAAAGAAGAAATAATTAGGATAACTGATTCACCCCCCCTCTCAGTTATCAACACTCCTCACTCCCCCTTTGACATCAATGGCAAAGGGCGGGGTCCATATACCAAACATTTGTAAAAATTATTCTATACATGGCCGCATAAGTATATATACATGTTATACTTACATATACTTGAGTATATCCACAAAAGTGGCCTTCAACTATACAAACTCTATGGCCCAGTTTTGCTTCATCCTATCCAAAATTGAGATGTGACCACTTAACAAAAATGCATATGCTTCTGCTCTTCTTAAGTCTACCAGATCACTGGTTCGGGCTGTGGTCTAAACATCTGTTAAGGCCTCATGCATTGCCTCTAACTTAGGGTTGATTATCCCTCTGAGTTCACTCATTCTATTTATTATATTCTTCCTTTCTTTCTCCAGCCTCTTTATTTCATTTATAATGACAATAGCCTGGCATTCTTGACTCATTATGGATGTAGTGAGGGGATCAAAATTCTCAGATAAACTTGACAGTTTACCTTCTTGTTCTTCCACCTTCTTTTCAATATCCTCTGTCACTTTAGACCAAGATAGACAAAATTTATACATGTCCCCACCATCCTTAAGAGAATTTTCAAGGCTCTTTATCCCAATATCTAGGGTCCTCCTATCATTAGTAATGAGTCCTTGTACTTCAGTGAACCTTTTTCCCAAAAACTATTTCTGGACCTTTTCTTCTATCGATTTCTCTAAAGAATCAAAATGAGTACTAACAGAGTTTACCAGAGATTTCAAATTACTGGATGGAGAGACCAAATGATCTTTTTGAAAAGATGGCATGATCTTCTCCAGCATATCGAATGCAATCTCTAACAACTTGCAGTCTTCCATGTGAGACTTCAGAAGCTTTTCTTTTGCTTTAGCTTGGGCAAAAGATGTTATTTTCATTGTATGGACTGGAGAGAGGGAATCAAAATTTAGTGGTCCTTGGAATAGTTCTGGTTCATCTATTTCCATTAGCCCTTTGTTCAATAAATTCTTCACTGCCTCTGTAGTGTCTCTTGCCAGAGACCGAGTCTTCTTTTCTTTTGGAATCTTAGAGTTATCATCAGAGATCTTCGATGTTTGTTCTTCTTCTTTACCCTTTATCTCCTCTTCTTGACTCACTTCTTCCTCTTTTCTTCCTTCTCCTTCAATTCCTGAATCTACAATGTCTGTAGTGGGATCCGGAGGAGAGATGTTAACTTCTTCATGAACTTCCTCTTCTGGAACAGAGGAATCTAAGTCCTTAGACTTCTCTTCATCTACCTCTTTTGACCCTTCTAAATTTATGTCAGAAGATTCTTTATTTGATGCATTTAATCCTTCAACATCCATGGTATAAGATTCTTCATCTATTTCCTCTATAATAGGTAGATTGAGTCTTTTGAAGGCATTCTGAAGGATGTCTTGTGTTTCTCTTACTACTTGATCAGTTTCTCCAAGCATAAGTTTGTCCATTCTTGTTGGCAAGAGACACTATATGGATTCATGAGTGTTGTCATTGATGGCAACAAAGGTTATCCCACACATCCGCAATGCATGATAAGTCCTCATCGGAAGTCAGATTGAAGAAGTGTTGAGGTCCGGTAAGCAAGAATAGAGCAGTCAGTAAGGTCTGATAGACAGGTCTGGATCTCTTAGTAGAAGTATCTCAGTGAAGTGTGGATTTGGGGATTTGGGGATCTCTCAGTAGAGGAGTATCTTGACTGATAGATTCCAAGGTTTGAGCCTCCAGTGTGGAAAGGATAAAAAGATATGAATGCTTGAGTGTCAGGTTCCCAAGTGACAGTGTGAATATAGGAAGAACTGACTAGCAGAACATCAGACATTATTCCGGATGTTTACTAATGTTGGTAAAGGTTATGAAGGCATAAATTATGTTTGGCCGATATGATTAATGATTTCCACAAGTATATCCTTGATCTGAATTACTTGGTATGCAAGGATTCAGCCGACAGATCAGAGTTTATGGAAAATATTGACTATTCCGGGTGCCGACTAGAAAGGTGATGAAATCACTTGTGCGGATATATATATATATATATAAGATAGATTTAGTTATGAGAGGTGTTGAGGGTGTAAGTGATGTGCGAAGAAAAGCAGTAGAGCCGAATAAAAGTAGAAAGGAAGATCCAGTATGTGAAAGAAGAGCAGCAAATCAGTATACAGAGCCTAACCAGAACTGAACTCCAGCATATGTTGATGCTCCTTATCAGTTCAAGTATTGTATTACACTCTTTATAAATTGTAGACAATGTGTCTCTCGTAGGCAGTATGCCTCTTGTGAGCAGTGTGCTCGGGCAGTGAGCCCTAATTAGCAAGTGCCATTTTGTACTTCCATTCTTCTAACAGAGAATACAATCTTAGGTTAATCACCCCGTGGTTTTCTCCCTTAATAGGGTTTCCATGTCAAAAATATTGTGTCATGTGTATTTCTATTTCATGGTTATGTTTGCTTGTTTGAATTGATGCTGCACTAGTTATTAAGAATGTTTTGAAAGTTGAAATAATTAAGATAACTGATTCACCCCCCCTCTCAGTTATCAACAATTGGTATCAGAGCTAAGTTCCTCCTAAACAGAGTCTAACAGGTTGAGGAAGATCTGGGAATCCAAATGGATGCATATGGTTTAAGGAAGCAACTCAAGACTGCCCTTGATGATCTTGAGCAGTCAAACTCTGAAGTCAATGAATTAAAGGAAAGACTCAAATAGGCTGATGATTTCATGAGAGAACTAAAAGACAAATTAAGTCTCTCTATGAAAAAGAGAAAGGAGTTACTTCAATAATTGGCAAGTCAAGGTGAAGCAAATGATGCAAATGAAGATCTAAAGGAGAAAACCAAGTTATGTGAAAAGTTATCAAAAGAAATCATTATGGTAAGACATGAAATGGAATCAGGAGTTATGAAGTTTACCCAAGAAGTTGAAGAGAAAAGAAAAACTGAAGATAATCTAAGATAATCTCTCAAGGAGAAATCAGAAGATTGCCACAAGATGGATAGAATTATCAGACATCTTGAATCTGATCTTGAAGATGCTAAAGATAATGAAGAAAAACTTGAGGATCAAATTATCTCTCTCAAAGGGATCTTCAAACAGCAAATGAATATAAAGAGAAATTCAAGATAAGTTCTGCTCAACTTGAAGTTCTTCTTGGAAGTCAAAAGAGGGTAGATGACAAGTGTGGTTTGGGTTATGAGAAAGGAGAAAGCTCCGAATCTGATAAGAAGAATTTTTTATCAGAAAATCCAAGGAATAGGCCTAGAAGGCCTCCAGTAAGGCAGCCCAATGCTCAAAGATATCCATCCTTCAATGGATACTGCCACAATTGCAATAACTTTGGCCATAAAGCTAATTAGTGTAGAAGGAGAATGAATCAGACTAATACATCCTTCTCCGGATAGTGCTTCAACTGCAAAAGGTATGGTCACAAATCTCATGAATGCAAATATATGCAAATGAATAATTCATTCAATGGTAGATGCTTTGCATGCAATAGAAAGGGTCATATGGCTAATCAATGCAGATCAAGAGGATATCAATCAAATATGCAAAGAAATGTTGTTTACCAAATTTGCAATAGATCCGGTCATATAGCAAAATTCTGTAGAAGCAAGAATCAGGATAAAAGAGGTCCGGTATATTATAATCAGAATCAAGATAAGGGAAAACAAAAAGTAAATGCGGATGAAGTTCAAAGTGAGATGAACAAAATTTGGGTGAAGAAAAGTACAGAGAATGTAGGGGATGGATTTGCACCAGACTCTGGTGCTGATATTCCTTCCAGAAATTAAAAAGTGAGTTGTGGCTCAGGGGGAGACACAAAGAAAACCTTGTTCCCCCAGCCAGTCAATTGGTGCCGGAACTGGCACAAGGAGAGCTGCGGATTAAAAGGGGTCATACAAGAAACATCTAAAAGGGGTATGGTAAAGATTTAAGAGATCCGCAAGAAGATTTGAAGAATCTAATCCTAACAGAATTGATCCGGTAAAACAGTCTTCTGGTAAAAATAGATTCTTTACAAGTTTAGTCTGGTATGATTCAAACTATGGTGTCTTGATCTGCAAATAGATCAAATGACTAATGAAAGGAAGATAGATTATCACTACTCTCCTAGAATAACTTTAAAATCTGTCTCAGTGATCCGGAAAGGTTTTATCTCTGAATAAGATAAACAAGGCAAACCAGAATGAATTAGGTTGTGCATTTATTACCGAATGAAAATTAGGGCTTCTCAGAAATAAAAGAGTTCATTCGCTCATCATTTGTACACTCGCATGCGAAGAAGAGAGAAAAGGAGCTCTACAACTACTCCCAAAGATCAAGATGATTCTTCATACAGCTCAATTCAGATTTCATTGTGTGTGCCCTAAATAGCGTAAATGGTATTCTTCATTCTTGATATCTCTTAGTAAGATTCCTTGATGATGGCTACTCCAAATATAGTAAAGATTTCTGATAGACCTCGCCCCATATTTAAGAAGCATCCATACAAATCCTTGGAGGTAGATCCTCTAGGAGCCTTCTCTAGTGTTCCGCATGGTGTTTTGCACACAGAAGATATTAGGGTTTACATACACGCTAATATTAAAGAATTTGGGGAACCAAAGTTAGTGGATATCTATCACAAATAGCTAATAGATGATTCTTTTGACATTAAACCTTAGTATAAAGCCATCTGGGATAAACATTTTGATCAGTTCATTCATTTCCCCTGTTTTGAAGAAGATGAATTGGTCCGGTATATGTTGAGTAGGGTACATGACAACTTTCTATGGCTTAATAGACCTTGCAAAATCACCAAGGAAGCAATTAGGACAGTAACTGGGTTACACTCCTCCGGAGGAATACCTGTCCTCAAATCTGTCAAAAACAACATTGTAACTGAGGCCACCGGATCAAAATTTGATAAGAGGGCAATGACCATTGAAGATATTACTGACCCAGATATCAAGTTTGCATCTATGATAATAGGATACAAGATATATCACTCCAATAGGGAGAATTCAGTATCCAGAACTGCAATATATACTGCCTATGAGATGCTGAGAAAGAATGCAGAATATGATCTATATGAATTTCTTTTGAGCCAATTAATGGAAAACATACAGAAGATCAAAAAAGACAAGAAGAACTCCTTTAAATATGGTGGACTAATATTATGCCTATTTTTCTACTTCATGAATGAGCTGCCTAGATCAAATGGATTTGTATGGCAAAATGACAAACCGGTAGCAATTTAGATCAAAGACTATTTGCATGGGCTTGGGGATGCTAAAGCAAGAAATACAGCCCTGTGGGGATATTTCAAGAATTTTTAGAACATGATGCAAGCAAGAGAAAGGATTCCCCAGTCTCTTGTTGAGAAATACAAAGACACAGTATGTTTTATGGTAGAGACTGACCAGTGCCTAATGGAGGCAGTAGAACCAAGAACTGTATGGAATCTGCCCATGGGGTATGAAGTTGATGAACAAATTGTGGAGCTGTATGTTCAACACATGCTAAGTCAGCCAAAGGATCCAAAGGCAGAAAGGTTTGGAACCTTTGAGGAGCTGAGTGTAAAGATTCATGTGGAACTCAGACAACCAGAGATCAAGAGGAAGGTAAGAAAAGAAGTTGAAGATGTTGTAAAAGGCTTTGGCATATAAAAGGAGGCACTTGATGCCAACAGGAAAAAGATGGAAAGGGTTGAGGAAGAGAAGAAGAAGGTAGAAAAGAAAAATGAGGAAAGTGCTCCAGCAAAACCTTCCACCTAGACCAGATCATCAAAGAGATCTACACCTACCACTGCCAAAGGCTCAAGGACATCAGAACCAGAAGCACAATCATCTGGTAAAGGAGAGAAAAGAATAAAGACAAAAGCTACAAGATCTTATGCTAGTCAAAGGGATGAAGAGGATACTGAATCTAATGAAGAAATCAGGAAAATGAAGAAAAAGAAGAAAACATCTTGTCAACCCTCTACCGGATAGAAGGAAGAAGAAAAGATAGAGGAATATGTTGAAAAACCCACTCTTCACATTGATGACATAATCAAATCAGTCATAGTGGATGGAAATATTCAGCCAATGGTTGAGTTCTATGATGATTATGGTGAAGCAGATTAGAAGATATTGCAAGATGCCACAGTCAGGTACCTAAATATCTACAACAAAGCATTCATTGAAATTATATCTCTGATCCCCAAAAGCTTGGAGAAGGAACTAGAAATAAGAAAGAACAATGCCCAAGCCAAAGACCTAGAAATCTGGGAACAGATAGCAATTCAGCTATATCCTTCAATCAACCCCAAGATAATGAATATGGTATTCAAAGATTGTAAGGATGAGTTCAAAAGAAAAGCAAGGATGAATCAACTTATGCTTGGTGAGACTGACAAGGTAGCCAAGGACACAGAAGAGATCCTCTAGAAGGCCTTCAAAAGATTTAATCTTCCTATTATAGAGGACTTGGGTACTGACCCCTCGACCACAAGTGTTGCAGAAGAGTCTACTGAGAAAATAACAGAAGAGGTAATGAATACCGGTGCAGAAACAGCTAAGGACTTGGAATCATCTGCTTTGGAAGAGGTGGCCCATGAACAGACCAACATCACTCCTCCAGTTTCCCCTGCTAACTCTGGATCCAAAGGAGAAGAAAGAATAAAGGAGAAAGAAGCAGAGGTGAAGGAAAAAGAAGATATCAGTACAAAGGTTGTGGAAGGGGAGAAAGCTCCAAAAGATAGTTCTGTGTCTGCAGAAGAAAAGAAAAATCTATCTCCAGCAAGAGACACTGCAGAATCAGTCAAGGACTTTTTGACAAAAGCAACTATGGAGATTGATGAACCGGAACTATTAAAAGGGCCATTAAATTTTGACTTTCTATCTCCGGTGCAAACAATGAAAATAGCTTCATTTGCAAATGCGAAGGTCAAAGAGAAACTATTGAAATCTCACATGGAAGACTGTGAGCTTTTAGAGGTAGCATCTGGAGTGTTGGAAAAAATCATGCCATCTTTTCAGAAGAATCCCACAACCTCCTCTTCCGGTAATCTCAAAACTCTAGTCAACAGTGTCAGCACACATTTTGATTCTCTAGAGAAGTCAGCTGAAGAAAAGGTCTGAAAGGAGTTTTTGGATAAGAGATTCTCTGAAGTACAGGGTCTAATAACAAATGATAGGAGAGTTATGGACATTGGGATAAAAAGCTTGGAAAATGCTCTTAAAGATGGCAGAAATATTTACAAATTTTGCTTATCTTGGCCCACAGTGACCAAAGATATTGAGAAGAAAGTAAAAGAACACGAGGATAAACTACTAAGTTTGTCTCAAAGTTTTGATCCTCTCTCATCCTCTATAGTAAATCAAGAGTGTTAGACTATTGCAATCACAAATGCAATAAAGAATTTTGAGAAGGAAAGGAAGAACATAATTAGCTGGATGGGTGAACTTAGAAGGATCATTATCCCTAAGTTAGAGGCCATGCATGAGGCCATAAGTGAAGCTCAAATCACAGCCCAGACCAATGATCCAATAGATCTAAAAAGGGCAAATGCATTTGCATTCCTGTTGAGCAGTCATATATCAATTTTGGACAGAATGAAGCAAAGTTGGGCTACAGAATTCATTCAATTGAAAACAACTCTTGTAGACATACTTCAGTATATGTAAGTATTCCTTATGTATTTACTTATGCGGACAAAATTTTGAGAATTTTGGTATGCGGACCCTACCCTTTGCCATTGATGTCAAAGGGGGAGTGAAGAGCAGTGAAAAGTGAGGAATCCAACTAAGGGGGAGCTCCAAAAAATGTATATAAAAATAGAGCATCAACCAAGGGGGAGCATAGTGTAAACACTTAGTCATTTTTCACTAAGTGTTGCCATCAATGCCAAGGGGGAGATTGTTGGCAAGAGACACTATATGGATTCATGAATGTTGTCATTGATGGCAACAAAGGTTATCCAACACATCCACAATGCATGATAAGTCATCACCAGAAGTCATATTGAAGAAGTGTTGAGGTCCGGTAAGCAAGAACAGAGTAGTCAGTAAGGTCCAACAGACAAGTCTGGATCTCTCAGTAGAAGTATCTCAGTGAAGTGCAGATTTGGGGAAGTCAAGAGGAGTATCTTGACTGATAGATTCCAAGGTTTGAGCCTCTGATGTGGAAAGGATAAAGAGATATGAATGCTTGAGTGTCAAGTTCCCAAGTGACAGTGTGAACAGAGGAAGAATTGGCTCGCAGAACATTAGACATTATTCTGGATGTGTTACTAATGTTGGTAAAGGTTATGAAGGCATAAATTATGTTTGGCTAACATGATTAATGATTTCCACAAGTATATCCTTCATCCGCATTACTTGGTATGCAAGGATTTAGCCGACAGATCAGAGTTTATGGAAAATATTGACTATTCCGGGTGCCGACTAGAAAGGTGATGAAATCACTTGTGCGGATATATATACAAGATAGATTTAGTTATGAGAGGTGTTGAGGGTGTAAGTGATGTGCGAAGAAAAGCAATAGAGCCAAATAAAAGCAGAAAGGAAGATCTAGTATGTGAAAGAAGAGCAGCATAAAAGAAGAGGAAAGATGAAGTGCAACAGATCAGTATATAGAGCCTAACCGGAATTGAACTCCAAAATATGTTGATGCTCCTTATCAGCTCAAGTATTGTATTACACTCTTTATAAATTGTAGACAGTGTGTCTCTTGTAGGCAGTGTGCCTCTTGTGAGCAGTGTGCTCGGGTAGTGAGCCCTAATTGGCAAGTGCCATTTTGTACTTCCATTCTTCTAACAGAGAATACAATATTGGGTTAATCACCCCGTGGTTTTCTCCCTTAATAGGGCTTCCACATCAAAAATATTGTGTCATGTGTATTTCTATTTCATGGTTATGTTTGCTTGTTTGAATTGATGTTGCACTAGTTATTAAGAAAGTTTAGAAAGCTGAAATAATTAAGATAACTGATTCACCCCCCCCTCTCAGTTATCAACAATTCTTGCTTTTCTCTGGAACTCATCCTTGCAGTCCTTAAAGATCATGTTCATTTGCTTTGGAGTAATGGAAGGATAGAGATGAATTGCAATCTATTCTTAGTTCTCTAAGTCCTTTGCCTTGGCATTCTCTTTTCTCAGTTCAAGTACCTTCTCTAGACTTTTGGGAATTAATGAAATGATTTCAATGAATGCTTTATTATAAATATTCAGGTACCTGACTGTAGCATCTTCCATGATCCTCTTGTCAGTGTCACTATATTCATCATAAAATTCTATTAGTGGTTGTAGATTCCCATCCACAGTGACTGCCTTGATGATATCATCAATAGAAATAGTGTGCTTTTCAACAAATTCTTCTTCCTTTTCTTCTTTGTTTTTACCGACAGAGGATTCCTTGGATGTTTTCTTCTTCTTCTTCATTTTCTTAACTTTCTCATCAAACTCTATTTCTTCATCATCCTTTTGACTTATGTAAGACTTTGTGGCTTTTGTTTTCATTCTCTTTTCTCCCTTTCCAGATGTCTTGGCTTCTGGTTTGGAGGCTCTTGAGCTCTTAGGGGTGGCTGGTGCAGAGCTCTTGGTGGATCTAGTCCAAGAGGAGGCTTGTACCGAAACACTTCCTTTTTCTGCTTCTTGTTTCTCTTTCTCAACTCTTTCTATTTTCTCTCTATTTGCATCAACTACCTCTTTTGATATGCCATATCTTTTGGCAATTTCCTCTACCTCCCTTCTAACTTTCCTTTTTATCTCCCGTTGTCTCAGCTCAACATGTATCTTTACACTTAATTCTTGAAAGGTTCCAAACCTTTCTACCTCAGGGTCCTTAGATTGACTTAGCAAGTGTTGAATATGCAGCTCCAAGATTTTCTCATCGACCTCATATCCCATTGGCATTATCCAAATTGTTCTAGGCTGAACTACCTCCATTAGGCATTGATCAGTATCTACCATAAAACACACTATATCCTTGTATTTTTCTACTATGGATTGAGGTATCCTTTCTCTAGCTTGCATCATACTTTGGAAGTTCTTAAAGTATCCCCAGAGTGTTGTGCTTTGAGCCTTGGCATCACCAAGTCCATACATATAGTCTCTAATCTGTATTGCAACTGATTTGTCATTTTGCCAAACCCAACCACTTGATCTGGGCAGCTCATTCATGAAGTAGAAGAATAGACACAATATTAAACAACCATACTTGAATGAGTTATTCTTATCCTTCTTGATCTTTTGCAATTTTTCTAATAGTTGGTTTAAAAGAAGACCACATAGGTCATAATCTGCATTTTCCCTTAACATCTGATATGCTATATATATTGCAGTCCCAGACACAAAATTATCCCTATTGGAATGATAGATCTTATATCCAATTATCATAGAGGTAAATTTGACATCCGGATCTGTGATGTCTTCTATGGTCACTACTCTCTTGTCAAACTTAGATCTGATAACTTCAGTAACTGTCTGGTTCTTGACAGATTTGAGTGCAGGTAACCCACTGAATGAGTGTAGTCCAGTTACTGCCCTAATGGCATCTTTTGTTATCTTGAAGGGCTTCATTAACCACATGAAATTGTCATGTATTCTACTAAGAACATACCGGACCCAATCATCTTCTACAAAATAGGGAAAGTGGGTGTAATGTCCAAAGTGCTTATCCCGAAGGGCCTTGTATTGAAGTTTGAGTTCAAAACTTTCATCTATTAATTGTTTATGGTATATGTCCATCAACTTAGACTCTCCAAATTCCTCAATATTGGCGTGGATGTAAACCCTAACATCTTCTATATGTAGTACCCCATACGGAATGCTAGAAAAAGTGCCTAATGGATCAACTTCCAAGGATTTATAGGGGTGTTTCTTGAATTTTGGGCGTGGTCTATTAATGATCTTAGCAACCATTGGAGTAGCCATTTTGTAAAGGATTCAGAGAGAGATTTTTAGGATGGAAGTACCTTTTTATACTTCAAGGTTTGGAAAAAGAGCCAGAACAAATCGCTGGTTGAATTGGATTTTGCAATTGATCTTTGAGAGAGTTGTAGATACTTTGATGCAAAGCTCTTCTTTTCTTCTTCTTGAAAGCAAATGTGCGAATAATAAGTGAATGAACCCTTTTATCTCTACATAAACCCTAATTTCCTTTTGCAATAAATGCACAACTTAAGTCATCCGGTTGTCCTATTCTGAGAGAGATCTTTTCTGAATCACTATGTTGCACTTAGAATCATTTTCAGTGGGGATTGACAATGTATTTTCTTTTCTCCAATCATGCCATGGATCCGCAGATCAAAGTATTTTGATTTTGGATCATACCAGATTTGTCTATGAAAATCCTACTTTACTGGATGGCTATCAAACCGAATCAATCTTGGATGATTAAACTCTTGCAAAACTCCATGCGGATCTTTCATATTTTTACCAAGGATTATATGGATATTTTTCTAAGAACCCTTTAATTTGCAACATTCCATGTGCCAATTTTAGGCACCAAATGACTGGCTGGGGGAATTTATTTTTCTTTGTGACTCCCCCTAAGCCAGAGCTCATCTATTTATTTTTTAGAAGGAATATCAGCACTGGATTCCAGTGTGGATCCATCCCCAACATTCTTTGTACTCTTCTTCACCCAAATCTTGATCATCTCCCTTTGAACTTCATCCGCAATCACTTTACCTTTTCCCTTATCCTGTTTTTTATTATGATGCACCAGACCCTTTTTATCCTAATTTTTACTTCTGTAGAATTTGGCAATATGACTAGATCTATTGCAATTGTAACTATTAAGGGAAAATTGGATCAATAATGAATATGCGATATAATCAATATCAAATACCCAAAACTTCAATGAAATAGTGAACTAAGGAGATTCAAATAAAATAAAGCAATGAACAACAAAGCAAACCTTCCTTAGATTGTAGGTTCCATTGATTGCCTATCTAAATCATTCTTGCATGTATGAAATAGGGCCCTCAGAGAGTGCACTTCCTTGCTATGCTTCAAGAATGTCAATTGAGAATGGCAGTGATCATTTATTGCAATGAAAAGGAGCTTCACAACAATGGTAGTGGTGCGTAGTGTATAGTAATGAATGTGATCACAAGTAATGAAGGAATTGGTGCCAAAGGCACACTGTAATTCCTGTAGAGTAACAATACTTAAAGCTTAGATGAATGAAATGGAAGAAGAGGTTCAATTTATAAACTTGGAAGAATGAAGATCAACGGTATAGAGAGAATGAGAAGATCGATGGTTGAGAATGGTTGAGGAACGTGCAACGAATAAGAAGAAGACATGTGTCTTGCTTTCTTTTGCATGAAAGGATTTGCTAAGAATAGAAGAATGAGTTAAAGCAATTAAAAGAATATAATAATCAATTAAGTGATTTAAAACAAGAAGAAGGGATTTGCATGAGAATAAGAAGATATTTTGCTTTATTAAATATTAGGAATATTTAATTGCATGTGCAAGAAGGCTTGAATTATACTTAGAGATAACTCAATTTAGAAGAAAAAGTGACTTAAATAAATAATTGATTTATTTAAATTTAGAGAAGATATTATTGGAAGAAACAATTAAATAATTGGTATTATTTAATTTAGAAGATAAGAAAGCAAATTAAATAAATAAATTTATTTAATTATTGTGCATGATTTTGGAAGAATAAATAAAATATTTGATTATATTTTATTTTTAGAGATTGAAAGGATTTAAATAAATTTGATTTGATTTATTCAAATTTGGAAGAATGATTAGATTTAATTAAATAATTAAGAATTATTTAATTGTTTGGAAGAATTTAATTAAATAAAAGGGTTTTATTTAATTTTGACCTTAGAAGAGATAATTAAATATTTTGATATTTAATTAATTTAGAGGAATGTGAATCAAATAAATAAATTGATTTGTTTATTTATTGATAGAGGAATTTGAAGGGAATAAATATTAAGAATATTTATTTAGACTGAATCGTGTCATTTTTAGGCGTATATATTTTGCCCCTCTTTGATTCAATGCAGTTTACAGTGTTGCTTCAAAGAATAGATAGTCTAACAATGATACATGCCCCAGTTTGCCCCTGGTACAGGTTACGATGATAGGATGCCCCCTCGGGAGATAGGATGGGAAGAAGGCAGAAGGCGTGAGACGAACAATCTCATGAAGAGCCGAATGATACACGATGCAAGATAGAATGATAACACACACAAGCAAGTAAGGAAGTACAAAAAAATGATACAAGAACAAGCAAGGTATTTCCCTTGTCAAGCGGTAAACCAACGATATACTGATAATGATATACAACAGTGTTGTCATGGCGGGGAATGATAGATCCCTAGAACAACATGAAGGACAGTGCAACATTTCTTTGCATATTTGACTGATATCCTCTTGGTCTGCATTGATTAGCCATATGTTCCATTCTATTGCATGCAAAGCATCTACTATTGAATGAATTGTTTATTTGCATATTTCTGCATTCATGAGATTTGTGACCATACCTTTTGCAATTAAAACATTGTCCAGAGAAGGATGGATTAGTCTGATTCATTCTCCTTCTGTACTAAGTTGCTTTATGACCAAAGTTGTTGCAATTGAAGTAGTATCCATTGAAGGATGGATATCTTTAAGCATTTGGTTGCCTTACCAGAGGTCTTCTAGGCCTATTTCTTTGGTTTCTTGATTCAAATTTCTTCTGACTAGATCCGGAGCTTTCACCTTTCTCATATCCCAAGCCACACTTGTCATCTACCCTCTTTTGGCTCTCAAGAAGAACTTTAAGTTGGGATGAGCTTATCTTGAATTTCTCCTTGTATTCATTTGTTGTTTGAAGATTTCGTTTGAGAGTGTCTATCTAATTTTTAAGTTGTTCTTCATTATTTCTAGCTTCTTCAAGATCAGATTCAAGATGCCTGATTATTCTATCCATTTTGTGGTAGTCCTTTGTCTTCTCCATGAGGGATTTTTTTAGATTATCTTCACTTTTCTTTCTTTCTTCAATTTCTTGGGTGAATTCATAACCCCTGATTCCATTTCATGCCTTACCATAATGACCTCTTTGATAGCTTCTTACACAGCTTTTTTTTCTCATTTAGATCTTCATTAGTATCATTGTCTTCACTCTGATTGGCTAATTTTTGAAAAAGTTCCTTTCTCTTTTTCACAGAGATACTAAGTTTTTCTTTTAGCTCATTTATGAAATCATCAACTTCTTCAAGTCTTTCTCTCAAACTATTGACTTCAGAATGTGATTGTTCAAGATCATCTAGGGCAGACTGAAGTTGTTCCTTCATACCATACTTATCCATTGATATTCCCAGATCTTCCTCAAGCTGTTAGGCTGTGTTTAGAGGAACTTGGCTCTGATACCAATTGTTGGAAACAAGGTAGATAACTGAGAGGGGGGGTGTGAATCAATTATCTCAAATATCTTAAATTTCTTTTCTCCTTTAATAGTTAGTGCAGCACTAAAACATATAAGCATACATAATCATGAGAGCAGAAATATATTCAAAACACATAACACAAGGATTTTTACATGGAAAACCTTGTTAAGCGAAAAACCACGGGGTGACTAACCCAAGATTGTATTCTCTATTAAAAGAATAAGAAGTACAAAATGGCACTTGCCAATTAGGGCTCACTACCTGAGCACACTGCTCAGAAGAGGCACACTGCCTACAAGAGACATACTGTCTACAAAGTTTATAGAAGGTAACTAGGTGTTTTAATTGATGAGAGGCATCCACAAATTGTGAAGTTTAGTTTCAATTAGGCTCAATATACTAATCTAATGCACTTCATTCTTCCTTTGCTCTAATGCTGCTGCTCTGTCACATACCTGACTTGTATTGTTGCTTCCACACTTATCTCTACCTTTCTTTGCACCTTATTTCATCACATATATACACACACACTCCTTCATACTAGAAACCATCTATTATATATTTGCACCAAGGATTTCAACAACTTTCTAGTTGGCAACCAGAATACTCAAGATATTTACAAGATACTGATCTATCGGCTGAATCCATACTTGATTTGTGATGTGTATCAAAAACATAATCATAGAAGTCATCAATCATGTCGGTCAACATTGTATGATCCCTTAAATAGCTTGATCAACATCAATTACTCATCTGGATTGAAGTCTGATACTTTGTCGGTCAGTTCTTCCTCAATCTGTTCTGCCTATCAGAAACCCAACACTCAGATGCTCATATCTTTTCCATGTTTTATCACCGGAGGGTCAATCTCTGGAATCTAGTAGTCATGATACTCCTCTTGACTTGTCGAAGTCTGTAACTTGCTGAGTTACATCATCTGAGAGATCCGGACCTGAATTTCAGACCTTGCTACATGCTTTATTCTTGTTCACCGAACCAAAACAATCTTCAATCTGACATCCGATATAGGCATACTATGTGTTGTAGATGTGTGGGATAGACTTTGTTGCCATCAATGACAACACTCATGAAGCCACACAGTATCTCTTTCCAACAAAGCATACATTCTGCAACTATATGCTTTGTGTCCAGGAGTGTTGCAATTATAAAAAATTATGTTGTGATCATAATCAAATGACAGATAGTACCTTTAAGCACTCATGTTAAGCTTCCATGCAGAATCATACCTTCTATGCACTTTACAATTTCTTTGTATGTGTCCAACATTATTGCACTTGTAACAAACAATATCAGTATTCCTTCTTAAATCAACTACTTTGTGTCCAAAATGATTACAAGTATAACAATAACCATTAAATGAATAATTATACATCTATGCTTGTTTTACTAGAGTAGTTCTTCTAAAATTTCTTCTTTGAGTGTGCATTTTGACAAACTCATCTTTAGTCTTCTCCTCAGCTTCACTTTTCCTTTTACCTTCTGTGGCAGCAAGATGATGACTTAAATCAATTTTCCTTCTTGGAGTCTCTCTGGCTTTGGAAAACTCTGTTGGATCTAGGGCATACAACTGAGAGGGGGGGGGTGAATCAGTTGTATAAAACTTCTCCTTATTCAAACACTTAACTCACTGTTGTTAGTTAGCAGCATATCAAATAATCATCCATGGAAGCATAATACATAAACACAATGGCAGATAAGCATCAACACATTGAACACCAAGATTTTGACGTGGAAAACCCGGTTAAGGGAAAAACCACGGGGTGATTAACCCAAGAATTATTCTCTGTTAGAAGAATAAGGAAAAATGAATGGCACATGCCAATAAGGGCTCACTGCCCGAGCACACTGCTCACAAAGAGGCCCACTGCCTACAAGGAGACACACTGTCTACAAAGTGATGAAAATCACAGTCTTGAACTGGAGAATGACATCTCTACCATGTCCGGATCAGTTCCAATTAGGCGCAACAATCTCTGCTCTGCCTTTCGCACGTTTCTTCGCTATCCCATACTCATCCTCACACCACACACTGAAATGAACTCACAAACCGTTATTTATACAAGACATTGACTTAGGATCAAACATCTAAGTCGGCAAACAACCATAGGAGTATCCGCAAGATGAATAACACATCCGGTCGGCCATCACAAGAACATTCGCCGGATGAACAACTCATCCGGTCGGCTACACAGAGCAAGAACTTCATCCGGAAGAATAACTTCAATTCCGGGCTCTACCATCAATGCGGACCAACAACACAACCTAAACATGATCCAAGAACCTTCACAAGCCTGTCTGAATGTCCGGATACATCCGCACTTCCTCTGCTTACTGGGATCTCTTGTCTTCCTCATCCGGAACTCCAAGAACACAGTCTGTCGCCACTGTCATAATGCAAGAGGTACTTCCGGACCTCCAAATCATACACAAATCAGGATGATACATCACAAGAACATCCCAAACACTACTTCCAATCCGCAGATTAGGATAATACAATTCCGGACCTCACCGGACCTTTTTGTGATCCTCTGTCACCTCCGGATACTTGCCGGACCCGGTTCTATACCGGCAGCCACAACTTCTTCAGATCTTCATGCGGACCTCTGAAATCTTAACTGTAGCATCTCAAGACTCATATCTACTAACCCTTTGCTCCGCATCCTCCGGTTCTCATCCTCTACAGTACATTTACCTTCTTCTTATCACTGATCTTCACTGTTCCTGACTGAGTCTAATTTTCTCAATATCCTCAGCACACAGCTCATCAAATCCTTCTTGTCAATGCAATATGAGTATGTTGACATCAATGACAACACTGGCTTACCTCATACTTGCAACAATCTCCCCCTTTGTCATTGATGGCAACATATGATGTGAAAAACCATCAAGACAAGAACTTCTCTTTTCTGTCACAGCTCCCCCTATCAACAACAACTCTTCACATGTCTTCCTTTGCTGCTCCCCCTTTGATCATCAACCACTTGTTTTTCACATGTCTTCTCTCCCCCTTTGACATCAATGGCAAAGGGCTCATACTTGCAACTCTCATGCATCAGAATAATACCAGCTGCTCCCCCTTAGTTGCAGCTCCCCATTAGTCCGAATCACAAGATATGACTGTGATAGCCACCGGACTGATGCACATCAATGCATCTTAGTTCATCACCGGAGGGGCCATGACCCCTAACTTCTCCCGGAGATATTCAAAAGAGTCCTTGGGAAGAGGTTTTGTAAAGATATCTGCAATCTGATCCTTGGAGGGAACATACTCCAATCTGACTTCTTCCTTGTTTACTTGTTCTCTCAAAAAGTGAAATTTGATAGATATGTGCTTAGTCTTAGAATGCAATACCGGATTCTTGGAAATATTAATTGCACTTGAATTATCACAGAAAATTGTGATAGGCTCCTCATATTCAACTTTGATGTCTCTTAGCATCTGCTTCATCCATAGGATTTGAGTGCAACTACCTGCTGCTGCAATGTATTCTGCTTCAGTTGTAGACAGAGATATTGCATCTTGTTTCTTGCTTAGCCAAGAAACCAATCTCTTCCCCAAAAAGAATGCTCCACCACTAGTGCTCTTCCGGTCATCCACATCACCTGCCCAATCTGCATCTGTGTAAGCATGAAGAGAGAAATCCGGATCTCTAGGATACCAAAGACCATACTCAACTGTTCCTTTCAAGTATCTAAAAATTCTTTTGATTTCCATAACATGAGATTCTCTAGGATCAGCCTGGAATCTTGCCACAAGACCAACAGCCTGCATTATATCTGGTCTAGTTTGAGTGAGATACAACAATCCACCAATCATTGATCTATACTTTGTCTGATCTGCCTTTGGAGAATCATCATCTTTGCTTAACTTACATCCGGTTGCCATAGGAGTGTTCATAGGCTTTGAGTCTTCCATACCAAATTTCTTTAACAATTCTTTCACATATTTGGTCTGAGAAATGAAGATCCCTTCTTTTGTTTGAGTAATTTGCAGACCCAAGAAGAAATTCATTTCACCAAGCATAGACATTTCAAACTCACTTTTCATCTGATTTGCAAAAGTTTTACACATACTATCTCTTCCTCCAAAAATGATATCATCCACAAACACTTCAACAATCAGAATGTTTTCATGATCAATTTTGAAATATAAGTTGCTGTCAGCAGTACCTTTGTTGAATCCAATCTGCACAAGATGCTTATCCAACCTTTCATACCATGCTCTTGGGGCTTGCTTCAATCCATACAAGGCTTTCTTCAACTTGCACACCATATCATTATTATCAGACAATTGAAATCCATCCGGTTGTTCAATGTAAACTTCTTCTTCTAAATCACCATTTAGGAAGGCAGACTTGACATCCATCTGATATACCTTGAAGTCTTTGAAGGCAGCAAATGCAAGAAGTAATCTGACTGCTTCAATTCTTGCCACCGGAGCAAAAGTCTCTTCAAAGTCAATTCCTTCTATTTGAGAGTAGCCTTTGCAGACCAATCTAGCTTTGTTTCTGATTACTTCACCAGCTTCATTTAGTTTGTTCCGGAAGACCCACTTGGTTCCAATTACATTCCTATCTCTAGGTCTGGGAACAAGATCCCAAGTATGATTTTTCTCAATTTGCATCAGTTCATCTTCCATTGCTTTGGTCCAGTTTTCATCATTGCAGGCTTCATTTATTGTTTTAGGTTCAATCTTTGAAATCAGACAACATTCATTCTGATCTTGAGCAATATTCCTTCTAGTTTGTACACCTTTGCTTCTGTCACCTATGATCTGATCTTCAGAGTGATTCAGTCTTACATACCTTGGAATTTTGGGAGTATCCAGCACTGCTGTTTCTTGATCAGCCTCATTCAAATCTAACTCTTCTTCCTGATTTACCGGATCAGGCTGACTCTGTCTCACCGGAGAGGATTGAGGTCCTTGAACACTGTCTTGGTCATCTTCATCAAACTCATAAAATCTTGAAGGCTTCTCAATTCCTTCATCAACCTTTACATTGGTGCTTTCTATCATTTTCCTCAATCTCTTATTGTAACATCGGTATGCTTTGCTTTGAGTGGAGTAGCCCAAGAAAATTCCTTCATCACTTCTAGCATCAAACTTTCCTAGATCTTCATCTCTTTTAATATAACACTTGCTACCAAATACTCTGAAATATTTTACAGTAGGAGTGATGCCAAACCAGAGTTCATAGGGGGTCTTACCGGTGTTGTTTCTGATTTGAACTCGATTGAGTGTGTAGACTGCAGTGCTGATAGCTTCTTTCCAAAACATTTGAGGAACATTTGCTTCCAACATCATTGTCCTAGCAGCTTCCTGGATGGTCCAGTTCTTTCTCTCAACTACTCCATTCTGCTGTGGAGTCTTAGGAGCAGACAACTGTCTCCTTATACCCTGTTTCTCACAAAAATCAATGAATTCACCAGATGTAAATTCACCACCTCTATCAGATCTTAGACACTTTAGTTTCAATCCGGTTTGATTCTCCACCATAGCTTTGAAGATTTTGAACTTCTCAAAGGCTTCTGATTTTTCTTTTAGAAAGGTAACCCACATCATCCGGGAATGATCATCAATTAACAACATGAAATATCTATCACCTTGCAGACTCTTGATTCTTGTTGGTCCACATAGATCAGTATGTACTAATTCCAACAATCTGGTAGAAGACTGATCTTTGCTTTTAAAAGAGACTCTGCTTTGTTTGCCTAACTGACATTCTTTACACACACTATTTGTAGGTTTTATCAACTTTGGAAGATCTCTCACAGCCTGAGTATTGCTTATCTTGATGATGTTATCAAAATTTACATGACACATTCTTCTATGCCATAACCAACTCTGATCAATTTGAACAAACAAAAAACTTTTATTTGAACCAACCAGATGAAAGATGTTACCTCTTGTCTGAGTACCGGATGCAATTTCAGTTCCGGAGCTTGTAAAGATTCTGCATTTTCCATTCTTGAACCGGAGATCATAGCCTTTGTCCACTAACTGACCAACACTGAGAAGATTGTGCTTCAATCCTTCAACATACAGTACATTACCTGTTTTGCTCTTACCATCAAAGGAAATAGTTCCCCTACCTCTGATTCTGCCAGCAGAATTGTCACCAAACTTTACCATTCCTCCTTCATATCTTTCCAAGTCTAAGAACTTATTCTTGTCACCAGTCATATGGTGAGAACATCCACTGTCAATAACCCAATCATCCTTTTCTTCCACTTGAGCAGCCAAGGCTTTTTCAACAACTTTGTGATTGACAGATTCAGAGAGCAAGGAATCTTCTTCCTTGATGGCTATAAACACCCACTCATTTCCGGATTTGCTTCCTGGATCTGATTCATCATCTGTTACTCCTTCATTGTCATCTTCTTCATGAACATAATAGCAGTTCTTTTGAAACCTTTGTCTGTGAGTATTAGATCTTGCAGATCTTTCCGGACATCTTGAGGCAAAATGACCAATCTTATTGCAGTTGAAACACTTAAAGGGTAGTTTTCCTTCATACTTACCGGATCCTCTTGGCAGTCTTTTTGCAATGAGGGCTTCAAGTTGAGCTGTTTCTGCTTCTTCTTCTTCCATGTCTCTTCTTGCTTGATCATACCATGACATTTTCCTTGATGAGTTTTCACCCGGATCAAATCTCTGTTTGCCTTTCACATAGGCACTGGCTTTGAAAGCAGATTCAGTCTTGGGAGGATCATCTCCAAACTCGGTCATTTCAAATGCAGCTAGTTTGCCAGCCAGTTGTTCTCTTGTGACAGTTGTGTGGGCTCTGAATTCATCAATGGCAGCAACTTTGATTTTGTAGGCAGCAGGAAGGGATCTTAGGATTTTGCAGACAATCTCATTTTCATCTAAAGTTCCACCAGCATTTCTGATTCCACATACCAGCTCATTTACTCTTGGCATAAAGGTAGTAATGTTTTCATCATCTCTCATTTTCAATCTTTCAAATTTCCCTTTCAGACTTTGCAACCTTGCACTTTTGACAAACTCATCTCCTTCATACAGAAGTTCCAGTTTAGTTAGGATCTCATATGCAGTGGGTAGGTCAATGACATTCGAGAGATCTGAGTCATTCAATGCACTTAGAAGAGCTTCCTTGGTCCGCAGATTGTTTTCAGCTTCTGTGATTTCATTCAGAGTTGTCGGACCACCTTGTGGGGGTACATATGGTTTTGAAATCATACCCAGATATGCTTTTCCCATGCATTCCAAGTGACACTTCATGCGACCTTTCCAGAGAGTAAAGTTGGTTCCATCGAACTTCGGACTATCCTTCTTGTAAGACGACATCCTGGATCTCCTCAAGCGGTTAAGCTCTTGTCAGAGGAACTTGGCTCTGATACCAATTGTTGGATCTAGGGCATACAACTGAGAGGGGGGGGGTGAATCAGTTGTATAAAACTTCTCCTTATTCAAACACTTAACTCACTGTTGTTAGTTAGCAGCATATCAAATAATCATCCATGGAAGCATAATACATAAACACAATGGCAGATAAGCATCAACACATTGAACACCAAGATTTTGACGTGGAAAACCCGGTTAAGGGAAAAACCACGGGGTGATTAACCCAAGAATTATTCTCTGTTAGAAGAATAAGGAAAAATGAATGGCACATGCCAATAAGGGCTCACTGCCCGAGCACACTGCTCACAAAGAGGCCCACTGCCTACAAGGAGACACACTGTCTACAAAGTGATGAAAATCACAGTCTTGAACTGGAGAATGACATCTCTACCATGTCCGGATCAGTTCCAATTAGGCGCAACAATCTCTGCTCTGCCTTTCGCACGTTTCTTCGCTATCCCATACTCATCCTCACACCACACACTGAAATGAACTCACAAACCGTTATTTATACAAGACATTGACTTAGGATCAAACATCTAAGTCGGTAAACAACCATAGGAGTATCCGCAAGATGAATAACACATCCGGTCGGCCATCACAAGAACATTCGCCGGATGAACAACTCATCCGGTCGGCTACACAGAGCAAGAACTTCATCCGGAAGAATAACTTCAATTCCGGGCTCTACCATCAATGCGGACCAACAACACAACCTAAACATGATCCAAGAACCTTCACAAGCCTGTCTGAATGTCCGGATACATCCGCACTTCCTCTGCTTACTGGGATCTCTTGTCTTCCTCATCCGGAACTCCAAGAACACAGTCTGTCGCCACTGTCATAATGCAAGAGGTACTTCCGTACCTCCAAATCATACACAAATCAGGATGATACATCACAAGAACATCCCAAACACTACTTCCAATCCGCAGATTAGGATAATACAATTCTGGACCTCACCGGACCTTTTTGTGATCCTCTGTCACCTCCGGATACTTGCCGGACCCGGTTCTATACCGGCAGCCACAACTTCTTCAGATCTTCATGCGGACCTCTAAAATCTTAACTGTAGCATCTCAAGACTCATATCTACTAACCCTTTGCTCCGCATCCTCCGGTTCTCATCCTCTACAGTACATTTACCTTCTTCTTATCACTGATCTTCACTGTTCCTGACTGAGTCTAATTTTCTCAATATCCTCAGCACACAGCTCATCAAATCCTTCTTGTCAATGCAATATGAGTATGTTGACATCAATGACAACACTGGCTTACCTCATACTTGCAACAAACTCTCCTTCTTCATAACTAAATCTAGTTGTGTTCAGATGATGTTTCTGTTTACCCAACATTTCATGTAGCTTGCTTGTGCTTTCATCAAACTCCTTATACTTCTTAGATAAAGCCTTGAGACAATCATACTCTTTTCTCATATTAATAATATCACCCTCTAATTTTAGATTCTCAATCCTTCTAACTTCAAGGTCAAATTCTGAAACATCTGTTATCCTCTTAGCTTCCTCAACCTCTATCTTTAGACTAATAATCAAATTGTCTGAGTTATCAATTTGTGTCCTTAAATTTGCAATATGAATACTTGCCTCTTCAAGATCAGAGAGTACTTTGTCTTTGAAGTCTTTTTTCTTGTTGTAGCTACAATTTTCATTTTTGGTTCTCCTTTTTATATTTCCTGAGTTCACTTAGAGCATATATGAGCTCTCCTTCCATATCAATCTCACAATCTTGTTTATCATATTCCTCATCATCATCACTTATGATGTTAGCTTCTTCTTAAAAAGATTGGACCTCAACTCCTTCATGTGAATGTCTTCTATCATTGTTATCCTTCTGAGATAATAAGTTTTCCTCTTCTTTATCATCACCTTGATAAATTCTTTTGAATTCTCTCCATATATCCTAAGCTATAACACAATTCATAAATTTATAGATAACATGATTAGATAATCTAGATAAAATAGCCTTCTTTACAATGTCATTGTATTCATGGGCCTCTTTATGACTTGTATCATTAGGTGATAGAGAAGAAATAAAATAGTCATTCTCTACATACATCCATACACCATATCCTAATGAAAATAGATATGCTTGCATCCTAAAACACCAAATAGGAAAGTCTGAACCATCAAAGAAGGGAACATCTAAAAACACTTTCTCTTCAACCTGTGAGACATTTCTATCAACTAATAATGTATCAATATCTAGAATTGATATAGACTGCACCTTCTCATAAGAATAAGACTTGACATTTCTCATGTTCTTATTTCTTTTCCACTTACCCATTATACTCCACCCTCAAGATCTACCCAAGCTGATTAGACTATAACAGGGAACATGTGTTCTAATACCAATTGTAGGACTACAATCAACACTGAGAGGGGGGGTGAATTAGTGTTGAGTCAAAAATGACAATTTATGACTTTTCAAACTTGACAATGAAGTTTATCAAAAAATGAATTCAATACTTGAACAACCAAAATTAAATGTTCAATCATATGTAATTACAAAAGACATGAGATCATAACACAAAGAAATTAATGAGTGGAAAACCCTCCTGGGGTAGAAAAACCACTCAGAACTACCTCACTGGCTTAAGCAAAAACCTCACTGGTTACAATGTTTAGAAACACCAACTTCAAGGAGAACCAACCCCTAATACATACAAATAGGTCTTGCTGACCATACAAGCCTCATTGGATACAAGATGCCTCACTAACACATATAGAGGTCTCACTGACCATAAGCCTCACTGGCATAGGAAAGTCTTAGTGACCAATTCAATTGTCCTCATCAAAATAATGTGCAAGACATGATTGCTTCTCAATCTAATTTGCACCATTCATGACCTGTCATCTCTAAGCACACTCAAACCAATCTGCATACTAGTCTCCTTATCTTTCTTCAATCAATTCACAATTCATTCACCTAATTATCTCTACATAACAATTCACCTGATGCAGTCAATTGCATATTGTTTGTGATTCAATCTAAAATTTTGTTGCACAAGGATATCTTCATCACAGAATTTTTGATCCTTACACAAACTCTCATACAAACATATGATGATCTTGTCACTCTCTACATATCTACAAAAACATGATCTCATACATACAAAAATCAGCTGTAATATCTTCTCAAAGATGTCTTCAATGCACTTTGATCCATACATTCACAAATCAAAACATCTGTATATATATATAAGGAAAAAACACTTTTGATCTTCCATCTTCAAAACATGATTGCTTTTTCATCATCTTCAAATTTTTCTTCACCTGTAAGAAAGTTAATTTGACTTTGCATCTGAAACAAAAACCATATTATTTCATCTTCCTCAATCTTGTAGAAGCACCTGTAAATTCTATTCCAAAACTTCACACAAACAATAATATCAAATTTTCATTTTGTTCTCAATAAAAACTTTTATATTGCATTGACTCTACAAATAAGATAATATCCTTTGTCTCTTCAATGCCTTGGGATCTATAAAAAAAAAACTTTTCATATTCTTCATTTCAAAAATCATCTTCTCCAAACTTTTCATCTTCTCTGCAAATACCATCTTCAAAAAATAAGACCATAAAAAAAATCTTCAATGAAAATTTGTCAATCCCCAAAAAGAAACTCTCTTCTTCCTTTTTAATCTCCAATTCTACTCAAGCCACAAAAATCTCTCCTAAAAGTTTCTTTTTAAAACTTTCAATCCTATATGAGAGGAGACCCATTTGATAATTATGTTTAGAAAAATAATCTTCATAAAAAGCTTCCCAAAAAAATACTTTTCAATCGGGCAAAACTCTTTCAAAGCTCCCTCAACAAGAGTCTAATAATAGACTTAACAAAAAATGTTCCAAAGCAATGACATCCACTTGCCTGTTAAAGTAGGAGAGAATAAAAAGGTTTCAAAATTTAAATTAAAACCGTTGAAACACTCTTTCGTGCCCATTCAACTTTTAAAGAAGACATTTGATAAAGCATTTGGCGCCCCACGCCCATATGAGGACTTATGCAACTGGTGGAAAGGTCAAGAAATGCTGGTCAAGCAAAGAGAAAGGGGCCAGTTGCTCATGTTGCAAACACCCTTAAGGTTGCCACTTAAGTGGCTTATGACCTACATAGAAGGTCAACTTCATTTTATATCAAAAAAAATATCTTTATGATAGGTATGAAGGAGATAAAGGAGTTTGCTATACTTTAACTTTGATAATATGCATTTTAATAAATGACATTAGTCATTGACATTAAGCATTAATATGCACTTATTAAATGACATTAGTCATTGAACATTTAGGACCATAGACTCTTCTGCACCTTGAAAACCAACTGCAACATTATCAAACCAACATCAATTTTCATGTCAACACAAACTCCTGTAGATGATGAATAACATCAACCTTCAACATCAATGATTCTATTTTGAGAATTTTAAGAAGAATACGCAACAAGATATCATTTCAAAACACATATCATCTTGATCAAATCCATCAACTCTATTAACCATCAATGAACATCATGATCCTGACATGATATTGCATGACATATAAAGCACTTGTTAACCTGTCAAGAAATCATCTCCATAGGTGACTATGAAACAACCCACCAAGCATCCTGAGACATGAAGGATATGAAATATGACATCAAACACCTATCTTGAAGATCAAACCATCTTGTTTATGTGAAGCCTCTTGTTGAAGCAGGAACCCTTTGCATATGTTATCATGTAAACACCTCTGAATGATTAACCTATGAACCCTTATCATGAAGCAACAAATTCAAACTCAAATATGTGACAAGACATTAAAACATGAACACACACCAACTATAAAGATTAGAGCTCTTCATATCTTGTCAATGCCAACTTAAAGGCATGAAGTATGAACACCAAACCTTCTTATATGATCCCTTTGCATATGAACAACTCCATCATGATCAACCACACTTTTAATATCCTGATGACCTCAAAATGATCTATGCATTGGACCCATGTGGACAACCTGTAAACAACATGGCTGCAAGAAACAACACTTTGTTAAAACAATCTTGCATCATCATAACATAGAGCATCATTTCTAAACATGTCACAAAATTAATTCCTGATCAAATGAGATATCTTGCCATATCTGCATCATCATCAACTTAACACCTTTTTAACATTAATGACAATTAGTCACCATCACCATTCTGCACTAATTCCATCCCTTGCAATTTGGGTAGCTTATAGCCTATAACCTTTGGAATTATACCTTCAAACTTGTTACCCCCTAGCCCCAATATCTTCAGTTCAATATAGTTCATTAGAAAATAAATTAATCATCCAAGGCTATTATTACTGAACCACTGTTCTTACAGTTTGGTAAGTGAAGACAATTCTGTAGGAATCGTGCCATACAAGGAATTGGAAGACAAATCTAGCTTCTCTAGAGATGAACAATTTTCCAGGGCCATGGGAATGCTACCTATAAGACTATTATCATAAAAGACAATCATCGTCAGTCTCCATAATTTGTCAATCTCCATGGAGATACTACCATTGAGTTTGTTGAAAGACAAATATAGATATTGTAATCTGGTCAATGTTGTTAATATCTCAGATGGAATTGGTCCTTGAATCACATTCATGGATAGAGATAAGAAACACAATCTTGTGCAGTTACTCATAGACTTGGGGATAGTACCAATTAAAATATTATGCTCAATATCTAAGGTTTTAAGTGTTGTGCAATTTTCCAAGTCTTGATGGATAATACCACTCAAACTATTGAAGGGGATGACAAGTTTTTTCAAGTTATGCAAGGAACTGAGTTCTAGTGGAATGATTTCTCTTAACAAATTATTGTTTAATCAGAGTTCTAAAATATTTGTGCATGTAGACAGACTAACTGGAATTGAACCTTGCAAGTTGTTTTTCTATACAACTTCATGTACTACAAGTTTTCTAATTTACCAAGTTCATGGGGAATGAGAGCAGAGAAATGATTATTAAAGAGGTCAAGTAGGTTTTCTAATTTACCAAGTTGAATCATACTAGCCAATATATTGTATTTGAGAACCATACTCAAAACCCTTTGATTGTGATCGCAAGTTATTTCAGTCCAGTTGCAAATATTATTTCCATTCACCGAATTGGACAAAGAAAGAGTTGGATCCATTTTTATAGAGTTTTTTAATTGAAGCAAAGCTTGTGCATCAATGTAATTTTGGTATTGTAACTCATTGGATGAAAATGTAACAAACATAAAATAGTGAAGATGAGTAAAAGAATGAACTGATCTTCACAATTATTCATATCTGAAAGCATAAAAAATCCACCTGCTATTTCTTTTTCTTACTAAATTCCTACAAATCCTTTTAACTCAAACTAAATTCCCCCATTATGAGAGTGTATTCCAAAAGAAGAATGTAATGGAATAATTCTACTTTTAAGGCCTCCAAGATTTTTTAAAAAAAGTTATTGTAAATAAAAGATCTATCAAAACCAAATCAATTAAATTAGTTTTCTCCTTTTAATTTAATTTTAAACTCTTCATATAATTAATTATAACTCAAAATTAAGTTGCTTTATTTATTATGTTAATTAAAAAAATTCATTTTATTTCTTTACAAATCTTAACATTCTAGGCTTTTATTCAATTACAAAAGTAATTGGCCTGTTATTCCTAGTGGGTAGGCATGTTGACTTATTGAGAGATGCTCTTAGCCCACCAAGAATGATGGGTCAATTATTTTTTTAATTGAATAAAAGCCCAGAATGTTAAGATTTGTAATGAAATAAAATGAATTTTTCAAATGAATATAATAAATAAAGCAATTTAATTAGTTTAATTATAAGTTAGAATTAGTTATATGACATAATTTAAAATAAATTAAAATGAGAAAACTAATTTAATTGATTTGGATTTGATAGATAGATATCCCTTTTTTCACAATAACCTTTTCTTCAAATCTTGGAGGCTTTGGAAATAGAACTATGATTAGAATTGTATGGATCTCAAAATTTACATGAGGTCAATTATCCATTTGCACCTTCCACAACAACAATGATTTGTACATGTCTTATGACTTGGGATCTACTCAACTTAATGTCTAGAAACTATATGTGAAAAACAATTGGTGTTGATGAATCCCTTTGGGAGATTGCTAAGTGGGGATCTTTCTTATGTCAAGCCTCTAGATTTAAATAAAGTTTCAAATAATAACTGAAGATGCCAATCAATCATGTAGTATGTCCAAGGAATGAAGATGTTATGATGAATCTATTCACTCTTGTGATGATGTAATGTGTAACAAAGGTCTCTCATGATCTAAAAGTGAATTAGTGTTTGTCCTTTATACAACATTGTAGCAAACAAATTAACATATTTTGTGCTCAAGTTGGCAAGTAATAGCTAGCTGGAAGTGTTGATGGTTAAAGATCTATCATAACACTTGGGAGAGAGTTCTCATGAGGAGAATATGGACCAAAGACACCCAAAAATCATAGACAAGTGGGGAATAATGATTATCTCGGGCATGCAAACTAAGGTTTGCAACACCACTAACTAGATCTAACAAAAAAATACATGTACATGTGGGCTTGTTGGCTCTGAGAAGCCTCAATGGTTTGAAAACCTACATGTCTATATTTTCCACAATTTTGCATGGGAATCTCTAGAAAAAGATGGCTTCATTGTCTACTCTACTACTAGTCTAAAATCTACTCTAACAATGTTGAATAATAGTTAATTAAGCATGGTAGAGAAAAATGATATAAAATGAGGATAAAGGTTAGAAATGGGATAGGGATAGAGAAACAAAGTAAAAGGGGGATGATACTCCAATAGATCATTGATTAATCAACTCCTTCTTCAACATTCAACCAACTCTCAGTTATGAAGAGCTATGCTTATGGTAGGGCTTGACTCAACCTAGTTTTTGCAAAGCTACCTATGCATAGAACTCCCTCAACTAATATCATCATGGATGATAGATTTCAAATAGACATAATCAAATTTGCATAAATTAGAGGATCATAAGCAAATAAATATGACATTCATAATATTATACTAGAGGACACTCTCCTCATTGAGATATGACAAATAAAATCTATAATAGCACTTCTATTCATCAAGAGCCAAAAGATCTTTGCAAATAAGAAAAACCCTATACTTATAAGGGAAAAATAAATTACCTCTTCTTCTCAATAGATGATGCAAAATGAGCCTAGAAGCTCCCATAAATAACTATAGGCAATACATGAATAAGAATAATAAACTTTTAGATTTACTTGTTAGCCTAAGATATGTGCACATGAACCACCTAGATTTAAACTCTTGTTTAAATACCATGGACTGGCTTCATTAAATTTGAGTGGGTAAGAATTTGGAAGGAAAACATAAGTAGGTCACAAGATATATCTTCTTTCATCTTTCACTCACTAGGAAGAATAAGGGAATTGAATAGAAATGGCTTGACTTGCATTGGGCCCCCAAAACTATAAAAAATCTCTTAGGTTGAAGGATGGAACTAATGTTTTTGCTACCAAAATCTAAGGAGAGAACAATCAATTATAAACACGGTGTTAGAATTAGCCCAAACAACTGAGAGGGGAGGGGGTTGAATCAATTGTCACATAAAATAAACTTTTTTTACTTTTAACCTTCTTTATTAACTTACTATCAGATTAATCATATAAACATTAAAGCATAGATCAACAACATATGAGCAGAAACATAATCAACACACTTGACACAAAGATTTTGACGGGGAAACTCGGTTAAGGGAAAAACCACGGTGGGGGTTAACCCACAAAGATTTGTACCCTGTTAAAAGTACTTTAGAAAAGTAGAAGGCACATGCCTTCTGGCACACTGTCCAGAGCTCACTGCTTACAAAATTTATTTAGAATAGAAAGAATTAACTGAGAAATATCATCTACTTCATGCTTGATTCAGTTTCAATGAATGCTCACAAAACTTCTTCCTTGCCTGGGTAAATTCTTCTTCACTGACTTTTTCACTCTACACTACTCTCGCTCCTTTTCTTCTCTGCTCTGCTTCTAATCATTTATTCAGATTTAATCTATTTTTCTCAAGGATGATTTTTAACAACTCTTCAACAAGTATTTATACACTTCATCAACCTTGGAATGATCAACAAGGTCAGTTAAACTTAATGCAAATATTTACACTGTCTGCCAAACAAAGCTGAGACTTGAATCTTCCTCTACTAACATGCCACGCTTCATAAAATGATCTTTAGTTCATCCGTAACACACTAGGAACATCCGGTCAGCCAAGACTGGGAAGAACATCAACTTCAAAGAGGAAATCTTCAATAACAAGCTCAAACTCGAATGCGTACCTCCAACATAGTAGCCACATGATCCAGAGATCTCCATAAGCACATTGAATTCACCAATAACATCCACTCTAAACCAAATTACCAGAATCATTTGTATCTTCCTTTGGAACCTCAAGAACACTGTCTGCCATGACTGTCAAACTAGAAGGATGGCTTGCGGACCTCTAACCCATGAACCACTGGAGTTGATGATATACATTGACTTCCCAAACCTGCCTTCAGATCTGTAGATCATAATATTCCACTGTGGAGCAATCTAGACCAACATACTGTCACTCTGTCTCTTCTGAATACTGGAAAATCTATTTCTACTCAGATGGCCATAACTTCTTCAAATCATCATGCAGACTTCTCAATTCTTAACTGGAATAATATTTGATAATCCTCTACATAGCCATATGGTTCGTGAACATTGAGTCTTCATTAATTTTCTCAATATCCTCAACATTCCAGTCTCTTGAACAGGCAACAAAATAAGGCACAGTTGACACCAATGACAACAAGAATAAGTTGACATCAATGACAACACTTCTTAGACACATATTTGCAACAATCTCCCCCTTTGTCATTGATGGCAGCATATGATGTGAAAAACTAATTCAACCATCATGACAAGAACTTCTCCCCCTGACTTCTACAACCACTTCCTTCATTGCTCCCCCTATCATCAATAACAATTATTTTTTCACATGCCTTCTCTCCCCCTTTGACATCAATGGCAAATGGCACATATTTGCAATCTTTACTCCCCCTTTTTATTTCAGACTGATCTCCAACATTTGTTTACTGACTATTCCTTAGAGTAGTATTTTCTCAACATCAATTCAGATCTCAAGATATGACTAAGAATTCCACCAGAATGATGCACCTCAGTGCATCTTAGTCTGATTCGGAGTGGTAATAACCCCTAACTTCTCTCTGAGATACTCAAAGGTATCGTTGGGAAGAGGCTCAGTGAAGATATCTGTAATTAGATCTTTGGAAGACACAAACTCCAACTTGACTTCATTCTCATTTACCTTCTCTCTCAAGAAATGAAACTTGATAGATATATGCTTTGTCTTTAAATGCAACACCATATTCTTTGAGATGCTTATTGCACTAGAATTATCACAAAAGATTGTGATTGGCTCCTCAAACACAATTCTGATGTCCTTCAACATTTGCTTCATCCATAGAACCTTAGTACAATTATTTGTTGTTGCTATATATTCTACTTCTGCAGTAGACAGAGATATTGCCTCTTTCTTTTTGCTCATCCAAGAGACCAATCTTCTTCCCAAGAAAAATGCACCACAACTAGTACTTTTTCTGTCATCCATTCTCCTATCCAATCAGCATCTATATATGCATGAAGAGTGAAATCATTGTCCTTTAGATACCACAATCTATAATCAATTATCCCCTTGAGATGTTTGAAAATTCTTTTGACTACCACAATGTGAGATTCTTTTGGATCAGCTTGAAATCTAGCAACAAGTCCAATGACATTCATGATGTTAGGTCTGGTCTGAGTCAGATAGAGCAATCCTCAAATCATTGATCTATACTTTTTATGATTTGCCCTTGGGGAGTCATCATCTTTACATAACTTGCCTCCAGTTAACATAGGTGTACCAATTGGCTTTGAATCTTCCATTCCAAACTTCTTCAACAATTCTTTCACATACTTGGACTGAGATATAAAGAAACTTTTATCTGACTGAACAATTTGCAGACCTAGGAAGAAATTCATTTCTCCAAACATTGACATATCAAATTCACTTTTCATCTAATCAGCTAATTCTTTGCACATACATTCATTTCCACCAAAAATGATATCATCAATGAAGACCTCAACAATCAGGATGTCCTCATGACTGATCTTGAAGTAAAGATTACTATCAGTAGTACCTTTGCTAAAACCTATCTTAAGAAAATATTTATCCAATCTTGCATACCATGCTCTTGGAGCTTGCTTGAGTCCATACAAGGCTTTTCTTAGTCTACAAACCACATCTCCCTTATCAGACAACTGAAATCCTTCTGGTTGCTCAATGTAGACTTCTTCCTCCAAATCTTCATTCAGGAATATTGATTTGACATCCATTTGATATACTTTAAAATCTCTTAAAGTAGCAAATGCAAGAAATAATCTAACTACCTCTATTCTTGCCACTGGAGCAAAAGTTTATTCAAAATCAATTCCTTCCACTTGAGAATAGCCTTTGCATACCAACCTTGCTTTTTTTCTTACAACTTCACCATCTTTATTTAGTTTATTCTGGAAGACTCATTTGCTTCCAATCACATTTTTGTCCTCAGGTCTAGGAACAAGATCCCAAGTGTGGTTCTTTTCAATCTGGATCAATTCTTCTTCCATTGCTTTTACCCAGTTTTCATCATTGCAAGCTTCACTTATTGATTTAGGTTCAATCTTTGAAATCAAACAAATCTCTTCTTGATCTTCAGTAACTCTTCTCCTAGTTTGAACACTTTTATTTCTATCTCCTATGATTTTATCTTCAAGAAGATTCATTCTTACATACCTGGGGGTTTTGGGAATTGCTTGAACTTCTATTTCGTGAGATTGTTCCTCAACATCTGTACTATTTTCTTGAGTTCCTAGAGTTTTCAGATCAATCTAAATCTGAGTCAGAGTTTGAACTAACCTTCCTTGACTTTGACTTTCATCTTGATCATTTGAATCATATCTGCAGAACTTGGAATGACCTTCCTTGCTCTCATCAACTCTAACATTAGCACTTTCAATAATCTTTTCAACCTCTTGTTAAAGCACCGGTAAGCCTTACTTTGAGTAGAGCACCCCAAAAATATTCCCTCATCACTTCTTGCATCAAACTTGCCTAAATCCTCATCTCTTTTGATATAACATTTACTACCAAAAACTCTGAAATATCTCATAGTAGGAGGATGACCAAACCATAGTTCATAAGGGGTCTTACAAGAATTGCCTTTGATCTGCACCCAGTTAAGAGTGTAGACAACAGTACTTATAGGTTCTCTCCAATAAACTTAAGGAACATTTGTTTCCATCATCATTGTCCTGGCAGCTTCTTAAATGGTCTGGTTCTTTCTTTCCACAACTCCATTTTGTTGGGGAGTCCTAGGAGATAACTATCTTTTTATGCCATGCTTTTCATAGAAAGCATCAAACTCACTGGAAGTAAATTTTCCACCTCTGTCGGATCTCAGACATTTCAATTTTTCACTAATCTCATTTTTCACCATCACTTTGAACACCTTAAATTTGTCAAGAGCTTCTAATTTTTCTTTTAGGAAAGTTACTCACATCATCCTGGAGTAATCATCAATCAGCAACATGAAATATCTATCTCCTTGCACACTCCTAATTCTAGCAAAACCACAGAGATTAGTATGTACTAGTTGCAATCGTCCACTTAAAGCTTGTTCCTTACTTTTGAATGAAATTTTGTTTTGTTTCCCCAATTGACATTCTTTACACATGCTATTAGGTTTCACAAGTTTTGGAAGATCTCTTACAGTCTGAGTGGTACTTATTTTGACAATGTTATCAAAATTCACATGACACATCCTCCTATGCCATAACTAACTTTGATCTATCTAAACAATCAAACAGATTTTTCCAGAACTACTTAAATGAAAAATGTTACCTCTAGTTTGAGTATCGGATGCAATTTCAGTTCTGGAGCTCTCTAAGATTCTGCATTTTCCATCCTTGAATCCATAACCTTTGTCAACCAACTGTCTAACACAGAGAAGATTATGTTTTAGTCCTTCCACATATAGAACATCATTGGTGGTATTCTTACCATCAAAAGAGATGGATCCTCTACCACGGATTCTACTAGCTGAGTTATCTCCAAATTTCACAAGCCCTCCTTCATAATTTTCAAAATTCACAAACTTACTCTTGTCTCTAGTCATATGATGAGAACATCCACTATCAATCACCCATTCATCTTTCTCAATAACCTGAGCAGTCAAGGCACTTTCCATATTTGCATAGCTAGCAGATTCAGTAGACACCGGATCTTCTTCTTTGATGGCAATGAACACCCAATCATTTTCAGAGGAACCTCCATGATTAGATTCATCATATGTGACTCCTTCTTCTCTATCTTCTTGTACATAGTAACATTTGTTCTAATTTTTGTATCTATTAGGGTTTGGTTTTGAAAACCTCTCCGGACATCTTGAGGCAAAATGACCAATCTTATTACAAGCAAAACATTTGATTGGCAATTTTCCTTCATACTTACCAGATCCTCTTGGCAATCTTTTGGCAAGAAGAGCTTCAAGATCTGTAGTTTCAATTTAAACATCTTTAAGATCCTTCTTTGTCTTCACGAATCTATTTGATCTTGCAGAAGAGATTTCACCCAGATCATATCTTTGTTTTCCATACACACTAGCCTTAAATGTAGATTTAGACTTGGGAAGAGAATTACCAAACTCACTTAATTCAAAAGCTGAAATTTTGCCCACTAGTTGATCTCTTGTAACTTCTGAGACAGTCATGATCTCCTCTATAGCAGCAACCTTATGTTTGTATGAATCAGGTAAAGATCTAAGCACTTTTGATACAATCTCTGATTCTTCCAAAGTTCCACTAGCACACCTGATACCACACACAAGTTCATTTATCTTTTGCATGTAGATTGTGATGTTTTCATCTTCACTCATCGTCAATGTTTCAAATTTTCCTCTTAGACTTTACAACTTGGCACATTTGACAAATTTATTGCCTTCATACAAATTCTCCAACTTTTTCTAGATTTCATGAGTAGTTTTTAGACCAAAGAAATTTGTCATTTCTGAATCAGTCAGGGCACTCAACAAGGCTTCTTTAGCTTGAAGGTTATTTTCAGCATCTTTGAGTTGATCTGGAGTTGAAGGACCTTTCTCTGGAGGTTTATACTCAACACTGGTTATCACCCAATAGACATCGCCCATGCATTGCAAATGGCACTCCATGCCATTCTTCCAAACAGAATAATTTGTTCCATCAAATCTCAGACTATCATTTTTGTAGGTCGACATCCTGGATCTCCTCAAGCGATCAAGCTTTTATAAGAGGATCTGGCTCTGATACCAATTGTTGGAATTAGACCGGACAACTGAGAGGGGGGGTGAATTAGTTGTCATAGAAAATAAACTTTTCTACTTTTAACCTTATTTATTAACTTACTATCAGATTAATGATATAAACATTAAAGCATAGATCAACACACTTGACACAAAGATTTTGACATGGAAACCCAGTTAAGGGAAAAACCATGGTGGGGGTAAACCCACAAAGATTTGTACCCTGTTAAAAGTACTTTAGAAAAGTAGAAGGCACGTGCCTTCAGGCGCACTGTCTAGAGCTCACTGCTCAAAAGAGAGGCTCACTACCTATAAAATTTATTTAGAACAGAAAGAATTAACTAAGAAATAACATCTACTTCATGCTTGATTTAGTATCAATGAATGCTTACAAAACTTCTGTCTTGCCCCAAATTCTTGTTCACTAACTTTTTCACTCTACACTTCTCTAGCTCCTTTTCTTCTCTACTCTGCTTCTGATCCTTTATTTAGATTTAATCTATTTTTCTCAAGGATGATTTTTAACAACTCTTCAACAAGTATTTATACACTTCATCAACCTTGGACTGATCAACAAGGTCGGCTAAACTTAAGGTGGATCTTTACACTATCGGCCAAACATAGCTGAGACTTGAATCTTCCTCTACTAACACACCATGCTTCATAAAATGATCTTTAGATCATCCACAACATGCTAGGAACATCCGGTCGGCCAAGACTGGGAAGTACATCAACTTCAAAGAGGAAATCTTCAATAACAAGCTCAAACTCCAATGCGGACCTCCAACATAGTAGCCACACGATCTAGAGACCTCCACAAGCACATTGAATTCACCAATAACATCCACTCTAAACCAAATTACCAAAATCATTTGTATCTTCCTCTGGAACCTCAAGAACACTGTCTGCCATGACTGTTAATGATGAAGGGGTAAATCATAAAACACACAATAACAAAAATTGCACACATAAAATAGAATGATATTTTATTAATATGGGAAAAACATTACATTACAGAAGCTCAAATACAATCAGAGGATAAATCTCCTGTATAGGCTACAACACATTACAACTCCCTCTCTCAAGACTCTGGAATCTTCAGTGTTCTGTAACCCCAAATCAACTAGGGTTTATATTTTCCCACATTTTCTTAACTCTACACCTTCCCCCTTAACTCTACTACCCCAAGGATTCCCAAAAATGGTCATATATAGCCCTTTTTGGTGGCCACTAGCTTAATTTTAAAATTTGCATCTCCCTCCAAAAATAGGTCAACTTTGCGGGGCCATAACTTTTGATCCAACCGTTGGATTTTCAATTATAATACATTTTCAGAAAGCTCTCAAAAAGACAATGGTGCACAAGTAACACCTAAAAGTAAACTACTTGGGTTTCCTACCAAATTCTGGGTCCATCCGGAGCCTCTAAGTTCCTCAAATTTGACTTTGAATATTTCAATAGGATTTTTGGAATTTGAAATTTTAATATCTCACAAATGACAAATGACATTGAAGTGATTTCTTCACAATTAGCTTTAATTCACCATTTTGGAGGTTCGTGTAAGATTTTGTATCCAACCGTACACAAATGCAAACTTACTAAAAATAGTAACCCTGACAAATTTAGCCCTTATTGAAAAGAAAAGACATTTTGTTTTGGTTGATGCAAGATTGCTCTTACACCCTGGATGCTCCAACATCAGTCAAACTAGAAGGATGGCTTGCGGGCCTCCAAACCACGAACCACTAGAGTTGATGATACACACTGACTTCCCAAACATGCCTTCAGATCTGTAGATCATAATATTCCACTGTGGAGCAATCTAGACCAACTTACTGTCACTTTGTCTCTTATGAATACTGCAAGATCTGGTTCTACTCAGATGGCCATAACTTCTTCAAATCTTCATGCGGACTTCTCAATTCTTAATTAAAATAATCTCTGACAATCCTCTAGATAGCCATATGGTCCGCGAACATTGAGTCTTCAATAATTTTCTCAATATCCTCAACATTCTAGACTCCTGAATAGGCAACAAAATAAGGTACAGTTGACACCAATGACAACAAGAATATGTTGACATCAATGACAACACCGCTTAGACACATATTTGCAACACACGGTTCCACATGTGTGTTGTTCTTTTTTAGCTAAGAAATGATATTTATGGATGCATCTTCAAAATATCAATCTAGGTGGATATAAACTCCTTAGGAGGAGGATGTTGTAGCTCATCCTTTTCACTTATTGCATCTAAGAAGGAAAAGAGTCTCCAACATCAACAAATGATGTGGTCATAGGATCACTAGAGAACTCTTTAAAATGGGTTCCTCTTCATACTAAAGTGTGTTGGTTCACTTTCTCAATTAAAAAGTGTTAACATAGAATTATATTTTTTTGAAACTTATTCATATAGCTTGACATAACAACATGTAACAAAACTATGTGATGCATCAAAGAATTCACACAACATGATATGACATGTGAAACATATTCTTGACTCTAAATTTTGACCATCAGGTTGTGAAGGTATCCTACTCAATAATGTACTATTTCTCTAAGTATAAATGTTACTGATTAGAAAGCCCAACTTGGATGGCAACACAAACCATAGTTCAAAAATTGTACAAACTTCTATTTGTCAAAATAAAAACATTGCAAGAATAATATAATCATAATTTGTATTCAACTATGGTTGTAAGGAAAGAAAAAATAACGGAAGTTGTAAAGGTGATCTACAAATGTTTGTTATAGTAAGAAGTTAATAAGTTCCATAAGCAAGTAAATTATTTATATCATGGGTAAAAGGCTCATATTCTAGATTTCATAGGATGAGCTTTTATTCTAATGTTTGGTTGATGTATCTTAAAAATATTTCACCTTTTGGTATCCATATAAAATAAGTTCCATTTTTATGAATAATAATGAAAAAATTAAACTAGTGACAAGACTTAAGTTAGGGAAAAACACTTAAATCACTTTTGTAAAGAATGATGTAATAGGTATCCAAGAGTTCACATACAAGTGTAGAATGGTTAGCCTCGATGGAAATATGAATTCATAAATTTTTAACATAATAAATGATTTATGGCATGAACAAAAACCTAATATGAGATTAGAGATGACTCCCAATGAATGTACGTGGTAGTTTCATGGCTTCCAACTACAATTTTTTTCACAATCCAATTGAAAGGAAGCAAGGTATGCAAAAATGCTTCTTACACTGATCTAATGAGGAAAGATTTATACAAATTTTAACTTTTACAGTTACAAGTTATTAGATGTACATTAACAAAAAGGTAATAACAATATTCAAATGCAAATACAAAACTCACAACACAAGATATACGTGGGGAAAACCCATTTAGGTAAGACACCCCACACTCCAAAACCTGCACAATGTATTATCAAATCAAAAGATGATTGCAAAAGCTCTTTTAGAAGTACACAATGTCAATTATAATTTGCATCCCGTGACCTTTCACATTCTCTAGCTACTTATTTATCAAGCCTCTTTAGTGGTTATCCAATGTCAGTTTATCCATGTCGACCAATAACAAAATAATTGTCGACGCCTTTATTAAATATAGGGCGAGGACGCTGCTCCCAACAACCCCCACTGGGGGTGTTGCCCCTAGACCCCTATTGTTGGTGCTGCCCCCCTGAACTCCCCTGTTAATTACTTTTGGGGGAATCCGTGGCTAACAAAGTATCCAAAATTTACAAGGTCTCAGCTATGGGATCCTACAACATAGTACTGAATAAATAGATTCAACATTAGGAACTTGTAAAGGTTGAGACACCTTACTTCTCAACATTATCCCACTTGTCCAATACCTTTCAAGAGATAATAGAATGACAAAACTTAACTGCTAGGGACCAAGAGGCCCATAGACTCTAAACACCATCTGAGCTTCTCTGTGCTCATAGGTTTTGTCAAGGCATGTGTGCAACATTCGTCAAAGTGTCAACTTTCTCTAAATTCAACTTCCCATCCTCTACCATGTCACAAACAAAATGGTATTCGACATCAATATGCTTAGTCCTCACATGGAAAGTAGGATTCTTCACCAAACATATGGCACTCTAACTATCAGAACAAATGGTAATCTTCCCTGCATCAAACCCGACATCAGAACATAATCTCTTAAGCCAGATGGCTTTTTTAAAAGTATGATTTACTACCATGTAGTTTTCTTTAGTAGTGGACAAGGGTAAGTGCAAGAAGATTTCACTTTTTAGCCAAAAAGTGGAAGTGTTTTTCTTGTTTCTCAAATTTTGTCGTACTTGGAGTGACAATTTGAAGCACTTGCACATAAAATATTAAGATGATGTAAATTTATGAAATGTAGGTCCATTTTGTTTCTAGTTTTCAAAAATGTAATTTTTTCTATACCCAGATGATGCACGTTGGTTTTTTATTGGATGTACAAAAAGAGGCTTTTTAAAAGCCCCCTCTTTTTTGCAAAAGCATGCATGTGTACGGAAAACATAATTTGACCTAAATTAATATATTTTTCTAATTCCTTTTGTGGAAAGATTCTTAGGATGTTGAATTTTGGTCAGGATATTTTTTGTAATTTTTTGATAAATATTTTTTTTATTAATTTTTAAATGGCCCTAATTAGTGTTTTTATAAACCCCTCATGTACGACCAACATAATTTGACCTAAACTAATCAGTTCACTAAAAAAAATTTCATCATGTAGAGAATGATGTCTAGTTTGGTCAGACATAATTTTTTTTCAGGAAACTTTCAAAATCAAAAGTTATTAAGAAAATAGCAACCTATGTTATTTCAAGTTTATGAGTTAGTTTGTTTGAAAAATAAATAATAAATAGAAAATTATGTTCAATAGTAAAAAAAAATTACATATTTGAAAACAAGACTTTCAGATCTATAATGGGTTTTAATTTTGTTAAAATATTCTGAGAAAAAAGTCGTCAACCATAGTGGTGAAACTAGTTTTTTCTCTTATTGTTTTCATGGTCTCCTACTTGTATGTCCAAATCTAAGACTTGGGTTTCCAAGCCTAAAACCAATGCAAATTGCTGAGTTTAAAATTTAAAAGTTTTAGAAACGGGTACCCATTATAAATGGGTACCCATTTCTAAAAAAATAAAAATAATAAGCCATAGGCATGTAAAAAAAAATACTTTTTGAAAATGGGTACCCGTTTGAAACGGGTACCCATTTTACTTCGGGAACCTGATCCTAAATGGGTACCCGTATTTTTTAAAATAGGTACATGTTCCAAGTGGCATTTTTCATCCACGAAAAAATTTTGTGAAATGTGTACTCAACTTCTTGCTTTGACCCACAAAGCAACCACATGTTGCTGCTTACTCATCCAACTAATAGCACCACCGAACATAGTGGAAACATAAGCACTGGTGGATCTCTTGTTGTCAATATCACATGCTCAATCAAAATCCACAAATCCTCAAATACAAAGTGAATTCCAATCCCTTGTAGGATAACCGTGATAACATAAGGAATACTCAAAAATACCTCACAAGTATCTAAACACTCTTTTTATTGCATCCCAATGTACCTGTCCAGGATTAGCCATAAATCGACTAAGGAATCCAACTTCTTGGGCAACATCTAGTCTTGTACAGACCATAGCATACATCGAGCCACCAACTGCGCTAGCATAAGGAATTCTACTCATATCCTCCATCTCCAAAGAAGACTTTGGACAATTTGCAACAGATAACTTTATCCCCATCATAATAGGAATAGTCAATGGTCTACAATCTACCATGCTAAATCTCTACAACATAGTGTTCACATACTTACTCTATCCTAACCAAAGTTTTCTGGTATCTCTGTCTCTTCTGATTTCCATTCCCAGAATGTACTTGGTTGCCCCTAGATCTTTTATCTCAAACTATGCTCACAACTAAGACTTCAAATCAAAAATCAAACTTTGACCATTCCCAATGAACAACATATCATCAACATATAATGCAATAATGAGAATGTGATCATTATATATTTTATAATAAACACAATGATATGATTTTGATCTCAGAAATCCTCAACTCAACACAAAGTAATCAAATTTCTAGTACCACATCCTGAGAGATTGCTTCAAACCATACAAAGACTTTTTCATCTTACAAACCAGATTTTCTTTACCTTTTACCACGTAGTGCTCTAGCTGTGACATATAGATTTCTTCCTCCAAGTCACCATGAAGGAAATTTGTCTTCACATCCATTTGTTCAACTTATAAATCATATGTTGGAGCAAGTGATAACAAGAATCCGATAGATGTCATCTTTGCAATGGGAGAGAAAATCTCACCATAATATATTCCCTCAACCTGGGAATAACCCTTTGCGACCAACCTTGCCTTATACTTCTCAACACTACCATCTAAACAAAATTTCTTCTTGAACACCCATTTGCATCCAACAAGTTTTCATCCATCAGGCAAGGGCACTAGATCACAAGTAATGTTTTTCTCCAAGAAAGCCATTTCTTCTTCCATGGCCTCTTTCTAGGAATCTGTATGACTCATACCCATAGCCTCTCTTATGATCCTAGGCTCATCAATGTTAGAAATCAAGGAAAAAATACAACTGGCATCATGCAATAAATAACCAAACCTATCAGGTTGCCACCTTATTCACATGCACCTCCTCAAAGATTGAGGTTCTTCATCTTCTTCTAAACTTTCAAAGCTTCTAGAGCTCTCCTTACCATTAGGTCTAATAGATATTTTTGGTTCAACTTTCTCAAGGGTGGAAAGAAGTTAATCCACATCCTCTTTCTCTTCTTCTTTCCTTGATTATAGAACAACAAAAGAAGGATTGATCTCTCTAAAGATCACACTTCTGCTATACAAAACTCTATCAGCCACTAGATCCCAAAGCTTGTACCCTTTCACATCGATGCCATAACCGATGAAGATACACTTCATAGCCTTATTTTCTATCTTAGACCTCTTCTTCTTAGGTACATGTGTATATGCCTCACAACCAAATACTTGAATGTGTCTCAATGAAGGCTTTTTACTAGACCACACCTCCATAGGTGTCTTATCAACAAGCGTTGATGTAGGAGACCTGTTAACTAGGTAACAACTGGTAGAAATAACTTCATCCTAGAAATTTTGTTCAAGGCCAACTCCACTTAGCATACTCCTTGCCCTCTCCATCAACATTATGTTTATCCTCTCTGCAACTCCATTCTGCTGATGGGTATATGGAGTTGTCTTGTGCCTCTCAATCCCATGTTCTTTACAGAACTTGTTGAAATCTACTAAACAAAACTCACCGCCATTATCAGTCCTCAAACACTTAATATTTATATCCTTCTAATTCTCTACAATAGCTTTGAACTCTTTGAATCTACTAAAGACTTCCGATTCACTTCTAAAGAAATACACCCATGTCCTTCTACTGTAATCATCAATGAATGAAACAAAGTGAATAGATTTTGAAATTGAAGGAACATTAACTGGACTAAGCACATCAGAATGAATCAAGTCCAACACCTTAGAGGATTTTTGAGAACTAGAGTAAAACTGAACATGGTTTTGTTTACCATAGATGCAATGTTTACAAAAATTGAACTCAAGATTATAATCAATCATACCCTCAATGAGGTTTTTATTTTTTAGGGTCCTCAAATCCTTCTCACCAATGTGACCAAGACTTTGGTGCCATAACATTGTCTTCTCAACTAGAAGTTTCATCTCCATAGAATGAGCACCCTTAGGTACCCAAAAAGCATGACCATCAAAAGTAGATGCAACAATCCTCTTCGCTGATGGTTCCAATGGTGAGGATGAATACTTTAAAGTTCTCTTCTTTGAAGTAGAGGCACTATTGCACTGAAATGTGCATGCATCAATCTGAAACAAAGTGCCAATCCAAACATAATTAGATAGAACCGTAGATCCTCTAGTCATCTTGCATCCTCCATTCGACAAAACAACTTGCACACCCACATCATTCAATTTACTTACAGATAATAGGTTTCATGCCAAACCAAGGATATGCAGAACACCATTGATCCCTTCACTCATCCATCCAGAAATCGAATCAAGACTCTTCCACGGCCAACAATCTTCAGGTGAGAGTCATCACCCAAGTACACCTTCCCACCATCATATTCTTCATACTTTGAAAACTAACCCCGATGAGAGGTCATGTGAAAAGATGCACCAGAGTCAATAAGCCATACATTCTTAGATACATGTGTTCCTAAGGTAGTGACAAACGCTTCTCCTTCATCCTGAGAGGACTTGTCAGAATCTGAATCATAGTTCTTCTTCTTTTTCTTCTTCTCCTCCTTGCACTCCTTGCGGAAGTGACCAAGTTCTCTATTCCAACATAGAGACTTGGACTTTCCAGGAGACTTGGATCTCCCAATGGATTTGGATCTTTCTTTTTCTTCCCTTTCCCTTTAGATCTACCACAAATTGCATGAGCCTCCTTAGCTGACTCAGAAGATTTTCTTCACATCTCTTTAGAGAACAATGAAGAAACCACTTCATCCATCTTCAAGGTGGTAGTGGTACTCCCAATGACGATAACAAGGTGGTCCCATGAATTTGGTAAGGAACATAGTAATGTCATACATCAATTCTCCTCCTCCATCTTCACATCAATAGAGGTCAACTGGCCAACAAGCATATTGAATGTATTTAGGTGATCAGTGACAGATCCTCCATCTTCCATCCTTAGAAAATACAATTTCTTTCGTAGGAATAACTTGTTCACTAGGGATTTAGCCTGATAAACATCTCCAAGTTTCTTCCAAAGATATTTTTCATTCTTCTCTTCATGGATATTTAGGAGCACTGAATCAGCCAAATAGAGTCTTATCAAACCCTTAGCCTTCCAATCTATCATATCCCAATATTCTTGTTTCATGTCCAATGGCATGGTTCCAGATACTGTGAGCCATAGATCTTTATCCACTAATAAGTCATCCATCTTGAGTTTCCACAACTCAAAGTTGCCTCCATTAAATTTCTCTATCTCAAACCTCCCAGATGTGCTCGCTATCTCTTGCCTGCAATAAATATTTTAAAATCTTCTGCACAAGCTCTCACTCAAATAAAGATAAGCTCAAAAAAACCTCTACCCAACAACTAAAACCAAAGGTGATCAGGCTTTGATACCGATTGAAAGGAAGCAAGATATGTGGAAACACTTCATACACAAATCTACTAAGCAAAGATTTATGCAAATTTTAACTTTTATAGTTACAAGTTATTAGATGCACATTAACAGAAAGGTAATAACAACATTTAAATACAAATACAAAACTCACAACACAAGATATATGTAGGTAAACCCTTTCAGGTAAAAAAGTCCACACTCCAAAACCTACACAATGTACTATCAAATCAAAAGATGATTACAACACACTTGTAATGCAATCTCTTTCAGTAGTACACAATGTCAATTCTCATTTGCATCTTGTTAGTAAACAAATTTGTCACTTTGATTTTATACTCTTTTTCCCACACCAATGACAATCTGACTAACAGTTGAGTCACTTGCAATGGTATTTACAAGCGCTCTCTGCTTGTTTTACAAGGCACATCTACCTTTGAATAATATGTAATGAATGGAAACACTGGGTATGCTTTTTACCAGAAAGAAGAAAAGGTAAACTAACACCCACCCATAACCATGAAAGCAGATGTGATTGATTAATTAAAAATGTAATGGATGCAAACAAATAACACAAAGTTTATTTATCTCACACCCACAAACGAGAACCAAGAAAAGAATGGACAGCAACTCCCTTTCAACAGATGAACTAATATGAATTCAAAGTCCCAAAAATAAGCACATACACAGCCTGATATAATAGATAAAACATTGAAGAGTAATTATGAAGAATCACAGTTCATTTGCAATTAAAAGAAAACATTAATAAATACACAAACTTAGAAATATCTCCTTTATTCCTTCAATGCCAAAATGAGCTCACAGAGTCACTTCCCTGTATAGCAAACTGCGGCTGAAAAGATAACAAGCTACCCATGTTTCCCTTGTTCCTGAATAGCTGAAAAAAACATAAAAATAAAAATAAATGATCCCTCTATGTTTCCAAATTACATATTTATAATTCTTCCTAAATGAGACTCTTCAGTTTCCCGTAACTGCCTCTTTAAAATTAGTTGTCCCACAAAAACTTTTCTTCCTTTAACCTTCTTTATTATCTTACTATCAGATTAGTGATGTAAACATTAAAGCATTAATCAACAACATAAGAGCAGAAACATAATCAACACACTTGACACCAAGATTTTGACATGGAAACACGGTTAAGGGAAAAACCACGGTGGGGGTTAACCTGCAAAATGCGTACCCTGTTAAAAGTTCTTAGTAAAATAGAAGGCACATGCCTTCGGGCGCACTGCTCAGAGCTCACTGCTCAAAAGAGAGGCTCGCTGCCTATAGAATTTATTTAGAAAGAATTAACTGAGAAATAGCATCTACTTCATGTTGAAGAACTTTTGGTTTGCCTCAAACTCTTCTTCACATTCTACACTTCTCTCACTTCTTTTCTTCTCTGCTCTGCTCCTAATCCTTTCTTCAAATTTTATCTATTTTGCACAAGGATGATTTCAATACCTCTTCAACAAGTATTTATATACTTCATCAACCTTGAAATGATCAACAAGGTCGGCTAAACTTGACGCGAATCATCACAGTGTCGGCCATACACAACTAAGACTTGAATCCGCTTCTACAACCACTCCACACTTTATAAAAATGTTTTTAAGGCATCCGTAACAGGCTAGGAACATCCGGTCAGCCAGGACTGGGAAAAACATCAACCTCAAGAAGAACTCTTCAATCAACAAGCTCAAACCTCAATGTAGACCTCTAACATAGTAGCCATACGACCCAGAGACCTTCACAAGCACATTGAATTCACCAATAACATCCTTTCTAAAGCAAATTATCAGAAGCAATTGAATCTTCTTCTGGAACCTCAAGAACACTCTCTGCCATGACTGTCAAACTAGAAGGATAGTTTATGGACCTCGAAACCACGAGCCACTAGTGTTGATGATACACATTGACTTCCCAAACATGCCTTCAGATCCGTAGATCACAATTTTATATTACCGAAGCAATCCGGACCTCTTTCCTGTCACTCTATCTTTCCTGAGTATTGCAGGAACTAGTTCAACTCATATGGCCATAACTCCTTCAAATCTTCATGCGGACTTCTCAAATCTTAATTGGAGCAATCTTTGACAATCCTATACACAGCCACATGATCCGCATGCATTGATTATCATTAACTTTCTCAATATCCTCAACAGTCCGGTCTTCTATGCAAATAGCAAAACAGGATACAATTGACACCAATGCAAACAAGGATATGTTGACATCAATGACAACCCACTTAGGCACATATTTGCAACAAAATCTTCTTTCCCGTACATAAGAATATCTTATACCCACATTATAGAACATGCCTTAAATTTGGATGATAAGATTCATCTTCACATTGACTGCTAGGTGGTTGTCAAGCCTCTTAGGGAGGTTCTCGAAATCTTGAGAAACTGACAGTTACATAAACATTTCATGACACAAACTGTGGATTCCAGTGTCTCATGCTTCGATGTGCTTACTGTATCATGGAGTAATGATCTTGGTTTATTTATTGAAGCATCTCCACTACTCTTTTTATTTTGGGTCTTTTGGTTGGAGTGTAACCAGTGATTGTATTTGATAAGCTTTAGGAACTGGACTCAAACACTAGATAATGCCATCAATGTTACCAATCACATTTCCTTATGTGTTATTTGTGGGCGGCAGGAGCTGTTTCATTAACCCTTGTTCCGCTTGGCATATCTCCATGTGGCCTCTATCCCTTGAGAGAGAAGTAAATGAAAATATGATCATTAGAACCATTGTCAGTCTTTCCACTCGCCTCCCAAATATTTACTCATGATATGAAAGAATAACAATTGGTTTCAAGGCACAAGGTTGATAAACCAGAATTAATACTCTAGCTAGATGGTATTGCGGGAACAAGTGCACCTAATAATCTTCAATAGTTAACATGCTATTTCAGGCGAGAAGGCCCCCTTTTCCAAGCAGCCAAAAACTGCATAAGCTACATATTTATCTTTGGAATGTCTGTAACTCTGAAGTTCACCAAATTCTTCAAGTGCATCGTTCAAGAGCATTTCGAACTGTAATATTTGACAAAAATCTACTTCCCATTTATTATCTGAACATTTTGGAGTTTTCATGTTGGCTGTCCATTCTGGATTTACTGTAGGAAGATGCATGAAAATGGGCAGAGGCGGCTGTGAAACAATCGTGCCTTTCTCGCTCTATATGCTGAGCTAATTACGATCACAATCGAGCCATTCGATTTTAATAAGAGTTTTGCCTTTCCAATGAGACAATAGCTGGCAAGTAGATTAGAGATGAGGCCCAACGCAGAGGGGGTTGTGGAGTCCTATGCGCCAATATCCACACTTGCATACATTCCTACCCGAGCATTTCATAACATCTAATAACAATTTGCGTTAGACTTCCATTTTGGCATGGCCAGAAAGGGAGACAACCGGTAAAAGTAACAGAATACATCTGCTAACTACAATAGCTTGAAAGTTTCTAACCTCTTCAACGAGTCCCTTTGGTGAACCTCTTTGATAGACGTCCCTAACTAATTTTAGCGCTCCCATTTTGGAACGGGCTCGGAGGATGCTAGCAAATGTAGTGGAATCTGGCTTTGCACCCAACAGTCACATTTGCTTTTAAGTTAGCCTTTTCAACCAATCCATTGTATACCATCTTGCCACCATGGTTCGATTCTTCAAGTCTATCCGTTGGCTTCAAATACTGCTAACTAAATTTGTTTGAAAGTTTCTGAAATCCGCTTCAACGAAACCATTTATGCATATTCTGCAACCATATCTTCAAGGCATTTATGCGAACAGTTCACATGTCTTGTCTATGCGTCCACATCTGCATACATGTCTACCAAAGGATTTCGAATGACATTTGTTTTTGCAACCATAGGAGGCTCATGGAAGACACCGCTAGGAACAACTGATGGATTTGTAAGACAATTTTCTGAGCATTACAATGCTCACATATGTTGCAATTCATGAGACCATTTCTCTCTGAGGCGACCTATCAAACAGTTCATGTGCATTGTTTTGTGATTGCGGCACTCCGTGATACAGCATTTCTTTGGGCATTTGCTAAACAGTTTACGTGCTTTTCTATGCTTCCACATTGCTCATACATGTCTAGCAGAGCATTTCAAACTATAATACTCGACATGAATTCATTTTCCATTGAGAGCCGTCAGGGAGGATGCTGGCAAACGCTGTGGAATTTGGTCTTATACACGCCAATCACATTTCTTTGCGATGATTGCAGTCCATGAGACTACGGCAAAATGATATGCATTTGTCTTTTATCTGTTGAACTTGCCGCAGATTACTTCATCAACCTCCTCCCGAGTATTATGGATTCGGGAGTCATCAATCACAGCAAACCCTAAACCTCCAGCAAACGTTTGAGCTTTGTCGAACTGTCGCCCTTTTTAAGAACTCTTAAACTTTTAAAGTCGGGCATTTTTGGAGTTATCAAACATTTAAAACATCCGACAATGAAGAGAGTCAAATAGTCAGGTCACGGGTGTTTTAAGAACTTTAGAACTTGCAAACATGGCTTAAATTTGACAGTTGTATAGCTGTATTTAAAGATTTTTGCTGTAAAATACAATAAAAATAAATATTTGATTGTATTGATATACAAGTAATATATTTTTAAAACTGAAAAAAAACAATCAATATTAAAATCTGACTGTATATGTATGTATATATATTAGATTTGTTTTTAATAGAATATATCCCAAATTTTTAGATTTGTTTTTTATGAATATAATTATATATTCATTTTAAATATATATCTTTTAGGTTTGTTTTTAATAGAATATATCTCAAATTTTTAGATTTGTTTCTTATGAATATAATTATATATTCATTCTAAATTATATAATATATATTTTTTCTATTTATTTTTAAATTTTTTAATAGAACTTTATTATTTAAGAAAAAATTTACCAGATAGATTTATTTTTTATAGAATATATTCATTCTAGTTTTTTTCTTTTATTTTTAAATTTTGTAATAGGAACTTCTATTATTTTTTAAAAAATCCCTTAGATTTGTTTTTTTTTATAAAATATTTTATTTATCTTAGGCTTCTATTATTTTTTTTAAAATTCCTTAGATTTTTTTTATAAAATATTTTATTTATCTTAGGCTTTTTCACTTGGTAAAGCATTCACTAATTTGGGTTTTGAATTGAGAAAGCTCCAACTTTATATATAAAATTTTGACTTGCATTTAAAAATAACAATTTTCACGTGACAGGCAATATTGAAGACTAAACTATAGGAAAAAAATTCCTTGAATTGAGAAAGCTCCAACTTTATATATAAAATTTTGACTTGCATTTAAAAATAATAATTTTCACGTGACAGGCAATATTGAAGACTAAACTATAGGAAAAAAATTCCTTGACAGGGAAGGTGGACTGTCAAATTTAAGCCCTGCTTGCAAAGGAGTTCTTAAACTAATAAAACCTCCGACCATTAAGGGCACATGATTTATAAAGCAGCCATATTTGATTTTACTTAAGTGATTAGATTTTTAAACCATCACTCTTTATGAATGGCCCCTTAAAGTTGATCTTAATAATAATAATGCCTTTATTCATTTTGTTGACCATGGGAAAACAAAATGTATTAAGGTCCATAATAAAAATTTAAACTTGGAACCTCAAAACCACGTTGGGTAAAAGATAGAAAATTCTTTATCTCTCACATAATAGCCCTATTTATGATGAAATTTGGATAGAATGATGATCAGACACTTCTTTGCAAAACCCAAAAACAATTTAATCTCTAGCCACTTGAAAGTTGGATTTTGACCTTGTTTGTGAAAAGTCATTGGGAGAATGTAAAGCATAGAATCTTGTAAACAGTAAAGCATTTTCACATGAAAACTAGCCAAATTGGGCTCAATGAGTTTAAGATCAAACCTACAAAAGGATTTTGTACCAGCTCTTAAAGATTTTCAAATTTATTTATTTTCGTGATTTGGCAGTTCCAAGAATTCAGGGTGCTCTGAAAGTTTAAAAATTGGCCAAACGAAAAATATGGCTAACACATCTCATGACCTTTCACATTCTCTAGCCACTTATTTATCAAGTCTCTTTGACGGTTATCTAATGTAGTTTATCCATGTCGGCTAATAACAAAATAATTATCGATGCCTTTATTAAATATAGGGCATTTTTTACTTTAGGGCTGTTGTTCCCAGACCCTTACCATGGGCTTTTCCCCCCTTGTACTCCCTCGTTAATTACTTTGGGGGGAACCACGGCTGACAAGGTCACCAAAATTTACAAGGTGTTGGCTATGGGATCCTACAACATAGTGCTAAATAAATAGATGCAACATTAGGAACTTGCAAAGGTTGAGACACCTTAATTCCCAACTATGTAGTAGGTATCCAAGAGTCTGCATACAAGTGTAGAATGGTTAGCCTCGGTGGAAATATGAATTCACAAAATTTTTACATAACAAATGATTTATGGCATGAACGAAAATCTAATATGAGATTAGAGATGACTCCTAATGAATGTACATGGTAGTTTCATGGCTTCCAACTAGTAATTTTTTCACAATACCAATAACATATGTGTCTAGCAATGGTTCGTAGTAATATTTATAATTGAAAAAGAAATTGATTCATATGGATAAGAATGCTATTGTTACTTCAATTTCATCACAATCCTTCTTGGATATTTAAAGGGAAGATTCCTAACTAGAGACTGCTAGAAATAGTTGAATTTCACAAGACACGGACTACTATGATTACTTAAATTTCATCATCTTCTTTCCTAAACATTCAAAGGAGAGACTCACAGGGTAGAGACAACTAAAATTATGTCCTTCAACATCATCTTGCCTTGACATTTAGAGGCAAGACTCACAAGGTAGAGACTAATATCATTATTTCAATGTTGGCATATTCTAGCATAGATATTTAAAGGAAAGTTTCACAAGACATAGAATGTTATGATTGCTTTAGTTTAAGAATAATTTTAGTTTAAACATAATCTTGTTTGGAGATTTAAAGGAAAACTCACAATGGATAGATTGTTGTGCTTGCTTAACTTTACATTATCTTTCTTGAAAAATTACAGGCAGTGTGATTTCTCTAATGGTATGGTTTATTCAAGACAAATGTTTAATAAACAATCCATGGTGACCATATTGCAATATTTATTTGTAATTAGGAAAGAAATTGATTCATAAATCAAATATTACTATCATTACTTCAATTTCATCATAACATTACATATACATTTGAAGGTAAATTTCACAAACTAGAGACTGCTATAGTCACTTTAATTTTAAGTTTAAAAATTATTTTTCTTGGACATTAAAAATGAAATTGAAGAAATTGTCTTCCATGATTACTTCAATTACAAGATAATCTTACTTGGCCATTGAATATAAGATTTGCAAGGTGAAGATTAGGACAATGACCTCAATTTCAACATAATCTTCCTTAGACACTTAAGAGGAAAAATTCAAAAGACAAAGGTCATTATGTTCTCTTCAATTTCAGTAGAATCTTGCCTGAATAGTAAAACATAAGACTCACAAGGTAGAGACTGATGCGATTACTTAATATTAGCGTAATTTTAATTAGATGTTTAGAGAAAAGATTTATTTAAGATAGAAACTAGTATGATTACTACTGGAAATGGTAGGGCATTTACATTTGAATAGAAAAAATGTAAAATATAATGACAATATTATTGAATTTGGTATATCAAAGTATTATGCAAATGCTTATAAATAATCATTACATGCCTGTTACAACTTGATAAACTACTCTACACTAATTACTAACTTAAGTCACTAAGGTGACTTTATTTTAAATGTAAACCTTAATATTCCAACACCCTCCTTAAGGTTTACATTTCACATAACAAAGCATGTTGATTGAAACAAACAAATACATATTTTTAGAAGCTTTTTCTTTAAAAAAACAAATCTTAAATTTGTTGGAACTCCATCAAGCTACCTCGTAACCCTAGTAAAGGTGTAGCTCCAATGCCTCACACATCCAATTTGACCCTCTCAGTCCTTACCCTCTAAAGGTAGCACTAGAGGAAGTACTATAATCCTTGAAAGCCCAATAAACACAAAAATAACCTTACAAACCATCTTCTCCATGAATAACAATAACATTGATTTTCTACTCCCTCAAAAAGAATTATCTAAAACTCGAGCAACTTGGCCAATAATTTGTTCAATAGACATCAAATGACTAAAATACTATCTTTGTAAGACTAGAACCTAATACCTAGACTAGAACCTAATACCTATTGATTGAGGATTATTATCAATTTAACTTGTTACCAATTCCATCATCCACCATGTTAAAATAAAATACTTACAAAGAAATCATAAACCTCAAAGTTCCTTTTTAATTGATTTCAATGATTTTTCACTTTGGTTAACAACCAATTCCCAATAACATCTATGACTTGACCACATTTTTCACCTCCAACACCATATATTGCATAGCTTGAAACAAATAATTGTCCACAAACAATAGTGCCATCAATTGCATATGATAAATTAATTCTTAAAAAGTAAAAATAAATAAATAAAAACTGAGGCTTCATGGCTTTTCATATGCCCAAAGATAATTGCTGCTCATAATACTTCCTACAAACTTTCAATACTCTCTGATAAGTTGATTCAACATCCACATGTGATTTGGAGTGGTATCCAATCACTCCTCCAAAGAAAAAAAATCTTGCATGGCATTTAAACAATTACTATCGAAATACCTATTCCATGGCCCATAGATGATAATCCTTTTCTTAATTTCTACAATGGTATAATGCATTTGTAACAATGGTATTAAATCAAAATGCACATGTGATTGTAATTCCAATGTAGATAACTATGACTATAGTGAATCAAGGAATTGTTGCATACAAAATTAACAACACTCCATTTTTCCTTACCAGTGTGGATGATGTGTGTATGTAGCAAATAGGAGAAATAAATACATCCTAGACCTTGCTACAAATATGGATGGAAATAATTTAAAAATACCAAAAATCTTCCTCAACAATCTTCCTTCAACCTTCCTCCCTAGTATTATGCAAATGCTTATAAATAAGCATTGCATTCCCATTAGAACTTGCCAAACTACTCTACAAGAATAAATCCAAATAATTAATTATAACTTAAGTCACTAAGGTGACTTCATTTTAAATGTAAACCTTAATATTCTAACAATTACTTCAATTTTAGCTTAATATCACTCAACATTTGAGGTCAATACTTGCATGGTAGAGACATGAATACTTTAATTTTAGCTTAATTCTAATTAGAAAAATGAAAGCAAGATTGACGGGTAAAAGCACAAACCTATGTCACACTTTATAAAGGAATCAGCCAACATCAAAAAAAAAATCTCAACTTCGACCACACAAAAGTGGTCTTTATGTTTTGAACTTCAAAATGATGTAAACTAAGAAAATGTAGATCTCTTGTTGAAGTTTATTAGTCTAATTTTTTAGATTTTTTTTAAAATTCTTTTGATATTTTTTTATCAATTTAAGAGCAGATTTTGAAATGCTGAAAATTTGAAGAAAAAGTGACGTTCAGTTGACGTCAATAAACAAATAGAAAAGAAATACATTTTCCCCATATTTTTTTTTTCCCAAATAGGTGACTTTATTATCTAGGTCATGAAGAAAAAAAAAGAATTTTTGATCTATATTTTTCTCGTAAAAATCTTTTAAACTCAAACTGACCCGATTTTGATAGTCTTCAATTGATGTCAACTATTGTTTAATTTTTTTTTCATTTTCAAAAAACAAATTATACCCTTTTGAAGAGGATTGTCTCCTCTAGGGCATCATATATTTGCCAAATTTTAAAATGATGTTTTACTATTTTTTTTAGTTTTAAATTAGCCTCTTTTTGAACTTGAACAACCTACTTGCATTATTTTCAAATATTTATATCCTAAAATTACTCTATATATATATATATATATATCCACATTCAGCACTCCGAGCTCTACAAAAGGGTATTTTTCTTTTTTTTTTAAATTAATTTTGATTGCAAAAATATTGAGCAGAAGTTGGAAGTTTGAGAAAGTATGAGAAAATGGTGAGTTGGCTATCTAATAGGATGCCACATAAATAGATTCGATCGAATGGGATTCTATCTAATAGTATTCGGCCGAATCCCATTCGGTCGAATCTACTCCTTTGTTTTGTTTTGTTTTTTTAAAAAATTTGTGGCTTTTTTTTTTAATTACTGAATTACAATAAATTTTAAAAAAAAAGACTTTGAAGGGAAGAGTCATATTGAAAAACACAATGATGTGAAAGTATTTGTTTAATGCCTTTTTTTGGCTTTTTTTAGATTTTTTTTAATTTTTTAAAATTAATAAATTATAAAAATTTGGAGAAAAAAGAACCACTGATTTCAACAAGGGCAAAGTCATATTGAAAAACACAATGATTTGAAAGTGTTTTTTTAATGTCTTTTTTTGGCTTTTTTAACTTTTTTGGGTTTTTTTAAATTATTAAATTATAGAAATTTGGAGAAAAAGGAACCACTGATTTCAACAGGGGCAGAGTTGTATTCTCAGGTACCATGCTCTAAAATGTGTAATTGATTAAAATCATTGATTTATTGAATGTAGACCTAGATCTTCAAAAAATAGAGGTTAAAGTCTTTGTACATGTGTTATTTTTGCATGCAGGTGAATTCAAATTTGATCAATTTGTGATGGGCAATAAAAAAACAAGAAAAAGGTTGTATGATCGAAGAAGAGATACTACAAATGTCGATGAAGAAACATCTACTCAAAAACAACCCATGGAAATTGTTGATAACCAAGGAGTACAAGTACCAAAACAAATTGAAGGTGGTGATAGAAATTTTTTCCTTGGTATGGAAAATCTGATGGAGATGGATGAGGATTCTCTTTTCAAAAATATTTCATCTGAAGATATGGTACCTAAAAGCACAGTAAAATTACACTCTAAAAAAATATGGGACGAATTTTTTGAAAATAAGTCTATAATTAGAAGAGCATAGTTATTTGCAAAGTTATTTAGGAAGAAAGAGATGACCCCTGTTTTGGAGTTGTTAGGGGTTGATAATAAGAAAATTTCATTAGGTTAATTAAAGAAAACAATAGTTGAAAACCTACACGAAGCATTGAATTCTATTGAAAGCAAGAGTCGAGCTATTGATTTAAGTGTTGCACGTAGAGCATTAATGACTGTAATTTCTAGTAAGAAATTATCACATAGAAGACAAGTTCAAGCAATTTTCCAATTACTCAATGTTTCTAGGAGAACTATTCAAAGATATATTACAAGGAGAAATAGATTGGATGGAAATGTTGAGAATAATTGGGTAAATATTTGCAGGGTTCCCCAAAAAGATAGAATCTTAGAAGATGTAAAGGAATAGGTGATTGAATATTGGACCAACCACTCTCGTGTTTCTTCCAATAGAAGGGACACTATATAGATAAAAGGTGAAGATGGTACAAAAATTTCACATCCAAAACATTTTATAGATACAACACAAAGTGAACTTTTTGAAGCATTCAAGCAAGAATTTTCAGATGTAAAGATTTGTCAAAGGATGTTTGAGAGACTACAACCAAGTTTTGTATGTATAAATAAGGTACGTGAGACTTGTTGTTGTCAAAATCATGTTGAATTTTATCTACACCTACAATCATATAAAAAAGCTATGGCAGTAGTTAATCCAAATAGAGTCATCCCTGAAAGTACAACACAATTTGTGAAAACTCTTCTATGTGAAAAATCAAAAGATTCAGATGAATTCAAAGTGCAGTGTATAAAAAATATATGTAATGATTGTAAAAATTTGAAGAATCTTGTACAAGTTGACAATATTGATCATTCGATGCAAGTTATGTGGAAGAGATTTGAATATGAGAAGTACACAACAAAGTCAGGAGTTGGGAGCAGAAAAATTGTTCTCAAAGAGAGTGAATTGTCAAGCAATGAGTTTATGAAAAAAATTTGCAATATCATATATCCACATATTGAACATTGTCATGGTGCTAGATGACAAGCTAAGCAATTTCGTGACTCAAAGAATTGTTTTCCACCAGGTTGTATTCTATCTATTGTTGATTTCTCTGAGAACTATACATTTAGTCCTCAAAGTGAGATTCAAAGTCAATATTATCATTCAGAGCAAGTTGCAATATTTGTACAAGTTTGTTATAGGCATGCTAAAAAATATGTGGATGGTGTACAAAGTAGCAAAGATGAACGAATTATCATCAAAGAGGTTCACTTTTATATCAGTGATGATACAGGTCATGAGAGAAGCTATGTAGCCCATTGTTTTGCAATATTTTTTGAAGACCTAAGACGACGTCAAATAGATGATTCACAACATTGGATATGGTCTGATTGATGTCCTGGTAAGTGTTGATTTAATTATTTTTTTAAATTATATTATATTTATTTGTGTAATTAACTTGTAGACTTGAATTGTTCAGTTACTTAAATATGTTGTACCTCGATGTATATAGTTTTTTTTTAATTTTAGTTTTAAATTTGAAATTGTTTGTAACTTCACAGGACAATTTAAGTCTGCAAAAGCTTTTAATTGGTTAATCCAACAACATATTAAACGGAACATTCAATTTTTATGGAATTTCTATGAGAGTCGACATGGAAAAGAAGAGCATGATGGAGCTGGAGCATGTGTGAAGCATACACTTCGACAATGTTCATGAACTTGCAGGTAATACAATATGGAATACAAATTTAAATTCTTAAATATATTTTAGATAAATTTAAACCTGTTAGGAAAAAAGTGTAGATCTCAATATATTGCATGTGTTGAGAAGTGGAAGCTTAAGCTATTATGTAATTTAATGGTTTTGATATATATCCAATGTTGCAGATTTTTAATATTTCTCCTGTTGGATTTTTTAAAAAATCTAATTATGTTTTTTAAGATTATCTTTTCCTTTCAACTAGAAAACTGAACTTAACCTGACATTTCACCAACATGAACTTGTAGGTAATGCCATAAGGAATGCAAATGAAATTATTGAATGGTGCAAAAGTTATTTTGCCGTCCATGACTCAATATACAACACACGCTATTTTTGGGAAGTTAAAGGTACATAAATATTTTGTTTTAAATTTCAATGTGTGTACATGATTTGAATTTTCAATTTTATACACTTTTTAATTGGATGATTGAAATTTAAACATATATTGATCGATCAACTCTTACTAATTGTCAAACAATTAGTGGTATTAGAAGTTTGCACCAAATCATGACAATAGGACATAGCAGGCCTCTTGTAATTCAAGTGAGAGAAAAATCATGTTTTTGTGTTGATTACATTGAGAACAATGTAAATACTCTACAATGTGAGAATATTAGAGATGGGTATGTTTCAGAATGGGAAATAAACAATTAGTGGCCACGTCGGACCCTTTTGAAGATAAGGACATTGTAGATGTCTATAATCCTTTGTATTCAGTTGATTATGAATGTGTATCAGATTTAGTTGTTATAGGTAAATTTTTTAAATTTTTAAATTAAATTTTAACTTGTACATTTGATTTATAATATATTCTATTTAAGTTGAGCATGGTTTACTACATGGTGTGTACATGAGATATTTTTGTTGTTCTTGCAGATCCTGACAATACAGAAGGTGTAGATTACTATCTACTAAGATGTACGCAACCAAAATGCAAATTGTCAGAATCAATGACAGATGGTGATGGACAAGAGTATCCAACTGGATCAGTGGTTGTTGAAGGCACATACTATCAATAAACAAAGATAGATACAAATGGTATTATATTTATTGATTATATGCCAAGTTAAAAGGTTTTGCATTATAGTCACTTAGTTATAGCAACACGAATAAATCTTGAAACTTTATCAAAAAGAGGACATGCCAAACGAAGGTGGAGGTTGCCTATTGAAGATCATGAAAAGATTTTAGAGATAATAAAAGATAGAGAGGATCCAGATTATATGTACTAAGAACTTTAAGCTATTTTTGTACATGTATATATTTTCTATGACAATTTATTTTATGTTGAATTCAAATAATTTCATTCAATGTGGTGATACATTACTTTTTTCTTAATCATCGAAATAGACAGGTCATCAATTAATTGCAGCCCACATGTTTCTTTTTCCTACATTTTAGTGTTCAAATCTTACCTGATATTCAGGTCATCCTAAGATATTGTGATTCGATGAAATTGTCTAGGCTATCCTCTATGGCTCATAAATTCTAGATGTTAGTGATCTGAGCTATTTTCTAATGACTCTATGGTATAAGCTTAGTTCTTGAGGGTAGGGAATGCCAATCTCAAGACCAATTTAGTTGAATAGCTTATACAATTAGGCAAAGGATAGTTCAATCTTCGAACTTGTATAATTTCCTTTCTAGAATGAAAATGCAATTTAGCATCTTACTAAAATTCTCTTTCTTTTTAATCCAAGTATAATTTCACTTTTACTTCACAAATCTAATCAAGTAGAAATAAATCTTAGTTAGTAATATTTAAGTATTAATTTTTGAGTGATAATAAATTAAATTTAGTCTTTTTTTATTCATGCATTTTACTTAGAAAACATCTCTTAATGAAATATTAGCTTTTATAATTTATTTATTATTTAATTCATACATAACTCAAGCAAGGAAATCATCTAACCTTTAATTTTAGTCTTTAATAGCTTAATGTTAGTGATATATATATTGTTATACTTCTAGATATCTCTTTTATCTAAATATCCAAATTCAATGTAATTGTGTCTATACAAGTGAATGAAATTTTATTGAGTTTGTTATGGATGGCATGGAGTTGGCCTTTGCTTCACATTTTCTTTCTTTTGGAGTAGTACATTGCATGATCCAATTGTTATCATGTACTTATTATCATTTTAGATATAATAGACATGTAAAAAATGAAAAATAGGAATTTGTAATATAGTAAATTCACTATAATAGATATTACAAATAAGTACATTACAAGGCTAAGTAAATGCATGTCTACTCTAATTAACAGCATGGGATTAAGTTCCAATTTATATCTCACTAGAAAACTAGTATACCAAACTAGTCACAACTTTCAAACAAGAGATAAACTCATCATACAAAAATATCTCATGTTCTAGAAAGTTAAAAAGTAAAAATAGACCCTAAAATTTCCATTCCCAACCCAACTATGAAAATATACTTAAAAAAATCCAAGAAAACAAGAATACTAGACATATAGTCTATAAGGTGGAACAAATATTGTAAGGTAATACACCAAGTGGCATAGCTAATCAAGTATTTATGCTAGTTAAGATTTTTTCATTTAGTTATCCAAGGGATGTAGATTTACTTGAGGTGCATATATGTCCCTAGGAATTTTTTTTTTAAATCCTATACTTAGGTGATAAGGCTACCTAATTCCCTTATAAACTTAGCATTTGAAGATGAAGACATAGAAATGCAAAATAACAAAAAGAAGGTTTCACATGCTTCAAAAGAAAAAGAATCTTGGTGTAGATCTTAGACCCAAAATTCTACCAAACCTTCTTACTAACCTCAAGTAGACTTAGCAACATTGATTTTGATAACTGGTGAAAGGATTTTGATTCTCTTTCCTAAGGTCATAGATAGAATATTAGGGTTTTGTATTAATCTCCCCACAATATGAATCCTATGGTTTTGGTTTCAAATTGACACATTCGAATTTAAGTCACAAAAATTGAATTATGTAGATTTGAATTCATTCAATTTCAATTTTACAAGAATTTCAATTTTCCCTATATTGAATTCACTAGATTTTCCAAGGTTTGCATTCTCTAAAATCCTTGTTCACTTAATCGATTCAAACACAATTTCGATACAAAATCATTCACAAACACATTCATAGATTCATAAATATCTAATTATTTTTAATTTTAAAATGAAGCACTCGATCTAAATAATTCCATGTTAAGATGCCAAGCTCTTCAACACCTAATTTCATAACCTTGTTTATAGATGCTAAACCCTTGAATCCTTCAACAAGCATTGAAAATATTCTCAATCTCTAATATAATCCTTTGTGAGTGTTTGAATATCATAAGGAATGTGTGTTCTATTAATTTCTTATCTTTTATAAAATATCTCTTTCTAGAAAGCTCCCAAAACCATAATTTCAAGCCCTAGTTAAAGATAATCATAAATCTATTCTCATACTTAAGAATACACAATTAAAATATTATCGTGGTTTGACATCCACATTTTAGGGTTTCAAAATAGATGTTTAGTGTTTCAAACAAATTTTTTAGGGTTTCAAAATTCATGTATTAGAGTTTCAAATTTATATATTAGGGTTTCAATTTGACGTTTTATGGTTTCATATTAACATTTTAGGGTTTAATCTAGATCTAAAATTTCTTTATAAAACATTAAAAACATAGTGCATTTACCATATTACAAATTCCTATTTGTAATATCTATTATAAAACATTGGCCTCTATTATATTACAAATAAGTAAATGAATGTCTGCTCTAATTTGGAAGCATATATCATCCATTTTTCATTTTTTATCATTTTAGATATTACAAATTCCTATTTCTAGTGATATTTAATCCCTATGATCAAGAATACAATGAATGTCTTACAAGGCTAGCTATGAGCCACAAACATGAACCAAATTTGCAAAAGACATGAATTGGAATCACAAAGCACATAACAATTATTGAGAAAGAGATTTGTTAACTACTTTTAGAACAATAATTTTATCTTTTCCAATTATTTATTTAAATCTAATGTATTTCTTGGCATGCAAGGATTAAACAAGAATCATTTATGATTTGCTCATGAATCATTTATTATTTATTCAAATCCTAATGTAGTGATGTCTAATTAGAGTAGTGATTCCTTATTTTCTTCCAAATTGTACCAATTAGATCATGTTGTAGTGGAGATTATTATTGCATACTTTCATTCAAACTATCCTTTGTATTTTTAAATATAATACAATTCAAGGAGAATGTCTTGATATGAGAAAAAATTAAAAAAAGGTTGTTTAAAGAGGACTTGTATACAACTGGAATTTGAAATCAAAATCCTTGAGGGACTAAGTACCTATAGAATTGAATGTTACCACATTGCCAAAATGTTCTTGATGTATATAATATAAAATGTATATAATGTTCAAACCATAATATAAAATGTCAAACCATAATGTCAAATGTCAATAATGTCAAACCATAAAGTCAAATGTCAAACCATAAAGTCAAATGTCAAACGATAATGTCAAATGTCAAACTGGATAAGGTCAAACATAATAAGATAGATCAATCTCCTGATCCATGTGTGGATCTATATCTCGATCTCTCTCTGGATCCTGATCCATGTGTGGATCCATGTCTCGATCTCTCTCTGAAACCCAATCCATGACCTGATCGACCTCCCTGCACAAGAAAGTACATAATTTAATTTAATGTACATGTGTATATATATGTAAAATCATCTTAAAGTTTTGTACTTTCAACATGTGTGAATTTATCAAGTAATTTATATATATTATAAATGTACCTCAAATGTATCATGCACGGGATCCTCTGCATGCTCTAGATCTCTGAAGTGCGACAAATTATCCCCTTGTTACTATAAATTTTCAAATACAAGATTTCAATGAATAGTGAGAACTACTTTTAAGTCAAGTTTATTTAATATATACACATGTGAATTTGTAGAATGCAAAATATAGAAATTATTCAAGTACCTACGCATCCTGGAGTAGTCTACCAATCCCACTAATCTTAGATGAATGAATGGTAACATTAGGAACACCTATATATGAAGGTAAAGGACCAGTGCCGAAGAGAAGTGTGTTATATGTGCCATGTACATTAGGTGCAACTTGATGCTGTGTGGGGGCTGTAGGCTGATCTGGAATATTCTGGTCCTCTAAAGCTGCCTCACCCTGACTCGATTGTCTACCAGTATGTCGTCTAATATGAGTCAATATAGCATCCAAAGGAATACCATACTCATCACTGATAAACTGGTATGCTGATGGTAAATCAAGAATGGAAGCTGAAGCAACATTATGTACAATGGTGTCACTCATATGGGTCACATCTGATGGGGATGGTAGATCTGCACGAATGTAGGGGTCATAATTCACTGATATAGCCTCAGTGGGAGGAAGGCCAATCCATGGACGTAGTAAGTATCTCCCTACACGATCAGATGACATCTAATCAACTTGAGTAGAAATGGTGGTCATCCTGTCAAAAAGCCTGGATCTAGTCAATGTGATTGCTAGATCTCCTACTGCTGCTAATTCCAAATGTTTTGGAAGAACCAAAAGGTTTGGACCAACTAATGCCCTCTTATTTTCAGGCAGTGGCAAATTTGGACGTCTAAATTCAAGTTATTAGCAAACCTCCCCTTGCCCTGTCCAACATGTGCAGGCATAGATGTGTAATCTACAGATAATCCTAAATGGAACTCAACATATAATTGTTTGCAAAAATATAGTGGTAACTCGTCATTATGAGGCCATCTATGATTGGCTGCCAAAAATCTAGGATATATAAATGGACCAGCTAGCAGATCTGTACACCTGGTAATAGTATAACCTCTAACTTTGTCTTTCCCAGTATAAAAAGGGAACATCGTATGCACATTATGTAATGAAACTCTATCAGAAATAGTTTTGATATTCTCAGTGCTAGTAACAGTCCTAGCAAGGGACCTATAAAACTCCTCAGTGCTAATATCATCATATGGATTGTATGATTTTATTGTCTCAATCATATGTCTAATCTCGCACCGAATATTAACTAATCTATCTCTATTAGCCAAATTTTGGTGGTTCTGTATAGTTTGGTCCAAACATTTCAAAGAATAATTATCTAATCTAGAAATGCTATCATTATAAAAATTATTCCTAGCCTCAGCTTTACACTAAGACTGCGTGGAATGATGAGATACCTGATCATCAGCCATATCTAGATAAAACTATGTAAAGAGATCTGCATTTAATTAAAACAAAAAAAATTAAATATGTACAAGCATTTTTCTTTTAAGCATACAAAAATATAAAAATGCAACATGTAGATCATCTAAATAAACACAAAGTTTAGATTTGCATGCAAAGGAAAAGGATTCAAAGATAAGCTTGGACAATTTACAAGTCAACTTTTCATAAGTATATAATGGTTTTCATAACTATAATGGAAGAAATCTAATTAATTTATTATCAAATAAAGAGAATTGAAGTTACCAACAATTATGTTCATTGACATTTCATAGATTGAAATTTGGAATTATACTTACACTTGTCAAATTGTAAGGCTCCGGCCTTGTGACTTGGGGACAACTCAAAAGTAAATTGCACCTACACTTTAGTTTGTGGATACTTGTAATCCATATGATGTTGTCTCCTATCAATGTCTAGTTTAATAATTAGTCACCTTAAGTAGCTCTTATAAATTGTAAGAAAAATGTAGTCTAGCAAGGTGCTTTAAGGGCTTTGTTGTGAAAGGATTGAAGCATGAAGCCTTCTTAGATCCATGTCAAACACCTTTTTAGTTCCATACGATTGAAGACACAAAGAGAGATGAAGAAGAATGCATAAGTGTAGCATTTTTAGCCTAATACAATCCAATATGCTCTAATTTTCTTTAAAATCACTTTGATTATGTTTGATCTTTTTACTTAGTCTCCCATACAGAGAGATGATGAAGAATGCATAAGTGTAGCATTTTTAACACAATCCTATATGCTCTAATTTGCTCTCATTTTGATAATGTTTGATCTTTTTACTTAGTCTCCCTTGAATAATCCCCCTTGTAATGTCCTAGGGATTTCCTTAACTTTAGAATCATAGGTGTTCAAATCAAAATTTTAAGCATGGATGTCAATAAAAAAAAAATGAAGCATAGTCAACATGCAATGCAGAGCTATGACTGTCAAAGTAACAATCATTAGTTGAGGATGAGGACTGTAGACATTATCACAAGGAACAATGCAGTCTGTTGTGAGAGGAGATAGTATAGAAGAGGTTTGTCACCTTTAGACACAAGGTAGTGATCCATATTAATGACTTGAATCAAATCTAATAGATTCTCTTGAAATCCACATGAGCCCTAACTGATCTTGCACAAACCTATGTCAATCATCTGTGACATATTGGGTATATTCCATAAAAAGGTTGCATGAATAACTTGAATCCTTAATATTGTATTCTCCTAAGTACCTCTTATGCATATCCATAAATATGAAGATGGAACTTTTCTGTCATTCTCTGCTAAGAAAAAGAAGAAACCACCGTCAATGATGTTGTAACTATCTTAAATAAATTTAGCTATCTGTTGCAATTTTGGTACAATTTGGAATGCAAAGGAGCCTCTAATAGCATCTTTGCTTTCTGATTTCCTTGTTATGTGGATGGGAATTATTTCTCCAACATTTCATGGTTTAGTCCCATATGTGTTCTTGTTATGTGACCACATCATTTAATGTTTGCAGGGGGATCTAGGATGCATGTATCTAGATTTGTATGTTTGCAAAGACAAATATCCAGGGTGGCAAAATTTAAGAAAGGAAGGCATATTCATTGAAGAAATAGTCATGTTGAAAGTGAGCAACCATGTGTATTTATTTTTGCTTTATTTCTGCAATTACCATATCAATACCAATTAATACTTGTGCTGATAAAATATGTAAAATGAAAATGAGTAATTTCATGGGTAAGTTTTGATGCCCAGATATTGAAATAATTGTGTTATGGTACCAAATGTGTAGAAATCTGCGACTGCCAGAATCAACAAGCAGTGTGTCATTGTAGATCATCAGCCTATCTATAGAAGTTAAAATACTTCACGCATCTTCTATCCATCAAAAAACTAAAGCCTAATGTTCATTTAGCTTAGATCAATTAGATTCATGCATAACCTACCAAATCAACCAAATTCTTCATTATGTTACCTTGTTTGAATCATCCATCATCTGGTAAGGAAGAAGTCTATATTCTATTAAATTTTGTATATCTAAAACATTAATTCTATACCAAGAAGAGAATCTGTTCGAGTGAGTATATTTCAAACATTTAGAAGGATAATAAAAGCAGATCACGACCAGCTTATAATTTTCTCATTTTATTACTAGTAATATTAATATACACTTCAATTTGGTGGGAAGTTGCTATTCTCTACATAATATAAATACATTCATAATAAACATATTCCTATTTATATTTATTGACTATAAATGCAATCTGTATGAACAACAACTTGTGTTATTACTTTTACACATCAACACTTATTATGAATAATTATATAATAAGTACTGTAGTGCAGAAGTAGTAGCAGCAAATTCAAGTGACTGTGACTGTTTGGTGGTAAAGGCATCTTGATGGGACTCTGATTGTCCACTTTATTCTTAAAAAACATGGGCCCGGTGTGAACAAGAATGCACAAATGTCTGAGAATGAATGTACATCATAATAGAAGAATTTAAAGAAATCGAAAGTAATTGGAAGAATTTAAAGATGCAACTCGTGGTGTTACAAAACAACATTCTACAACCTTTGGTAGCGTTCTCCTAGCCTATGTCCAAATGGGGACTTTAGAACAGGGTATGGACAGGGTAAGACTATATATATATGCCTTTGAAAGTTGTATAGAGCTGTATAAATAGGATTACATATATGATTACTTGGTCAAATCAACAAGGTGTCTAGGGGATTTCTTTCAATGTCTCTAAAGAACTCAACCAAGGTGACCCACTAATACACCCCACTGTAATGTTTGTCCCCACCGAATGTCTATGTCACTGGAAGCAGAATCATAACACACTAGAGAATTGATGGCTTGCATTTTCCATTAAAAGAAAACAACCCAAATAGTCTTCCATTAGATTTGGCAGGCCTAATTTTAAAGTGTTTTAGTGTGAAGAAAACTCTTCCCTAATCATGGCCCAGGTAGGGTTTTAAAAACAATTTACATTCCAATATAAATAGTGTTTTACTCTCGAAATACTAACACACAGTTTAATCCTGAAATACTGAAATTCAAGCATTATGAACTGTGAAAATCTAGACGCAAAAACTGGCACATAGTTTAATCCTGAAATACTAAACTTCAAGTATTATGGACGATGGAAATCCAGAGGCAAAAATGGCACACAGTTTAATTCTGAAATAATGAACTTCAAGCATTATGGACTATGGAAATCCAGAGGCAAATATGACACACAGTTTAATCCCAAAATAATGAACTTCAAGAATTATGGACTATGGAAATCTAGAGGAAAAAATAGCACACAGTTTAATCCTAAAATAATGAACTTCAAGCATTATGGACCATGGAAATATGATGTCTATCAGTGTTTTACTGTGAAAAAATGTGCCCTAATCATGGCCCAACTAGGGTTTTAAAAAAACTTAATTAAAACATCAAATCTGTTCACAAGCACATAGACAGTGCTTCACAAAAACAATAAAAGCACTTAACATGTTTATCATTCAAATTACAAATTTATATTTTGACAAACAAATAGTAAAAACTACATGACAAAAATAAACAAATGCACATGATGATAATAACAGAAAAATGCAGCACAGAACATGATGATGATAATAAATGAAAAATGTAGCATAGTTATGAGAGCAAAATGAAGTCTTACGCGAGCTTTGTAGGCTCTAGGTATTTGGTAGAGTAGCATCCAGACGCAACCCACTCAGTCGAAAATGCAACAAATGACCACTACAGCTGTGTTTTTTACTTTTTTATATTTAACAGATTCGATCAAAAGGGACTCGGCCCATAACCACTCGACCGAATAATTAAGCCACATCGGCGCAAAATATACGCCACGTCAGTGCCAAGTCGATTCGGTCAAATCCCACTCAGCCGACTAGTACTCGACCTAAACTTACTCGATCAAAATTATTATTTTAGCTCAAAGTGTGACACTACTTTGTGCTTTTACATTGACAAGTTAGAGATTGCTATGATTACTTAAATTTTCACCAAAATATTTCTAGGACAATAAGAAACTCCTTAATGGATTATCTAGGCTAATTAATTTTTTTCTTATTGGTTAGCTTCTTTTCTTGGGAGACTTTTGGCTTAGATGTTATAGTGGAGTATTTCTTCTCAAGTTTTATTGGGGTTGCATGTGGTTCCTTTGTGTCCTCATTTATTGTGGCATGTTTTACCTCTGCGTGTTGCAGCCAACTTTACCTCTGGGTCTCATAGACTGTGGTCTTGTGGACGTCATTAAAAAATTTCATTCATTCATTCTATTGAGGTATGTCACCCAAACTTACATGTGCTAATCAATGTGATTAACTTATTCAAGTTGAAACAACTTATTTAACTTAGAGTTAATAAACTCCATTTATTCAATATAGATGTCACTTTAGAGACTCGAATATATGTCTGGAGAGCTTCTGCCTAGCCCTCAGTTTCTCCTGCTGATGTGATTTTATCCACATAGGAATTTCATTCTACTTGTTTATGGTTAGAACAACATACTCTTATTGGTTACTTTGTAGGAAAAACTCCCCCTAATTCTATGCTCAAGGACTGGGTTCAAAAGGCTTGGGTCCCTCATGGGGTCCGCCTTGATATGGTCCAGAATCTAACCAAAGGGTTTTTCCTTTTCCACTTTACGAAAGTTAGCCATGTTCAAGCAATCTTGAATCATGGCCCATGGTATGTTCGGTCTTCCCTCCTAGTTTTCCAACAATGGACCCATGATTTTGTAGTTTCGGATGATACCAAACTCTGGGTTCCTGTGTGGATTGAATTCCCTAGTTTACCTTTTCCCTGCTTGCATTTCTTGCATGATATTGCTTCTTCTTTAGGAAGAGTCATTTGTGTTGAACTAGATAGGTTCTTTCAAGCTCGCCCTAAAAAACGCATCTATGTTGAGGTGGATCTTTCAAAGGACCTCAAGGAATTTATTGATATTCAAATTGGTCCTCTTTGGTACACTTAGAAAGTAACGTACTTTAATTTGCCAAACACTTGTTACTGTTGTCAGTCAGCTGAGCATAAAATTAAGGATTGCCCTCTTGTTGTGCCTCGCACCTAGGCTCCACCCAAGGAGGTGGCTTCCAAACCAGTGGACACTTGGGCCACTGTTGCCACTCGCAAACACAAGGCTAAGGTCCCTGTGGATGCTCTCAAATCTGTTGAACCAACTAAGGATGTTTCAAATCCTTGTGCGAACAGCGGGAAGGACAAATTCATGAGTCCTACTATGCTACCGTGACCACAAAGATCACCGCCTAGGGCATGACCATGTGCCATTCCATCTCTTTTGCCTTGCAGGTGCTCTCATAGCTGAGAACTTCCTAAGGAGGGTGAAATTGTTTAGGAGGGTAAAAAAACAACAAATTCCCCCTATTCAATTTGGGTCAAACCCCACTGACTGTACCTGCATAATCATTTTTCTTTCATTGAAAACCTTGATTCTGGGGAAATGGTGGAGGATTTACAATGAAATTCCTCTCTTGGAATGTTTGAGGTCTAGCTGACCTTGCTAGGAAGTACTTTGTTCAAGCTACTATCCAACAATATGCTGCAATTGATTTTCTGTGTCTGCAAGAGGTTAAAGTTATAGGATTCCTATTGTCTTTGGCTTGCCATTCCATTTGACCAACCAACAAATTACTCTCCACCACTCATGAGACTGGCAAAGGTGGAGTTGCTACCCTTTTGTCCCCTCGGTGGCATGATTCGGTGGTGGCTCATGGGGTGGACCCCACCAACCGTTTAGTCTAGACACTTCTCAAAATTGATAATAATTCCTTTGGGATTATTAATGTTTATGCATCAAATGATGCGACAAAAAATCTGCTCTCTAGCAGTGGGGACTCTTTGCCAATTGCCACCTAGCTTATTTGTGGGGATTTTAACATGGTTGAGATGGTGCATGATAAATATGTCGTTCTACCTTTTCATTGGCGAGCTGGTGAATGAGAGGCGTGGTTTCATATGCACAATAAATTGGGCTTCTTTGATCCCAATGTTGGTCATCGTCAATCCCATCCTTTCTGGTATACTTGGTGTAATTTTTGAGCTGGGTCTGATAGGTTTTTTAAACATCTTGATCGTGCCATGATCTCGGCCCAATATTTCTTCTCTTTTTCCATGTTAGATACCCTCCCAGTATAGCCTTTAGTGTATGTGACACTATCAGACCACTTTCCAATTTAGTTTTTGATTGAATGACAGATCACATAGCCACGCACCAGTAAGTCTCAATTTTTCTTTAACACCTCTTTACCAGCTCACCAACCCACCCTAGTACACATTACAACTATATGGAATTAGAATGTCACCCATTACATTCTACTAGCTGGATAAAGTGGTGGAATGATGCTATCACCTGCACTGTGAGGTTTCTTCGCATCTATGGCTGCCAGCTAGCAAATTTTAGAACAAGAGCTTATGAGGCTACAATTAATGCTTTGAAAATGACCACTACGGCATTGACAATTGACCCATTTTCTCCTTCTCTACAAATCAATGTCTCTAATTTAAGAAATCAAAAGCAAAAGGCTGATAGTCATGCTACCAGAGGAGCATAGCTTAAAGCCAGATGCACTGCCTAAAATTAGGTGACTATGTCTCCAAGGAATTCTTTCTCGCTCTTTGAGCTAGACATTCCTCGCACGATATTAAGAAAATCAAAGAGGATAATGTTGTTCTCTCAGAACTACTTGACATCCTCCAGGCTTTTGTATGGCATTATGAAAAAGTTTTCACAGCTCAAGATTATACTCCTGAGTGACACATTGCACTGCAAGATTTCTTGCAGTAGTTCCAAAGAAACTCTCTCCATCCTAGACGTGTGTCTGTGATCAATTATTGACCATTGAAGACCTCAAGAAAGTAGTCTATTCTATGGTTGATGGGAAAGCTCCAAGAATTGATGGCTTTCCTTGTGAATTTTACAAAGCCATTTGGGACTGCTTAGGAAAGGATTTGCATAATGTTTACTTTGAAGCTTTTCATCCAAACTCTCTAGGAAAACTTATTAATCAAGGAAACATAAAATTCATACCTAAAGCTAGAGATCCTGAAGACATTTGCAACTGGCAACCCATTACGCTCCTCAATGTCTCCTACAAGATCATTGCCAAGGCCCTTTCACTGAAGCTCTATAACCTACTCCCATTTATTATCTACCTTGAATAGACTGGATTTATTAAATCTAGGTATATTTTAGATAATATCATTGCAATTTGGGAAGGAATGGAATGGGCAAGAAAATCTGATCAAAAAGCTATTTTCCTAAAAATTGATTTTGCTAAGGCCTATGATCGCATTGAATGGTGTTTTATTCTTGCAATGCTTGCATCATTAGGGTTTGGGCCATCTTTTATCCAATCAGTCAAAATGCTCTTCTCATATGCTTCTACATGTATTACTCTCAATGGCCATCAATTTCATACCTTTGGCCTTTTTCATTCAATATGGCAAGGATGTCCTCTTGCACCAACCCTGTATCCTCTCATTGCAAAAGGCTTTGGATACCTTCTTGCTCATTCAGTATCCAATGGGCTTGTTCATGGAATTTGTCTGCCCAATTCTTCCAGCCAATTGGTTAATGGTCATTTTGCAGATGATTCCTTTTTAACATTACTAGAAGAAGAAAATACAACTAAAAATGCCCTTGCATGTCTGGAGAACTTCTGCCTAGCCTCAGGTTCTTCCATCCAGTGGCACAAAACATTATGTTACAGGTAGTCAATTCTTCCCATTCCTCACTGGATCCAACAATATGGTTGGCGCTAGGTTGCTCATGGTGAAATCTTCCAATTTCTAGCTATTCCATTTGCCTTTTACAGGGCACTTCTACTAATATCTAGCAAGCAGTTCTTTCCGGCGTGGAAAAAACTGTCCTTCTGGATTTCTAAGCCACTTTCTCTAGATGGAAAATTCCAGGTATGTTCTAAAATTTTAGCTGCAACTCATGTGTACTACTATTCTTGTTGGGCACCTTCCAAAGCTTCATATGCCAAACTGGAAAAACTTTTGAGGGATTTTCTCTGGACCTCATCTGAGACTCGCCATGGCTTTCACCGTGTTGCATGGGAGTTTTGTTGCTTACCCAGAGATTCAGGTGGCCTTGGTCTTCTTTCTACTCAGTGCCAAGGCACAACCTTGTGTGTTAAATGGATTATTCATGCTCTCTCTGGTAATGAGGCATGGAAAATTTTACTCCAACACAACATTGAAATGGGACATCCTCTACACAAGCCTGCTTGGAAAGGGATTGGCTTGTCAACTATCCTTGTCATGAGAGAGCCAGTTCAAATCTCAGTCACATTTGTGGCTAAAACCATTTGGAAAGCCTAGGAAAAAGTTAAACCATTGCTCTATTGGATTGGCAATGGGTTTCATGACTTTCTTTCCTTCAATTGCCATAATATCTGGTGGTCACCTCTCTTTTCAAATGCAGGCCAACCATTAGCCAAATTTCATGGCATAAAGGCTCTTAGATTCCATAAAAAAGGTATTCAAACTCTATATGATAATTTTTCATAGACCCACCATGAGTCTTATGACATGGGAATCTCTTCGATTTAAATTTGACCTTCAAAGAACTGATCAGGTTAGCTATGACAGAATTGTCACTACTATTCCAGTGGAAATGTTTCACAAAGTGGGAATCCACTTCATTAGGCCTTGGTGGAAGGAATGGAAATGGTATCCAGACACACCAATGCACCATTATAAGCCAAGGCTTGCTTACAGGTGGCTATCACCCCATTTACCAATGATAGATATGCTTAATAAGCGATGGGTCCTTCATAGTTCAATGGCTCTTTGGCATAATAGATTTATGACTATTTGGTCAGCAATTATTGAGCCAAAGTTAGCACATTTTTCCTGGTGCCTTCTTTTTCAAGGGTTTCCAGTCGAAGCAAGGCTTTTTCATCTTGGGGTTCAGGATCCCCATTGTCCTTTTTGCAGACAAGCTGAGACTTTCCAACATCTCTTTTGGTATTGCACCAGAGCCCAACAATTTTGGCTATGGATTTATGATTTCTTTCACCCTTTCAGACTAGAACCTTTATCATGGTAGATAATACTTCTAGATGATTCTCTCGGGTTTCCTACAAGATTTACTCAAATTTGGCATATTTTTAGGGTGCAGATTCTATTTACAATATGGAAAGATCATAATTCTTGTATTTTTTCAAACAATCACATTGGAACAACTGTTTCTCTTTACAATAAAGCAATTATCTATTCTAATGTTCTTCTGTAGATACAAGTTCAAGCAAATTAGGTGGCTCTTGAGGTTTCTCACTTACAAGAATTGTTGGATCACTGGGGTAATGCTCATTGTACAATGGCATGGGTTCCTCCGTCTCCTTCCTCTGTCAGAGCTCATTCACCTTCCCAAGGCCACAGGCGAAGAAGTGGATCAGCTAGGGATTCTCGGCCACATTCTCAGCCTACTCCTCGCCATGCACCTCACTATCGCAGATGCTCCTCACCACATAATCATGGATGGACATCAAGGCATCTTGCAAGTGCTACAGGTGACAATGCGGGTTGGCCTATTGGTGATAATGCAGGTTGGCCTATAGGTGACAATACAGGATGGGTTGCTCTTGGTACTTCCAATCCAACCAACACTGGTTGGGATAACACTAATGTTTTTCCACGCTTAAATTTGGTGATCTCACCACAACATCAGGACCCAAATACAGAGAATGAAAATTAGGAGAATGATGATGGCTGGGCACCACCAAATATCATCCCAGACCCCACAGTAATATGGGGAAGCCCAGATGACAGCGATTCGCCATCTGCAGGTGTTGCTTTGGTTGCTTAATTCTGCATATTATTTTTTTTTTCTAATTTCTGTTATGATTTTATGGGTGTGTACCCTATGATACTTTAGAACTTTCTGCGCTAGGCCCATATGACCAACTTTAGGGGTGTGCCTTTATACCACCTAAACCATTTTTTGTGAAAGTGTTTTATATTATCTTATAATTAATAGATAAGTCAGCATTTTCATCAAAAAAATAATATCCCTAAAATAACATAATGCAAACATGATACAACCCTAAACTCACAAGATCTAAAAATAAACCATCAACTAAACAAAACAAAAACTAGAAAAAAGAAAACTAGTTTATGTCCCATTTAAAATTGATTTCCTTTAGTGACATGTTTAAAAATATCAATTATTTCAATGGGATAAAAAATAATCCTTATGACATTTTGCCTAACAAGTTGATAGAAAAGCTTTACAATATAATGGAAATAGGTCTACGAGTTTGCTCATCCAGTATTGGTAACATTTAAAGCCACAAAAAAACCAAAATTCAAAAGAGAAAAAAATTAGAAACTAAAAATCAACTTAAATAGTCAGAATTTTTTCAAGACACTAGATGAGTATTTGTAACCTATGCGCAGTGCCATTGAAGGAGCACCTGTGATTAGAGATGGGTTTGGTACTACTACTCCTTCTACAACATTCACTATGCACAACGCTGTTACCATAGACTCTTACATATCTATCAAAAATGTTTGTCAAAGAACCCAAATTAGGAACAAGAACATAGTCATCCTTCTTCTTAGACCTTTCTCAAGAGGATATTCCACCTAGTGTCTACAAACACCCCCAAAATCAATACAAAATTATATAGAAAAAATGCATAAAAGGAATGTATAAAAGGGGCATTGCATTTGTTTTGTTTGAAGTATGGCCATTGACTATGTATTTTGTGATCCATTCGATAGAATCTTGAGAGTTAGCATTCACATTGGCTTTGGTAGCCTCCATGCGATCTCCATACTTCAAAACAATGTAGGACAAAATAATGGTTGTAAATGCCATTGGCAACCCAAACTCAAGGTGATCCTCTGCATAGGGAGTTTCTTGGGATAGTTTTACACCCACATCCTATAGATATGAAAGTGCATATGAAGCCTAGCAACACCATGAATACCAACAATGCAAAGGGCACTATCATGTTATCATTACAACTGCTGTGGTTTGCATGTATGTAAAATATGGGAGCATAGACAAGACACACGAACCACTTTGTAGGATTCCATAAAGCCAACTATAGAGGCCCACATGCTCTCCATACAAAAGAATTAGAAAACATTTTATTTCTATATATTGTAGCATTTACTATGTCTGCCTAATAAAATAGAGAAAAACATCAAAAACATACTCAAACTTCATCTGGCCTAATTTTCATTAGATAATTTTTTTGCAAGATTTAAACAAATGGAAAAAATGAATGCCAATGAGATAAAATAGTCATGGACTAATCATAAAATAAAGTTATGTGAATGTCCATTGCACAAAATTCCTTAAGAAAATAAAACCTTTAAGAAAGAAAATAGCTTGAAGTGAAACAATAATAAACTAATAATTTAGAAGAATATATATTATTACATTGTCTTAACTAGACAAAGAACAAAATACATGACATAATATATCTAAGCCAATGATAAAAACAATGATAAAGCATTATCCTAACTTTTTAATACTAAATATCACTGATGAGAAAATCTAAGGATGAATGAATTCACACTACTTAAAAAAGAGAGAAAATTACGTGTCCCTAACACTTTGTCTCTTAATAAAATATGTGTTGGGAAACGAGGTGTCTCAACCTTGCTGCACGTTTTCCATTATAGTTATTTTTATTTAATATTTGCCTACAACTGTTACGCATTGTTAGTGCTTTGAAAATTGGTTTATTAGGTGTCAAAATATGCCCACATGGTAGTATATTATGGAAGGCCTATTTTTAGGCATATTATGATAGATTCTATGACATCTCTAAGGGTCAAAAATAGGGGATTTCATTTTAGACGTGAGAGCTTATTTTTAGACTATAATCTTGGCTAAGATGCTTCACACATGGTTTTGTAAAACCACAGATGGTTTCTTGTATAGCTAGAAATCTATAAATTAGAGGCTTGAGGACTAGTTTGCATACGGTGAGTTTGCAGGTATTGTTATACTACTGGAATGCTGCCGAAATTTTTCTAGAGTTGATTACTAGTGATACTCCTGTAATAAACTTGCTCAATAATTGTATGTAATCTTGTTATTGGATTTGGAATACATTGAGTAGGCTTTTGGAGTGTGGGGTTTTTCACCTGAAAGGGTTTTCCCCACACATATCTGGTGTTTTGTGTCTCTTTGTTTATTTCATGATTTGAATGTGTCTAAAATTTCTGTAGCTGTTAGATCAGTTTTAAAAGTTTTGCATTTTATTTCTCATCAAGATTGGGGTAGGAAGTTGTTTTCACTACTTTAACTTCCTTACAAGTGGTATCAGAGTCTAATCACCTTTGGTTTCAGTTGTGGGTTGTTGGGTTTTTTGTGCTAATCAAGGTTTGAGTGGGAGCTTGTGTGGAGGATGCTTTGTGATCTTGTAGTAGATATTTTTTTCAGATGACGAGCATATCTCAGAGGATTGAGGTAGAGTTTTCTGAAACGAACTTTGAAATGTGGAAGTTGAAGATGGAAGTTCTGTTAATTGATTGGGATCTATGGGATGCAGTGGATGAAAATGTCCATAGGCCTGTGGATCCAGATTTGGCTGCAAAATATGATGTAATGGATAGAAAAGCTAAAGATATCATAAGATTGTGCCTTGCAGATTTGATTCTGATAAATGTCCACGAAGAACCCACTTCGAAGAAGCTTTGGAAGAAGTTGGGTGAGATATATCAAGCTAAATCTCTAGTAAATAAGATTTTCTTGAGGAAGAAGTTGTATTCCTTGAGAATGGAAGAAGGTGGACAAATTTTTGAGCATCTGGAAACATTCAATATGTTGGTGACTCAGTTGACCTCAGTTAGGGTGAAAATGGATGAAGAAGAAAGGATGGACAAAGAAGAAAGGTGCCAAATTTTGTTGTGTTCACTGCCAGACTCATGGGACATCCTAGTCATGGCTATTGGGAGCAATGTGGTCATCTTGACGATGGAGGATGTTGTTGGTTCTCTACTCGCCGAAGAGATGAGAAGGAAGGTCTCTCTAAATGCCAAAGAGGCTTTGAGTGTTCAAGGAAGACAAAAAGAACAAGGCAAAGATGAGAAGCAGCGTGGCTATTCCAAGTCCAAGAACAAGGGCAGATCAAAATCTCCTGGTAAGTCCAAGGCAATATGCTAGAACTGTGGCAAATCTGAACACTTCAAAAAGGAATGTAAAGAAGAGAAGAAAAAGAAGAAGAAGAACCAAGATTCTGATTCTGAGTCAGAAAAGGAAGATGGAGATACCTTTATTACAGCCTTGGCCACTCGTGTAGGTGATGATGCATGGTTGATAGACTCAGGTGCATCTTTCCACATGACTGCTAACAGAAATTGGTTTAGTAAGTATTAAAACTATGATGGTGGTAAGGTGTATTTGGGTGATAATTTTTTCATTGACATTGTTGGCCATGGTAGTATTCATTTTGAAATTTTCTGATGGTAGAGTTAGACGATTTGATGGTGTCTTACGTATCCTAGGACTAGCAAGAAATTTATTATCTGTTAGTAAGCTAATAGATGCGGGTGCATGTATAGTTTTCTAAAGCAGGTGTGAAAATTGTAAGAGGTGCTATGGTGATAGAAAGAGGAAGTAGATTGGGTACATTGTACAAGCTTGATGCATACACGGTTGAGTGCAATAGCACTTCTGATAAAATTAAGCTAAAGACTACATCACTAAAAAAATAGTTGGTTTCCTCTTCTATGGATGGTCATGGATTTTGGGTACCCAAGGGTTCTTTGCCTACTGAATCAAAATTGCCTGTAGAGAAGACCATGTTATGGCACCAGAGACTTGGCCACATAAGAGAGAAGAGTCTATGACCCTGAAAAATAAGAACCTCATTAAGGGGTTGAATGATTGCACTTTGGAGTTTGATTTCTGTAAACACTGTATCTATGGTAAACAAAATTGTGTTTAGTTTTATTCCTTTTCAAATAAGTCTTCATGTATCTTGGATCTAATCCATTCACATGTATTTTGTCCTGTTGATGTTGTTTCTATTGGTAAATGAGTTTATTATGTTACTTTCATTGATGATTTTAGTAGGAGAATATGAGTATATTTTTTAAAGAGTAAATTTGAAGTTTTCAATCATTTTAAGGAGTTCAAGGCTATGGTAGAAACTCATATTCGAAAGAAAATTAAATGTTTGAGGACAGACAATGGCGGTGAGTACTGTTCTACAAATTTTGATAGATTCTATACAAATTGTAGGATTAAAAGATAAAAGACAACTCTGTATTCTCCTCAACAGAATGGAATTGCAAAAAGAATGAATAGAATGTTGATGGAGAAGGCTAGGAGCATGTTGAGCGGAGCTAGTCTAGAACAAAAGTTTTGGGCTGAATTTGTTGCCACTACTTGTTATCTGATCAATAGATCTCCTACATCAACACTTGTTGATAAAATGCCAATAGAGGCGTGGTCGGGGGAAAAGCCTTCACTTAGACATCTAAGAGCTTTTGGTTGTGAGACATATGTACATGTGCCTAAAGAGAAGAGAACAAAGTTGGATTCTAAGGCTGTCAAATGTATCTTCATTGGCTATAGCTATGGTGTGAAAGGATACAAGCTTTGGGACCCTATTGCACATAGGGTAATTTATTCCAGAAGTTTTACTTTTAGAGAGACTAAATCTTCTCTTGTTACTTTTCAGCCATAACAACATAAAGAAATTGAACAGAAAAAGGATGTGATTCAACTTCTTTCTATGCTTGAGAAAGTTGAATCGAGACCCCAAGATAGATAAGAAGTTGAGGAGAGCTCATGAAGCTCTTAATCTTCAAAAGAGGAAGAAGAGGAGGAAGAAGTGGAAGAACCTCCACCTCAACTTGTTCGAAGGTCTACAAGGCATAGGCAACCACCTGAAAGGTATTGGTATTCACCTGATGATTGGAAGTGTATATTTACTTTGATTGCTAGCATTGATGAACCAAGATTTGTGCAAGAGGCTTTGGGTATGAATGATGCAGAGTCCTATAAAATAGCCATGAATGAAGAGATGGCATCTCTTGAAAGAAATGATACATGGGACCTAGTACCATTGCCTGAAGGATGAAAACATGTTGGATGTAAATGGGTGTTTAAGAAAAAGATTGGTTCAAATAGAAATGACAGAGTATAAGGCACTATTGGTTGTGAAGGGATACTCTCAGGTTGAGGGTATTGACTATGGTGAGATATTTTCTCCTATTGCTGAAATAACATCCATTCAGTTTTTATTATCTATTGTAGCAGCTTATGACCTAGAGGTTGAACAGATGGATGTGAAAACTACTTTCCTTCATGGGGATTTAGAGGAATAAATTTATATGACAAAGCCAGAGTACTACGTGGTCAAAGGTAAAAACAAGTTGGTTTATAAATTAAAGAATTCTTTGTATGGCCTTAAACAAAGCCCTAGGATGTGGGACCAGAAGTTTGATACTTATGTGTTGGATTTTAGATTTGTACGGTCTAAATCTGATCACTATGTATATTTTAAATCTGATGGCGATTGTTTCCTGGTAATTGCTTTATATGTTGATGATATGTTGTTTATTGGGAAAGGCAAAGGTTTGATTGCAGAATTAAAATCTTAGCTCTCTGTGAAATTTGAAATGAAAGATCTTGGTGCAGAAAAAGACATACTTGGGATGGAGATCAGAAGAGATCATGAGAACAGAAAGGTATGGCTTGGCCAGAGTAAGTATGTTTGTTCAGTTTTGCAAATGTTTAAGATGCAGGATTGTAAACCACTTTGTGTTCTTGTTACATTGGGAATGAAGCTCTCTATTTCACAATGTCCTACATCCCCATTGGAGATGAAATACATAAGCAGAGTACCTTACTAGAGTGCAGTTGGAAGCTTAATGTATGCTATGGTCTGTACAAGACAAGACATTGCCCAAGCAATGGGAGTTCTTTCTTGTTATATGTCTAATCCTGGAAGAGTGCATTGGGATGCAGTTAAGAGGGTCTTCAGATATTTGCGGGGTACAACAAAGTACTCTATTTGTTGTCATGGTACAGGAGATCATCATTCCCTGAGTATTCGTGGTTTTATGGATTCAAAGTGGGCTGGTGATGTCGATAGCAGGAGGTCCACGAGTGCATATATTTTTACTCTTAATGGTGGTACAATTAGTTGGATGAGTAAGCGACAGGCTATGGTCGCTTTGTCTACTACTGAGGTAGAGTACATGGTAGCTACTCATGCCTATAAAGAAGCCATTTGGATGAAGCATTTGTGTTTAGATATTTGATTGAAATAGGGTGCAGTTACAGTTTATTGTGATAATCAGACTGCAATCTGCCTTGCGAAGAACCTGAGTTTTCATGCCAAGTTTAGTATCACTTCATGAGAGATATGGTCGAGGATGGCAGGGTGAAGCTAGAAAAGGTAGAGATTGTGATGAATGTTGCAGATGCATTAACTAAGCCTGTGAGCGTAGCAAAATTCAGGTGGTGTTCCTAGTTTATGGGCCTTTTGGCCCCTAGCAGTTGATCCATGATGGTGTTATTCCCCTAGCTCTTACAAGGTATTCGACAAGTGGGAGAATGTTGGGAAATGAGGTGTCTCAACCTTGTTGAATATTTCCCGTAATAGTTGTTTTTCATTTAATATTTTCCTACAATTGTTACACATTGTTGGTGCTTTGAAAATTGGTTTATTAGGTGTCAAAAGATGCCCACATAGTGGCATATTATGGAAGGCCTATTTTTAGGCATATTATGACAGATTTTATCATATTGTAAGGGTAAAAAATAGGGGATTTCATCTTGGATGTGAGAGCTTATTTTTAGACTAGAATCTTGGCTGAGAAGTTTCGTACGTGGTTTTGTAAACCACTGATGGTTTCTTGTATAGCTAGAAGTCTATAAATTGGTGGCTTGAGGAGTAGTTTATATATGTCAGTTTGTAGCTAGTGTTTTATGCTCCTGGAATGTTGCTGGAGTTCTTCCACAGTTGATTAGTTGATTATTGGTGATACTCTCTAATAAACTTGCTCTACAAGTGTATGTAATCTTACCTTTTGGAGTGTGGGGTTTTTTCACCCGAAAGGGTTTTCCCCACACGTATATCTCGTGTTTTGTATTTCATTGTTTATTTCATGTTTTGAATGTGCTTCTATAATTTCTAGAATTGTTAGATTAGTTTTTAAAAGTTTTGCATAATGTTTCTCCTCAAGATTGACATAGGAAGTTGTTTCCACTACTTTAACTTCCTTACAAGAAAGTGTTGCAATTGTTTGGGTTTGACATCACTATTAAATTCAATGCAGAGAGTGGTGAGGCGGAGGAAATGGAGGAGCGAGACTGGTCCAGGGCAGTTCCCGCGGCAACACAAAGTTGGAGCAATCGGAAGTTCCAGTGTAAATTCTGCTACAAAGAGTTTGACAACGCCCAGGTGCTAGGCGGGCACCAGAACGCCCACAGGGAGGAACGTCGACAGGAAAAACGAGAACAGATTCAGGCCAACCAAGCCTCGAAAGGCTTCTATGGCTTGGCCCCTATTGCACCTTTGCCGCAACCATCTCCGGCCCTTTTCCAGTCACTTCCCTCGTCGTCTTACATTTTACCACAATCTGCACAGTACGGGTTTTCTTTCAGTGACTCCTCCTCCCCACCTATGCAGCATCTAGCCCAGGATGGCCCCATTTTGTCAAACAGGGGACACGAAAAGACACGTCCATCTCATTCCCCAGTGGGCGATTACTGGTTTGATTACAACCATTTTAATATATAATTTTCATCAGATAAGAGTTTCCAGTGTTTTCATAGATAACTGGTTGGATTACAACCATTTTGATATTTAATTGTAATCAAATAAGATTTTCCAATGTTTTCATAGATAGCAAAGAGATAATATTGCAGTTTGAATTGATTTTGCATTAATACGCTTGATTGGAGGAATCAAGGTTTCTGTCTCTTCAACGGCTGCCACTGACACTACAAATATTCCCATTAATTCTCTTTATAAAAAAATGATATTATATGCATCTCTATTTTTAGTTTATGTATATTCTCTTTAAACAATCTAAATTACATCCAACTTTGAATATAGTGGAATATTATAAAACATATTTTAAATTATAAATTCAAGAATTTAGGAAGAGGATGTTCCTAGAGCTTGAAGAAAGGAGATAGAAGCCGTCATTTGTTTTGGTAATTTGTATTTGACGTCATGCTTTTTATTTGTTTTCAATAGGAAGAACCAAGGTTTTGAATTTTGGTTTTAAATTTTCACATCTTTGATTTTTATTTCTATTTTATTTGGAAAAATATAAAATTTTAGAAAAAATGATATTCTCTTTTAAATTATTATATTGTATTGTTTATAACTTTTGGAAGAGACGCTGCTCTTCCAAAAGCTATATACAATATTATCATGGACTGTGGAAACATCATGCATTTAATTATTATATTATATTTACACTAGCTATATATTATAAATTATATATTTTAATAATAAATTCTTTATAATATAATTTATATATTATTGCTATTTTTTAATAAGGGTATTTTTAATTTTTTAAAATATATAAATAATAATGAAATTATATAAAAATATATGTATATGAAAAATTTCAATATACTATATAAAGATACATATTTAATTAGTATATCTATATTTGAAAAAATATATCTAAAGTATGCCGAAAATATCATGTCCTTCTTCACCTCAAATCCTACAATTTGATATGTTTGTTCTACATGTGAAAAAAATTAAGGAGGCAATATAGATAGATTGAATGTGTGTCTTTTCATATGCCATTATGTAACATTTATTTCTTTCATCTTAGTGCATAGTGATGGCTTCTATGAAACTGCCATCCACCTTTCTTTCCATCTACCATGTTTTTTTTTAATTCCTTTCACCTTCTTTTTTTTAGTTTTTTTAATTTGTGGAGTGACTATTTGGTTTTTTTAATAAAGATTCTAGATTAGAATCTTATAAGTTTACATAGAAATTCTAGAATCTTTCAGCTCCCATTCGTGCTATGAATGTAGGAACGCCTCTCGGCGTAATAATGGAACTTCTTATGCTTAAGAATATTTGTAAATTTTTCCAATTTATTTTATAAATTTAGTAACTGTATATTTTGCACATAGATATTAAAGTGGATTTAAAATATTCAAAATAGAATTATAATTTTGTTAGATTATGTATGTATATATATGCACACATACACACATATACATATACATATATTACAAGGCAACATACATGCATACATACATATACGCACACATCTACACACAACACATACATACATACATGCATACATATATACATCCATGCTTGTGTGCGCGCGCATTGCCTTGTAAAAAAAATTTGTTCAATTTTTCAAAATTCTCGACTCACTTTTTTGCCTTGTTTAGATAGGTCTTGGTCATTGTCCAAATGTAAAGGAGTTCTTAAAATTTTAAGTTTTCCTTATTGTAAGTCATCTTCTTTTCATGTCAAAGAGATTTAGAAAAATTGCAAGATTTCTATGTGGAATAGGATTTTAAGACCAAATATAAACACATCTGAAAGTTAGCAAAAATATCTCATGTAGGAAGAAAGTGAAAAATGATGCTAAGGAAAAGTTGTAGAAACCCAATGCAGAACAGGAGGTCTAAAGTGGAAATGTTCTATGCATGAAGCTTGGAGGCATTTAACCAACCAATAAAATAGAAATGCAATGATGCACGAATTTCATTCAAAACCATAGGTTAGGGTTTGATATGATCATCTCTAGAAATCCATATAAAATTTGCATATAAATCAAGTGATAAGTTAAACCAAGGAAACTTTGTGGAAAATTGACATGGAACTAGATGTGGCAGTTGGAGGGATCAAGTGTAGTAAGTCCAACAGTTCAAAGGTTTCCCACAAAAGGAGTCATGAGAGATGTGAATAATCTAGGTAGGACCAGAGGTAAAAATGTCCAGTAGGCAGAAGGATTTCTACAAAAAGTAAAGGAAAGTGGGAAAATGATGAAGGATGGGATGATTGATGAGAGAATGAAAGTGAAATAAGTCCCTATTGTTTGTCAAAAATTTCCTTAGTTCATGAATCTTTGGAATCACTAACAAAGCTTTCCCACAAAGTTCAAATAAACTTTAAAGTTGCAAACCGGAAAAGTTGTCAGCAAGTTCACCAGTTCAAGAACTCATTAAGAAATTGACAAGCTTTTGGAAAATAAAAAGAAATAAGTCACAAGTAAAGTTGTCGACAAGTTCATGAGTTTGTGAACTTACCAAAACACTGAAAAAGATGTGATGAGACAAAAAGAGAGAGAAGAGAATTTTTTTGACGAATTTGTAGGTTTGCAAAATCACTGAAATACTGATAAAGTTTTAAAAGAGAGGAAGGAAGATAGAAGAAGACATTTTAGACAAACTTTTTGAAATGCTAATGTGGCTTCAACAAATAAAGTAAAATAGAATATGAAAGCATTTTTGGCGAGTTCATGAGTTTGGAATTCATAAACTCACTAAAATGTTGAAAATAAGCTTAAAAGGCATGTGGTATAAGAAATATAAAAACAACAACATATTGTAAAGTTTGAGAACCCTTAAAAACATTGACAAGAGGAATTTGGGTTATCAAAAGGAATTTCATGACTCGCTTAAAAATCACCAAAGAATTAAAATGAAGAACACTACCATGTGACCTAGACCTGTTTCTACTTCCATTTATCTACAACTAATAGTGTTTTCTACTTTCATCAATGTCATTCATTTTGCAAGGTAAGCATATTGTACCCTATGCAAATTTACTACATTTTTCATGTATTTTAGCTCTACTATTTCCAAACCTTGTCCATTTTCTACATGATTCAATTTTCCAAATTCCAACCATTCATGAACTAATCCATCCTCTCCCATTTATTCTCTTTAAAAAATGATATTCTATGAGTTTTTTATTTTAATTTATGTATATTCTCTTTAAAGAATCTAAATTATATATAAATTAGAATATAATGGAATATATTTTAAATTATAAATTAAATAATTTAAGAAGAGGATGCTCCCAGAACTTGAAGAAAGGAGATAAAAGTCATAATTTGTTTGGTATGTGATGTAATGTTTTTAATTTGTTTTGAGTAGGAAGAACCAAGGTTTTGAATTTATTAAAATACTTACTATTTTATAAAAATGTTTACTATTTTTTAAAATCTATTTTCAAACTCATAATATTTTTTATGTATTATGTTATTTTCAATTAGGTGATTTATTGTCAATTCTATTTTAGAAAAGTGTAACCCAAACCTAGTTTTACCTTAGAGAATTCAACAGAGAAGATAAAGTAATTAAAATAATTCATGGAAACATCATTAATCTTCCTAAAATTATTTAGTTTCGTAGACATCTAAAAATTTGTGTCTCAAATAATGGAGAATTTATTAAACACACTCATTTCCTTTTGGATGTATTTCCATGTGACGTTAACCCTTCAACTAAATCCTTATGTAATGTATTTATTTCTCTAGACAAGATTCTTGATGTCATCAGACATATTAAGTATTTTCAAAACTATCCTAGTATCAATAGATTTAACTACAAAATTTAAAATATCACTTACACACCAACAACTAAGATTTTTTACATGGTATAGATGGAATTTATTCTCTCTTAAATTTAAAATATCACTTACACACCAACAACTAAGATTTGCTACATGTTATAGATGGAATTTATTCTCTCTTTAAGATGTATTAACAAGAGATGAATATTTTATCACTATATTGTGTGTCACTTTTCTCAATGTCTCTCATAATATCCTTCTCAAATGTTTGTTTCTTTCTTTGTGCATGCTCTCTTCTTCCTTAGGGTTTAGAGATAAGTATTATTTATTATCAAAAGCTTTATAATATTTGATAATTGTATTACAATTTAGGAAATTGGGGAATAAATATTGATCTCCTCATAAAGAAAATATCATAAAATTGTAAGTATATCTAATTACTCGTAGAATGTCTTGATTAACAATAATTAAATGTATCATTAAATAGTTTGATTAATTAGATAAAAGAAGTGAAAAAATGGGTACAACTAGTCCCTCATAAACCATTTGTAACTGTTGGTGTATAAACTCATACGAGTTATACCTAACTTAATCATAGTTAAGTGGTTTTCCTCACATGTGGAAAGACTAAGTCCTCTTGTTGAGTCATTAGTCGATGTGTCGATCCATCTTTGACACATCGCTTCTATTTTGGAGGGAGGTTAAACCTTGAGCTATTCTCTTGGTTCCAATTTTGCCACCTTTCCTATTCTTGTGGAGACTTGTTCCTCAAGCTTCACCTATTTATACCGGTTCAGTTGTAAACCAATTAGTTTCTTTTCAATACATTACATTTGTGTTTGATTTCTACTCCATGATCTTGGACTTCTGCTCCCACATGGTATCAGAGTGAGTGGAATAGCATCAAATCATTTACTCATTAATATATAGCTCCATTGGCGAATCTCTACAACCTCTCTTGCATGCTAGGCTCAATCCGGCCTTCTATCACTGCATATCAAGGAGGTAAAATTTTGTTTTAAAGCACATTTGAAACAAGGTTTTTTTGCAGGTCATAATCGTCATTGGAAGAGCTCATCAAATCTCACCATAGCGAGGTTGAATCATAGTTGAGAAAGCCTCAAAAGAGGCATTTTTTCTGTGGTAGTCATGGCTCACACAGAGGTTGATTTTTATTAAGGTAAAGTGCCTCACACAGAGGTCGATCCCCGTGCCTATCGTACCTCATAGAAGAAGGCCGAAGTCGCCCCTGCAACTGCATACTACGATGCCTCTAAGAGGCCCAGTCCTCTCATAGAAGACGTGGTCCATCACATTGTCATTTCTACCTCTTACTGTGCAATTCAAGCCATGACGCCGCCTTTCTGCATGGCATTTTCACCACATATCCTTAGCAGACGAGGTCTTGTTAGCCACGAAGGCCCAAGCTACATCACCCACGTCAAAAGGTGGAGCTAAGGCTACATTTTTGGGCGGGAAGGAAGAGTGGAATTTGAAAGTGCCTTGGGAGGCACAGAACAGCGACGACTATCAAATTCAAAGAGGGTATTTGTAGCACTATTCATTGTAATTTATTTCCATTTTGTTGACATAAGAAACTAGGGAGGGGTTGACATAAGCAGAGAGGCAAAATAAAAAGGGAGGGGGCACAAATTTTTTTATTAATAAGCCACTAGTCATATGGGCTTTTAAGCCCCTGGTCATATGGGCTTTTAAGCCCCTTGTCACACCCTACCATAGGGGGCTTAACTTTTTCCCTATCAAGTTTTTCTCCATATATTAGTTTGTGCAAAATTTTATTTTCAAGCACATTGAATTTTTTTTTTTGAAGGTGTAATTTTTTGCATGTGCAAAAATTGTAAAGGCTATAACTTTTGCATACAATCTCATAATCAAGTTGTTCAAAAGGCAAAAGTGCCTATTTTTCGTCCTCTATCATTCTAGCCTATCAACACACTATGATTAAAAATTGCCAGTGCAAGTTAGTTTAGAGTGACAAAAACATTTCTTTAATAAATTGAGCAATCTAGGGGGGAAACTACAAATAATCAAGGGGGGAAATATGTGTGTTCATATTGCACACTTCTTAGTGAAGTGTTTTTTGTAAGAGTGTTGTCTTTTTCACGTCTCATTTTCACTCTCTCTATTTTTCTTTCAAGTTTTCTACATCTACCATCTGCATGACTAAAAGGCATCATGGAGTTTACAGTTCCTATTCTTCCACTAACACCTTTCAATTATCAAGATTGGAAGCTTAAAGTTGGTCTTGTGCTCAAAAATAAGGGCCTATATAGGATAACTATGGGAACAGAAAAAGAACCCAATGCAGCTAAAGATAAAGAAAAGTTTTTCAACAAATGTGTTCAAGCATTTGGCTTTTTGTGTTTAAATCTATCTCCATAATTATTTTTTCATGTTGAAAACTTAACTACACCTAATGAAGTGTGGGATACTTTAGACAAACTATTTGGAAAAATTGATGAACTCAGAAGTCATGAATTAGAAAATCAGCTCTTAGGTCTTAGTCCTAGAATTACTCAACTTTAAAATATTTCTTCACAAAGTTTAAATCTTTAAAGATATAGTTAAAAGATTGTGGAATTGATAAAAAAGAGGATCAATTAATCCTTTCAGTACTTTCTAAATTAGGTCCAGAATTTTTTGTGTTTGTATCAACTTTCTATTCTACTAAAAGTGCTCTTGGAGCATCATGGAAAATGCCCACACTAGATAAATTCATTTCTGATCTCACAAGGGAATAGGAGAAACTAATTCAGATGGGTTCTTTGAAGTCTACGAAGCCTCAAGCTCTAATTGCAAGGAATGACAAGCTACAAACTTCAAATGGGAAGAAAAACACTAAGAAGGACAAGGATAGTAAGAAAGCAGATAAAATTGATGATATCAAAAAGGATAAATCTTCTCAACAAAGTAAGCACATTACAGAGAGGATAATTTGTGCCTTTTGTAAAAACCAAGACATGATGAACATAAATGCATGAAGAAGCAAATTGAAAGTCTCTCAAATATTCTCAAAAAGAATAACATTGGGCTACCTAATTCTATCAAGGCATCTACATCAACTCAGGATAATAACAAGGACAAAGAGAAATCAAAAGGCAAATCTCTAGTTGTTACATCATCTTCATCTTCATCTCCATCATGGATTATTGATTGTGGTGCTACTCATCATATGGGTTCTTCTCAGGTTGCATTCACATCCTTAGAGCCATCTAGAATATCTTCAGTCAACTTAGGTGATGATACCTTAGCATTGGTTAAAGGGAGAGGGTCTGCTGAAATCAAAGGAGGGATTTTTTCAAAAGTTCTTAGTGTACCTTCATTGTCAACTAATCTCCTTTTAGTGTATCAAATAACACACTTAGGGAAGGGTATGAGAGTTAATTTCTCTCCAAATTTAGTTGAGATAAGAGAACTACAAAGTAATAACTTAATTGCTATAGGGGAAGCCAATTATCAATCCAGATTCTATACCTTCTCAAGTTTTGCTACAGATATTTCTCCAAAGGCACTACTAACTCATTCAAATGAAGTTAGTAAATTATGGCATGAACGGTTTGGCCACCTTAACTAGTGTTATATCAAACAACTATAGCAACAAAAAATGGATAATGGATTACCAAAAGTTAAGATTTCTAAAGGACTATGTGAAGGATGTGCACTTGGTAAACATCCTGAAGCGAAGTTTGACAAAAGAGAAAGTTGGAGGGTAAAACAAGTCTTAGAACTTGTTCATACTAATGTTTTAGGAGCTTTTCCACATCCTTCTTTTATAAAGACTAGATGTGTTCTCACATTTATCGATGATTTCTCACGTTTTACATGGGTCTTCTTCCTTAGGCAAAAATCAAAGTGTTTGATTCTTTTCAAGATTTCAAATCTTTGGCTGAAAAATAGTCAGGGAAAGTCATCAAGATTCTTTAGATAGATAATGGTAGAGAATATGTTAATAATATTTTTGAACAGTTTTGTACAGTAGAAGGGATAGAGTTGCAACACATAGTTCCATATACCCCTCAACAAAATGGTGTAGCAGAACGTAAAAATGGATCTTTAAAGGAGATGACAAACTGTATGATTCATTCTAAAGGGTTAACACCATCTTATTGGGCTGAAGCTATCAATTGTGCATGTTACATTCAGAATAGAGTTCCTCATAAAGTCTTAAAAGGAATCACCCCCTTTGAGGCTTGGAAAGGATGGAAACCAACAATTGATCACTTCAGGGTTTTTGGTTCACCTGCTATCGCCCGCATTCCTAAAGAACATCACAAGGAAATGGATGCACAATCCAAACCTTGTATCTTTGTTGTATATCTAGAAGGTGTTAAAGGCTATCGTCTACTACAACCAACCACACATGAGTTGTTCATCACTTGCGAAGTGTCAAGTTTCAAGAAACACCCCTTGAAACAGTTCTTAACATTCCTTGACATACTATTGATTTTTGAGATCATGAAAATACCTCTGATAGATCATTTCATTTGCAGTAGTCTTATAGTTTAGAAAGTAGTTCTTCTTCTTCTTCTAGTTCACATAGTGATGATACAAAGAATTCGTCTTCATCAAGTTCATGGATTGAATTAGAAGTTAACATATTTTCACCAAACTCACCCACATCAAGATCTTCACAAGTAGATTCTTGGGTACAGACTACTGCAGATAACAGACAGAATCAGAGACACTTTCAAGGGGAATCTTAGGCTTTCTTTGCTTCAGTGTCTAATCCACAGACATTTAAAGAAGCATCAGGCATACCAGAGTGGGATGTTGCCATGAATGAGGAATATGATTCCTTAATCAGAAATCACACTTGGGACTTAACTTCTCTTCCTAAGGGAAGAAAAGTAGTTCGATGTAAATGGATATATCAGACTAAATATACAACAGATGGGTCAGTTGATAAGTACAAAGCACGGTTAGCTACAAAAGGTTTTCACAAGTTGCAGGAATTGACTACACAGAGACCTCTGCACCTATTCCAAAGATGACTTCAATCAGACTCACACTTGCTATAGCTGTAGCACATGGGTGGTCTATACATCAAATGGATGTAAAGAGTGCCTTTCTTCATGGAGACCTTGAGGAGGAGATCTACATGGAATAGCCACCAAGGTTTTTTCATGATTCATCCTTAGTATGTATGCTAAGGAAATCTATCTATGGCCTAAAACAAGCACCCAGGGCTTGGTATGGTAAGATGGATTCCTACCTTCTATCTTCAAGATTCACTTCATGCAATTCAAATCCCAATGTGTATCTTATGCGGCATGATGATTCATTGTTAATACTGGTACTTTATGTTGATGACTTTTGAATCACTGGGTGTGCTTCCTCTGCTATTGTTGCAGTAAAGTTAGCACTTTAAGAAAGGTTTGACATGACAGACTTAAGGTTACTTCATTACTTTCTTGGTATTGAGATATCTCAATTAGATTCAGGGATAGTTCCTACTCAACCTAAGTATGCTCTTGATTTACTTGAATGGTTTCACATGTCTAATTGTAAACCATCTCCAACTCCCTTCTTATCAGGTGTTAAGCTTGAGACATCCTGTCCTACTCCATTAGTTGATGCAACATTGTATAGCCAACTAGTAGGTAGCCTCATTTACTTAACACACACTAGGCCTGACATTGCATATGCAGTTGGCTTAGTTTCTAGATTTATGTAGGAATCTCATGAGTTGCATTGGAAAGCAGCTAAGAGGATTCTTAGTTACCTTCATGGTACAATTGCATTTGGGATACATTACAGAGTTGGTTCCACAATTAATTTGGTTGGTTTAACATATTCATATTGGGCTAGTGATATAGAAAATCATAAGTCTACTTCCAGGTACAGTTTTTCACTTGGTTCGGGTCCTATCAGTTGGTCTAGAAAAAAGCAAAATGCTATTGTTATATCCTCTACAGAGGCAGAGTTTTGAGGATCTGTTAACTCAACAACTGAGGCCATATGGCTTCAAGACATCATTTCTAAATTTGGCATTCCTCTCAGATAACCTACAATTATCTATTGTGATCACCATAGTACAATCCAAATATACAAGAATCTAGTTGAACATCAATGAACCAAACATATCGAGATTCATATGCATTATATTCATGAGCTCATTCATGATTAGATCATCAACTTAGTATTCTACTAGTCATCGAACAAGTCACTGACATCTTCACCAAACCCTTTACAAAAAGTAAGTTCATCCATCTATGATCTCTTCTTGGTGTGCAGTCTACATCAGTATCATCATCATCTAGAGGGACCATCTAAAGTCCTCTCTTTGTTTTCTCTCTTTAGGAGGAAAGTTTTTTCCCATAGGGTTTTCATTCTTTCTCCATTTTATGAGAGATGTTTTGTAAATGAGTACCTAAAATGGCGCACAACCAAGACTCATATTTCATAAACCCACCTAAGCTATGCTTAAGGGGGGGTGTTGCTATATAAATCATAGTTAAGTGGTTTTCCTCACATGTGGAAATACTAAGTCCTCTTGTTGAGTCATTAGTTGATGTGTTAATCCATTATCGACAGATCGCTGCTATTTTGGAGGGAGGTTAAACCTTGAGCTATTCTCTTGGTTCCAATTTTGCCACCTTTCCTATTCTTGTGGAGACTTTTTCCTCAAGCTTCACCTATTTATACCAGTTCGGTTGTAAACCAATTAGTTTGTTTTCAATACATTGCATTTGTGTTTGATTTTTGCTACATGATCTTGGACTTCCACTCCCACAGTAATGAATTATTGAAAATTGGTAATTGAATAGTGTAAATTGCATGTTTGATCAAACTAATATTGTACTAGATTCAATGGGTTGTGTGATTGGTGTAACATCACCCCATATAACACACAAATATCTTTATAATTGAAGATATGAAAACATTGCATTTATTAGATCACGACTTACAATAACACATGATCAATCAATCAAGGTTACAAAGAAAGTATTTTATATTTCACTGACTCCATACATGCAGTACACTATGAAATCATTACTTAATGCATCCTTGAAATAGTATTGTCATAAGACCTTATCTCATCAATGAGGGTAATCTCACAAATAAAAATAAAAATGAGGGTAATCCCACAATAATGAGTCCAACTTTTTGGCCAAGATGGACATTGATATCAACATCTTTAACTAAATCTTCACTTTCTGAGACCTATAGAAACTAAACCATTAAGCATTTGAAGATGATGTGAACTAGTGATTTGTGGCATTTTGTGTGTAGATTCTAAATATATTTTTTAAAATTTTCTTTGAAATAAATCGTGAATCTTTCAATGTGTCTTTTTGATGCAGAAAGAGACTCACCTCTCTTCCTGAAAACACACACTCAAACACAAAACCAATTTCACAAAAACCAGATCGCAACAACTCCAATTTGATTTGTTCCAATTTGATTTCAACAAAACAAATAGCTTATAATTTATTCACAATACAATATAATTTTGCAAATCATTTACAATGTCTGGTTTGTAATGATTTTCCAATTCTCTGTTACTCAGATATGCACAATCAAAAACTCTCTGTGATATGAATACAACCACAATCTCATAGCCTTGAAAGGCTTCCCATCTCTCTGTGGGTTTTTCCCACTCTGTGGTCGAGCCTATTCTTCTCTCTAGCAATGGAACTCCTCTTCTCTAATCTAGTGCTTCCTTCTACCCAGCTCGCGCACTAAAAAATGGAGACCAAGACTCTACTAATACGTACGTGCCTGAGGTATTTTTTCTTCCAAGTTGTGGTGGTGGGAGCTATCACATTTGCTTTCAACTGATTTTCTTTCTAAGGAAGAAAAGCAAATTGTTTCACATTCTTTCATTTCACCAAATGCCACCACTTCTCAGGCCCCCACGCATATGTTTTTATTCCCTAAAATAAAAATTTTGATGATGTGAAGCTCAAACACCTTCCTCTTGTGGCGTCAATCAGACTTCCCTAAAATGAGTCCATGAAAATGGAATTTGAAACGTCCTCCTTAGCCTTCTTAGCCATGGTCCCTTAAGAGAAAATATGTTGTGCTCTCTTCATATCTAAAAGAAAAGACAAAGAAAGTAGAATGCCAAACATCTCCGCTGAAGTTTGTCCAATAATAATATTTTTAAATAGCCTTCCATTTGATTTGAATATGGAATAGCTTATGTATATTTAAAAAAAAACCCACGTATCAGCTGGCATATCGCTAATATTTTGTCTTTCATAACATACTATATTCAACAAATGAAACATTACTTTGTATCCTTTGATTTTAAATTGTTTCCTTCTTTCTTGAACAACACCGACTTCACCAAAAGAAAAACTCCTACATTTTATTCTTTCTCACAGTTCAGTAAGCACTACAATCACCCAATTACGTTGAATACCTGCAGAAATCATGACTGCTATTTCATTGTACACTATTTTACTGTAAAACTCTAAAGCTCATGATATTCAATTGTTCAGGAGTCCATGAATCCAGATTTGTAGATCTTATATGACTTCATCATGATATGCCATCGACTCTCAAAACATGTTTACTGATGCTGGACATTTCATCAAACAAATGACAAGAAGTCAAAAATGCACAACTAAAACCACACTAAAACATCAAAATTGAAGAAAATAAACTAAATTTTTTTTTTGATTTAGATCGCCAGTTCGGTTGGGGTGCACCTACATCAGACATGCCGGGCAGAAAGTTTGTGAGCATATGCTCACAAAAGTGGAGTGGAGTGATAGAATCACCCTTTTAGGTTGCAATCAACCCGCATCAAACTCCATCATTGTGAAATGTGCACATGATCAATTCTTCTTCCTCTTCTTCCAGTACCATGCCAGAACAACCATCATCTTCCTCCCACAACTCCATTCACCACTCTTCTCCCCTCTCATGGATTCGCATCCAACATGTGTCATCCTCCTCCACCAAATTATCTCTCTTGTCCTCTCCTTTGTGGGATCTAGGCCACCAGTAATCGAAATCCTCCACCAAACTTGCATGTCACTCATATCACCAGATGCAGTATACAAATCTTCATCAAATACCTTATGGAAATTAAATATTTCTATAGGTTATTCTCCACACTCTTCAACCCTATCTACATCCAATGGAAGTACAAAAGCATCATCCATATATGCAACAAGATTTACCTCTTCACTCACTGCTACAAATTTTCCATTGGTTACATCATTAGCTTTGACCTCCTTTGCTACGATGCTTGTCTTTTTGCCATCAATCACTGCAATCTTCTCCAACCATTCATTCTCCACCACCAAAATTTGTGACAACAAATCATCCTCTACCTCATCCTTCACCGCAACCTCTTCGTATTCTTTCACTGTATCTTCATGTTTCTCCTCTTCAACTACCTCTGCTGCAGGCTCTTCACTGTTCACTCCATCCTCATCCTCTTTTTAATCACTCAGTTGTGCCTCCAATTTATTTAGCTTATCCCATCACTTGATTACATTTTCAATCATCCTACATGTCTTGTTTTCTTGATACCATCTCCATGCTTCCCAAATCATGGGCCTCTTCCTTAATAATATCCCCATCTCTTTCACTACTGCAATCTCTCCTCATGCTCTACAATCTTCCATTACACTCTCAATCGGCAAAACAAATTCCCTCCATGGCTTTCCAACTCTCGCTTGCTCAAGACTCCTCTCTACCTACAACAATCTCTTGAGCTCTTCTTTACCACACTTCCTCTATTCTACCCGTGGGTCTTAGTGGATCCTCTCCACACTCAAAACCTCTAGCTCTGATACCAATTAATGCAGAAAGAGACTCACCTCTCTTCCTGAAAACACACACTCAAACACAAAACCAACTTCACAAAAACTAGATTGCAACAACTCCAATTTGATTTGTTCCAATTTGATTTCAACAAAACAAATAACTAATTTATTCACAATACAATATAATTTTGCAAATTATTTACAATGTCTAGTTTGTAATGGTTTTCCAATTCTCCATTACTTAAATCCGTACAATCACAAACTCTCTGTGATATGAACACAATCACAATCTCACAACATTGAAAGGCTTCCCATCTCTCTGCAAGTGTTTCCCGCTCTATACTCAAGCCTATTCTTCTCTCTGGAAATGGAACTCCTCTTCTCTAATCTAGTGCTTCCTTTTGCCCAACTCGCACACTATAAAATGGAGACCAAGACTCTACTAATACATCTGTACTTGAGGCATTTTCTCTTCCAAGTCATGGTGCTAGGAGCTATCACATTTTCTTTTAACTAATTTTCTTTCTAAGGCAGCGAAGCAAATTGTTTCACATTCTTTCTTTTCACCAAATGCCACCACTTTTCAGGCCCCCACGCATATGTTTTTATTCTCTAAAAACAAAATTTTTGATGACGTGAAGTTCAAACACCTTCCTCCTGTGGCGTCAATCAGACTTCCCTAAAATGAGTCCATGAAAATGGAATTTGTAATGGCCTTATCCTTCTTAGCAGCGGTCCCTTAAGAGAAAATATGTTGTGCTCTCTTCATATCTGAAAGAAAAGACAAAGAAGGTAGAATGCCAAACATCTCCACTGAAGTTTGCCCAACAATAATATATTTAATTAGCCTTCCATTTGATTTGAATATGGAACAACCTATGTATATTTTTAAAAAAACCCACATATTAGCCGGCATATCACTAATATTTTGTCTTTCATAACATACTATATTCAACAAATGAAGCATTACTTTCTATCCTTTGATTTTGAATGGTTTCCTTCTTTCTTGAACAACAATGACTCTGCCAAAAGAAAAATTCCTACATTTTATTCTTTCTGGTAGTTCAGTAAGTACTACAATCACCCAATTACGTTGAATACCTATAGAAATCATGACCGCTATTTCATTATACACTATTTTACTATAAAACTCCAAAGCTCATGATCTTCAACCGTTCAGGAGTCCACGAATCTAGATTTGTAGATCTTATATGACTTCATCATGATATGCCATCGAATATCAAAACAAGTTTGCTGATGCTGGACACTTCATTAAACAGAGGACAGGAAGTTGAAAATGCACAACTAAAACCACACTAAAACATCAAAATAGAAGAAAACAAACTGAAATTTTTTTAATGTAGATCGCGAGTTTTCCTGGGGTGCACCTGCATCACTTTTAATAACTAGTTTTTAATAGTAAACAACATTTTCAGAAAGTAACGTTTATGTCGTCCAACATAACTTCTTTTCTATAAAGGATAAAATTATAATTTTTAAAATATAGGTTTTTAACATCAATATCTAGTGCATGGATATTTTTTCATAATTATATATATATATATATAATTAATTTTTGAAGTTAGGGTAACTATAATTTGGACATAAGTGTATGTTGTCAAGCATAACTTGTTGTGTATATATCGAAATTCATTTTTTTTGGTGAAACAAGGACATCAATACCCAGTGCAAAGGTATGTTTTGGAATTTTTTTCGATGTTTTACTATTTTTCCACCTGTGTGTAATGAAGAACTTGATGTTTGATGAAAAACCTATATTCAGTAAAAATTAAAAATTAAATACAGAATGAAATGACAATATATTAAAATTATACTTGTTGGAAAGCTCATTTTGAGGACTACGATCTTGTAAATTATCTGGTCATGTTAATTACATTTGAAGGTCCAAACTAAGGCTTGAAACTAGATTTTCTGAGGAAATTTTGAAGAAGACACAAAAAATTTCTAGGTAAGCACCTTTGTTCGAAGGTCCTTCGAATGAAGGTACCTACAAATGAAGATTTTACCTTCGTTCGTAGGCACTTGTGAACGAAGGTAGCTTCCAAAAAAGCTAGTAGGAAATTAATATATAAATACCTTTGAACGAAGGTCACTAAATGAAAATGTGTGTGGATTTTTAGCAGCCAACCTTCAAATGAAGGCCAATTTTAGCTAACAAATTTAAAAATGTGTCTATTTGAATTACATGTATATAAAAGGTCATCTTCTGATTTTAATATAAAAGATAAAGTTAAATTAGCTAGGTCTATTTGAAAGATCAATTTTTTTCTAGTGCTTTACAAATTTGGAACATGGAATTGGTAAATAAATTATCAAGATCTTATTTTGCAAATCCTTGAAGAAGATGGGAAATAAAATGACAAGGCAAAATAAGGCTGCATGATATCATTAAATAGAAAGGGAACAAAAACTGTGTGAAGAAAGGATGCAAAGATATAATGCTCAAAGAGAAGGTATGTATATTTTATATAAATTATGATCTTTTTTAATTAAATCATCTTCTAGATAAAATTAGGATCAATAAGATCAAATTGTTTTCAATTGAAGTAATTTTTTCAATTCAAGTATGTTTTAAATATATTATTTTATTTAAATGTTGCAGATTCCATTACCATTCCTAAGTCCTCTACTAAAACCACTATGTTCCCTAAGCCTACTTAACTAAACCATAAACCATATTTACCCTAGAAACCCTAAATCCTAAACCCCAAATATTATTGAGCTAAAAATATGATTAGATGTTTTGGCTAATTTTTCTTCCACTAAATTAACTAATCAAATTCCTTTCTACTATATTTTTGTAGCTTAATTGCCAAGCATGAATCTATGATAAACCCTAGGTCCTATGTAGGACCTCGCCCCAATGGAGACATGTGTAATTTAACTATCCTCAAAACATCCCTAGTCCTAACTTGCCTAAATCTTAAACCATAAACCCTAACCCCTAAGTTCCTTAAATATTATAATTACAAATAAATTATAGTTACAAATTAAAGACTTGTGAGAGTTTCTTATATACCCTAGACTTCTAAACCCTAAACCTTATTTACCTTAAATATTATTGAGTTTTAAATCTAAATGTGTTAGATTTTACTTACACATGCTTAAATATTATATATTATATTTATATCTATTTCTACATGTCCTTATATATCAATTGGGCTATTTGATGGATTTTTCATTATCCAAGTAAATTAGATTGGTGCAATAATGGCGATATATCATGAATTTTCATTTGGTTGTACATTGCATGATTATTTATCTTACATGTTATATTTTTACCATGTTTATTTATTCTCCACTCACATGTTTAATCACTTACATAATTTGTGCAAAACCACTTAGAGGGGACATATATGTAATATATTGAACTAATATTTTATATACATGCATATGATTATTGTACCCCTCTAGGAATTTTGCACCACATTCACCATGGTTCTAAGACTGATTATTTATTCATAGGACATGTAGTTAACATTATTCATGCAGCATGTAATATTATCTCCTCCTCTACTACTATATTATATATTGATCTATAATTTTGTAGGTACACACTTAAATCTTTATTAAATTGAATCTTTTTTTAAGTTAAATGATCTAGTAATTGAATATGTACCTATAAGTTTACTTGAACTACATATAAATTATAATTTGCCAAATTAACAAGTAGTTGTTAATGAGCTTATTTAAGATTTTGATTAAATGATGCTCCTAGAATTTTTTTTATTGTAACATAAATAGGATATGAAAAGTTAACTTTAGATGGAACTTGTGCACATGACCATCCATATGGACATATCATTCTAGATTTTATTTCCATTTACATGTTGATTTTCTCTTCTTGTACAAATACTTTGACATGCATGCACTTCATCATTAGTTTAATTGTAATTCAAAGTTGGAGAAAATTATAAGGATGAATACTATATCCCTAAAACTTTCTCATTCTAAACTCATAATCACCTTGATGATTTATCAATGGTTTAATATAATCTAACTTTTATATATTCTATTTAATCTTCTCTTTTATATGATATGTATTGGAGCTCAACATAGAGAAACTGGAGTAGAGGTCCAGCCTAATTGAGTTACTGGAGTAGAGGAGGGTGAAGCACACATAGTTGATGTCAGGGAGGAGACCCAAGCACAAACAATTGATTTTAGAGACGAGGCCCATACACACTTTGATGTTGGACAGGGGTTAGGATCACTTCCTTCTACTTGTATCCATACTATGAATCTAATTAAAGAGGTGAAGAGAAAATTTTCTTACAAAAATATAAATCGTTTGCTTGAAATGGATATAGAGAAATTCAAATTTTATACTGAACAACCTAATCAAACTACTAAGAGGGCATTGACAAGAACTTCAAAGGAAATAATTGAGGCTTATTTCAAAAATCATGATACACTTTGTCAAGCCCAACTGTTATCAACATTGCTTCTTCGTGATGACCTAACAGAGCCATAACAATTGATGGGTGTAGATTTCATAAAAAAGAGGAAAAGACGCCTAGAAAAAGATATTGCTGAAAATTTTTAAAAAGGTTTGGGTTCCATTGGGAAACAATGTTGATCAGCGGAGATAATTTCAAGAAGAGTGATGTTGACATTTATTGTAAGTGCACAAATGTTAAGAAAGTGTCAACTCTCTTCACTTTCAAGTGAAATTGGTTTAAGTAGAAGGACACTAACAAGATATGTGAAGTAGAAAGGTTTTGGATGATACTACTACAAAAGGAAATTGGGAATTGATGTGTAGGGATCCTCATTCTAGCAAGATTGAAGATGGTATTAGGAACTTGATCTCAAGTTTTTGGCATGATCATACTTGTCCCTCATCAAATAGATGTTCTAAAACATAGGATCAGGCCTGGAGACAATTTTGAACTCCATATAAAACATTGGTTAGACATAACACAACATAAGATGTATGTGATGTTTTGTGATGCAAATCCTCATGTAAAGATTGGACAAACAATGTTTCTAATGTTAAGGCCACATCATGCAAAGGAAAACAAGGTTTTTGAAAGTTGTTGTCATTATCATATTGAATTTGATCTTTATTATTAGGCATTTTGGAAGATCAAAGAAGAAAACTTGATGGTTCTCAAAATACACCTCCTAAATGGGTAAGTCAATTCATAGAATCCATCTTATGTGATAAATCTAATGATGATGTAGATGGTCCAATAAATGCATAAAAGGACTTTGTGAAAGATGTGGAAATTTAGCTAAAATTCCTTTGATAAATGAAGATACTAACATGACGAAGATGGTAAATTGCAAGAGTTACAAGTACATAAAGTTTTAAACAAAATTTGGGAAAGAATCCACAAGGTTAGATTATGTAGAAGAGGAGGTACCTATTGGAACATTTATGGATAATTTTTGTAAATTGATACAACCATATGTACATCATGCATTATATGCTAAGTGGCAAGAAAAATAGTTTCATTTGTTAAGAGATACTTTCCCACTTGGAACTATTTTATTAGTAGTTGACTTTGCAAAAAATTACTCTTTTACCCATCAAAAGGAGATTCAAACACAATATTACTATTTAGAGTAGGTCACTATTATGGTACATGTGTGTTATCTACATGCCTAATTGGATTTGGATGCTATTGACAGTACATATGAAAAATGATTCATTAAAAAGAATATCACTTTTATATTATTGATGATAAAGAGCATGCCACACTTCTTGTCCAACATTGCTTTAAGAAGTTTTTTGAAGATTTGGCAAGAAGAGGTGTGAAGATTGAAAAACACTTTGTATGGTCTGATGGGTGTGTGTCATAATTCAAATCATCAAGGCCATTTTATGCGCTATGTAGATATCATCGACAAGATAATATACCACATGTTTGGAGTTTCTTTGAGAGTGGGGATGGAAAGGCTAAACATGATGGCACAAGAGCTTGCATCAAACTCTCTCTAAGAAAACATCAAATGAATTATGAGTGGGATCATATAAATAATGCACATGATGTTTGTAGTGCCCCTCCATTCTTATCGTGGATTGTTATTTTATGTTTTTACATTCACATATTTTATAAAGATTCTTTTAGTTCATCATTATTTAGGTTCACATTTAGAAGTGGCAATTACATAATTTAATGAAGGGATATTTGGGATATTTGGAAGTAATATTTCTTTTGCAGTTTCTAATTAATAGAGTTAATTTTAGTAAATTGGAGTTAGTGGAAGTTTTTTGGAAAAAAAATTTATGGGAAGTTTTTTAGTAAATTTAAGATCATTTTTCATAGAGATATGTTAAATTCCGTGAAATTGTGAAAATGTTACAAAAGGTGTGATCAATGCTACATGTCTATAAGTTTGGTTTAACCACTCCCTAGAATTTCATGATTTCCATGAATGTTGAATTTTACATTCAAACTAGACTGTTTTGCATATCCTTTGTAAATCGTTTCAAATCTCCGTACCATTTAAAAATTCATTGAGTTATCTTTTGTCTATAAGTCAAGTATTTTGTGGGTTCCAAAGATCTTTAGAGGAATCATTATGTGATAACATCTGATAATCTCTGTGTTTAAATATCTTATTTAAAGATTGGTAGGCTGAGGCAAATTGTACCAATTTGGTGTCTCCAATGTAATAATCTACTCATATTCTGAATTGTACCCTTTCAATTCCCTTAAACCAATTTGAATATTTTAGATAAATCATTATAATCTGCAGTGTTGAAGTTGATTCCTGAGTTTGATGGTTGTTCAATTATTTGGGTAATAAGAGCATCCTATTAACCAGTTCATGAGGCTTGTCTATGCTTCAAACTGATTTTCTTTTTGATTTTCCTTTACTTGCATGTCAACCAAAGTGGTTCCAAATATAACTTTTAGTAGATCGACCTCCATTACATGCTGATATATGTCCATATCCTCATCCAGAGCTTCGATCTATGCTCAGACAGAGAGGATACTAAGTGGGGTTTGTCTTTATGCCTGCTAGTTGCATTTACTTAAAAATTTTCTAAAACATGCTCAACAAATCTGCGGTCGCTACCTTGCTATCTTCCAACAAGTTGAATGCCCTGTCTTGCATTTTCATCTAACATGCATGGCTAGCAGCTCTCATTTAGTTTCATAATGCCTGCCAAATGGATGTGCTTGAAAGATTCTTAAGCTTGTTCAATAAATCTATTTTTGGACCATACCCCAAAATCATATCTGTGTTTAATCTAATTCTTAGTGTAATTGCCCACTTTCTTCAGTGATATCTTGTCTTCCTCACCAATATGAAATTTGTGAGTCTTGAATGATTTGGATTGGAGATATGTACTGATCAAACTAGGGTTCAATTCTCTCCTGTGATCATAATAATATGGGGTTGGAGGGGATTAGATGCTTGGAGATTTCAGGAAAATCTTGTATTTCTGTATGCATCAAAATTAATTTTATTGTTCAACTATTAATCATCTGAAATCAACCCTCTCTGTAATGTAAAATAGACTGAATCTGTAGAAGAAAAAAAATGCATAACCCATTAGAAAAAAAATAAAAAAATAAAAAAATAAATACAACAGAATTATTCAATACAAAATAATAGGAAATAATGGAAAAATAAAATAAAAAATATATATCTGTTGTACTGCCAGTTCCATGTCTATTATGCAGCTTGCTTCCTCTCAACAAAACCTGCAGCTTGCTTCCTCTCAAAAAAACCATAATTTAATTCTTATGGTTGTTCTCCAATAGATTTAAGAAAAATATATTATCTTTTGGTAAAATAAATATATAGAAATCTCTATAAGGAAAGGTAAGATTAAAATTGTCTTTTTTCTTTTTCTATCTAGTTCATGTTTTAGAAATATTTTAGTGAATTTGAATTATTTTAGCAAAAATCAACTGGAAGGAGAAAATATGGGAAATAAAATTTATTGTTAGGAAATTTATAATTATTTCTTTAATTTTGTTATTTTTATAGTTCATATTAATTTCATATTAGTAAGATGATTCAATTATTTTGTATAATGATAGGATTATATTTCTTTTATTAAGTGGTTTTTTAATATATATATATATAGTCATATTGCTTTTATAATATGTGTTATAATAAATAGTTGTATTGAATGATAATCTTTCTTCCTGTGATTTATTATTATTTTTCATTAAATCTTTTAAAAAGAAAATCTACCTTCAAAATTGTAAATCAAACAAAAATATATTATATATATTATTTAATAATATATACTTGCTTTGTGGGTTGGATAAAAGCAATTTTGATTTATTTGATGAAATTATTTTTTTGGATAAATCTCTTTATTTAGGGATAAAGGTAATATGAACCAATTTAGTTGACATATAGTTAGTATATTTTTAAGTAAATAGTTAGGATGTGATATATTTTATTTCCCTATTATTGAGGGATTGTGATATATATTAAAGTTTTTATTTTATTTTATTATTGGGGATGTGATATTTTAAAGTTTTATATATGTTGAACATTTATTTTATTTTATTTATGAGAAATTAAATCCGATTATTTAGGGATGTACTATAATTTAATTATTTCATTAATGAGGAAGAAAATCCTTAATAAATGGCATGTTGTTTTAAATTGTTGAAATTAGATATGATTTAATTATTAGGTGTGGATATTAATATTTTAATTGTAAAATTTAAATACTAGAGTATTAAATAATATTCAATTGGGAGTTTTCTAAGATATTTAATTGCCAAGTTAGTTAAGTAATTAGTATAATGTGACTTCAAAATTATAGTGTTTATATTTTTAGTAATTGGTTTTGGAATTATGCTCAATCATTTAAAGGATGGTAGAAATAATGACATATGGCTTGTTTCATGGCTATAGTTTAGTGTGTATTGTGACCTTGTTATGAGGAATTGGTTAGTAACTAGTATGCATACTATTATTATCAATTTAGTGAATTGAGAAATTGATTTTGGTACTTGGCATACTATTATCTAACCCCTTAGGGTACTTGGCATATTAAATGCTTAGAATCATAATTGAAAAGTGCAATATTGATAACAGTTATAGAACTAAGAGTATGAGATGAATTATAAAAATGAATCTAAGATTAAGAGATTTGTATGATACCTTCATGTGGTTACAAGGTGAAGTCCCAAACTACGAAGTCTTTGTGCTGCGCGTACGTAGGGAAGGCCATCATGAGCCCCCGAGACATTAGGTCAGCCCCTTAGGGCCTTAGGCTTTTCATTTGATGTAATTGATATTTGTATTGTGTCATTAATAAGGACTAATGTTTTAGTAGATGTGACGTTTGAGATCTATAAGCTATGCAGGACTCTAGAGCTAAGGAGATACCTTTCCACTTGGTGAATAGCTGGCTATTTGGTAGTATTGGTAAAGGTGTATAAATGTGCATAAACTTACTAAAATATTTGTATCCTACATTTCATTTTTTATGAATGTTGATATACTCTAATTATTGACTTGAGGTTTACTAAGATAAATTTTATAAATTGATATCTTATCATCCTATTGAGTTCATTAATATTATTTTCTTGGTAGGCGTTACTAATTGTGCATGTGTGTATTTAGTACAACCCATGGCTATTAGTTGATCATGTTAGTAATTAGTAATGTGGTCATGTAGTTAAACATAAATTGAATGTGTTATGTGTGTTATTGAATATTGCTTAATTACAATAATGCAGTCATGTTATCCCTATAGATGTTAGTTAACTTGTTGAATCCTACTAAATTATATTTTGTTACCATTATTTCTATTTAAAAAAAAAATCTGCCTTTTTATTACTTTAGTTGACTTATCTTTAGGGTTTCATGGTGGGGCATTACATTTGGTATCAGAGCTAGGTTTCAACACTAGGATCTTTGGTTAATGTTGTCACCCACATCTAGTTATAGTAATTCTTCTTATGCATGTGATAGGGACTCTTGTGTTGGATACATGTTTTAATTTAAACACCCAGCTTGATGTATTAGATAGATGATCATGATATTGACATTCAACATCATTTGATACATAGAAAAGTAGAAGTGGGAGAAAATTGGAAAAGGGAAGGAGATAACAAGTAAGGTTATGACTTTGCAAAGGGAATCACATTAGTTATGGAAATAAATGTACTTATGGTAGTAATGAAATTGTGTATGAACATATAATCTTCCCCTGTAAATGTGGGAAACCAGTAATTGTGCATTGGTTGAGTGTTGTGAATACCCCGTACATGCTTTGTGTGCCCATGGGATGGTGATACTAGGTACCCATCCATGGGGAATGTGTGTATTTTTGGTGTGGGATTAACCATACCATTACGTGTGTTTGTATGTTTGTTACCTAATTGAGGGCCAACCCTTGTGTGGTTGAAAATATATATATATATATAAAAGAGTAGCCAAATGTTAGATTCATAGATTCTCCTCTTTTGGTTCTCTTGTCCCTCAGTCTGTGAAGGGGTAGTAGTAGCCACAAAGTTTCTTGGGCGTAGTGTGTAGCGTACGCTTATAACGGTGCAGAGCGGTCCCTCGCTCAACTGAACCTGAGGAAATGTACTCACTACTTCCCCTTATTATGGATCAGGGTACTTGATCCATATGTGTTAGCCTAATCCCCACAGTTTCTAAGCATCTGGATGGTATTTCTTGGAGGATCATTTACCTTGTCTTCTTAAAAGGTATGATATGCCACATGAGTTGTCAATTGGGGGCCAGGGTCTAGGACCTGCATGGACAACCCAACTAGAACTATGTGATAACATGAGCCGTCACTTGGGGGCCGAGGTCTAAGAGCTGCATGGATAACCCAAGTGAGACCATGTGCCCCATGTATATTTTGAGGTCCAGCATGTGGAGGGAGATTTGTTACCCATGCTGAGATAGATCCTATATCTACACATGTTTCGACATGATGCAATAGGTATGATGCCACACCCTACTGATGTTCTGACACAGTGTTGGTGATGATGTCGTGTTGCTAATAGTAGCGAGCTAGGCTAGAGGACACGATTCCACGTGCTTAGACACGTGAAGGTGCACTATGAGATTTTGTTATGATAGCCTACTTGTGTGATGAGTGTAATGGGGCCTCACACACTTGTAGAGGGATACTCATGTTTGCATTCGATAGTGTTGGGTCGGTTAGCATATGGGTATGCCCTAGCCATGTATACCTCTAGCTATGGTGAGTACCTGTGTGTGCCTTTTCCACGAGGTGTCACTATGAGGGGTGTGTTCTGCACGTGCCTACTTCTGCGGAGCCACAAACACACTACCATACAATATATGGCCAGTACGTGCCTTCTTTGGCTAGTGTATGACCATGCTGCACTGAGACGTGATGCAGGATGCAGCCGATGTGCACATTCCATGCGGGCAGACAAGGAGTGCGTGGGCCACTTGACTAGTCCATGCCGCGTGACGATGTGATGCAGGGTGTAGCTAAGGAGTACACTTTGAGCCATGTGGATGGCGTGCTTACTCTGCACCACATGAGGGCTACTGCTATAGCCTGACGTTGTTCCCTCCTTCCTTGTTTGGTGGCTAGTATCTAGTCGCATAGTGTTGTATAGTGTAATTTCAAAGATTGTGGACTTTCTCTATGGTTATTGATGATTTTCTATTGATTGTGAAGGCCGACACTTTGTTTCTATTTGATTGTGATGGTTTAGCCACAACTTGTGATCTTATTTGCAAGTAATCCTCGTGGTTACATTTGATTTAGTGTTGGAATTGCGTGCATTTCTCACTTTATTGTTGAAATTGATTTTTTATTAAATCTTTCTTTATGGCTTTGGTGGCTAAACTAGTTTATCCTTATTGTTTCGATGTCGGCCATGTGTCATGTTTTGATTCCTCTCTAAGGACGTATGAGGCGGACTTGGTGAGTGTATACGAGGAAGCAAACGCAGGGAACCTTGAGGATGGGGGTATGTGAGGTTGTTATATAGTTAGGACCTACTACCCAGCTATGTGTGATGACTATCTCTTGGAAGATAACCACCTTTACAACAAGAGAGAGGTCATTATGGCTTCTTTGGATGGTCTCACCCTGTTAGTGTGGCCTAACACCAACAAGTCACTAAGTGTGAGGTATGGATTATGTGAGATGGATTTTAGCTCTTGGCTCATGGATTATGTATCATGGATTGGTATGCTTCTTTCTAGTATCCAGATGGACCCTTATGTAGCCTTGCGATGTGATTCCTGGTGATGTGAATTTGTGTGTATGTGAAGAATGTATGTTAAATCATTAATATAATACTTATGATATGATAAATTAAGTTTGGATTTAGGATGGTACAATAATTAAAATGAAATGTCTTGATATAAATGATGGATATTTTATGGAAAATGTGTGATTTATGTGTATAAATATGTTGATATTTTGTAAAAATGTAGCATTCTGACCTATTGATTGCTTAACAACAAATTGGAAGAGGAAGTGCAGTGATGGTGTGTTTGAAAATTGAATACTTTATATGTTTATAATATGAGAATTTCTACCAGTTAGGGTTAGAAAGAGTGCAATGTTTTCTTGACCTGAAAGATACCGATGGGTGCCAATGCTAATATGTAAGGATTTTGAGGGGTTTATGTATTATGGAGTCATTGTAAAATGTAAGTTTTTATTGTGTTACTATTGTGACATTGAAATCTAGAAAGGTAGATTATGTTTGAAATGGAGTATATAAGTTTATATTTTACAAATCCTTTTCATAGTGAAACTAGTGGATATTATTTTTATGAAATGAATTAGCTTTGATGTTGGTCCTAATGTGTTATGTTTCCACCCTAGTTTGCGACTTCTAGGAGGAAGTCAAGTTTTAGGGGGGAAGGATGTAGTGCCTGTTAGCATAATTGTTATTACATTGTTTACATTGTAACTACGTAACTACATTTCATAGTTATGTTAGTTTCTATCTACATTTATATTATAACTATCAACTACTATGTCCACCACATAGTATTTATTCACATAATGTATTTGTGATGAATCATCAAATAAACATTCTTCATTCTCTACCTCTCTCAAATGGTATCAGAGCAGGCGTGGTCTATGTAGCAACGCACCGATGCTAGACTTCATAGGTTGATGATGGAATACTCCTGAGGTGTACAGAAGTAAGGGCAGCGCCTAGTGCAAACCAGACAGTGAGGAAGGAAGCACCAACAGTGAGTAAACAGCATTAGAAGATTGTAATGCGCTGGGAAGAAATAGCGTTGGAAGATTGAAGAGGTTGTTGTCTAAACTAATACTTCTCCATCCACGCCATTTGAAGCTCCCTCTAGAAGACACTTGAAGACTAAGTTGCACATGTTTGGCGCTGCTTGGTGAAGTGTAAACTGTGAGAAGGCACTCGGCAATCAATCAGAAGTGGATGTCCACCGCACCAGATGCCAGCAGTGTGGCCAGTAATCATGCAAATGAGCCACCTTGAGGTGGATGTGCTATTTTAGAAAGCTCAGGCTTCTATTTTGCCCTTCTAGATGCCCTGTAAAACACTGGTAATCTTCAATTCGATGAATTATTTAGGCAAGGATTGCTAGATTACTTTCTATTTGATGTACAATGTCAAACAAGGAAGATTAGAGAAAAACTTAACAAGGGTTATGATGCTGATGACGAAGATGAGGTAGAACGCACACCCAAGCGTCCCTGTCTCATAGCACAGGCCTATCGTGCTCATCTCCATGCCACAATTTCTTCTTGAAAGTGAATGTATTTTCAAATAAAATAATAATAAATTTGTTGTCTGGACTAGTTTTTTTCTATTTGTGGTGAACAATGTTAGCCCCAAAATTGGTTCTTTTCGATGCTCAACTTTTGAAAGGGCCAAATTATGCCACATGGAAGACAAAGATGCGGACAATTCTCACTTTTGAGGAGCTATGGGGAATTGTCATTGGTGACATAACCAAATCGGAAGACCCAATTGAAAGGCAAAAGTTTGATAAGGCCGATGCCAAAGCATTGATGTTGATAACACTTAGCATCACCAATGAAGTTCAACCTCACATTCAGGATGCAAAAACATCAAAGGCGGCATGGGATTCTCTCTCCACAATCTACCAAGTGAAGAACCAGACGAAGATCCTCCATCTACAGTCCAAGATACATACACTCAGTATGCAAGCTGGTGAGAAAGTTGAGGAATTCTTATGGTGGGTATCTAAACTGTGAGCTGAGCTTGTTGCACTTGGAGAAAAGGTGGAGGACAAACTACTTGTCCCAATTACACTGAGAGCACTGCCATCTCAGTTCAAAATCTTTGTCACCATGCTGAACATCACCAAGCAAGATGTGTCAATTGATAAATTGGTGAATCTGTTGCAGCATGAAGAAGCCATTCAATCTGTCCAAGGTGAACTTGAAGACAAGTCCCTAATCTCCAGATAATCAAAAGGTTAGAAGTTTCATGGAAAGCAGCTATAGAAACAACAAGAACATCAACAGTCAAAGCCTCCAAAGGCAAACTGATGGTGTCATATATGCAACAAGAACAATCATAACACTATCCACTGTTGGTATAATTCCTTAACACAAGGCAATTCAAGAAAAGAAGGCTTTTCTGGTTGCAGTGATACTTAGCCATCCAAATGCCGTCATTGTCATAGAAAGTACAAAGGCAATGTAGTGGCCCAACAAGATGATGCATCAGAAGAAGATGAACTAGAAACAGCCAACTACGGCACTCATCACAATCTAGTCCTTGTCTCCCAAACCTCACAGCCCATGAGGGATATTTGGTTGATAGACTCGAGTGCCAGCAAGCATATGACAGGTAATCGTGAGCTGTTCAATGCACTGATAGAACAACCTACTGGGGATAGAGTTTGAATTGCTAACAACAAGGATTATGTTGCAGAGGGTATAGGCAAGGTCATCATTCCTCTTGGGACAAGCCATTGTACCCTCACCAAGGTGCTGTATGTTCCTGGTTTGACAACAAACCTACTCTCTGTTAGTCAGCTTCTAAACCACAAACTAAAAGTTGAGTTCCAAGTGAAGGATAGGGTCAAGACCTGTCTAATCTCAAGAGAAGGTATGATACTTGCTAGAGCATTTATGATGGATAGACTGTTTATATTAGATGTTGTCTCCTCCCCTACAGTAGCTCTATCAACTTCAACAATAGAATCTATGGGACTCTAGCACTATCACTATGGGCACCTTTTAGTTAGCTCCTTGCATCAGCTCAGCTCCAAACAAATGTTAAGAGGACTTCCTCCAATTTCAAATTCATTGTCTATATGTCCTAGATGCCTTGCAGGTAAACAACATTAGGATCTATTCGAGGCTAGTAGCTTCCATGCTAAACATACCGATATGTGTGGACCCATGCCTGCTTCATTTTTAGGACATAAGTACTTCCAATTGTTCATGGATGACTTCTCCTGAAAGACCTGGGTGTACTTTCTCAAGAAGAAGATGAAGCCTTTGCCAAGTTTCAGGACTTTCACAAGCAAGTTGTCAAAGACGCTGGCTAGTCTCTTCTTGTCCTCCGCTCAGATTGAGGGGGGGAATTCACCTCCAAGGAGTTCATGGCATACCTGAAGCATCATGGCATCAAGCAGCACCTAACTGCTCCCTATACACCCCAATAGAATGGAGTTACAGAATGTCGCAATTGGACTGTCATGGAGATGGCTCAATGCATGCTCTCCACAGCTAAGTTGGAGGCAAGATTTTGGGCAGAAGTAGTGTGGACAGCTATATACCTCATCAATAGGGCACCAACAAAGATCTTACAACACAAGACACTGGAAGATTTATGGACTAGAAAAAGCCTTCAATTTCTCATCTAAGGGTGTTTGGTTGCACAGCATACATGCATGTCCCTGGCAATAAGAGAAAGAAGACTGATCCTAAGACACTCTAGTGTATATTGTTGGGATACAGTATTACATCAAAAGCATATCATCTCATAGATCCTGAGATGAAGAAGATACATGAGAGTCGAGATGTGGTGTGTGATGAATCGTCATTCGATTCCTTATCACAAAGAGAAGAGCAACAACCTCCTACTTCTCATAAATTACTCTCACAATCAGATGATGAGCATGTGGAAGGCTCTCACAGAGAAAATGAACTACAAGGAGAGTTGTATGTTGATTTGGGCCCTATAGAAAACATTACACACCAGCAGTAGCACAGTCAACCTCCAAAGTGGGTCTAAAGTACAATCAGGGACTCTAACCTACACACTCTTCCAGACACTTCGTCAGGAATCAGAACCAAGAGTCAGACAAGAAATGAAGTGAATCTTGCGCTCATGAGTATTGTTGTTGACAGCACTGAACCTGACACAGTTCAAGAGGCATTAAGCCAACCTCAGTGGAAGAAGGCTATGGATGCAGAGTATAATTCTCTGATGCAAAATCATACTTGGGAACTTATCGATCTGCCTAAAGGGAAGAAACCCATTGGCTGCAAATGGATCTTCAAAACAAAGTACAAGGCAGATGGATCTATCGACAAGTACAAAGCATGACTTATAGCAAAGGGATATGCTCAACAGGAGGGCATTGATTATGAAGAGACCTTTGCACCCACTATGAAGATCAAAACTATCAGAATGGTCTATGCATTGGTAGCACAGAAGGGATGGAAGCTTCAGCAGATGGATGTCAAGAGTGCTTTCTTAAAAAGTGATCTCAAAGAAGAAGTGTACATGACCTAGCCAGAAGGGTTTGTTGATGAACATCATCCACACAAGGTATGTCATCTTATCAAATCACTTTATGGCCTTAAGCAAGCTCCTAGGGCATGGTACATTAAGATTGATGGTCACCTATTGCAGCATGGATTCACCCGTAGCCCCTCAGATCCTAATTTGTATATTAAGAAAGTAGGCACAGAGATTGTCATTCTGGTTTTGTATGTGGATGATCTTATTCTCACTGGCAGCTCAGACAGTCTCATTGATGATGTAAAGAATGATCTCAAGAACTCCTTTGAAATGACAAATTTGGGGCTACTTCATTATTGTCTTGGCTTGGAGATATGGCAGAAGAAGAACCACATATTCATCTCCCAAATGAAATATGCCAAGACAGTCCTGGAAAAGTATGGAATGGTCAACTGTAAGCCTATTTCCACTCTAATGGAGAAAGGTTTGCAACTATCCTGTTTCCAGGATTCACCTCAAGTAGATGTCACTCTCTACAGGCAACTGGTTGGGAGCCTTATCTACTTGACCTACACTAGACTAGACTTGTGTTTTACTGTCAGCTATCTCTCTAGATTCATGCAGGAGCCAAAGAAGTGTCATTTGGTTGCAGCAAAGCATGTGTTGAGATATATCTGAGGCACAGTTGATTATGGTCTCGAATATAAGAAGAACAATCAGTTCTTCTTACAAGGATATACAGACTCAGATTATGTAGGATCTATAGATGACAAGAAATTAACCTCAGGTTATGTTTTTCATCTCAGATTTGGGCCAATTTCGTGGGTTAGTAAGAAGCAAATTGTTGTTGCTCTTTCATCCACTAAAGTTGAATATCGCACCGCATAAGGAGCTGTGTGTGAAGCGATTTGGTTACGTCGCATTTTGGTAGAAATGGACATTCATGAAGAAAAGTCACCAGTTCTCTATTGCGACAATCAAGGTGTGTTAAAACTTGTGAAGAATCTAGTTTTCCATGAGCACACTAACTATATTGAGGTCGAGTGTCATTACATTCGAGACCAAGTTTTGAACAACCATATCCAGCTCCACTATTGCCCTACAGACTCTCAGATAGCATATATGTTCACCAAGTCTCTTAGTAGGATCAAATTTAAACTTTTTAGGGGGTACATTTGTAAAAACAATGTAATAAGGGGGGAATGTTAGCATAATTGTTATTACATTGTTTACATTGTAACTACGTAACTACATTTCATAGTTACATCAGTTTCTATCTGCAGTTATATTATAATTGTCAACTACTATGTCCACCACATAGTATTTATTCACATAATGTATTTGCTGTGAATCATCGAATAAACATTCTTCATTCTCTACCTCTCTCTCAGTGCCCCTCCATTCTTACCGTGGATGTGCAATTTAATGATCATTGACTAAGTTTGGCTTAGGTGCGAAATACACTCTCCACCGAGAGGTATCGAGCATACTTGAAACTTATTTATTAACTATGATATTTTGTTAATTATATTGTTTTGGAGTAATTGACTATATGAGTTAGTATTGTTTCATAAGAAAATCATGGATTGTTATTTTATTTTTTTACATTCACATATTTTATAAAGATTCTTTTAGTTCATCATCATTTAGGTCCACATTTAGAAGTGGTAGTTACATAATTTAATGAAGGGATATTGGGAGTAATATTTCTTTTGCAGTTTCTAATTAATGGAGTTAATTTTAGTAAATTGGAGTTAGTGGAAGTCTTTTGGAAAAATTATTTATGGGAAGAATCTGGAAGCCTTATTTGTCGAATCCTTGGAAGGATTAATGAATTTTGGCAGGTTTGAAGGAGTGGATGGTTCTGACCATAATCTACTCATATTCTAAATTGTACCCTTTCAATTCCCTTAAACCAATTTGAATATTTTAGATAAATCATTATAATCTGCAGTGTGGAAGTTGATTCCTGAGTTTGATGGTTGTTCAATTATTTGGGTAATAAGAGCATCCTATTAACCAGTTCACGAGGCTTGTCTATGCTTCACACTAATTTTCTTTTTAATTTTCTTTTACTTGCATGTCAACCAAAGTGGTTCCAAATATAACTTTTAGTAGATCAACCTCCATTACATGCTAATAGATATCCATATCCTCATCCAGAGCTTCGATCTATGATAGATATCCATATCCTCATCCAGAGCTTCGATCTATGCGTAGACAGAGAGGATACTGGTAAGTGGGGTTTGTCTTGATGCCTGCTAGTTGCATTTACTTGAAAAATTTCTAAAACATGCTCAACAAATCTACGGTGGCTACCTTGCTATCTTCCAACAAGTCGAATGCCCTGTCTTGCATTTTCATCTAACATGCATGGTTACCAGCTCTCATTTAGTTTCATAACGCTTGCGGAATCCATGTGCTTGAAAGATTCTTAAGCTTGTTCATAAATCCATTTTTGGACCATACCCCACAATCATTGCACTCTATGGATGATTTCTTGAAGGTCTTTGTTGAAATGGTTCACACATATGTCTCCCAGAGCATTTCATATCTGTGTTTAATCTAATTCTTGGTGTAATTGCCCAATTTCTTTGGTGATATCTTGTCTTCTTCACCAATATGAAATTTGTGAGTCTTGAATGATTTGGATTGGAGATATATACTGATCAAACTGGAGTTCAATTCTCTCCTATGATCATAAAAATATGGGGTTGAAGGGGAATAGGTGCTTAGAAATTTTAGGAAAATCTCATGCATCAAAATTAATTTTCTTGTTCAGCTATTAATCAGCTGAAATCAACCCTCTCTGTAATGTAAAATAGACTGAATCTGCAGAAGAAAAAAAATGCATAACCCATTAGAAAAAAAATAACAAAATAAAAAAATAAATACAATAGAATTATTAAATACAAAATAATAGGAAATAATGGAAAAATAAAATAAAAAATATGTATATCTATTGTACTACCATTTCCATGTCTATTATGCAGCTTGCTTCCTCTCAAAAAAACCTGCAGCTTGCTTCCTCTCAGAAAAACCATAACTTAATTCTTATGGTTGTTTTGCAATAGATTTACGAAAAATATATTATCTTTTGGTAAAATAAATATAAAGAAATCTCTATAAGGAAATGTAAGATTAAACTTGTCTTTTTTCATTTTCTATCTAGTTCATGTTAGAGTTATTTTAGCAAAAATCAACTGGAAGGGAGAAAATATGGGAAATGAAATTTATTGTTAGGAAATTTATAATTATTTCTTTAATTTTGTTATTTTTATAGTTCATATTAATTTTATATTAGTAAGATGATTCAATTATTTTGTATAATGATAGGATTATATTTCTTTTATTAAGTGGTTTTTTAATATTAAGTGGTTTTTTTATAATATGTGTTATAATAAATAGTTGTATTGAATGATAATCTTTCTTCCTATGATTTATTATTATTTTTCATTAAATCTTTTAAAAAGAAAATTTACCTTCAAAATTGTAAATCAAACAAAAATATATTATATATATTATTTAATAATATATACTTGCTTTGTGGGTTGGATAAAAGCAATTACTTGATTTATTTGATGAAACTATTTTTTTGGATAAATCTCTTTATTTGGGGATAAGGGTAATATGAACCAATTTAGTTGACATATAGTTAGCATATTTTTAAGTATTATTAGAAATTAAATCATTATTAGGGATGTGATATATTTTATTTTCCTATTATTAAGGGATTGTGATATATATTAAAGTTTTTATTTTATTTTATTATTATGGATGTGATATTTTAGAGTTTTATATATGTTGAACATTTATTTTATTTTATTTATGAGAAATTAAATCCTATTATTTAGGGATGTACTATAATTTAATTATTTCATTAATGAGGAAGAAAATCCTTAATAAATGGCATGTTGTTTTAAATTGTTGAAATTAGATATGATTTAATTATTCGGTGTGGATATTAATATTTTAATTGTAAATTTTAAATACTAGAGTATTAAATAATATTCAATTTTGAGTTTTCTAAGATATTTAATTACCAAGTTAGTTAAGTAATTAGTATAATGTGACTTCAAAATTATAGTGTTTATATTTTTAGTAATTGGTCTTGGAATTATGCTCAAACATTTAAAGGATGGTAGAAATAATGACATATGGATTGTTTCATGGCTATAGTTTAGTGTGGATTGTGACCTTGTTATGAGGTAATTGGTTAGTAACTAGTATGCACTACTATTATTATCAATTTAGTGAATTGAGAAATTGATTTTGGTACTTGCCATACTATTATCTAACCCCTTAGGGTACTTGGCATATTAAATGCTTAGAATCATAATTAAAAAGTACAATATTGATAATGGTTATAGAACTAAGAGTATGAGATGAATTATAAATATAAATCTAAGATTAGGAGATTTGTATGATACCTTCATGTGGTTGCAAGTTGAAGTCTCGAACTATGAAGTCTCCATACTGCGCATACGTAGGAAAGGCCATCATGAGCCCCCGAGACATTAGGTCAACCCCTTAGGGCCTTAGGCTTTTCATTTGATGTAATTGATATTTGTATTGTGTCATTAATAAGGACTAATGTTTCAATAGATGTGCAGTTTGAGATCTATAAGCTATGCATGACTCTAGAGCTAAGGAGATACCTTTCCACTTGGTGAATAACTAGCTATCTGGTAGTATTGGAAAAGGTGTATAAATGTGCATAAACTTACTGAAATATTTGTATCTTACATTTCATTTTTGATGAATGTTGATATAATCTGATTATTGACTTGAGGTTTACTAAGATAAATTTTATAAATTGATATCTTATCATCCTGTTGAGTTCATTAATGTTATTTTTTACATAGGCATTACTAATTGTGCATGTGTGTATTTAGTACAACCCATGGCTGTTAGTTGATCATGTTAGTAATTAGTAATGTGGTCATGTAGTTAAACATAAATTGAATGTGTTATGTATGTTATTGAATATTTCTTAGTTACAATTGAATGTGTTATGTATGTTATCCCTAGAGATGTTAGTTAACTTGTTGAATCTGACTAAATTATATTTTGTTACCATTATTTCTATTTTAAAAAAAAATTCCACCTTTTTATTGCTTTAATTGACTTATCTTTAGGGTTGCATGGCAGGGCATTACAATGTTGAATGGTGTAAGAAACACTTTACATGTGATGTTGGCACATCTTTAGGGAGGAACCCATGTCCTAATAGAGTGTTTTGGGAGATATCAGGTATGTAATTTATTGTTTGAAAAAAGTTTCACTTGTTTTTAAAAATTTAGGTTTAAGAACTCTATATTTATTTTATTTTAAATTATATATATAATTTGTAGGTGTGGATAGGAGAACAATGCATGGATACAAGATGGTAGAGAAAACAAGATCTTTATATATTGTGTCAGGAGTATAGATAGACACCCATGGACATTGTGGACTAGGGATTACTTTTGTTTTTGTTATGACTACATTTTGGGAAATGATGTGAATTGCAACAACCAAGAATGTGGATATGTCAATGAATGGAATTTAGTTCCACTAGTTGTTACTAACACATACAATGAAGATGAAGACGAAAGATTTGAAGACATTCCTTTGATTTCAATTGATTATGACCACATTTTAGGATTGATTAAAAAAGGTATGTATGCATATATAAAAATTCTTGCAAAGTTTGTAACTTTAGATTGATAAATTATAATATTTGTTAACTTAGACAAAATTTAATTCTAATTTGTTTAATATTAATTTTTTTCTACAATTAAAGATTGGTTCTAATTTTTTAAATTGAACATTGTATATATGTGTATAGGAGATGTTTTGTGGTCATAGCAGAGGCTAGAAGCATAGAAGGCATTCATTATTATTTATTCAATTGCACATAGTAGAGGATGAAGTTAACAAAACAAGAAACAAGTGATGGAATGTTATTTCCCACAGTTTCAGTTGTAGTGCAAGGGACATATCTCAAACAAGTCAAAATTGTTCAAAATGGGATTCATTTTATTGATTACCATCTTGAAAATAAGGTGTATCAGTATAGCCACCTAGTAATTGCTACTTGATGGGGAATGCATAGTGGAAACCACAAAACGGGCCCTAGTTACCTCACAATCGACAAGACTTCACATATGAGCCGCCGATACATCACCATCGGCCAGACAACCGCTGTTGGAATGACTTACTAAAGTCTCTCCATCGATCCACCTTACACCAATGACTCCACCTCACTCTACCTTCGGTGAGACCCACCTCGTCAGCAAGCACTTATAGGCCCTGGCCGATGCACCAATGAAACAACATCCTCGGTGAGACTTTCACTATCGATCGGGCTTTCTCCAGCGTTGCTGATAAACTAATCACTCCGATGTCACTTCTGACCTCCGCTCGTGGGCGTGACAATTGCTATCGGCCACCTTAAGGTTTTCTATGGCCACCTTAAGGTTTTCTATGCCAATATGCCATCGCACAGTCTACCTTCTCTGAACCCTAGCACATGGAGATGGTAGGTTAACCTACTATGCGAAATGCACTGTCTGGATCCTTTGCACCACCGAACAATGGAACAAAATAGAAAATGAAACCAAATATTTATACAACGAAACCATTCCACTGATTTCGATAGAAATCTCACCAGTGGAATGCCTCACGATGACATACAGCAACAAAATGGAAAGCACAGAGAGAACAAAAATCTACAGCTATACAAATTACAATTACAGGAAACAGAAATTGAATTGACGGAATAGAATGATTCTATTTCTCCTTAGCACAATCACAATTACATTCAATCACCCTCTTTCTTCAATCTATTTACAATGAAAAATGATATCCCCATTTGGTTCCATCCTCTGGGTTTATAAACTCGCCCTGAGGAGTACCAAACTAACTCCAAGCGGCTGGGAGATAACCGTCTAAAACAGCCTCCAACTGCCCTATTGCCCTATTTTGGCATTACGCGGTTACAATTTGACAAAAGTGTCCTAAGTCACTTGGGACTTACAAAATGAACCTAGATACAAACTGAAATGAAAATGCATTGGTCAAATAGACCTTATTACAAAAGAAAACATGATTTTCTAGGTGCTCCTACACCACTACTGGCCTATCTCTTCATCAAGTTCCATGTGTACGTGGACATCATAAGTGGTGACTAGATAGAGATGATCATCAGAGAATACTAGAATTTATTTAAGAGTGAGTTGAATCAATGGATGTGGTACATGAGTGAGCGAGGTGTCTGAGAATGAATTTATTTTTCTTAAAGTTCAGACAGTTCTATTATCTTGGTCATAATTTTGAAAGTATTTTCAATGTTCATAAATACATTTAAGCAATTAAGAACAATAAGTGCATGCACCTTAGAGATCTAAAACATTTGGGTACATGATATGTGATTTTTCTTGTTTCATTGAAATGTATACATGGATGATTTATTATTTACCAAAGCTGCTAGATACATGTACAAATGAAATTGTGATAAATTATTACATGTCTTTCTCATTACATGAAGATAATATGAGCCTTAGTGTTCATAAATTTAAAATACATGTGTGATGATTGTGATGGTTTTATGGATGCCTCTTTACATGTGTAAAATCATATTCTATTTCTATTTAAAAATTATATATTATCTATGATGTTATATGTTATAAATTGATTAGTGATTTTATATTAGAATGATCAAGTGGTAGAGAAAGTTACAATTTGGTTAGATGCATACAAATGACAAGTGATAAATTATATTACACCTTTCTCATTATGTACATGATTATAATACATGAGCCTTAGTGAATAACTTTTTATGTGATCTGATTATGATGGTTTTATGGATGCCAAGCTTTACATGTAATATTTATCATATTCTATTTCTATTTTAATTACATTATTTAAGATGATGTTATGTTATTGATTCTAGTTCAATTTTATAGAACTTGTGGTAGAGTTTTACAACATGATTGGATGCATCTCAAGTAAAATATTTATATTTGAATTTAATGTGTTTAGTTTATGTTGTTATGTCTGTCATATTCCTGCCTCTCTCACTTGTGAACCATAATTCATAGCAAGGAACTAATAAGATCTTGTCCTAGGCATGCATGCATTAAATATTAGCAAGAGGCCAAGACATTACATTACCATCATTTACTCAATTAATTTACCTCTCATTTCTTAAAATTAATATCTAAACAACTTAAGGATTTTGATATCATTCATCTTTATTAGTTAATTCTAGAAGGGTACCCTTAATCTAACATAATTGAATATATACATCAAGTGGTGTAAAACAAAAGGTCATATTCACTTGAAGATGCTAAGAAGTGATTCTCCAATGTGTTAATATTCTAGAGCCTTGCCTAGATGAACACTCTGATATTTATACTTTGATTTTGTTATATTTTAATTAAAATCCACGTGTATTTTGAACTAATTCGACACACACGATTAAACTTCAATTTATAAAAGTGAAATAATACAGGGATGGATGGTTATAGTAGATTTACCTCATCTCATTGTACCTATGTCTAAAGTGGTGTGGTTTATATATACATCATTTGGGACGTTGCACTGAGGATCATATTCTACTTAGTTATGCCCCCAAACAAATCAACTCAATGATCTAATGAACCAAGATCAATGATGGTGTAGGAAAGGATGCAATATGCTTGTGATGATCAATATACTCTCTTATAATACATTTATAGAATGATTAATGATTCTATTTATTATAATATGCCAATTTATATTATATTGACCAAATCTAACCAAATCAAATATATATATATATATATATATATATATATATATATATATATAACCAAATTTCATAGTACTGCACATCATGTACATATATATCTAAATTTAGTTAAATCGACTATTTCATTTAACATAAACTTTCATAAACATAAACATGTAAACATATATTATGTCCCTGAAGGATACATAATATCTAAAATTTACACACACACACACACAAACATACATATATACATCTCTAAAACATAAGAAGTCATAAACACAAATGTCATCTATGATATATATATCTCAAATGTATAAATGTACACATGTGCACATACATCAATGGATCTAAAACATAAACATAAACTCAAATGTCTAGAATCAATATATAAACATGTCTAGAGTAGATCTATGAAATATAAGTGAACAGAAACATAAAATGTCCATGTAATAAACATAAAACATGTCCATATAAGAAACAAAAAATGTCCATGTATGAAACATAAAATGTCCATGTAATAAACACATGTGTACAAACTAGTGTAGGTCATCTGGTCTCTAGGTCATCATGTTGGCTCCTAATCAAGCGACCATCCAATCGTGAATCCTGAGCATCCGATAAATGCATTGAACCCTACATATATACATATAGAAACTTGTGTAATTAATTAAAAATTATATTAATTTTATATATATACACACACACATGAACAAGTGAACATGTATATATACACTTTAACTTAGATGAAAATTAAGGTTTGCCTATCCACTGACATGGTCAGGTGAAGAATGTGTGCATACCTACTCTCCCATCAAACTAGGAGTCACATGTGCTACCTCCACCTAGGCACATATGCATGAATACATAAAAAAATAAAATTAATTTTAAGTTATATAATTTATAAAACTATGTTGTACGTGGTTCCAATGAAGTTAAATACTACATGTATTTATTTAAAACTTGAAAAACTTAAAATTTATATATACCTAAGTCATCTCTTCATCCTCAATGCCACCTTCTCCAATCATATAATCCACCAACTCCTCTGTAGTCCTACCCTGGACTAACTCTACCAATGATGTGTGTAGCAAACTATGCAAGTGAGATGGCATCGACCTTGAAGAGAGCATCTCCATAAAACCTACACCTCTCGCAGCCTGGTCAAGTGTATCAGTAGATGTCTGAGCACTTGGAGCAGCAGATGACTGGGCACCTGGAGTAGCATAATCATCATCCTTTTAGGGCAAAATTTGTGATGAATTGATAGAATGGCGGTGAGTAGGAGGCTCATGTGCCCCACTAGATGATCTAACTATAGGACCCATATCAAAATACCAAGACTGAACTATAAGAGCCTGTAAATCTCCATAACATTAACCCACAAATGAAGCAAGATCTACTACTAAGATCCCTGACTATTATGAGATGACATGATATGCTCTAATCAAGTCATCAGACAATCTATAACTGGTATCCATAAAAATCTAGGCATCATTTGCAATGTGGTCTATAACATCTGGAGATGAGATACCTGCCAAAGCATATGCATCTAAATCAATAGCTGACCTACATGGATGTCTCATTAGGTATCGACCCACGCGATCTATAGATATGTACTAAGCCTCCACTTCAATATTAGCAATACTATCAATTACTTCCATTGGGAAGCAGTGACAACCTCATCAACAATAGGGGTAATGGCTGGAGAGATGGCACACATCCTCTACCAAACCAAGGCCCTATAATCTTTGGGCTATTGATCTACATGATGGTAAGCATCCCTATCACAAACCCTACCATGCCCCTATCCCAAATAACCTAGTAAATCCGAATAGTTAACATTGAGGCCTAAATGGACCTCAGCGTATAATTGTTGTGCAAAGTATAATAGAATTTGTTCATTATTTGGAAAATGACCATGTGCTATAAGAAATAATGGATATATCAAAGGGGCCAACCTAGGGCATATGCACCTAGCCACCTGATATGCCCTAACCTAAGATTTGGTGGAGTACTGGGGAAAACATTGAGTTTTGATAGTTTTCTTTGGCAGTTTTCTCTAGAATGTACTCAAAGGAACATCACCTGATACCCAATCCCTCATCTGGGTGAGGATGGTTGCTAACATCTCCCCAAAATATGCACAAAGACCTCCCAATGATTGTCTAATGGTGACTAAACTCTGCAAAAATCATATTACAATTATTTCTATACACCCCAGTAGTAGAAGGGTCAAGTAAAATCTATCTCAATCTTAGAATCTTAGAATCAGTACATGTCCAAAGCATATCCATATCGATGTACACTATGTACAATAAGTAATTAAGTTGTTTAATTTTAATTCAAGCACATGTAGATTTAGAAATTAAATAACTTAATTCTAAAAATAATGATGATGTACAATTTTAGAACTTGCATAAATCTAATTTAACCTAAAACTAATGAAAATAAATTTAAACCCTATAGTGAAACTGACACAAGAGACACCTCCTCTTGCCTTAAGTTTTCACAACTCCACACAAAAAATAACTCTGCAATTCAAACATTCAAATTGCAACATACAAAACTAAATTCATGTTCATATTCAAATTCAGAAATACATATGAAAGTAATTTATTTACAATATCAGCCTTCAATGGCGTCTCCCACATGCTCAACTCATATTTCCATGTTCTCTTGTATACACATTCTCAAGTTTTGCATCATTTGCTCTGGTTATACATCTGCACCTTTAGGCGTCTCAATTTTCTATCTCCTCCAGCTCTCACCTTATTTCCTTTACTTGGCTTATCCCTCTTCCAATTCTTGGACCGCACCCATTCAAAACTAGAGATCAGGTTTTTATATTGCATAGAACAAATAAAAGATTGAATCTGAATCAACCTTAAGCAGCTAAAACATCACCCCGAGAAGTTGAAGGGACAAACAGATCAAAATGAAATGGAAATTGGTTTTGAGTCAAAGTCTCACATTCTTTCTAGGTCTGCGGCCTCACTCCAATGAATAGAAGAAATTTTGAACCTGAATATAATGGTATTCATCAGTTAACATTCGTGAATGGAATTTGATTCATTCAAAAGCATCAAAATTCTCTTTGTTGGAGATATTGTTGTCTCCTTAACATTTAGTAGTGACATAAGGTTACCAATTAGCTCTCAGGGAGCATGAGAAACACTTAGAAGAGGAACACCAAAAGACTCTTGGATTTTAGTGATCATTGTTGGTGCTTTCCACCTTTTGAAACTGCATTCTCTATCATGATGCGAACTATTTGATACTTGCCTCTCCATCTTCTACATGATTTGATACCCTCATCATCCTCAGCACTAATACCTCATAAGGGATAACGTCAGATTTCCTAGCAAATGTAGATGTGCCTATCGATCCTCACAAAGTATTAACTTCATGTCTTTATCAAAACAAAATAATTTGTATTCCATCGTGTTGCCTTCATACTTATACAAAAGCGTTTGTGTCATAACCCCTATTTTCAATAATTAATTTTCAATTTAATATTACTATATTAATGATCACTGACCAAACTTTGACTCATGCGCATAACAAGAATATTTATTAAACCTTGGCATGCGAGCTTTAATCCTGCTGAAGAGCTTCCGAACCAAGTTTTGGTGTGGGTTCAGCTTTCGAGGTTTCCTATGGAATGTTGGCAAGATGATGTTTTACACTTGCTGGCTTCGATGCTAGGAAAACCAGTTGGTGCTTCACAGCAGACTCAAGTTAAAAAGGTGATGACTTTTGCTCGTATCTATGTTGAGATTGATTTAAGTAAACCTTTGCCAGATTCGGTGGATATGTGTGCGAGTCCTTATTCTTGGGTGCAGCAGTTGGACTATGAGACTCTTCCTTTTTGGTGTCATCTCTGTCATTAATATGGACATTTGCAGAGGAGATGCCCCAACCTTCTCAGCCTCCCCACAACCCCCTAGGGTTGAAAAGGGGAAGGAACCCATTCCTGGTGATGTGGATGGGGCTAATGGTTTCATTCCTGTCAAGGCTCGAAATAGGAATCGGGGTCAAAAGAGGACTTTGAAGGAAAGGTAGGATGAAGATTCTTTCAACAGATTTGAAGTTTTAGATGATCTCAGCCAGTAGGAAGTGAATCCAGGCTTGGTGAATCTGGATCAAGGTGCTTTGGGTATAGGACAGGAGGGCCTTCTTTCTGAAGCTACTCAGGTTTTGCAGGATAATAGGGCTTTACAAATGGACACAGATGTTCAAATGGAAGTCCAGGTGGAATCAGTTCCTATTATAGTAGGGAAGAAGGGTGGTGAGGATGGATCTCCTCTTGTTTCAATTGCAGGTACTGAGGGGGTGAAGAATAATAAGTCTTCTTCTCCTCATTTGGGTCTTCATCAAAAGGATCCAAAAAAGGGGGCTGGGGAGAAGTCTTCCAAGCTTGGTAGAAAAAAGGATTTAGAAAAGATTAAATTAATAGGGGAAACTTTGGTAGAGTCAGGGTTTGTTAAGACTCTGGATTCTCATTTTTCAAGCCCCTTGAAATGATTGTTCTATCCTGGAATGTAAGGGGCTTGAATAGTGGCCCTCGACACAAAGTTGTTCATGATTTGGTTAGAAGTCAATCTCCTAATGTTGTTTTCCTGTAGGAGACTAAGTTATTAGTGGAGCGTATGTTTGGTTTAGTGCCTAAGTTGTGGGGGAGTGGAGAGTGTCAGTGTATTGGTGCTCAAGTGTCTGTTGGGGGAGTGGCTTGTTTATGGAATCCTTAGAAGATCTACCCTCTTTGGTGGTTGTCCTTTTAGTCTTCTATCTCTATGATTGCGTCTTGTTTTGAGATGGGGGAGTTTGTTCTCTTCTCCAATATCTATGCACCTACTGAACTTTAGGGTAAGCAACTTTTGTGGTCCCATATCTAGTTTGTCTGAAGCATGGTTCCTTTCCATCCATGGATTATGGTTGGTGACTTCAATGGTATTTCTGAGTTGGCTGAGAAGTGGGCTGGTATTGCGAGGCTTGAGCCTTCTGTGTTGCTACTTCAAGATAGCATCTCAGCTTTAAATCTTGTTGATATCAAGCCCATTAATGGCCAGTTTACTTGGAACAATCGGAGGATTGGGAATAACTGCATTATGGAATGACTTGACTGCTTTCTGGTTTCTTACTACTTGGTTGGTGGGTTGTGGTCTTCTAGCTTTGAAATTTTGGATTAGAGGGGTTCAGATCATTGGCCTATCAAGCTGGCTATTTCTTCAGCTCGTGTGCCTCAGTCTCCTTCTTTCAAGTTCCAGCTTATGTGGTTGCATGACTCCTCTCTCCATGACTATGTTGCTGAGTGCTGGAGGTATGGTAGACCTGCTTATGGTACAGCAATGTATACTTTTGCTAAGTTACTTCAATTTGTCAAGTATCAGCTTAAACGTTGGAATCGGCAATGCTTTGGAAACATTTTCCATGCTAAGACTGCTGCCCAGGCTGAGTTGGATGGTATTACGAGGTTGATCAGGGAGGATGGAGTGACTGAGGACCTGTTGTGGGAAGAGACTAGGGCTTTGAAAGCACTAGAAGAGTGAGCTTTGAGAGGAAGTTTTTTGGAAATAAAAGGCCCGGATTGAGTGGCTTCAGGAAGGGGATAAAAATACTACTTTTTTCTTCAACTCGGTGAAAGCTAGGAGACATGGTAATTCTATTTATGCTCTGGTGAATGACAGGGGTGAAACTCTTTCTTCTTTTAATCAAAATCACACGTGAAGCTATGCAATATTTTGCTTCATTATTTAGGGAGGACTCGCAGGGGGTTCTGATGAGGAAGCTCAGGTCCTTTCTTGTATCCCTTCTTTGGTATCTAGGGAGATGAATGAGAATCATATGAGTGACATTTCGATTAAGGAGCTAGAGGGGATTGTGTTTCAAATGAAGAGGGGGAAAGCTCCTGGCCCTGATGGTTTCCCGATTGAGTTCTTTCAAGAATTCTGGGAGATTATCAAGTTGGACTTGTTGGCAGTTGTTCAGGAGTCTCATAAGAATAAACAGATGTTACGGGCTTTGAATTCTACCTTCCTTGCTCTCATCCCAAAGTGTGATGGGACAGATAGGTTAAGTCAATTTTGGCCTATCTCTCTTTGCAATGTGATTTATAAAATTATCTCTAAATTGATTGCTGATAGGTTGAAAAAGTGGCTTAAAGTGTTGATCTCTAAGGAACAGAGTGGTTTTGCGGCGGGACGGCAGATTCTAGATGGGTTTGTTATCGCAACTGAAACCATTTACTCTATGGCTAGTTCCAAAGATAAGGTGATGTTCATCAAGGTTGATATGGCTAAGGCTTATGACCGAGTTCGATGGTCCTTCCTTCAGAAGGTTCTTAGTGCTTTTGGTTTTGGGGATGAGTGCATTTATTGGGTTATGAGTTGTGTTACTTCGGTCTCCTTCTCTGTGTTAATAAATGGTGAGCACTCTGAGCTTTTTGGTGCCTCTCGGGGTTTGCGGTAGGGTGACCCCCTCTCTCCTTACTTGTTTCTCCTTCTTGTTGAAGGTCTGGGACGTTTGATAAGAAGGAATGTGGAGTTAGGTTTCATTCAAGGGTGGGGGTGGGGAGGTGGTTGACCTCCTCAGTCTCACTTGTAGTTTGTTGATGACACTGCTTTGATGGGTATGGCTACAATTAGGGAAGCTTTGAATTTGCGCAAGGTGTTGGATGTTTATCTTGTCGCTTCGGGCCAATTGATTAATGAAGATAAGTCTTCCATCTTTTTCTTCAATACCCTAGGTTCCATTCAAAGGCAAATTGCTCATATCTTGAGATTTTAGACTGGGGTTCTCCCTTTGACCTATCCTGGTATTCCCATCTCTGTTGGAAGACTACCCAGGGATTCTTGGCAGAATATTCTATATAAATTTCATGTGAAGTTAATCATTGGACCCATCATTGGTTGTCCTTTATGGGTCGTGTTCAGTTGCTCAAGTCTATGGTGCAGGCCCTCCCCATTTATAGATGTATAATTCAGGTGGCCCCTTTGGGTTTTGTTAGGGAATTGGATTCCTTAGCAAGATAGTTTTTATGGGCTGGTAGCTTATTGTCCTCTAAATGGAGCCTTGTCAAATGGGACATTATTTGTAGCCCGAAGCAGTTTGGTAGCCTTGGGTTAAGGCAGTCATCGTTGTCAGGGATGGCATTGGCTGCTAAATTGTATTGGCGGTGGTGTGTGGAGCAGGATGGGATCTGGGCTAGGATATTAACATAGAAATACTTCCCGGGGATCCCTCAGATTGATATTCCTTGTTATCCCCTGGTGGGGAAAGGCTCAGTGATTTGGATTATGCTCAAGAAAGGGGCTGCTCTGGTCAAGGATGGCTTATTTTGGATTTGTAAAAGAGGGACAAATGCTCATTTTTGGTCTGATTCTAGGGATGGTTTTCCTCCCATTGTTTCTCAATTTCCTAATTTGGTGACTCTGTGCCAGAGGTTCTGTGAGGCAGGATGGTCAAGGGTGAGTGACTTCAAGTCCTTTTCTTCTCATGGGTAGTTGGTGGTGGCAAGATGGAAGAAGCCTAATGAGTGGCTTGTTGTTGGTATGGAGGAGGAGTGTGTTGAGCTTCATAGTATCCTTTCTCATAGACGTTGTAGGTCCCTCCAGGAAGGGGATGTTCTTTCTTGGTCTCCTAATCCTAAGGGTGTCTATACTGTTGCTTCTAGATATCAGGTGTTGTTATCTCACCAGCTGGATGGGGTGGAGGTTCACTGGTGGAAGAAAGTGTGGAATAAGCTTTTTTGGCCGAAGTGTAACTGCTTTATTTGGACTTTGGATTAGAATAGGTACTTGACATGGGATAATATTCAGAAGTAGGGTTTTTAGGGTCCTTCTATGTGTGTTTTGTGTGGATGTGAAGAGGAGGACTCCTCTCACTTGTTTTTCCGTTGTCCCTTGACTTTGCAACTTTGGCATTTTTGGTGGGAAGTTTGGAAAAGCCCCTGTGTTCATGCTTCCTCCCTGGTGGATTTTTGGAGTAGTCTAGGTAGACCTCCTTCTATGGCCTCTTTCTTGTAAGATGTGTGGTATGTTGGGCCTTCCTTCATACTATGACAGATTTGGTTGGAACGAAATCGAAGAATATTTTGAGGTGAGAAGCCATTGATTCAACAAGTTTGGCACAAAATTATGGGTATGATTCAGGAAACGGTGGAAGCTAAGTGTGATGTGGTGTTCCCTTTGGAGAAAGGGGATGCTGAGTTGGTGGATAGATTGGGTATTCAGGGGTTGTCTCGAGCTTCTTCTTGTGTCAGGAGAGGAAAGCAGGTGAAAAAGAAAGTTCAAAGGGTGGGAAGTTGGCTACTCCCTCTGGATGGCATTCTGAAGCTCAATACTGATGGTTCTTCAAGGGGCAATCCTGGGCCTGCTGGGATTGGTGGGGCTGGCAGGGATTTTTTAGGATCGTTGGTTTTTTTCTTTTCTGTTCATGAAGGATTGTAGACTATCAACCTTATGGAAGGTTTGGCGATCATCTACGCTTTGGAGAGGGCTTATGCTTTGGGATGGCGCAAGGTTATCTGTGAGTCTGATTCACAGGTTTTGATTAATTTGCTAAATAAACAGAAGGTATATGATGTTAGTTGGCAGTTGTCTATGATGGTGCAGCAGATTTTGTAGATAAGTTCTTTGATGGAGATAGTGTCTTTTGTCCATATTCCAAGGGAGTGGAATAGGGCAGCTGATTGTTTGGCTAAGTGGGATTCTGAGCATTTAGATGGTTGGAAGATTGATGAGTGGGAGCAGGTTCCTCATGAGCTCTGACATGACTTGGAGAAGATTCTTTCTGAGGATGGGAATGGTATTGATGAAGGATGACGTTGTTTCATGCTTTGTATGGTTGTTTCTTATGGATTCTTGGGGCCTTGGCCCTTTGATTTTTTGTAATGATCTTTTCTGAATTTCAATAAAGTTTTAACCCCTTTTTAAAAAAAAAAAATTAGAATTTAAGAATATCATTTTAGGGAAATATCTTTTATGAATTGTCATTATTTGATTTTACTATTAATTTCTAAATTTCCTTTGAGTGTATTTTTATTTTTTTGGAACAATAGTGAATTTAGAAGGAGCATTAGATATAAATAAATTACATTAGGCATTATTTATTTAATTATATTGATTGCATTCTAGGAGAGGATTTTGGATGAGCAATTGTGATAATTTTTAGGCAATGCTTGTTTCAAAGGATTGAAAGTTGAGATCTTCATCAAGGAAAGAAATTAGGCAAGATTTTAGGAGATTGTGAAAGCATGATTTTTGGAGCCAAAATGAAGTGCCATATTTGGAGTCAGTTATGATTTGAGTAACTTTCTATATTACGGTGGATTTGATTCTCCATGACTAGGCATTGTAACTCATGGTTTTGAGTTTCCTTTTTGGTGGATTCTTGTATTAGAACTCCTATAAATTGAAGTCTTGAGGAGTTCTTTGAGGGAGTTTTAGGCAGGGTTATGTGGTGAGCTTTTCCTCCAGAGGAGCAAGATGTAAATCTCCATGTTAAGGATTTGAGCGTACAAGTGTATTGTAACATGTTTGTGGTTGTAGATTAATACATTGGTTTGATGCTTTGGAGGGTGGGGTTTTTTACCCGAAAGGGTTTTCCCCATGTATATTGGTGTTTCTTCTCTTCTGTCTATTTTCTTCTTCTTTCATGTTCATAAAGTGTTAATTTACATGTTGTTATGTTGCCAAAATTTTCTTAGATCTGTAAGCTACATTATCTTTCCTCTAAGGGTTAAGGAGACTAGAAATCAACTATGTTTGTTTCTACTTTAAGGGCATAGTAGTATGTGCTTGCATCAAGTTATTGAATATTTGTTTAAGTAAAATATAGGATGTTGTAAGGTTTACATGTCAAAAGTTAACATATGGTTGATGTGATATTCTTATATGAGCCTACATGGCTAAATATTATAAGGCTTAGTCCTCTTATTTAAGCTATTTTGTTAATAGACGTATTGAATCGCTTTGGATGATTGTATAAAGGTATTATTCGCAAGTTATGATATTTGTGAGAAGGTTAATTATTTTCCTTTTCTGCACTATTTTATAAGAATATAATTCTAGTTAATTATTTATGTATTGAAATTGCTTTTTTGTTGGTTACTTTACTAAGTTGTATTTTTGGACTTTACATTTGGTATCAGAGTGTTCCAGGTTCAACACTCGGGCCTTGAATCTTCTATGCTTAGTTTACATTGTAGTAAAAGCCTTAGGTGTATCGAATAGAGAACATAATTATGGGTCAAGATTCTTTTTGATGAGTTGATGATTTTTACATGGTTCAGTTGAAGCTAAGTAGAAGTTGGGACATAGTTCAATCATTCTAGAGGTGTGAGACCTCTTCGCCTTAGTCGTATTTTCATAAGATTTTCTAGTAAGAGTAATGGGGACTATTGGAAGTAAGCCAAGATGGATAATATATATATGGTGACAACCCATGAATGATGATATGGTAATAAAAGTGAATTGATAAGAGAAATATATTGAGAAGAGAGATCTCTCTGATGACATAAAGGATGAACAAGTTGATAAGATACAAGGGAAGAAGAAAAGATGATTTTTTTTTTTATAAGAGGAAGAAGGAAAATCACCTGTGAAGTAAATAAAGTCAATAATAATGGATAAATATTGGTTGAGCTTTCTTGAAGGTAGGAAACCTAAGATGGATGTTTTAAAGGCAAGAATATTTGTAACAGTACTAGGCTTTGGGAAAATTAATTGATGACCAATGTTTTATTCTTTTAGGATATGGATCTTGTAGAATCTATGAGATCTTTGAAGAATGCAAAGTTGAGATGCCTTAAGGGCCTTCATTAATAAGGATGATTAGATAAGTTTTCTCGATTTGTCTTATAGACAAGGTAGGGATGATTGGTGTGGTGAATCATGTATGCTTGATTGTTATTAGTGAGAGTACTTATACATATGTACTATATGATAATGATACTTTTATTGTGCATGTAATGCACATATGCAATAATGTACTTCTCATTCTTTGTGCAAATGACGCATCTGTATGAGTGATTGTATTCATATTATAGCAAAATTGTTGACTTAAATGCACTTATCATATTTATTATTTTTGAACGAGAAATGTTCACTATACTTATACTAATTTGAGTAATGCATATTTCATATTATTGTTGTCCTTGTGTGAGTGATGCACTAGAGTAAGTTATTGATTCCTTTGTGCGGATAAAGCACTTGAGTAATGATTACATTAATATTTTATGTATGAGATACACTTTTTATATTCATTATGTTATTTGGATCAAGTAATGATCACTATAATTATATTAATGTGATTTATGCATTTTCATATTTTGTGTGAATGATGCACTACAAGTAATTTATGAATTTGTACCCTATGTGAGTTATGCACCAAGGGTTCATGCATTCTCATTGCTAATTATTCATTGTGCATTTGTACATGTTATGCACTATCATATTTAAATCTGGTCTATATTTTATGCAATTGAAATAGATTATTCTTGTCGAATGTGTTTTATGTGATAAGATTTAAGCTTACCTTCCAAGACAGGATGCCAAATGTGGAATAACAGAGAAGGTTGATCCTCTTTTCAGGATTTGACCAATATTTTTAAAGTGCTTTGGCCAAAGCCATGTATTAATTGAAATAGATGAATGAAAGCCTAGCAAAATTTATATTATATGTTTCTCTGCCACATCCTGTTGTAAGATATTGCATATTCTAGTAGAAAGAATTGCAATTAGGCATCAGGCATGCGTCAAGAGTTTCCCCCCTACCCTTTTGTTCTAGGTTGCTAGGCACCTCATGCAGGGCCAGGTATTCTTTGAGTTAGGAAGAATTTTAGGGAAGTGTAGTGCTTCATGGTTGGGTGGAAAAGCACCTTAACCATGCTCTTGACTTTTAGCTTGCAGAAGACCAGTGGGTTATGGCGGCTGAAGACAAATTGAATATTTGATTTTCTTTATGTAATTTAGAAGATGGGTATATATCATTGTATTGATCATTGTATGGCTTGTTTAGTCAATTGATGTAATTGCACTCCTCTTTGATGCACTCTTTTTGCATTTGTAAAACTGTAAAGGATTATACATATTAATAGAAAGATTCAATTTCCATTTATAGACTGAGTTTTATTCCATTATGGTTATTCTTAGTTAGTGGTATGTAATATTTTCCGTATGTTGAGATCTTTTCCTTTTGTTTAGTGATTTTGATCTTTTGATGATGAAAACAAGTAGTATGGGATGCTTGTTTTTCATCATAACAGTAATTGTTCAGATGTCTAATGCGAGTAGGCATGTTGACAAATTGAAAAAAATTATTTTCCTTCTATATATAAATGCCCTGAAATATGAAAAAGATTTGATTAAGCTATATTGGACCATTGAAATAGATGGATAATACACCATTGAAATAGATGGATATTGGACCATTGAAATAGATGGATATTGCGCCATTGAAATAGATGGTTATTGTACCATTGAAATAGATGGATATTAGACCATTTAAATAGATGGATATTGTACCATTGAAATAGATGGATATTGCACCATTGAAATAGATGGTTATTGCACCATTGAAATAGATGGATATTAGACCATTGAAATAGATGGATATTGCACCATTGAAATAGATGGATATTGCACCATTGAAATAGATGGATATTGGACAATTGAAGATGGATATTGCACCATTGAAGTAGATGGATATTGTACCATTGAAATAGATGGATAATGAATGCCTAGTTTCTATGTTATATGTAATTCAAAAATGGATATATCATGTATTGAACATTTGTATGACAAGGAATAATATTGTACTTCTCCTCTGTGAATTATGACTACATTTTAAAAAAAAATTGTAGATACATTTTTTAATATTCCTATCAATAGAAAGTTTTTTTTCTCTCAATTATAGATCAAGATTTACTTTTGTTGATAAATGGTTGTATTAATATTGAAATTATGATGAACTTCTTATCTTTGATCTTTCTAATTATGTAATGATCTTTTTATATGTTGAAAACCTGTGATCTTATCTTTTATGTTTCAAGTTGAAGACCTTGTTGTAAATTGTGATATTTATGTTATTGAGACTTTGATTTGCCAATGATGATAACAAGTAGTATGGGATGCTTGTTTTTTATCATAAGGGCAATTTTTCTACTGTCTCATGCGAGTAGGCATGTTGACAAAATGAAATAATTGTTTTATTTTATGAGAATGTTTGGGATATGAATAAGATTTTATGAAGGAAATGATTTAGATTGCATGATCTTATTTGTCTACTTGATGAACAATGACATGCTAACAATGTGTGCAAGTGAATGAATGTTAGACAGAGGAATTTTTATAGCTATGAACAAACAGGTGCTTAGAAGTTGGAGCAACAACACATTGTCAGGTAGGCCGATTTTGACCTTGAGGTAAAACAAAATTAAAGAGGTATGAAATTTTATCTTCAGTTAAGTTGATCATCAGGATGATGATTCTTTTAAGAAGGAAAGGATGTCATAACCCCTATTTTCAATAATTAATTTTTAATTTAATATTACTATTTTAATGATTGTTGACCAAACTTTGACTCATGTGCGTAACAGAATATACTCTTAACAGAGAGAGTATCATTGAGAAGGGGGCATCTAGCCATCTGATAGCGACTGTGGTGAAAGAAATTTACACACACGGGCAATTAGATGGCATATAGTTGCATAGTCATTGCATAAATTAATTTTATTGATATATTGTCTTCTTATTTTACTAGAAAAGAAAATCATTTAATATCTTATAGTTGTTATTTAATTCATTGTTAGTTAAAAATGCTCTCAGTGAAATAAAAGTAATTTAAATTATATATATATATATATATATATATATATTGATTTTATTTGAAATTGTATGTGAGGGAAAGAATTATATTTTATTAATTATTATTTTTAGAAATAATTGTGTGACAAATTAATTAATAAAATTATGTTTAGTTATTAAATTTATGTCATTTTCAAAATTAGAATATTATATGTTTTATTTTATAACAATAAAAATAATTCATAGAAAAAGAAAACAAAATTAGAAAATTAGAAGCTAAAATCAAGGGAAAAAGTCATGTTAAGAGAAAATGAAAATAGACTAATGCAAAAACAAAGTAGATAACTGAATTAGAAAGAAATAAATATTAGGAGTATATTTACCTGATTTATTATTTTAATAAGTTTTCATGAGATAAAAGCAACAAAATAAAAAGATGACTATTTTATATTAGAAAATTAGAAAAGCTAATTTTTCATTATTAGATATTTCTAAATTGTGTGCATGAAACTCACATTATTAGTAAGTTTATAATTAGTTTTTGCTATGAAAACTTGACTTTAATTATTATTATTATTTTTAATTGTACTTTAGTTATTAAATCTTATCCAGTTTACTTTAAATTTAGTTTTAGTGAATTTATTTGGTGATTAAAGAACTTGCCTTTTTGTGAGTGAAAAATATTTATATTTATTTTATTTAAAATAGAATATTTTTTTGAAAGATAAACTAATTAGGTATTTAGCAATAAATAAATTTAATAAGTGCCAATTAAAATTAGTAATAAATGTGGTTCAATTTTTAGAATTTAAGAATATCATTTTAGGGAAATATCTTTTATGAATTGTCATTATTTGATTTTACTATTAATTTCTAAATTTCCTTTGAGTGTACTTTTATTTTTTTTGGAACAATAGTGAATTTAGAAGGAGCATTAGATATAAATAAATTACATTAGGCATTATTTGTTTAATTATATTGATTGCATTCCAGGGGAGGATTTTGGATGAGCAATTGTGATAATTTTTGGGCAATGCTCATTTCAAAGAATTAAAAGTTTAGATCTTCATCAAGGAAAGAAATTAGGCAAGATTTTAGGAGATTGCGAAAGCATGATTTTTGGAGCCAAAATGGAGTGCCATATTTGGAGAGTCAGTTATGATTTGAGTAACTTTCTATATTATGGTGGATTTGATTCTCCATGACTAGGCATTGTAACTCATGGTTTTGAGTTTCCTTTTTGGTGGATTCTTGTATTGGAACTCCTATAAATTGAAGTCTTGAGGAGTTATTTGAGGGAGTTTTAGGCAGGGTTATGTGGTGAGATTTTCCTCCAAAGGAGCAAGATGTGAATCTCCATGTTAAGGCTTTGAGCCTACAAGTGTATTGTAACATGTTTGTGGTTGCAGATTAATACATTGGTTCGATGCTTTGGAGGGTGAGGTTTTTTACCCGATAGGGTTTTCCCCACGTATATTGGTGTTTCTTCTTTTCTGTCTATTTTTTTCTTCTTTCATGTTCTTAAAGTGTTAATTTACATGTTCATATGTTGCTAAAATTTTCTTATATATGTAAGCTACATTATCTTTCCTCTAAGGGTTAAGGAGATGGGAAATCAACTATGTTTGTTTCTGCTTTAAGGGCATAGTAGTATGTGCTTGTATCAAGTTATTGAATATCTATTTAAGTAAAATATAGGACATTGTAAGGTTTACATGTCAAAAGTTAACGTATGGTTTGTGTGATATTCTTATATGAGTCTACATGGCTAAATATTATAAGGCTTAGTCCTCTTATTTAAGCTATTTTGTTAATAGATGTATTGAATCGCTTTGGATGATTGTATAAAGGTATTATTTGCAAGTTGTGATATTTGTGAGAAGAAGGTTAATTATTTTTCTTTTTCGCACTATTTTATAAGAATATAATTCTAGTTAATTATTTATGGATTGAAATTGCTTTTTCGTTGGTTACTTTAGTAAGTTGTATTTTCAAACTTTACAGTTTGTTCGATCTCATCTGTGGAATTCCCATGTCTCGGCCTGTGGTTCAAGCCTGCCATACTAGAGCTTGCAAAGGCATCAAATAAAGAACATTTCTTTAAACTGCTATCATCAACAGCCTTCTTCTTTTATCTCTTGATCATGTCTAGGGTCAAAGGGAATAGGTGGAAGAGAAACACTAGAGACATCTGAGTTTGCTACATCTGTAGTTGTGAAGGAAATCCTCATCACTTCTAGGATGTCACTTAATTTCATGCTCTCCAAATGCAAATATTTAATATCTAGAATGTCCTTATCAGAAACTAGGTAAGTGATCAATCCTTGAACCCATGCTATAGAAGAGAAGTTCATCAAACCCATCAAATAATAAATGTATCATAAAAATTTCTAGAACTATGCTACCACATTTGAAAACTTGCAAAGATCATCAAACAAAATTGAAACAATGAAACCTAAACAAGGCAGAAAATGTTTTTGTGTGATGTTGATCACTCATTTACTTGGGATGCTCCTACATCAAAAACTAGGTATGATGTTAAATCAAATAAATTTTCATAATTAAAATATGACTTAAAAATGAAGTTTAAACCTAATGTTAATTTAGAATAATTAATAAATGTATGGAAGAGAAACACTGGAGACATCTGAGTTTGCTACATCTGCAGTTGTGAAGGAAATCCTCATCACTTCTGGGATGTCAATTTCATGCCCTCCAAATGCAAATATTTAATATCTAGAATGTCCTTGTCAAAAACTAGGTAAGTGATCAATCCATGAGCCCATGCTACAGAAGAGAAGTTCATCAAACCCATCAAATAATAAATGACTCATAAACATTTCTAGAACTATGCTACCACATTTGAAAACTTGCAGAGATCATCAAACAAAATTGAAACAACAAAACCCAAACAAGGCAGAAAATTTTTTTGTGTGTTGTTGATCGCTCATTTACTTGGGATGCTCCTGCATCAGAAACTAGGTATGATGTTAAATTAAATAAATTTTCATAATTAAAATATGACTTAAAAATGAACTTTAAACCTAACGTTAATTTAGAATAATTAATAAATGCATATACATACACGTGTGCTCATACAAAGTAGATCTCTCTCACTTTTCAAAATTCTATATTTATATTATTTGAAATATTCTAATAATCCCAAAAACTATTTATCCTTGGAGTGAATTCATAAATAATATGAAAATTTATTTTGGGTCTCACTAGGTGGCAATTGGCATTTCTATTGTTCCAAATGTACTTTTAATCAAATTGATACAATTGTTGTGATAAATGTTATGAAGTCATTGAATCAGAAACTACTCTAAGAAAAGAAGAATCTCAATCATATAATTGAGAACTTATATTATGAAATGATTCCTTTTGTGTTAATTGCAAATGAATTCTACCAACCTTTTAAGGTAACACTTAATGATATTCACTATTTAGTCCTAACAAATTATTTTCTAGCTAAGATTTCAATTGTTTGATCTTGATTTATTTTTAGTCACTCACAAAGATCTTATCATATATTATCATGATTCTATAATGGGTACATTTTTAATTAGATTGTTCTACTAATGAACTTCTATGAAAAAATTGAATCAAGAAAATCATGAACTAATCACAACTAAAATATTTCATTGGTGATTAAGTTTTGGTTCATGTTCTAGTTATTGCACTTTAAAGTGCATCCTATTGCTTGTGCTACTAAAATGATGGATAAATTAGCAAGTCGTTATGAATGGAAATGATCATATTAAAGGATGATCTATCTAAAACAAGGATCACCTTAGGATTCATTATTAATGGAAATGATCATCCTAAGGCTTGCATTAAATAGTCATGAGCTCTCTCAAAGCATGTGTGTTAAAGGTAGGCCCCAACAAAACCTCCTGCCAATTTTAGCTATGTTGTTAGGCATAAGGTGGCAATATGCTACTATTTCCTTCTCAACTAGATTTATGGCATTTATCTAACTTTGTGTTGTTATAATGTGTTATACTTATTTTTTAAATATCTTTGTAAACCTTTTTGTAGTGTATGTTTTTATTATACATGTGATATTACAGTTGCAAATGAGTGGATTGTGATAATAAACAAGAATTAAACATTATATTGTGATTATGATGAACCTCTTAAGATGATCATCCAAGGAACTACTAGAATAGGGAAATCCTAGCTAATTAATTATATCAGACATGTAATGGATACTAAGTCAATCAATCGAAAAAGTCCCTAATTTCTCCTTGCACCAATAGGAGTTGCAACTTTCAACATACATACCATGTGACAATTCATGCATGATTGAAGATTTCTATTAAGAATATGTGGTATTTGTGTGGTCAAAGGTCAGCTACACTCTAAGAGGATTCGAAGCATCTTTGATATGTATTCATAGATTAAATGAGTTTTATAGGACCCAAGTTAATTGTTGATATTAACAAATGTTTGAAATGGGTGTTTCTATCACATGACACAAGATTTTGATTGAAGGTCTATTATTAGATTGTTGGTGATCTTGCTTAGTTATGGTTTTTACACATGTGACATACCATTTCATGTAGGTATCCATCATTTTTTCTACATAGCATTGTGTTGATGTATGTGTAGATCATTGAACACTGTGTGATTTGACCGTATAAAATTTGTATATGTAATTTTATACTTTGTTATTTTATTTAGGAACACTTATGATAAAACATTGTGGGCTACATTTGAGTTAGTTGTGACCTTAGATATATTTTTTTGTTGACAAGGTCATGATCTAGAACAAGTTAGAGTCAAATAAATGTTAAGAAAAATAAATAATGCATTTAAAACATATGATGACTAGCAAGTACAAATTGTTGGAACAAACATCTCATTAAATGTTGATAATAATTCAATATGTGAAGCAAATGTGCATTTGTGTGCAATAAATAATATGGTCATCCTCCAAAATAAGAGAACATTAAAGTCATTGACTACACTAGTTGCTTGTAGTGTGTCCATATATCTAACATACAAAATCATATGATGTCAATGACAATTATCTAGAAAATTTAGTAATATTATATGTTGGTGAACATGTAATTTGGGTGTGCAATTTGCATGTAGATGTTGGCTTGGTTAATAGGGAAATTGACATTGTAAAAAATATACTATATTGTCAAGAGACCCCACCAGTAAACTTGCCATTATGTGTGAGCATGGAATTTGATAATTATGTAGGTGTGTCATGTCATATTAATAACCCAAGGTTTATCCTTTTTCTAAGAAGAAATCATACACAAATCTCTATTAAAATGGCATGGTCTTTAACCATACACAAATCACAAGGGCTAACATTGGAAAATCCCACAATAGATGGTGATGTAGAGAGGATAGGTTTGACATTCATGCTACAATCTCCTAAGTTGAGTCTCTCAATTAATTGATAATATTACCACCATTATCATTTGAGTGATTCTCTACAATAAAAATGCAAGTTTAGTTGACAACAAAAAAATTAAGAGAACGAATTGCATTTCTTGTCTCTAAGTTGACCAGGTTGATCTGAAAACATCTAATACATTGTGTTTCATGTGTGATGAGTTGTGATGAATATAGATATTGTGTTATTGAAGTAATGTAATGGTCTTGGTACTTAAATTGAAATTGCTCTTTCATTTGTACTTATTTTTTAATGTCTTTGTCAACATATTTGTAACATTTATTTGTATTATACATGTAAGATATTGGAATTGAATATGAGTTTAAAATAAACATTAATGTACCCATTATTTTTAAATAACTATGGTACTTAAATTGAAATTGCTCTTTCATTTGTACTTATTTTTTAATGTCTTTGTCAACATATTTGTAACATTTATTTGTATTATACATGTAAGATATTGGAATTGAATATGAGTTTAAAATAAACATTAATGTACCCATTATTTTTAAATAACTATAGTGCTTCTATAAAGATATATATATATATATATCATCATGTATATATATGACATGATATACATATGATATATATTAATGTGATATATATATATATATATATATATTGGTCATTGATGTCAACCCCTAGCATTGGAGTTGTTGGAAGCTGGTGTTGTCATTGATATCAACCCTTTGTATGCAGATATTGTTGGAAGATTGAGTATAGTTGGGAGATTGTTGGAGCTTGCTGATAATGTTGGATGTGTTATGGGTTGATGTCAACCTCTAGTGTAGTCATGATGAGAAGTGGTTGAGGATGTTGAGAAGGTGTTTTTAACTTGTTGCTGATGTAGATGGTTCACTTGGTTTCCAAGTGCTTTTGAGAAAATTTGAATAAAAGAGTGTGTACTGTGACAAAGATGTGTTTAGTGTTGTGCTCCTCATTTCTTCATGGTTGAAAATATGCTTGTGTGGTTTGGACGTGATGATCAAAGGTGTTCAGAGGTGTTATATCCAAAGTTTCAGGTTCCGGATCATGTGGCAGTGGAAGATGTGATTGGCAGAGTGTTTGCCTGTGAAGAAGGTTGTCTGGGAGAAATAAGATTGCTCCATTATTATCCACATTGAGGTTTCTTGTCTTGTAGATCTAGGAACATTCTTATATTATTTGTATCTATTTTCCCTTGGAGTTTCTAGTGTTGGGTCGCTCCACAAGTTCGATTCTTGTGTTGGAGTTTAGTTGTAGTGCATAGGATGATGGGTAGGATGAAGGTATTCTTTATTTTAGGTGGTTGTGGTAGTGTTACCAAAGATTTTGATGATGCAAGAATATTCTAGGAAGTTGTGTGGATGTTGTGTAGTGTTTCTTTGTGGTTTGCATGTCATTTCCAGACCTAGAGAGGCATGTATGTGGTCATTTGTAGTGTTCAAGTTTGGCCAACCTAGCATGCTAGCACTATTTGTGGAGGTACCTCATGGATTGTGGATGTGATGAGTAGCATGGTAATATAGATTTGGGTCCTAGTTAACCAAAGGAGTGGTCTTCCTTCACTTCTTCCCACCATGGAAGTGTTTGGTGCTGACCTATTTTGGTGTTGCATGTTTGAGGTACATATGTTTCATTAAGGCTGACCTAATTGAGATTATTTTAGGTCACGGATGGTATAAATGCAAGGTGAAGTTTAAAGAGAGTGTGTGTGATGAGAAAGATGTGAATGTGATCAAGTGTGGTGATCTGAGTGCGATATTAAATTCTTATGACTTCTGGATGCAGTGAGTAGAAGGTGTCTACATTTCAGTATGCTTGAAGTTACTAGAGTCAGTCAGCTAAAGGTTGTGGATGGCATAAAGTTGTAGTGGTGGATTTATCCTATTGCCTTGAGATAGTGAATCTCTTTGTAATAGTCATCTTCTATTCTTCTTTCTTCTGGATAGTGTGTCTTTCTGGCACTGAGCCTTTCTTCTTTTTTTGGGCAGTGAGCCCTTAGCAATGAGCCTTCTTGTATTTGGTGTTGCTAGATTTATATATATATGAGCTAATCCTCATCGTGGTTTTTCCCTTCTTGGGTTTTCCACATAAATGTGGTGTTCTTATGTGTTTGGATGTGCTTGTATTGTTGTTTCATATGTTTACATTCTGCTAATGCATAATAAGGGTTTAAAGACTAACAAGGGTTTTAAAGTCAATGATGGATTCAATTTTTTAGTGTACAACTAATTCAACCCCCTCTCAATTGTCCTTTGCATCTAATAATTGGTATCAGAGTTGTGGTTCCTTGGAAGAAGCTTAACTACTTGAGGTAAATTCTAATGGCACACATGAAGGGTGTCAAAGCTCTTATATTTGATGGAATGAATTATGCTTATTGGAAAGCCAAGATGGAAGCCTTTCTTGTCTCCCTAGGGTTTGGAGTTTGGAAGTTAGTTGAAATTGGATATACTATGCCTACTAATGGTCCGACAAGTGATGATAAGGTCAAAGATTATGAGAATAATGGCAAAGCAAGGAATGTTTTCTTGAGTGGTATTTCTGATTCAGAACTTGGGAAAGTGATAAGTTTTAAAAATGCTAAAGAGGTCTGGGTGAAGCTACAGAGCATTTATGAAGGAGATGATAAGGTCAAGGAAGAAAAATGTAGAACTACAAAGCCAAATTTGAAAACCTATGGATGTCTAAAGATGAAGATATTACAACCTACATGGTCATAGTGGATGAAGTTGTTAATGCCATCAATGGTCTTGGTGGTAAGCTGGAAGAAAGTGAAGTTGTGAAAAAGGTATTAAGATCACTTCCTAAATCTTATATTTCTAAAGTTTTTTCTATTGAGGAAGCTCAGAATTTTGATAATATTCTAGAGATCAGATGTTTGGTGCTTTAATTTCCTTTGAATTAAGAGGGTTTAGTCAAGATGCTACAAAGAAAGAAACTACCTTTAAAGTCTACAAGGTAGAGAAGGATCTGGATGATCTTGATGAGGTGGAAGCAAATTTTGTAAGAAGACTAAAAAAGGGCACTGGCAGATACAGAGGTAAGTTACCCTTTAAATGTTTCAATTGTGGAAAGATAGGTCATGATGCTTCTAAATGTCCTTGATCAAAGTTGCAAATGACAAACACAACGATCATAAAGGAAAAACTATCAATAAGAGTTATTATGTGGAAAAGGACAATGGTGTATCTGATCATGAAGAATCTAACTATCCTGATGAAGATAGTGATGAATGTTTGTTCATGGATTTAAATGTTGGAACTAATTCTACTAATCCTAAAATATTTTTGAAGGAAAGTGCTCCAGAAATAGGTCACAAAATTGAAGGAACTATGGTGATTGCCTTTCATGTAGGAGAGGAGATGAATTACTAGATAGTTGATAGTGGATGGTCAAATAATATGACAGGTGATAAGAGGGAGTTTGTTAATCTTCATAAATATGATGGTGGTCTGGTTAAGTTTGGTGATGATACATTTGCTAAGATTTGAGGAAAAAGTTCAATTAGTTTTGATGGAAAGCATAATACAGTTGATGTTCTCTATGTCAAGGGTCTCTGTCATGTCCCCTTTTTCCAAAAATAAAATTTACTATAAATAGTAAGTCTCCATTGTCCAGAAATAGTAAGTTGGAGGTAACAGGACACATAGGGAAAATATTCTATTTAATATTTTTATTGTTTTCCCATAAATTTAGGAGACTATCATTTATTGGGAGCAATAAAATATTAAATATTGAGTTTTATTACACAAGTGGATTTTTCATGAGGTTTTGGATAACTTTAAGGAAATGAGTAATTTCCCTGCTTTTTCATAAAATAATTTAAAAAGGGAAATTATTAATTAATTTTAACTATAAGATGTGGATAAAAATAAATCAATTAAATATTAAATATTAATATTTATTTTCTCTTGTGGAGGTGTTGGAAATTGGAAAGATGCCTTTTGCTTTTCTTGGAGATTTTAGAATCTTGTCAAGACTGGGTTTGTTTTTCTTACAGCGGTGAGGTGTAAGTGGAGCTATTTTTAGTTTTCATGGGAGGTGGAAATTTCAAAAGACAAATTTTGATTAATATTTTATTATTTCCCTCCCAAGTTGGCAATTGGGTTTTTGAATGCCCATTTTGTGCTTTGTCAATATAAATATCATGGATTTTTCCAGCAAGGGGTCTTTTTTGTCATTTTATTATTCCTCATATTTTCTACGTGAACTTTGGTTCTACAGTAATCTTCTTGGATGAAAACCCAATAGAGATTTGAAGTCAGTGAATAAAACCCCATTGATTTATAGGGGCAATCTTATTCAGATGTTGCATCAATGCTTCAGATTGTTGTAGATTTAGAGGATTCCAGTGTTGTGTGTTTTTGCAAGTGATGTGTTGGAGGAGTTAGCTGTGGATTTTATGTGTGCAGTGTGTTGTGGGTTTGCTGCTATTGTGGCACCTTCATTGGTGGTGTTTTGTTTTCCTACATCAGTTCCTAAAGTTTTATATGTTTATTTTATAGTTGGGTATTCTTGGAGCTTCACAGGTTAAATTACATAGTGTGTATTTCAACATTGTGAGGAGTTTGATATATTTATTTTTCAGTTTGGAGGTTTTCTATTGTTTCTATGTTGTGACTGATATATGAGTCCTCTGTAATGTTCATTATCAACACGAAATCAATAAAATCAGTCGTGGGTGTTTGTGGAGTAAACTGTGCAAGTTTGATTGTGTTATTTATAGTTTTTGGGTCAAGATCTTGAAAGCATGATTCCAGATTTTGTTGTTGTTGCTATTGTTCTAGTAATTTCTGATGTTACAAAATATTTAATGTGTAAAAATCATATTTTAATTATATAATAAGATTTGAGAGTTTTAGTGCAAAAATTGTCGAAGTTTGATGGATAGTTTCTTATGAAATTGACTCTTTTATGGGTATTTCAAATAACTTCAAAAAATATTGCTATAAGGGTTTGAAATGTAAGGGTTTATTTCAGATTCGTTGTGTGGTGCTATTATTTACAAAAAATATATATCAAACTATTTCATTGGGGTTATTACAATGGTATTAGAGCATGATCTTGCCAGCCTGCAGGGTACATTGAATTGTTTATCATGGGAGGATTCTTGAGATTTTTAAAATATGAGAAAAATATAGATAAAATGATGGAAATACAGAGGAACCAAGATAAATTGATCCATTGACTTCAAAATTTGCAGGATAGCATGCAAAATTTAGTTCTAGCTAAGACAACTCAAAAAGAAGAAGGTTCGTCAAACAATGGTGTAACAAATAATGTTTTCCCTAGAGATTCAAAATCCATATTGTTACCTAAAGATGATCATGAAAGAGTTCTCAAATGGCATGCAGAGTACAACTCTATGAATGATCAAATCAAAGCTGATATGTCTTGGGGAGAGTATGTGAGGTTCCTCAGGAAGAGTGAACCTCAGAAAAGAGGTCAATGACATTACTAGATTCAAGGTAATGGGAAGATGAAATAAGTTTAAGGGAGGATTCCATAAGAATCCATATCATGCGCCTACACCCGTACAAAAGAATACAAGTCTAACTATTACAGAGAAGATGGATGAAGACACCAAAAATGAACTGAGAAGAAAAGGGGTTTGTTTTACATGCAAAGAAACTTTGGGGCCAAGTCATAGATGTGGGAGCAATGAAGAGAGGAAGCTAGAAGAAGGATCAAGAGAACTTGAAAGGGAGATAATGGAACTAGAAGGGGTGATGGATACACTTGAGTCACAACTTCAAGATAAGGAAGAAATAGTGATGATGTATCATAAAGAAAAATCAGATTTGCAAGAGATTGAAGGAATTCACCATTCCATTTGAAGGTAACAATTCTTTGGTTATAAAAGATGTTTTATTGACTTCTAATAATTGTATGTGTCAGGATAATATTGATGAAGTCAAGGAGGAAGTATCACTTGCTAAATGCAAAAGTGAGGAAGTTGCTCTTGCTCAAAACTCTCCAATAAATATTCAAAAGATTGAATTAATTCTACATAAGGGGGATCTGCAAGATATTTCTAAACTTGAAGGTGAGAAAAATCTTTTATTTCATCAAGTTGATGGTGTCATATCAGAGGTATCAACAAGGGAAGACTTACATGTGGATCATTCCTATGAAAGAGCAAATAATGTCATAAATCAAATAGTTTATGAAGAGGAGTTTCAAGACAACCATATTGAGAGGCATGCACATGAGGAAAGTTCTTCACCAGACACTAATGTTGGACTTCAGCTTGCTGAAATTTTTGGAGCAGCAACTAGTGGTATGTGATTTGATTATCTTCATGATTATAGATTATGGCATGAAAGTCATAATACTAGAAAAGATTTGATGCTTGATAATTTATCATTACAATTTTTTTGTAATCATGAAAAGCATCATGTGGAGGATAAAAGAAATCAAAATTGTTCATACATAATGGTGTGGGATCCTAGTGCTTATTTTAAAGAGCTACAATGTCTACAGTTCTTGAAGCAACTCATGGGAAATGGTAATGCTTTCACTTTCATACATCTCAAGGGTTCAAGTAGAATACTTCAAATTCAAACAAATAGTTATGTAAGTTTGCATTTTAAGTTGAGAAATGAATCAAATATTATTATGGCTATGATTCATAAAATGTTTAATGATGGGGTAGAAAGTGATGATTTCCATGTGATGTATTAGGAGAAATTGACATGGTTAGGGATAAAGGATGGTTGCATTCCTTTGGTAAGTTATTACAGATTCGCAGATCTAAGGAGTTCAATTTTACACCTGAAGGAATAATGTTTGGAGGTACCACTAAGGAAAATCTAAGAATGGTCATAGATAAGATGACTTCTTACATGATTCCAAGTTGTAGGAGAGTTGTTATCTTCATTCACAAGTACTACAATCTACTACTCTCAAGGTTGCTGATTTTGAAGGGTTTCAAAAGTGTGCAGATGTTTGTGGAGATATTTTCAGTCCTTACATGTCTGCCCACAAATTCTACATTTGTCACATTGATGATTATTATGCAGGTTTGCTATTTTTACAGTTGTTACATCATTTGATGTTGCTGATTTTAATAATTTCAGTCATTAACAATTGTAGATTGGTGTTTTTGGAGGAAGTATCCTTGCATAATGATGTTAGTAGAAGGTCTCCACTACTATTGGAAATTATTCCATTCATCCTGACACTAACTTGGAGGAGATCTAGAGAGGTTTGTGATTGCTATGATGTGTTTCCAACGTACATGCAAGTTGATTTATGCCATGGGGGATTCTCATGGAGGAGATTTGAGGAGGGAGTTCTAGAACACTCAAAAGAGTACATCATTTTCCATCAGATCAAGGTAAAGCATGTATTTTTAGTGAATTTGTTGTAGCCATTGCGTACTCCTTACCAAGGTTGGAAAGGTGTATTCGAAGATATGATTGTATGTATTTTTGGAGTACATGATGAAAATATTAGCTATGCTGCGAATAGATTAGAGGAGTATACCTTCTTTGTTGCTATCCATTTTAAGTTTAGGGCGCATCATGAATGAGGTAGACTCATTTATTAGAGAGGTGTTAAAGCTTGACAGTTGTGTTGAAAATATTATCAATAATGCAGTTTTGGGGGAGTTGTTTGGTTTGACCTTCTCCCAGCTCATGTCTCATGCTATGGCACATTCACAAATTTGGGTTCAAGTAGAGAAAGGAAGGTTATTGATGGAAGATAATTGGAGGTATACTATGTGCCAACAGGTAGCACAGAGTAGATGGTGGCACCTTGGAGACTACTGCTACAAAGCTATGCTTCACATGTTCATTGCTCTTAGATTTCTCAAAATGTGGTGGTATGAATGTTGATGTTGTATGATGCTAATGGCTACTCTGCCATGGTACTTTGGCTCTTACAAATCAATCCATGAAGCTGAAATTAACACCTCACAAGGTGGCGTAATGTATAGGTCTATTACTATACATTTATGTATTTTGTATTTCAGCGAAGTGAAGATGAAAGAAGTAATTGTTTCAAAAATATGTAGTTACTATTATGGAGGATGCATGGACTGCTATAACAGCCCTATACACTATAAAATTAAAATTTATATCCTTGGGAGAAGTTGCAGGAGTTTCAAGTTAGTCATATCACATGTTGGATCATATATACAGTGGGAAAGACAAGTTGCAGAAGGAAGGATGTTGGCCAATATTGCAAAAATTCTTTGGGAAGATATGGTTTGTGTTTGGAATTGGAGTGAGTGTATCAAAGATTTGCATGGATATTCTTGCTGGTTACATGACATTTTCACACAAAAATCTGAGATTCCAAGTTTGCACAGTGTCCTTTGGCAAAAGATGCTAACCTCACAGGTACATGATTAAGGGTTGGTATGCAAATTGACATGTTCTATCATTTTGACATAAGGAGTATGGAGCATTATGGTTGCAATTGCTTGAGGATAAGAAATTTTGGGAAGGGAGGACTTGTCATGTCCCTCTTTCCAAATATAGAACTTACTATAAATAGTAAGTCTTCGTTGTCTAAAAATAGTAAGTTGAAGGTAACATGACACATAGGGAAAATATTTTATTTAATATTTTTATTGTTTTGCCATAAATTTAGGAGACTATAATTTATTGGGAGCAATAAAATATTAAATACTGAGTTTTATTACACAAGTGGATTTTTCGTGAGGTTTTGAATAACTCTAAGAAAATTAGTAATTTCCCTACTTTTTCAGAAAATAATTTAAAAAGGGAAATTATTAATTAATTTTAACTATAAGATGTGGATAGAAAGAAAGCAATTAAACATTAAATATTAATATTTATTTGCTCTTGTGGAGGTGTTGGAAATGGGGAAGATGCCTTTTGCTTTTCTTCAAGATTTTAGAATCTTGTCAAGATTGGGTTTGATTTTCTTGCAGCGATGAGGTGTAAGTGGAGCTATTTTCAGTTTTCATGGGAGGTGGAAATTTCAAAAGACAAATTTTAATTAATATTTTATTATTTCCCTCCTAAGTTGGCAATTGGGTTTTTGACTCATATTTTATGTGTGAACTTTGGTTCTACAATAATATTCTTGGACAAAAACCCAATGGAGATTTGAAGTCATTGGATGAAACCCCACTGATTTCTAGGGGCAATCTTATTCAGAGGTTACATTAGTGCTTTAGATTATTGGAGATTTAGAGGATTCCAATGTTGTGTGTTTTTGTAGGTGGTGTGTTGGAGGAGTTAGTTGCAGATTTTATGTGTGTAGTGTATTGTGGGTTTGTGTAATGTCCCTCTTATTTTTTTATTTTTTTTATAAATACAGCAGCAACAAACACATATACACATGGAAATTCAAATAGAAACCATAGATACACATATGCTGGGACAAGAACTTTATTATTTAATATCTCCCAAGGAGTCTTTGTATAGAATTGAAGCACAAATACTGAAAATATGAAATGAACAACAATCTGATATAATTTCTATCTACCAGGAATGGGTGTTGGAAACACTAAAATGCAAATCACACACCGAGCCTCTGAATGATGTCAAATCAATTGCAAATGATCCCTATAGACTAGATGCCCAACATCTAATGAAGAAAACTTGATAAAACCTGAAGATTTATTTATGCATGTATTCCAATGTAACTACCAGCATGATCGTACCATCTCTAAAGGGTGAATTCTTCTAGAAAAATGCAGACTTCATTAAAACCCTTGAAAATGTAGGCAAAGGGTCACCTACAGATGAGAAACAGATGGGTCAAATACCCAGAATGACCTGTCTTCAAAATCTCTCCACAAGCAAATCTTTGATTCAACACTGTCAAAACCAACAATACATAAATGATGGAAACTCCCAAAAAACACACTAAAATCTCTAATAAGCACTTGTGCAACCTCCCAAAAAACAATTTGAAATCTCCAATAAGCACTTGTGCAACCTCTGTATGAAGCTGTTCCTGTATAATCAGCTAGGGATTATCTTTCAAATCTGAAACCAATGTTAACTATGAGGGTTTTCATCCTCAAAGCCCTAGGATCAATGGACAAGCCAACAACATACAATATCAACAAATATTCAACATGATGAAAGAGAAGCCCTCACATCCTTTTATATTTTCTTCCTTGAAAGCTTTGGGAAACTTCCCCAATATGGGCGCCACACATGAGGAAACATTCTTTTAAAAAAAATTTTAAAAAAATATTTCTTTCCATCCTTTTCTAATCTTTTTTTTTTTCACTTTTCCCTAGGATTAGAAAAAAGCACTTTATTTCCTTTCTTTTTCTAACTTCCCATAGGATTAGGAAAAAGCACTTTATTTCCTTTCTTTTTCTAACTTTCCATAGGATTAGAAAAAACACTTTATTTCCTTTCTTTTTCTAATTTTCCATGGGATTAGGAAAAATCACTTTATATCCTTTCTTTTTCCCACTTTCCCTAGATGTTCCCCTTTGGCATAAATAATTTATTTATTTTTTAAATGCCCACATGGTCCCCCTTTTAAAACAACTTTAAGTTGTGTCTCCTAGGCATAGGGGTATAACTTAACTTTATAATATTTAATTACGCCAAAGTTGCCTTTCTATAAATAAAATAATAAAGTGCCCATATAATATTATTTTTGTCCATCCCAAGCAAAGACTGACAAGGAAGAACTCAATGCCATACTCTGCATAGATCATACTACCAGAAATAGTACTTACTAAAAATAGTAAGCTCAATAAAGTCCTTAGAAGCCAATGCACGTCATATCACCCTGAAGCTCTCTGAAAACCTAGAAGGAATCCAGTAATCAAACTACTATACACTGATAAACAGATACCAGAACACTCAAAAGAGATCACCACATAGTTGGAAACCCTAATTATTGCCTCTGACTAGCCTATGGGCCTCTGGAATAGACTAACGGTCAATCCTAGATATCACTAATGAGAAGGGGACATTACAATCTACCCTTCCCAAGATTGCTTGCCCTCAAGCAATCGCAAATCAATCTGTTGCTCCACTCTGATATATATGCCATAAAACCACGAAGTATGAAGCAACTTAATAGAATCCATGTGTAACAATGCACTCAACAAATCAATACCTAGATCCCAAACCAAAATATAGAACTTGTTGTATGAGATGAGGAAGAAATATCTCAACCAAACACCATGAGACAACCATCCATGAACAAAGTCCAGCAAAAAGATGTATAAATGAATTGTCACATGCCAATACATCAACACATGAAGTCTCTAAACATCGTTGATATAACCCAAGCCAGTGATAAGAATGATATCATAGATGTCATCAAACCAATGAAAACCAAAGAAATCTATCTCATACTCCATGACCATCCAAAAGACATACCTCCACACACTCCCAAGCCACTGTATAGCTGGTGTAGACCAAGGAAAATATTGAAGTGCCATATGAATCCAACTAGTCACTAAACCATGATGAATCTATGAATATGAAGTCACCAATCAACAAATAAATTGTTGTCATGCCATGAGGAATAGGTGACAAACCCAAATGTGTAGTGTAGATGTCATCATTACTCACCAAAGATAACTCTTGAGTGGCTGATCCATTATAAGTGTCATCAATAAAATCAACATCTTCATGAATGAATTGATCAACAACTACTGTAATTTCAAAGCTAGAAGACCTTTGCTTATCATCATCCATGGAATGGTGAGTGTCACGAACTTGTTGAAGATGAAGCTTGTCTTGTTGTGCTATCAACTTAGCTTTCGTTGCCTTGTCAAGCCATCCTTTAAGCATTTCTTAGAACTATTTTATCTCAATTGCTCCAAATTGTCTAAAATCAGTCCCATAATGAGATGCATCATATAAATTACCATGACCAATGCATGCATCTTGTGTACTAATCAAAGTAGAATCAATATCACTCGTTTCCTAATGATTAGCAGCTGCAATATCACAAGAAAGTGAGGATATACCACAACTATTTAAAATTAGAAAACTAGGACTGAATCTTTCCCTTTTATCCATGCTTCTCAAGTCATCCATGTTAGAGAAAATGAACATACTCTTAGCTATCCCATCTTTTGTCTGATTCTTTAGTGACTTAAACACAATATGTTTACCCATGTGAGTAAACTCTAACACCATCTTGTTGAATTCTTGGACAAACCTCCACAAAGATTTCAACCATTGAATACCTAACACCACTTCATTCTCCTTAATGTTGATAATATCAACTACAAACTTAGGATTAGAGAAATCCTGCTTCTCATCATGTATGGAGTGGTGTATGTTACGAGTTTCTTTGGACTGATTTATTGTTGTTGTTCTAAAGTAAACAAATTTAGTCCTCTTGGAAGAAACAACATCAAAATAGTCATTCTTAACCAATGCATCATGTAAGCTATCATTTGGAAGCTCATTATCACCAATTACTCCATGAATAGGGGTTGCAAGTTTGTGTAAATGAAAAAGTATAATGTTATTGTCCCCAACTAGAGATTTAGGGCTGATTGTACCTTTTCTCTCATTATCCTAGAAATCATTAATGCAAGAGCACACTTGCATACATTTGGCAGCCTACTTTTGTAGCATATCAAATCTTGAAGTTATGACATCCTTATACTCAATCAAAGTATCAACATCATAGGGTGAGGAATCTATTGATAACTGAGAGAAGGGGTGAATCAGTTATCCTAATTATTTCTTCTTCTGAACTTTCTTTTTAATCAATGCAGCATTAATTCAAACAAGCAAACATTACCATGAAATGAAAAACACATGACACAGTATTTTTGATGTGGAAACCCTGTTAAGGGAGAAAACCACGGGGTGATTAACCCAAAGATTATTCTCTGTTAGAAGAATAAGGAAATACAAAAATGGCACTTGCCAATTAGGGCTCACTGCCCGAGCACACTGCTCACAAAGGAGGCACACTGCCTACAAGGAGACACACTGTCTACAAAGGAATGTTATACAATACTTGAACTAATTGGAAGCATCCACATATGCTGGAGTTCAGTTCCGGTTAGACTCAATACACTGATCTACTGCACTTCATCTTTCCTCTTCTCTTATGCTGCTTTCCTTTCACATACCGGACCTTTCTTACTACTTCTGCTCTTCTCTTCTTTTATTCACATATCACATATCACCACAACACACCTCACAACTAAATCCATTGTGTATATATATCCACACAAGTAATTTCATTATCTTTCAAGTCGACACCCGGAACAGTCAATCTTCTCACAAACTCTGTTCTGTCGGCTGAATCCTTGCACATCAAGTAATGTGGATCAAGTATATGCTTGTAGAAATCATTAATCATGTCGGCCAAACATGATTCATGCCTTCATAACCTTTAACACCATCAGTAACACATCCAAAAAATAGTCTGATGTTCTGTCAGTTAGTTCTTCCTCTGTTCATACTGTCACTCAGGAATCCGGTACTCAACTATTCATATCTTTTTCCTCATCTATCACCGGAGGCTAAAACCTTGGAATCTACCACTCAAGGTAGTACTCGTTACTTCCCCAAATCTGCACTTTACCAAAATACTTCCTCTGAGAGATCCGGACCTGTCTGTCGGACCTTGCCACAAGCTCTGTTCTTGTTTACCGGACCATAGCATTCTTCACTCTGACTTCTGGTAGAGACACACCATGTCCTGCGGATGTGTGGGATGAACTTTGTTGCCATCAATGACAACAATCATGAATCCATATAGTGTCTCTTGCCAACAATCTCCCCCTTTGGCATTGATGGCAACACTTAGTGAAAAATGACTAAGTGTTTACACTATGCTCCCCCTTGGCTGATGCTATGTCTTTATATACATTTTCCGGAGCTCCCCTTTAGTTAGATTCCTCATTTTTCACTGCTCCTCACTCCCCCTTTGACATCAATGGCAAAGGGTAGGGTTCGCACACCAAAATTCTCAAAAATTTTACTATACTTAGCCACATAAGTATATATATACAAGTTGTACTTACATATACTTAAGTATGTCTGCAAAAGTTTTCTTCAACTGTACAACTTATGTCGCCCAACTTTGCTTCATCCTGTCCAAAATTGAGATATGCCCACTCAACAGGAATGCAAATGCATCTACCTTTTTTAGATCTGTCAGATCATTTGTCTGGGCTGTGATTTGAGCTTCTATTATGGCCTCATGCATGGCCTCTAGCTTAGGGACAATTAACCCCCTGAGCTCACTCAACCTGCTTATTCTATTTTTCCTTTCCTTCTCCAATTTCTTGATTTCACTCAAGACTGCAATAGTCTAACATTCTTGATTTGTTATAGAGGAAGAAAGAGGATCAAAACTTTGAGACAAGCTTAGTAGTTTGTCCTCTTGCTCTTTTATTTTCTTCTCAATCTCCACTGTTACCTTGGACTAGGAGATACAAAATTTGTATATTTCACCGCCATTCTTAAGAGCATTTTCTAAGCTCTTTATCCCAATGTTCATGTTTCTCCTATCATTAATGATCAAACCCTGTACCTCGGAGAACCTTTTATCCAAAAACTCCTTCCGGACCTTTTCTTCAGCTAATTTTTCTAGAGAATCAAAATGTGTACTAACACTGCTGACTAAGGTTTTGAGATTACCAGAAGAGGAGGCTGTGGGATCTTTCTGAACTGATGGCATAATCTTTTCAAGCACTCTCGAAGTAGCTTCTATCAACTCACAGTCTTCCATATGAGACTTTAGGAGTTTTTCATTAGCCTTAGCATTTTCAAATGAAGCTATCTTCATTGTCTGTACTCAAGAAAGAGAATCAAAATTGAATGGACCTTATAGAAGCTCCGGTTCATAAATCTCCATTGTTTCTTTGTTTAGGAATTCTTGGACAGTTTGTGCAGTGTCTCTTGCCGGAGACAGATGTTTCTTCTCTTCTGCAGTCTTGGAGCTATCCTTAGGAGTTTTCTCTCCTTCACCACTAGCAGTTGTGGTTTTCTCTGCTGAGGTCTTCTCTCCTTCTACAACCTTAGCACTGTCATCTTCTTTTTCCTTCACCTCTGCTTCTTTCTCCTGTGATTTTTCTTCTCCTTTAGATCCGGAGACTGTAGGGGAAACCAGAGGGGAAATGTTAGTCTGTTCGGGGCCCACCTCTTCTGATATTTTCTCAGGAGTTTCTTCTGCAACATTTGTAGTGGAGGGATCAATACCCAAGTCCTCTATGATAGGAAGATTAAATCTTTTGAAGGTTTTCTAGAGAATCTCTTCAGTGTCCTTGGCTACCTTGTCGGTCTCACCAAGTATAAGTTGATTCATCCTTGCTTTGCTCCTGAATTCATCCTTGTAGTCTTTGAATACCATGTTCATTGTCTTGTGATCAATTGAAGGATATAGCTGAATAGCTATCTGTTCCCAGATCTCAAGGTATTTTTCCATGGCATTGGTCTTTCTCATTTCCAACTCCTTCTCTAGACTCTTAGGAATTAGAGAGATAATTTCAATAAAAGCTTTATTGTAAATGTTCAAAAACTTAACTATGGCTTCCTCCAGAATCTTTTTATCTGCTTCATTATAATAATCATAGAATTCTGTTAAGGGTTTTAGGTTCCCATCCATAGTGACTGCTTTTACTACATCATCTAAGGAGAGAGTAGGTTTTTCAACAAATTCCTCTTCCTTCTCTTCTTCTCCTTGACAGGATGATTTCTTCTTCTTCTTTAGTTTCCTGATCTCCTCATCTGATTCGGTTTCCTCTTCATCCTTTTGACTTGCATAAGCCCTTGTGGCTTTTGTTTTTGATCTTTTCTCTCTTTTACTGGATGCCTGGACTTCCAATTTTGAGCTTTTAGCTGTGACAGGTGCAGATCTTTTTGATGATCTGGTCCGGGTGGAGGTTTCTACCGGAGCACTTTCCTTGCTTTTCTTTTCTGCCTCTTTCTTTTTTTCTTCAGCTCTTTCCATCCTTTTCTTGTGGGCATCAAGTGCCTCTTTGAGACGCCAAGGCCTTGAGCAATATTTTCTACTTCTTTTCTCACCTTCCTTTTGATTTCTGGTTCTCTGAGTTCAACATGGATTTTTATACTCAGCTCCTCAAAGGTTCCAAACCTTTCTGCTTTTGGATCTTTAGGCTGGCTAAGCATGTGTTGAACATGCAGCTCCACAATCTGTTCATCAACTTCGTACCCCATGGGCATGATCCAGACTGTCCTTGGTTCTACTACCTCCATAAGACATTGATCAATGTCTACCATGAAGCACATTGTATCTTTGTATTTTTTAACTACTGATTTGGGGATCCTTTCTCTGATTTGCATTGTATTTTGGAATTGCTTAAAGTAACCCCACAGAGCTGTCTTTCTTACCTTTGCATCTCCAAGTTCATGCAAGTAATCTCTGATCTGGATAGCTACCAGTTTGTCATTTTCCCATACCCATTCATTTGATTCGGGAAGCTCATTCATGAAGTAGAAGAACAAACATAGTATCAGTCCTCCATATTTAAAGGAGTTCTTTTTGTCCTTCTTGATCTTCTGTATGTTTTCCATTAATTGGCTCAAGAGGAGTTTATAGAGATCATAATCTTCATTCTTTCTCAACATCTCATAGGCTGTGTATACTGCAGTTTCAGTTACTAAATTCTCCCTACTGGAATGATATATCTTGTATCCTATTATCATAGATGCATACTTGATATCCGGGTCAGTAATATCTTCAATGGTCATTGCCCTCTTATCAAATTTTGATCCGGTGGCCTCTGTGACAATGTTGTTTTTGACAGATTTGAGGACATGAATTCCTCCGGAGGAATGTAAACCAGTTACTGCCCTAATTGCTTCCTTGGTGATCTTGCAAGGTCTATTCAGCCATAAGAAGTTATCATGCACCCTACTTAAAACATACCGGACCCATTCATCTTCTTCAAAGCAGGGGAAATGAATGAACTAATCAAAATGCTTTTCTTGGATGCCCTTATATTCCAGTTTAAGCTCAAAAGCATCATCTATCAATTGTTTGTGATAGATGTCTCTTAGTTTGAATTCCCCAAACTCTTCAATATTGGCATGTATGTAAACCCTAATGTCTTCTGTGTGTAAAACACCATGCGGAACACTAGAGAATGCTCCTAGGGGATCTACCTCCAAGGATTTGTATGGATGTTTCTTAAATGTAGGGCGAGGTCTATCAGAAATCTTTACAATATTCAGAGTACCCATTATCAAGAGATTTGTAGTGAGATATTTGAAAACAGAAAAAACCTTTTGCACCTACCAGTTTCATGGAGTTGGTTGGATTGATCTCTGGAAGTAATGACTTCTGCAAGTGATCTTCGATGAACTTGAGGAACTTTGTTGCAGAGCTCCGCTTTTCGTTTCTTCTAGAGTGCAGAATGAACGAGTGATTAATGAAAAACCCTTATATTGCTCTGCAAGCCCTAATATCAGACTGCAATAAATGTTTGACCTAATTCATTCTGGCTTGCCTAGTTTTCCTTGTTCAAGGAGGAAGAAACTCATCCGGATTATTATGATTCCCTTGTGATCGATGTTAGTAATGAATCATCATATCCACTTGTCCTTCTGATCATCTTATGTATCCACAGATCAAGCTGTAACAATTTGGATTCATACCAGAAGACTTGCTTAACCAGACCAATTTTGAAGGAATTGAACCTTTTAAATTTTCTTGCGGATCTTTCAGATCTTTACCTGACCTTCTTTACATGTTTCTCTAGAAACCCTTTAATCCGCAGCTTCTCATGTGCCAATTTCAGGCATCACTTAACTGGCTGGGGGAACAAGGTTTTCTTTGTGTCTCCTCCTAAGCCAGAGCTCACCTTTTAGTTTTCGGAAGGAATATCAGCACCAGAGTCTGGTGCGGATCCAACCTCTACATTCTCTGAACTTTTCTTCACCCAAATCTTGTTCATCTCATTCCTAACTTCATCTGCATTCACCTTTTGTTTACCCTTATCTTGATTCTGATTGTGATATGCCATACCTCTTTTCTCCTGATTCTTGCTTCTACAGAATTTTGCATTATGACCGGACCTATTACAGATTTGGCAAACAACATTTCTTTGCATATTTGACTGATATCCTCTTGATCTACATTGATTAGCCATATGACCTATTCTATTGCATGCAAAGCATCTACCATTGAATGATTTGTTCATTTGCATATTTTTGCATTCATGAGACTTGTGACCATACCTTTTGCAGTTAAAACACTGTCCGGAGAAGAATGAATTAGTCTGATTCATTCTTTTTCTGCACTGATTAGCTTTGTGACCAAAGTGATTGCAGCTATGGCAGTATCCATTGAAGGATGGATATCTTTGAGCATTGGGCTGTCTTACCGGAGGTCTTCTAGGCCTGTTCCTTAGATTTTCTGATCCATAATTCTTCTAACCGGATCCGGAGCTTTCTCCTTTCTCATATCCCAAACCACACTTGTCATCTTCCCTCTTTTGACTTCCAAGAAGAACTTCAAGTTGAGCAGAACTTATCTTGAATTTCTCTTTATATTCATTTGTTGTTTGAAGATCCCTTTTGAGAGAGACAATTTGATCCTCAAGTTTTTCTTCATTATCTTTAGCATCTTTAAGATCAGATTCAAGATGTCTGATAATTCTATCCATCTGGTGGCAATCTTTTGATTTCTCTTTGAGAGATTGTCTTAGATTGTCTTCAATTTTTCTTTTCTCTTCAATCTCTTGAGTAAACTTTATAACTCCTGATTCCATTTCATGTCTTACCATAATGACTTCTTTTGATAACTTTTCACATAACTTGGTTTTCTCAGTCAGCTCTTCATTTGCATTACTTTCTTCACCTTGTCTTGCCAATTACTGAAGCAGCTCCTTTCTCTTTTTCATAGAGAGACTTAATTTGTCTTTTAGTTCTCTCATGAAATCATCAGCCTGTTTGAGTCTTTCCTTTAATTCATTGACTTCAGAATTTGACTGTTCAAGATCCTCAAGGGCAGTCTTGAGTTGCTCCCTTAAACCATATACATCCATTTGGACTCCCAGATCTTCCTTGAGCTGTTAGACTCTGTTAGGAGGAACTTGGCTCTGATACCAATTGTTGATAACTGAGAGGGGGGGTGAATCAGTTATCCTAATTATTTCTTCTTCTGAACTTTCTTTTTAATCAATGCAGCATTAATTCAAACAAGCAAACATTACCATGAAATGAAAAACACATGACACAGTATTTTTGACGTGGAAACCCTGTTAAGGGAGAAAACCATGGGGTGATTAACCCAAAGATTATTCTCTGTTAGAAGAATAAGGAAATACAAAAATGGCACTTGCCAATTAGGGCTCACTACCCGAGCACACTGCTCACAAAGGAGGCACACTGCCTACAAGGAGACACACTGTCTACAAAGGAATGTTATACAATACTTGAACTCATTGGAAGCATCCACATATGCTGAAGTTCAGTTTCGGTTAGACTCAGTACACTGATCTGCTGCACTTCATCTTTCCTCTTCTCTTATGCTGTTTTCCTTTCACATACCGGACCTTCCTTACTGCTTCTGCTCTGCTCTTCTTTTATTCGCATATCACATATCACCACAACACACCTCACAACTAAATCCATTGTGTATATATATCCGCACAAGTAATTTCATTATCTTTCAAGTCGGCACCTGGAACAGTCAATTTTCTCACAAACTCTATTCTGTCGGCTGAATCCTTGCACATCAAGTAATGCAGATCAAGTATATGCTTGTAGAAATCATTAATCATGTCGGCCAAACATGATTCATGCCTTCATAACCTTTAACACCATCAGTAACACATCCAGAAAATAGTCTGATGTTCTTTCAGTCAGTTCTTCCTTTGTTCATACTGTCACTCAGGAATCCGGTACTCAACTATTCATATCTTTTTCCTCATCTATCACCAGAGGCTAAAACCTTGGAATCTACCACTCAAGGTAGTACTCATTACTTCCCCAAATCTGCACTTTACCAAAATACTTCCTCTGAGAGATCCGAACCTGTCTGTCGGACCTTGCCACAAGCTCTATTCTTGTTTACCGGACCACAACATTCTTCACTCTGACTTCCGGTAGAGACACACCATGTCCTGCGGATGTGTGGGATGAACTTTGTTGCCATCAATGACAACAATCATGAATCCATATAGTGTCTCTTGCCAACAGAATCAACATACAAATTGATTCATGTTCTATTCCCACTACTGTTATAAATTCAGATTGTTGGCAAGTAGAATTTCCCACCATCACCTCATGCTTATCTATCTTTTCATGAATGTCTACCATGCTACATTTCCTATCACCACCATCTAGCTTGGATTCATGCTCATGTGATGTCAAAAGATTGCTGTCCCATTTTCTAATCCATACCATCACCTCCATAACTGATATGTTTTCCCTTACTAGCAAACTTCGAAGTGTAGTATGCAGGACAAACCAAACATTATCAAAATGCAAGATCTTCTTAGTAAGAAACCTCTTAGTCTCCCTAATTAGCTCTCTAAGACAAAATGCTTCATATGATATTAACAATTGTCCTTCCATTTTAGATGACACATGACTAACCAAATTGAAATCAATAATGTTCCATTCCACACAAATGGATATAACACTTGTCATTGATCCATCAAGTGTGTGACCAATATCATCATTATATTGAGCCTTCAAATAGCTCTCTAAAAGAGAAAAATCATAGACCTCATGATGCAAAGTAGATGCCCAAACTAAATTTCCTAAATCATTCCTCCTTTCTTCATGCAACTCAACATGCTCTTCTTGTGGGATTACCTCAAGAAGTTTTTCCCTTGTATACTCAACATCCACACATTCTTCTTTTGAAAGAAATAAGGATCTAATGTGTGATTCTCTTTATCTTCTTGCATTATATATCAGATTACATCCTTCCATGACTTCTTGTAAGTGTTGTCTTGCTTGGGTAGAAAGCATCTTGGCCTTCTTATCTCTTAGAGACCACCCATCACACAACCTTTGTGTCCTTTTAACATCTTCCATAGTATGGTGAACCAAATCAAGATCTTTGTGGCTTGAATACATAATAGATATCTCATGTGTAACACTCTCAACATGAGCCCCAACATAGGAAGACTCACTAACACTATTACCTTCATGTGAAATGGATGCTACTCCATGATTAGAACTGCTATTGCAAAAGTCAAAATAGGTGTCATACCTTGGTGTCATGTTTACAACATTTCTAAAGGGCTGATTCATGACTATAATCTCTTCCACTATGTGATCAACATGAAGACTCAATGGTGTACTATGTGTCTCCTCTTGATCCAAAGTTTTTTCTTCTTTAAGATTCTTACATGATAACTGATTTTTGCATTGATTGTGTTCACTTATAGGCTACAAATTACAAACAAGTAATTCTTCTTTCTTTCCATGTTCTTACACATTTAGCTCTTCATTTTTCCTAATACTTTCTTTGTTATCTTTTAATTTTTCTTTCTTTCTTTGCTACATCAAGTCATCTTCATCATCATCTGGTATACCCAAAAATTGTGTGAATGAAATTATTTCTTGTATCTTTTGAGGAAGAGAGTGATACTTATCATAGCTGGCCATAATGGCTTTATTTGTTGGCGAGGCATGAGAACTCTTAGCTTTTCTTGTAGATGGAGATGAACTATTATTGTTGATTGTGGCCTCTGCATGATTGGGTCTAACTCATGTATTTAAATTCTGTAATGTGGTTGTGAGTTGTTGAGGGGCAATGGCCATCTATTGTTGCTCTACTGCAAGGCCTTTCATAACATCTCAGTCCTCACAATCTGCATTGTGGATAGGACTATTACTCCTCCTTTCACCCATACTACTGGTTTTAACTACACTTTTGGGTTGTCTAGAAACAAGTGTAGCTAAAAATGTGTCCTGTTCTGATAAAACTAACATGCAATCACAAGTACTAACATGCCACAACTGATACCACACATGCCACCACTGAGTATTGACATGCTACCATTAAAACTGACATGCAAGTGTTGATCACTAACATGCAACTAAAAATTCTAATATGAACTTTTGCACAAGGGTTAGCAATTCCAACAGCCTGGCAGGAAAACCAACTCTGATACCACTGTAATGTCCCTCTTATTTATTTTATTTTATTTTATAAATGCAACAACAAAAAACACATATACACATGGAAATTCAAATACAAAGCATAGATACACATATGCTGGGACAAAAACTTTATTATTTGATATCTCCCAAGGAGTCTTTGTACAAATATGAAGTGCAAATACTAAAAATATGAAATGAACAACAGTCTGATATAATTTATGTATGCTAGGAATGAGTGATGGAAACACTAAAATGCTCACCAATCACACACCGAGCCTCTAAATGATGTCAAATCACTTGCAAATGATCCCTATAGATTGGACGCCCAAGATCCAATTAAGAAAACTTGATAAAAGCTGAAGATTTGTTTATGTACATATTCCAATGTAACTACCAGCATGGTCGTACCATCTCTAAAGGGTGAATTCTTCTAGAAAAATGTAGACTTCATTAAAAGCTTTGAAAATGTAGGCAAAGGGTCGCCTAGAGATGAGAAACAGATGGGTCAAATACCCAGAATGATCTCTATCTTCAAATTCTCTCCACAAGCAAATCTTCAATTCAGCACTATCAAAACCGGCAATACAAAAATGATGGAAACTCCCAAAATAACACATTGAAGTCTCTAATCTCCTTTATAATGAGCTAGGGATTATCTTTCAAATCCAAAACCAATGTTAACTATGAGGGTTTTCATCCTCAAAGCCTTGGGATCAATGGACAAGCCAACAACATACAATATCAGCAAATATTCAACATGATGAAAAGAGAAGCCCTCACATCCTTTTATATTTTCTTCCTTGAAAGCTTTGGGAAACTTCCCCAAAATGGGTGCCACACATGAGAGGAAACATTCTTTTTAAAAAATTAGAAAAAAGCATTTCTTTCCATCCTTTTCTAATCTTTTTTTTTCACTTTTCCCTAGGATTAGAAAAAAACACTTTATTTCCTTTCTTTTTCTAACTTCCTATAGGATTAGAAAAAAACACTTTGTTTCCTTTCTTTTTCTAACTTTCCATAGGATTAGAAAAAAAAAACTTTATTTCCTTTCTTTTTCTAATTTTCCATGGGATTAGGAAAAAATACTTTATTTCCTTTCTTTTTCCCACTTTCCCTAGACGTTCCGCTTTGGCATAAATAATTAATTTATTTTTTAAATGCTCACATGGTCCCCCTTTTAAAACAACTTTAAGTTGTGTCTCCTAGGCATAGGGGTACAACTTAACTTTATAATATTTAATTATGCCAAAGTTGCCTTTTTATAAAAAAATAATAAAATTCCCATAATATATTATTTTTGTCCATCCGAAGTAAGGACTACCAAGAAAGAACTAAACTCTATAATCTACCATAGATCATGCTGCCAGAAATAGTACTTACTAAAAATAGTAGCATCAATAAAGTCCTTGGATGCCAATGCATGTCATATCACCCTGAAGCTCTCTAAAAATCTAGAAGGAATCTAGTAATCAAACTGTCATACACTGACAAATAGATCTCCAAAAACTTAGAAGAGATCACCACAGAGTTGGAAACCCTAATTATTGCCTCTGACTAGCCTACGGGCCTCTAGAATAGGCTAACGATCAATCATGGATATCACTGATGAGAAGGGGACATTACAGTTTACTACTATTGTGGCACCTTCATTGGTGGTGTTTTGTTGTCCTACATTAGTTCTGAAGTTTTATATGTTTATTTCGCAGTTGGGTGTTGTTGGAGCTTGGCTGGTTAAATTACATAGTGTGTATTTCAACATTGTGAGGAGTTTGATATATTTATTTTTCAGTTTGGAGATTTGTTGTTGCTGCTATGATGTGACTGATATATCAGTCCTTTGTAATGTTCATTATTAGCAAGTAATCAATAAAAATCAGTTATGGGTGTTTCTAGTGGAAATTGTGCAAGTTTGATTATGTTATTTATAGTTTTTGGGTCAAGATCTTAAAAGCATGATTCCAGATTTTGTTTCTAAAAATTTAATGTGTAAAAATCATATTTTAATTATATAAGGAGATTTGAGAGTTTCAATGCAAAAAATGGCAATAACTTCAAAAAATATTGTTATAAGGGTTTTTTCAAAATACAAGGGTTTGTTTCAGATTTGTTGTGTTGTGCTATTATTTACAAAAAAACATATCAAACTATTTCATTGGGGTTATTACAGTCTCTAACATAATGTTCTAAGTGTATGACAAATGTGTAGAAGAGGATATAATCCTGTGTTTTAGGATGATGGTTGTGAAGTCAGAAAAGGAAGATCTGGAACATTGGTTGCTACTAGAACAAGGACAAAAGGTAATGTTTATCATCTCAAAGATGGTTTTAAGTTATTTATGTCTCAAATCAATGAAATTTTGTTATGGCATAGAAGGATGGGTCACATCAATTTTTATAGCCTAGTAAAGATCAGTTCTACTGATGATGTGAGAGATCTACCAAGGATTACAAGGCCTATCAATGTAACATGCAAAGAATGTCATCTTGGAAAGAAAACAAAGAAGAGGTTCAAGACTAAAGAATATTCTATGGCGAGACCTTTGGAGTTGGTGCATACAAACCTATGTTGACCTACCAGAAAAATAAGCTCACATGGTGACAGGTATTTCATGCTATTAATTGATGATTATTCTAGAATGGCCTGTGTGACATTTCTCAAAGAAAAATTAGAAGCTCTATATAAGTATTAAACATTTAAGTCTATGGTTGAGAATGAATTGGATGTTAAAATCAAGTGCTTGAGGTCTGACAAAGGTGGTGAGTTTGCCTCCAATGAGTTTAATAGTTTTTGTGAAGATCATGGGATTAAGAGGCATTTGTTAGCCCCTAGGACTCCTCAATAGAGTGGAGTTGTGGAAAGAAAGAATTGCATAGTTCAAGAAGAAACTAGGACAATGGTGAAGGAAGTAAATCTACCGGATGTATATTGGAGAAAAGCAATTCATACTGCAGTCTACATTCTTAATAGAGGTCAAGCAAGAGTGAACAACTCAAAGACTCCATATGAATTATGGTATGGTAAACCTCCTACTATGAAATTTTTCATAGTTTTTGGAAGCAAATGCTATATTTGAAGAGATGAAGAAGACTTAGGAAAATTTGATGCAAGATCTGATGAAGGTATCTTCCTTGGATACTCTACAAGAAGTAAGGCTTACCGGTACTATAACAAAATATTGAAGAAGATAATTAAAAGTGCAAGTGTCAAAGTGGATGAAGAACCACTTCAAAGTTATGTGTTGATAGAAGGATATGAATCTGATGACCCCCCTTGTGGTGAAGAAGAAAATGATGAAGAGAAAGAAAAGGAGATGATAGTTGAAGAGGAAGAAGCTCCATAAAATCTACCCCTAAGAATCCTAAGTATATGTAGAAGAATCATTCTGAAGATCAAATCATTGGGGATAAGAGCAAAGGTGTGTTGACAAGAAGAAAATATGCTATGATAGAGGAACAAGAAATTATTGTCTACTTTTTGAAGTAGAACCTAAAACAGTGACTGAGGCATGCAAAGATGAGAATTGGATCAAATCTATGAAAGAAGAGTTAGAACAGATTGAGAAGAATTGGACTTGGGAATTTGTCCCAAGACCTAGAAACAAGAATGTGATAGGAACTAAATGGGTTTTCAGGAATAAGTTGAACATGAGGATGGAAGGGTTGTCAAAAATAAGGCAAGACTTGTGTGTAAGGGCTACTCACAAATTGAAGGAATAGATTTTGAGGAGACGTTTTCTCCGATGGCAAGGATGGAAGCTATTAGAATGTTTTTAGCTTTGGTAGCACAAAAACTTCAAGGTGCATTAGATGGATGTGAAGTCTACATTCCTAAATGGTAAGTTGGAAAAGAGGTGTACATTGAACAATAAAAGGGTTTTCAGTTATAAGATAATGTTGATATGGTCTACATGTTAAATAAGGCATTGTATGGACTCAAACAAGCTCCTAGATCTTGGTATGCAAGATTAGATAAGTACTTATTGTAGCAAGGATTTTGAAAGGGTATTGCAGATAGCAATCTATACTTCAAAGTTGAAGGAGATTAAATCATGATTGTGGTGGTATATGTTGATGACATAATCTTTGGAGGAAATGAAGGTATGTGTAAGAGATTTGCAGAGGGGATCCTGAAAGAGTTTGAGATGTCAATGTGTGGGGAGATGAATTTCTTTCTTGGGTTACAGATCAGTTAATCAAAAAAAGGTATTTTCATTTCAGAGTTAAAGTATGTTAAGGAAATATTAAATCTACATTTGGAATGGAGGATTCTAAACCGGTATGTACTCCTATGGTTATTGGTTTTAAGTTGAGTAAAAATGATGAATCTCCTAAGGCTGGTCAGAGCAAGTACATATCAATGATTGGTTGACTGTTATACCTAACTGCTACTAGACTAAATATCATGCATCAAGTTTGTCTTGTGGCTAGATTTCAAGAAGATCCCAGAGAATCACATGTTACAATGGTAAAAAGAATATTTAGATACTTGAAAAGCCTTCTGGATTATGGCTTATAGTATCCTAAGGATATTGATTTCTCCTTCCGTGCATATATAAATGTAGATTGGATAGGATGTACAGATGATAGAAGAAGTAAAAGTGGTGATGCTTTCTTTGTTGGAAGCAGATTGGTTTCATCATTGAGTAAGAAGCAGGATTCAGTGTCATTATTTACTATAGAGATAGAGTATATTGCAGCAGCATCATGTTATACATAGGTTTTATGGATGAAGCAAACATTGAAGGATATCAGAGTATCATATGATGAACCTATTTCTATCTTATGTGATAATGTAAGTCTTGTCAATATCTCAAAGAACTTGATAATGCATTCAACAACAAAACATATCTCTATCCAATATCACTTTCTGAGAGAGAGTGTTACAGAGAATGAGGTGAAATTGGGGTATGTGCCTACTAAGGATCAACTTGCAGATATTTTTTCAAAGGCTCTTCCTAATGATACTTTTGAGTATCTTTGACAGAAGTTAGGGGTTATTGCTCCTCCATCTTGTTGGCAAGAGACACTGTGTGGCTTCATGAGTGTTGTCATTGATGGCAACAAAGTCCATCCCACTCATCCGCAGCACATAGTATGTCTATACCGGAAGTCTGATTGAAGAGTGTTTTGGTCCGGTGAGTAAGAACAGAGCATGCAGCAAGGTCCGACAATCAGCTCCGGATCTCTCAGAGGATGTATCTCAGAAAAGTACAAAATTGGGGAAGTTAAGAGGAGTACCATGACTACTACATTCCAGAGATTGAGCCTTCGGTGATAAAAGAATGAAAAGATATGAGCATCTAAGTGTTGGGTTCCTGACAGGCAGAGTAGACTAAGGAAGAACTAACCGATAGAGCATCAAACCCTAATCCAGATGAGAAATTGATGGTGATCAAGCTTCTTGAGGGATCATTCATGGTTGGCTGACATAATTGATGACTTCTATGTCTATATTTTTGATACGCATCACATATTAAGCATGGATTCAGCCGACAGACTAGTATTTAGTAAATATCTTGAGTATTCCGGTTGCCAACTAGAAAGATGTTGAAATACTTGGTGCAGATATATATACCAGATGGATTTCGGTATGAAGTGTGTGGTGCATGGAATAGGGTGCGACAAAAGGCAAAGAGAAGTGTGGAAGCAGCAATACAGGTCTGGTATGTGACAGAACAGTAGCACTAAAACAGAGGAAGTATGAAGTGCAATAGATCAGTATATTGAGCCTAACCGAAACTAAACCTCAGCATATGTGGATGCCTCTCTTCAATTCAAACATCTGGTTACATTCTCTATCCTTGTAGACAGTGAGTCCCTTGTAGGCAGTGTGCCTCTTGTGAGCAGTGTGCTCGGGCAGTGAGCCCTAATTGGCAAGTGCCATTTTGTACTTCTTATTCTTTTAATAGAGAATACAATCTTGGGTTAGTCACCCCGTGGTTTTTCCCTTAACAGGGTTTTCCACATCAAAATCATTGTGTTATGTGTATTAATTTTATTTCTACTCTCATGGTTATGCATGCTTATATGTTTTGATGCTGCACTAATTGTTAAAGAAGAACAAAAAGTTAAATTATTTAAGATAACTGATTCACCCCCCCTCTCAGTTATCTAGCTTGTTTCCAACAATTGGTATCAGAGAAAGTTCCTCTAAACAGAGCCTAACAGCTTGAAAAAGATCTGGGAATCTCAATGGATATGTATGGTATGAGGGAACAACTTTAATCTGCCCTAGATGATCTTGAACAATCTCACTCTGAAGTCAATAACCCGAGGGAAAAACTCAAACAAGCTGATGATTTCATAAATGAACTTAAAGAAAAACTGAGTATCTCTATGAAAAGAGAAAGGAACTACTTCAACAATTAGGAAGTCAAAGTGAAGCCAATGATACAAATGAAGATCTGAATGAGAAAAACAAGTTATGTGAGAAGCTATCAAAAGAGGTTATTATGGTAAGACATGAAATGGAATCAGGGGTTATGAAATTCACCCAAGAAATTGAAGAGAAAAGAAAAATTGAAGATAATCTAAAACAATATCTCAAGGAGAAGTTAGAAGACTACCACAAAATGGATAGAATAATCAGGCATCTAGAATCTAATCTTGAAGAAGCTAGAGATAATGAAGAACAACTTGAGAATCAAATAGACACTCTTAAAAGGGATCTTCAAATAGCAAATGAATACAAAGAGAAATTCAAGATAAGCTCTGCTCAACTTGAAGTTCTTCTTGAAATCCAAAAGAAGGTAGATGACAAGCATGGCTTGGGGTATAAGAAAGGTGAAAGCTCTGGATCAGGTCAGAAGAACTCTGGATCAAAAAATCCAAGGAACAAGCCTAGAAAACCTCTGGTAAGGCAACCAAATGCTCAAAGATATCCATCCTTCAATGGATACTGCCACAATTGCAATAACTCCGGTCATAAAGCAAATCAGTACAGAAGAAGAATAAATCAGACTAATTCATCCTTCTTCGGATAGTGTTTTAACTGTAAAAGGTATGGTCACAAATCTCATGAATGTAGAAATATGCAAATAAACAATTCATTCAATGGTAGATACTTTGCATGCAATAGAATGGGACATATGGCTAATCAATGCAGATCAAGAGGATATCAGTCAAATTTGCAAAGAAATGTTGTTTGCTACAATTGCAATAGATCCGGTCATATTGCCAAATTCTGCAAAAGCAAGAATCAGGATAAAAAGGGTCCGATGCATCATAATCAAAATCAAGACAAAGGAAAAGGAAAAGTGAATGCGGATGAAGTTCAAAGGGAGATGAACAAGATTGGGTGAAGAGAAATACATAAAATGTTGGGGATGGATCTGCACCAGAATCTGGTGCTAATATTCCTTCCAGAAACTAAATAGATGAGCTCTAGCTCAGGGGGAGTCTCAAAGGAAAATAAATTCCCCCAGCCAGTCAATTGGTGCCTGAAATTGGCTCATGGAAAGTTGTGGATTAAAGGGTTCTTAGAGAAACATCTAAATAACCCTTGGTAAAAATATGAAAGATCCACAAGGAGTTTGAAAAGGTTAATCATCTAAGATTAATCTGGTTTGACAGTCATCCGACAAAAGCAAGATTTTCACAGTTAGATCTAGATGATTCAAAATTAAAATATTTGGATATGTGGATAGATGGAATGATTGGAGAAAGGGAGACACATTGTCAATTATCACCAAGAATAATTCTAAGTGCATCTCAGTGATTCGGAAGGATCTCTCTCAGAACAAGGGAACTGGAATGACTTAAGGTGTGCATTTATTACAATAAGAAATTAGGGTTTGCGCAGAGATATAAGGGTTCTTTTAGTCATCATTTTCACATTTTCACTCAAGAAGAAGAAAGAAAAGGCTCTGCAAACAAGATTGCTTCAACACTCTCAAAGATCAATCGCAGAATCTGACTCAACCAGTGATCTTTTCAGCTCATATCGTGAACCCTAGAAGCGTAAAAAGGTATTTCCGTTCTTGAATATCTCTCTCTAAATATTTTGCAAGATGGCTACTCCAAATGTTGTTAAGATCACTGGTAGGCTGCGCCCTAAGTTCAAGAAACATCCTTACAAATCCCTAGAAGTTGATCCCTTAGGCACATTCTCTAGCATTTTGCATGGGGTTCTGCATGTAGAAGATGTTGGGGTATACATGCATGCCAATATTGAGGAATTTGGGAAATCCAAACTGATGGATATCTATCACAAGCAATTAATAGATGAAACATTTAAACTTAAACCTCAATACAAGGTCATCCGAGATAAGCATTTTGGACATTGCATCCACTTTCCCTGTTTTGTAGGGGATGAATGGGTCCGGTATGTTCTGAACAGAATACATGACAACTTCATGTGGTTGATAAGGCCATTTAAGATCACAAAGATGCCATTAAGGCGGTAACCGGATTGTACTCATCTGGTGGGTTGCCTGCTCTCAAATCAGTCAAAAACCAAACTATAAGCGAGGCTACCAGATGAAAATTTGATAAAAGAGCAATGACAATTGAGGATATCACAGATCTGGATATCAAATTTTCTTCTATGATAATTGGTTATAAAATATATCACTCCAGCAGGGAGAATTCTGTGTCTGGAACAGCAATATACACTACTTATCAGATGCTAAGAGAAAATGATGATTATGATCTTTGTGAGCTTCTCCTAAACCAACTGTTAGAAAATTTGTAGAAAATAAAGAAGGATAAGAAGAATTCATTTAGGTACGGTGGCTTGATACTATGTCTCTTCTTTTACTATATGAATGAGCTACCCGGATCTAATAGTTGGGTATGGCAAAATGATAGACCGGTTGCCATACAAATTAGAGATTATATGTATGGGCTTGGTGATGCCAAGGCTCAAAGTATAGCACTCTAGGGTTACTTCAAAAACTTCCAAAGTATGTTGCAAGCTAGAGAAAGAATTCCACAAACAATAGTTGAAAAATACAAAGATACAGTGTGTTTCATGGTAGACACTGATCAATGCCTAATGGAGGCAGTGGAGCCTAGGACAGTCTGGATTATGCCAATGGGCTATGAGGTAGATGAGAAAATCTTGGAGCTGCATATCCAACACCTCCTGAGTTAGCCTAAGGACCCTGAGGTAGAAAGGTTTGGAACCTTTCAAGAATTGAGTGTGAAAATTTATGTTGAACAAAGACAACCAGAGATGAAAAGAAAAGTGAGAAGGGAAGTAGAGGAAGTTGCCAAAAGATATGGCATTTCAAAAGAGGCAATTGATGCAAACAAAGAAAAATTAGAAAGAGCTGAGAAGGAGAGACAAGAAGTAGAAAAAGAAAGTAATCCAGTACAAGCCCCCTCCCAGACCAGATCCTCCAAGAGCTCTACACCTGTCACCTCCAAGAGCCCAAAAGCCTCCAAACCAGAAGCCAAGACATCCAGTAAGGGAGAAAAGAGAACAAAAACCAAGGCCACAAGGTCCTATACAAGTCAAAAGGATGATGAAGAAATAGAGACCGATGAGGAAATTAAGAAAATGAGGAAGAAGAAGAAATCATCAGGTGAATCCTCTGTCGGTGCAAACAAAGAAGAAGAGGCAGAAGAATTTTTTGAAAGGCCTACTCTCTCCATTGATGATGTCATCAAGGCAGTTACTGTGGATGGGAATCTACAACCAATGACAGAATTCTATGATGAGTATAGTGACATAGACAAAAGGATCTTGGAAGAATCTATAGTTAAGTACTTAAACATATATAATAAAGCATTCATTGAAATCATCTCTCTAATCCCCAAGAGTTTAGAGAAAGTACTTGAACTCAGAAAAGACAATGCCAAGGAAAAGGATTTGGAGATCCGGGAACAAATATCTATTTAGCTCTATCCTTCCATCACTCCAAAACAAATGAACATGATCTTCAAGGATTGCAAGGATGAGTTCCGGAGCAAAGCTAGAAGGAACAAGCTTATGCTCGGAGAGACTAATCAGGTGGCAAAAGAGACTGAAGACATCCTCCAGAATGCATATAAAAGATTCAATCTTCCTATTATAGAGGACATAAGTGATGAACCTTCTGCCATGGATGTCGAAGGATTAAGTGCATCAAAGGAAGATTCTATTGAGAAAATTGTAGAAGAGTCAAAGGAGATAGGTGAGGAGAAGACTAAAGACTTGGATTTCTCTATTCTGGAAGAGGAAGTCCATGAAGAAGTAAACATCTCTCTTCCAGATCCCCCAGCAAACTCTAGAACTGAAGGAGAAGCAAGAAAAGAGGAGAAAGCAAGTCACGAAGAGGAGAAAAAGGGAAGAGAAGAAGAACCAACAGAGAAAATCTCTGATGACAGCTCTGAGGCTGCAAAAGGAAAGAAGTCTCTAGCAAGAGACACTATAGAAGTAGTGAAGAATTTCTTGACCAAGGAATTAATGGAGATAGATGAACCAGAATTGTTTCATGGACCACTCAATTTTGACTCCCTCTCTCCAGTCCAGACAATGAAGGTAGCATCTTTTGCTCAAGCTAGAGCAAAAGAAAAGCTTCTAAAGTCTCACATGGAAGACTATGAGCTAATAGAGATTGCATTTGATGTGATAGAGAAAATCATGCCATCCTTCCATAAGGATCTTTCGGCCTCCTCATCTGGTAATCTGAAATCTCTTGTTAACTCTGTTAGCACACATTTTGATTCTTTGGAGAAATCAGCAGAAGAGAAAGTCTGGAAAGAGTTTTTGGGTAAGAGATTCTATAAAGTACAGGGGCTCATAGCAAATGATAGGAGAAATCTAAATATTGGAATAAAGAGCCTAGAAAATGCTCTTAAAGATGGCAGAGAATTATATAAATTTTGTTTATCTTGGTCCACAATGATAGCAGACATTGCAAAGAAGGTGGAAGAACAAGAGGGTAAACTATCAAGTTTATCCTAGAGCTTTGATCCTCTCACCTCATCCATAATGAATCAAGAGTGTCAGGCTATTGCCACTATAAATGAGATAAAGAGGCTTGAGAAGGAAAAGAATAATAGAATAAGCAGAATGAGTGAACTAAGAGGGATAATTATCCCTAAGTTAGAGGCAATGCATGAGGCCCTAACTGATGCTCAAACTACAGCCCGGACCAGTGATCCGACAGACTTAAAAAGGGCAGAAGCTTTTGCATTTTTGTTGAGTGGTCACATCTCAATTTTGGACAGGATGAAGCAAAGTTGGGCAATAGAGTTTGTCCAGTTAAAGACCACTTTTGCGGATATACTTAAGTATATGTAAGTATAACTTGTATATATATTTATGCAGCTATGTACACATTACTTTTTGAAAATTTTGGTGTGCGTATTCCACCCTTTGCCATTGATGTCAAAGGGGGAGTGAGGAGTAGTGAAAAATGTGGAATCTAGCTAAGGGGGAGCTCCGGTAAAAGTGTACATAAGACAGAGCATCAGCCAAGGGGGAGTGTGCTATGACACTTAGTCATTTTTCACCAAGTGTTGCCATCAATGCCAAAGGGGGAGATTGTTGGCAAGAGACATTGTGTGGCTTCATGAGTGTTGTCATTGATGGCAACAAAGTCCATCCCACTCATCCGCAGCACATAGTATGTCTATACCGGAAGTCTGATTGAAGAGCGTTTTGGTCCGGTGAGCAAGAACAAAGCATGCAGTAAGGTCCAACAATCAAGTCCAGATCTCTCAGAGGATGTATCTTAGTAAAGTATGGACTTAGGGAAGTCAAGAGGAGTACCATGACTACTACATTCCAGAGATTGAGCCTTCAGTGATGAAAGAATGAAAGATATGTGCATCTAAGTGTTGGGTTCCTGACAGGCAGAGTAGACTAAGGAAGAACTAACTAGCAGAGCATCAGACCTTAATCCGGATGAGAAATTGATGGTGATCAAGCTTCTTGAGGGATCAGTCATGGTTGGCTGACATGATTGATGACTTCTATGTCTATACTTTTGATACGCATCAGATATTAAGCATGGATTCAGCCGACAAACTAGTATTTAGTAAATATCTTGAGTATTCCGGTTGCCGACTAGAAAGATGTTGAAATCCTTGGTGCGGATATATATACCAGATGGATTTTAGTATGAAGTGTGTGGTGCATGGAATAGGGTGCGACAAAAGGCAGAGAGAAGTGTGGAAGTAGCAATACAGGTTCGGTATGTGACAGAACAGCAGCACTAAAACAGAGGAAGGATGAAGTGCAGTAGATCAGTATATTGAGCCTAACTGGAACTGAACCTTAGCATATGTGGATGCCTCTCTTCAGTTCAAACATCTAGTTACATTCTCTATCCTTGTAGACAGTGAGTCTCTTGTAGGCAGTGTGCCTCTTGTGAGCAGTGTGCTCGGGTAGTGAGCCCTAATTGGCAAGTGTTATTTTGTACTTCTTATTCTTTTAACAAAGAATACAATCTTGGGTTAGTCACCCCGTGGTTTTTCCCTTAACAGGGTTTTCCACATCAAAATCATTGTGTTATGTGTATTAATTTTATTTTTGTTCTCATGGTTATGCATGCATATATGTTTTGATGATGCACTAATTGTTAAAGAAGAACATGAAGTTAAATTATTTAAGATAACTGATTCACCCTCCCTCTCAGTTATCTACCTTGTTTCCAACACATCTTTCAACTAGATGCATAAGAGTGTTCATTTGTCTGGGAAGCATTTCAAGATACATTCTTGGTCTGAGACTAAAGGCTACCTCTCAGGGGGAGTAGGTAGTGGTATTGTTGGATGGTGTAGTCAAATGGAGCATATTGTGTGCCCCTAAGGAGGAGAGTGTAGAAAAGTGAGAGAAGTGGAGAGATAGTAGGTGCTTCTTGGGTTGTAAGTGTTGTCTAAAGTCATGTAGTCAGATGGAGCATATTGAAGGCTACCTCTCAGGGGGAGTAGGTAGTGGTATTGTTGGATGGTGTAGTCAGATGGAGCATATTTTGTGCCCCTAAGGAGGAGAGTGTAGAAAAGTGAGAGAAGTGGAGAGATAGTAGGTGCTTGTTGGGTTGCAAGTGTTGTCTAAAGTGGTGTATGCAGATGTCAGAGGGATGTGAGGATGGTGAAAATGTGTTTCCCTTTGAAGTGTTGTCAAAGGGGGAGAACAAAAGAATTCAATGCAGAAGAGGAAAGTGTAAAGTATGTAGAAAAGAGAGTTGGATGAATTTATGGCCCTTTGTCATTGATATCAAAGGAGAGAGTTAGAGTGGTTGAAATACCATAGTGTAGAAGAGTATTGCAGGAGAGAGTATGATCTAAAGAACTCCTAAGGTAGGGGAGAAGAAGTCTATGAAGTAGAGGTAAAGAGTGTGAAGAGTAAGAGATGCCCCAGTTAGGGGGAGTGCTACTAGTTGCAAAGTTGTTGTTGGTTTCTTTTGTTGTTGATAGTTTTTAGAGAGTTGGTGTTGCCATCAATGACAAAGGGGGAGATTGTTGGAAGCTTGTTGGTGTTGTCATTTATGTCAACCCCTAGCATTGGATTTGTTGGAATCTAGTGTTGTCATTAGTGTCATCATTGATATCAACCCTTTATACACAAAGATTATTGGAAGATTGAGTATAGTTTGGAGATTGTTGTCCAACTTGTTGATAATGTTGGATGTGTCATGGGTTGATGTCAACCTCTAGTGTAGTCATGATGAGAAGTGGTTGGGGATGTTGAGAAGGTGTTTTTGGTGTTGCTGATGTAGATGGTTCACTTGGTTTCCAAGTGCTTTTGAGAAAATTTGAATAAAAGAGTGTGTAGTGTGACAGAGACGTGTTTAGTGTTGTGCTCCACATTTCTCCACATTGAGGTTTCTTGTCTTACGGATCTGGAAATGTGCTTATACTTTCTATATCTACTTTCACCTAGAGTTGCTAGTGTTGTGTTGCTCCAACCTATCATGGATTTAGAAAACCTTTTTCTTATCAACCTAAATTTATGTTCCATTTTTGCTAGCATCTCTAGCCCAATGTACACCCTATCTTCCAGTCTATCCCAACTGATGGGTGTTTTGCATTTTCTACCATACAATGCTTCAAATGGAGTAATTTTCAATGTAGAGTGATAGGAATTATTATAAGAAAACTCAAGTAATGGTAGGTACTCCTCCCACTTATACTGCTAGTCCATACAATACATTCACAATAAATCTGCTAATACTTGGTTCACCCTTTTAGTTTAACCATTAGTCTTTGGGTGATAAGCTAAGCTAAAGTTTAGCTGACTTCCTAGCCCTAAAATAAGGTTTGCCAAAACCTTTAATTCATCTGTACATCTCTATCTTAGATTATATTTATGAAACTTCATGGAGTCTAAAGAATTCCATTATCTTCTTATGAGGACTAGTGCATCATCAGTCAAGTTTCTAGGAATAAAATGAGCTCAACCTTAGTGATCTTGTCTACCACTACTAGAACCATATGGTGATTATCCTAGGACACCTCCCACTTATTCTCCATCCCATGTTCCTTGTCCAATTTACCATGATAATTAAGATGCTTAAGAGTTATTTATTGAGGTTTCTTCTTATTATCCAAATAGTTATGTGTCCTCTTCAAATCCTTATCAAAATGAAAGTGCATATACACATGAGATTTCTATCTTATGCTACAAAATAATTTTTTGGGAAGTGATGTTTTAAAATCCAAATTTTTACCCTATTGACCCAAAAAATTTAAGCTCCTAGTGTGCCCCTTATTGTTGATAGGTATAAAAATAGTTAGAGCTATCTAGAATGACTAATTATTTTAATCACATTCCAAGAGAATTTAATGAATAGTTTCCCACATTTGATGGGTATGATGAAACAAGAGGAGAGGCACATATATTGGTGTAGTCACAGTTAGGAGGGTCCTCAAAGAGAACAGTCCAGACCGTGTAGCTCAAGTAAACACAACGAAAACAACTCAAAGATATGAAGCAAATGTAGATTCAGTGATTTAGTATATCATAGAATTCAAATACAAATTGGCCGACAGCATGCAGGCTTACAATTAGGGCTCATAGGCCTGATTACAGAATATCAGAATATGCACACGATATAGCTTTGAATCTCCTTCGCAAAGAATTCAAACTATCAGTCTTCTAAATCATACTAACTACTGAAATCTACTTTCCTAAGGATCTATTACATCAATATATATCATTTACGGAACAATAGATTCCTTCGTCAGCCAAGGAAGGTCACCAACTCCAATGAAGAGCTGTAACGTGTGTACACGGATACGCTGGACCTAATTGAATAGAACTCCTCTGCAAATGCTTAGAATGATGTGCAGATCTTAGGGAAGGTTGGCAATGAACCATAGATCATTAGATGATGTGTCATTAGGCTCTGCAAATTGGGAAATGTTCTACAAGTCCTCTCCTTCAGCTGATTGATTGAGATTACTAGGGTGCTCTATTCTGAGAAAACAAGTGATCTTCTGATAGCGATAACTTTCTGGTACTTGATCCAAATGCTCTAAAAATTAGATATGATGTAGGTGAATGAATCTAGATGCTAAGTACAGCTCCGCAAGGTCTAAAATGAAATTGGGGCAGAATGCAGACCAAAATATAGAAACTGCAACTGACTGAACTACATGAACTAAATTGGAAAATGAAAAGAAACAAACTAAAATGCAAATGTTTTTGGTTGATGCAAGATTTCTCTTGAACTAGGGATACTCCTGCATCAGACATCTGAGGTTATTGAAAAAGTGAGTCCCTCACTTTTCTAGGGCAAGAGGAAAACCAAGACGGTCCACCTCAACCTAAGAAATCCAAGATGAGTCTTCTTCTGGTCTGCCTTTCCACTTCACAAGGTACTCTTTGTATTGCCTGCCTCTGGTGTTGCGTCCAACTCTGCTATCCAAAATGTCTTCAATCTGCTCTGGTGCTTGTTGTGGTAACAACGTCTTGAAGTCTTCTTCCATGTTGTCACTGAACTCTGCTTCATGATACTGATATAGGTCTACAATGTTGAAAATAGGTGATAAACCCAATGTCTCCAGTAATTCCACTTCATATGCATTTCCTGAATCAATTTTTCTGAGTATCCTACAAGGTCCAAACTTCTTCATCTTCAACTTGTTATATGTTCCAACTGGAAATCTTTCATTTCTAAAGTATACCATCACTTTATCACCAACTGCAAATTATTTGTGTCTTCTCTTCTCATGTGCTTGCTCTTTGTACTTACTGTTCATTTCTTCCAAATGCTTCTTAACCTGATTATGCATTGTCTCCATATGTTGTGCAAATTCTTATGCATTTGCTCTTCTCTTATCTTCCATGCTGATATCTCTCAACTGTGAAACTCCTCTAGGGTTTACTCTGGTAAAAATATCAAAAGGTGTTCTTCTAGTGCTCCTATTTACTGAATTATTGCATGCAAACTCTACTTGTGAAAGAATCAAGTCCCAACTTCCTATCTTTTCTCCAACCAAACATCTCAACAAGTTTCCCAAACTCTTATTCACTACCTCTATCTGTCCATCATTCTGTGGATGAAATGTTGAACTGAACTTCAAATCTATCTTCATCTTCTTCCAAAGTGTCCTCCAAAAGTATCCAATAAATCTTGTATCTCTGTCCGAAATTACGCTCTTAGGTAATCCATGCAATCTCACAATCTCCTTAAAAAATAGGTTAGCTACATGCACTGCATCAGTTATCTTCTTACAAGGTATGAAATGTGCCATCTTTGAAAATCTGTCTACTACTACAAATATTTAATTATGTCCTTTCTGTGTCTTCAGCAATCCCATCACAAAATCAATACTTATGTCTTCCCAAGGTCTCTCCGGTACTATCAAAGGTTTATACAATCTAGTATTTTGACTACTCTCTTTTGTAACTTGACAAACTCTACAACTCTGCACAAATTTCCTAACATCCTTATGTATCTGAGGCCAAAAATAATTTTCACTCACCAAAGCCACTATCTTATCAATTCCAAAATGTCCTACCAATCCACCACTATGTTTCTCCTTGATTAAATTATCTCTCATGGAACTTCTAGGTATGCACAATTGATTTTATCTTAACAACATATCTTCTTGAATGAAATAGTCCAACCACTTACTTTTATCTGTCAAAATAGGTTCCTTACATGTTTTCCAAGGTTCTGCAAAATCAAGATCTTCCTCATACATGTTCTTCAATTCATCAAACTGTAATACCTCAATTCTCATCTCTGTCAGCAAGTTCCTTCTCCTACTTAATGCATCTGGAACTTTGTTTGATTTTCTGCTCCTATGCTTCAACACAAAAGTATAACTCTACATGAACTCTACCCACCTCATATGTCTTTGATTCAACTTCCCTTGACTGTTCAAATATTCCAAAGCTTGATAATCTGCATACAACACAAACTCCTTTGGCAACAAGTAATGTCTCCACTTCTTCAAGGCTTGAATTATGGCATAGAACTCTTGATCATTAACTGAATATTTTCTCCTTGCATCATTCAACTATTCACTAAAATATGCTACAGGTCTACCTTCTTGACTTAACACTACTCCAATTGCATTCCCACTTGCATCACAATCCACTTGAAATACCTTTTTGAAATCTGGTAATGGCAAAATAGGTTGCTCTGTCACCTTCTGCTTCAACAATTCAAAACTTTTATCTTCTCCCGATGTCCACTTAAAGTCTTTTATGTCACCTCTCATTTTCTTTGTCATAGGGTTACAAACAGAACTAAAATTTCTGATGAACTTCTAGTAGAAACTAGCTAATCCATTAAATGATCTGACTTCTCCAATGTTCTCTAGTGTAGTCCATTCAACTATTGCTCTCACTTTCTCAAGGTCCATCTTTAACCCTTCTGCAGAAATCACAAATCCCAAGTATACCAATTCTTCTTTCATGAAATTACACTTCATGATGTTTATCAGAAATTTCTCTTCTATCAATCTCTAAAATACTTGTCTTAGGTGCTACAAATGATCTTTTGTCTTACTAAAAATCAAAATGCCATCCAAGTATACAATAGCAAACTTACTCAAGAACTTCTTCAAAACTTCATTCATCAATCTCATGAAAGTACTAGGTGCATTTGTCAATCCAAAAGGCATCACTAACCACTCATACAATCCTTCATTTGTCTTAAAAGCAGTCTTCCATTCATCTCCTTCTTTGATTCTGATCTGTTGGTATCCACTCTTCAAGTCTATTTTTGTGAAATATTTTACTCCACTCAAACAGTCGATGATATCATTCATCCTAGGCAAGGGAAATCTATACTTAACTATGATCTTGTTGATTGCTCTAGATTCTCTACACATTCTCGATTCTCCATCCTTCTTCAGTGCTAACACTGCATGTACTGCAAAAGGACTCAAACTTTCTTTGATCAAACCTTTCCTCAACAACTCTTGTATCTGTCTATTCAATTCTTCATTCTCTTTTGGTGTCATTCTGTGTGTTTCTTTGTTAGGTAAACTAGCTTCTGATATAAGATCCATGTGATGACTGATACTCCTGATTGGTGGCAATCCTTTAGGTACATCATGTGATATGATGTCTTCATACTCTCTCAGCAACTCTTTTATATCCTTCGATTGTGATTCTTCAATCTCCTTCTTCAATGTTTCAGGCTTATTAGGGATCAAAGCATAACAAATATTCTCATGTCTTAAACCATCCAAAAATTTCCTTCCATCTACCAAACAAATTCTAGCATTTCTACATACTTCGCTCTTAGGATCATCCTCCAAAGGAATCAAAGTAATTCTCTTCCCATTTGATGTTATAGTGTATGTATTCTTTCTCCCATCGTGTATAGCTTTTCTATCATAGTGCCAAGGTCTACCCAATAGGATATGACAAACATCCATAGGCATAATATCACACAAGACTTCATCATGATAAGATCTAATATGAAATTTCACCAAACATTGTTCACTCACAAGTACCTTATGATAATCTTGAATCCATGCTATCTGATAGGGCTTAGGGTGTTTCAATCTTTCTAACTTCAACTTAGTCACCATCTCCTCTGAGACTAGGTTATTAGAACTACCACTATCAATTACAACTTTACCACATTTACCTCCTAATTTGCAGTTGATTCTGAACAAACTTTTCCTTTATGGTGGTTCCTCATTTCTCTCTACTTGAAATAATTCTCTCCTCATCACAAGTGATTTTCCTTTCTCAGGTTTGCCAACTGAATTAGGTGATCCAATAGGTTCTTCTTCCACATAGGCTGCTCTTCCATTGTTCTCTATTCTTTTGCTTGTACAACCCTAATTACTTTCAAATGCTCTATGTCATTCACCTCCACACTTAAAACATGTTCCTCTGAAGGTTCTCCTATCAAGTCCCCATCCTTCTCTTCTATATCCTTCACTCTAGTAGGGACTAGGGTTTCCTTTGCAGTAGAAAGTTCTATCATCTCTCTGGTATGCATTGTTATCTCTGTCCTCCTTCTTGAATGTGTTCTCTTGTTTGTCCTGCTCTGTATAAGATCTCTCTCCTCTAGAAAATGCTCTACCTCTTTGAAATTTACCTCCTTTGCCTCTCTATCTTTGATCATGCCTCTTGTTCAACTTCTCTTCAATTTTTAGGGCAAATCGATATGCCTCCTCCAAAGATGTCATTCTCACAAAGCTTAGTTCTTTTTGTTTATTCAACCTAAGTCCATTGATATATCTAGCCACTTTCTCCTTGTTTACTTCACTATGTCCTGTCCTTATGATCATCTTATGAAATTCTTCAGTGTACTCCTTCACAAATTTCTCCTTTTTTTTCAAGTTTTGCAATCTCTTCAATAGCTCCAACTCATAGTCAGCAGGTATAAACTGATTCTTCAATTTTGTCACCATCTTGTCCCACTTTGTAATCTTTTCTTTTCCACTTCTTTTCATATCCAACTGAACTTCTTTCCACCATATAGAAGCATGTCCTTTCAACTTTGTCTTTGCAAATTTCACTTTCTTCAGATCTTCAACTTCTTCATATTCAAAGTATTCCTCCATGTCATTTATCCAGTCAATTAACTCCTCTGGATTCAAATTTCTATTGTAATTTAGTACATCAACTCTAGGTCTCTTTCTAATCTTAAAAATAGCTCATAACATCTTTACTTGATTTGATTCTTCTTCCTCATCACCTCCTAGGGTTTCACCATTTTGTTTAGCAGATTGAAATTATTCATCATCATCAATTTCAATATTAGGTTTAGGTGTCAATCCTCTTCGCCTATCTTCTTCAATAGCATCCAAGTGAACTCACATGGTTTTCATCATCTCCATCATTTCATCCATTCTTCTAATAGCAAGGATTCTCCTCAACAACATCTTTCCTAGGATCAAGTGCAAACTGCCTCAAATTCAGCGATCAGGCTACAAGGTGACAACTGCCTCACGATCAGCAATCGATTGTGACACAAGTAACCTACCTCACATTCAGTTATCTATCCACAACAATATTTTAAGGAATTCCTTTTCAAACTTCATTCAATTCACTCCCAAAGATTCAAACTTTCGCTTTGATACCAATTGGTGCAGTCACACATAGGAGGGTCCTCAAAGAGAACAGTCCAGACCATGCAAATCAAGTAAACATAATGGAAACAACTCAAAGATATGAAGCAAATGTAGATTCAGTAATTCAATATATCATAGAATTTAAATACAAATTGGCCAACAACATGCGAGCTTACAATTAGGGCACACAGGCCTGATTACAGAATATCAGAAAATGCACAAGATATAGCTTTGAAGCTCCTTCGCAAAGAATTCAAACTATCAATCTTCTAAATCATACTAACTACTGAAATCTTCTTTTCTAAGGATCTATTACATCAATATATATCATCTCTGAAACAATAGATTCCTCTGCATCAGCCAAGGAAGGTCACCAACTCTAATGAAGTGCTATAACATGTGTACATAGATACGTCAGACCTAATTGAATAGAACTCCTCTGCAAATTCTTAGAATGATGTGTAGATCTTAGGCAAGGTCATCCACGAACCATAGATCATTGGATGATGTGTCATTAGGCTTCACAAATCAGGAAATGCTCTGTAAGTCTTCTCCTTGAGCTAATTGGTTGAGACTACCAGGGTGCTCTGTTCTAAGAAAATAGACGATCTTATGATAGCGATAACTTTTTGGTACTTGATCCAAATGCTCTAAATATTGGATATAATGCAGGTGAATGAATCTAGATGCTAAGTCTAGCTTTACAAGGTCTAATATGAAACTATAGAGAATGCGGACCAAAATACAGAAATTGCTACTGACTGAACTGGAAAATGAAAAGAAACAAACTAAAATGCAAATGGTTTTGGTTGATGCAAGATTGCTTCTGAACCTAGGATGCTCTTGCATCATATATTTACTAATTTGATGAGTGAATTTGAAAAACAATATGAATATGTATGGATAAGGTTCTTTGTCAAATCATTATGTGGATACCTAAAAGAAAGGCGAAGTGATTTTCCAAAACATTAATTTTATTTTTTTGGGTGATCTTATTGTAGCTCTTAACAAGTAGTTTACAATGATTTTGACCCATGAACTTTCTTTCTCAATAGCTTGCTAACATCTAAAGAAAACAAGGGGAATCTCTCCTTACATTCATTAACAAAGTTACAAATTCTATTTCAAACATTTCCAAGGATAGGAGGCCTAAAGTAGCTATGTATGTGGACTTGTTATATGAGGCACTTGAGTTTGGTTCAAGTTTTCTTCTAAAGGAAATCAATCCCACAACTCTCCACCATGCCTATGGTGAGTTGGCCTAGCTAAATAAATTAAAGAAGATCCAATTTTGTGAATATGACACTTTTATGTGCTAATTTTGATCAATCAATTGACTTGGATGATCAATTTGAGGGAGTGTATGAAGATGTTGATGCTCATATAGAATGTACTATAGGTATGTGCTCAAATGAAACAAATTTGGATGATTCTTTATCTTCAAGTTGATTATGTGGGGGAAGAGGTATATTTAGACATAAATTTTGAATTTGAAGAACTTAATTTTAATGATGCTGATGCTTATGATAGTTTATTCCTATGGTGTGAGCCACTCCATCTTCCCCATGTTTTTTCTAATATAATTGCGTTTCATAGAGACCTAAAGTCCAAGTGGATGAAAAAGAGGAAGAGGATTTTTATGAGCTTGATTGCAATAATGATTATATTTCAACTAATCGTGTTGGTGAATGTATGATCAAGATGCAAATAGAAGAACTTGGTTTTTCATATGAAGTGCCTGATAAGTATAGATTTTGTGTTTATAATTTCATGGTGA